>CM056050.1:263281096-263881096 GCA_029574335.1 Rana kukunoris | reverse complement strand
TTACATCAAAATACAAATTGATTTTCCATGTAATGGGATGGCTGCCGTTTCTTCCAAAAATTATGTTTTTCTTCCATTTCTGGTTTAGATGTACAATGTTGTAGGCATGGGCTTTCTCAAGTAGTGATTTCTCCAGGGACCCATGCAAGGATGATTTAGTTTCATTGCCTTTCACAGGATAGAAAAACAAAAACTGTAACCAGAGAATAAACTAAGGTCATACGTAAAATATCAGTCATTATTGACTGGGTAGTATTCTGAACAGCTACAAGGATGAAGAATAATGATTGCTTGAGTACTGACGTAGCATACAGTTTCTTTTGGGGGTATTTGATATTTTTATTTTTTGTGCTATAAACAATTAAACAATTAAAAAAAAAAGAAATATTTTTTACTTTTTGTTATAATAAATATCCCCCCCAAAAATATATAAAAAAACAAATTTCTTTCTCAGTTTAGGCCGATAGGTATTCTTTTACATCTTTTTGGTAAAAAAAAATCATAAGTGTATATTGATTGGTTTGCACAAAAGTTATTAAGCCGGATTCACAAAGCACTTACGCCGACGTATCTCCAGATACGCCGATGTAAGTACAAAAGTGCACCGTCGTATCTATGCGCCGACCAACAAAGCTAGATACGTCGAAAACTAGGCTTCATCCGACCGACGTAACTTGCCTACGCCGGCGTATAGTGGGCGCATAGTTACGCTGGACGCATTTGGCACTCCCATTGATTTTCAATGCAAATATGCAAATGAGGGAGATACGCCGATTCACAAAATTACTTGCGCCCGACGCATGTTTTAAGCGATTTGCGCAAGGTTTACATCCGGCGTAAAGTTATTCCCTATATTGGAGGTGCAACTCATGCAAAGGTATGGACCAGGGAGCGAACACCGTAAAATTTTACGTAGTTTACGTAGTACGTGAATAGGGCTGGGCGTAGGTTACGTTCACGTCGTAGGCAGTGATTCGACGTATCTTAGCCAGTTGTTTCAACGTGATTGTGAGCATGCGCACTGGGATGCGTCCAATGTACGACACATGCGCAGTTCATTTTAAGTACTTGTGTAAAGCTCAGCCCATCACTTGCATGGGGTCACGCTTCATTTAAATGTATCACGCCCACTTCCAGCCCACTTCCACCTACTTTGACTTACGCTACCTTACGTCTACGACTATACGCTACACTGGCGCAATGTTGGGAGCATTTGCTTTGTGAATTCCATGGTTCCCTCTCTGCGTTGCGCCGGTGTAGCGTAAAGAAGATACGCTACGGCGGCATATAGATGCGCCGAGGTATGTGAATCCGGGTCATAGCGTCTATAGGGGAAGATTTATGGATTTTTTTTAATATATTTTTTTATTAGTAATGGTGGTTATCTGCGATTTTTATTGTGACTGCAACATTATGGCAGACAAAACGGACGGTTTTGACACTATTTTTGGACCATTGGAGTTTATACAGCGATCAGTGCTATAAAAATGCACTGTAATTGACACTGGCAGGGAATGGGTTAAGCACTAGTGGGCAATCAAGGGGTTAAGTGTGTCCTAGGGAGTGCTTCTAACTGTGGGGGGGGGTGGTCTCACAACAACATGATAGAGATCACTGCTCTCAATGACAGGGAGCAGTAGCTCCCTGTCATGTTGCCAGGCAGAACAGAGAAATCTCCCCGTTCTGCCACTCCATGACGCGATCGCGGGCCCCAGGCGGACATCGAGTCCGTGGGACCCACGGGCACGGTCACACAGTACGTGGTTTGCGCAGGCGCCCACTAAGCCGCGATTTAAAGGGGACGTACCTGTACACCCATTTGCGCAGCCGTGGCACTGTGCCGACATACATTGTACTTACGCAAGCGGTTAAACTATATGAATGAGTGTTTTAAAATGTTTTCACATTTTTAAGTGGATACATGTGTGAACCCTGGATGAATGAATTTTTATTTGTCATTCCTTTTGGTAAAGACTCATTTATTAAACTCTCTGAAAGTTTTTACTACAAACAGTACATGTTTTCCCCACCCATAACAGTTTGCATTAAAAAAAAAATCTAATACTCTAACAAAGATTCAAATTTAAAGTAAAGCAAAACCGCAAGAATACGAATTATACTATTGGGTGTCATCTGACCATAGCATGATCTTTTACTAAAAATGTCTTTCTCACAGTCTAGAAAAGCTTAAGAGAGGTTAATGTTTGCACTTGTTTTTAGCGCACAGCTGCTATGGTTTAATAGATAGGTACATCCGACAGCCTGACAGAAAATATATATATTGAGGTTTTTTTAATGAGACCTTAATTCCCACGATACATTTTACTGCCAAAAAATTGATTATTTGAAACTATCTGTTTACAGAACATTCATCATTAAAATGTACTTAAAAAGAAAAAGATATCACATATCAGCCTGTAACAAATTTCTAATTAATTTTAAAGTAAACATTTTTTATTTGTTTAAGCTGGGAAGAGTTTAACTGAAGACTGCATTTACTGGCCAGATGCTTATTGGTCCTAATTGGTCCTGTTGTCTATTTGTGGCATACACACATTGGTATGGTGATTATTATGGCTGGCCAAATTCTGTAATAGTCCTAAAGCTCCTGGAAACCGTAAAAACCCTCCCTTGCAGAGGGTTAACTGCTCATTTATAAATAGACTAGTGCAGCGTACACACGATCGGAATTTCCGGCAAGAAAACCGTGGATTTTCTTCCGACAGAATGTTGGCTCAAACTTGTGTTGCATACACACGGTCACACAAATGTTGTCGGAAACTCAAGACGGTGACGTACAACACTACGACGAGCCAAGAAAAATTAAATTCATAGATTCCAAGCATGCATAGGATTGATTCCGAGCATGTGTATGATTTCTGCGGGTCGGAATTGCATACAGACAATCGTAATTTCCGGCAAGAACTTTTCCCGTCAGAAAATTTGAGAACCAGCTCTCAAATATTTGCTGTCGGAAATTTCAACAGAAAAAGTCAGATGGGGCCTACACACGGTCAGAATTTTCGACCAAAAGCTCACATTGAACTTTGCTTGTCGGAAATTCCATTGCGTGTACGCGGCATTATTACCTGATCATCCACTCCAGCCAGAGACTGTGCTCCTCATGCACTTGTGGTACATTCTTACATCCGATGCAGGGCTATGGTGCTTGCATCAGTCTTGATGACAACAGAGGAACACAGACTGCTGAGGAGCCTTTAGGAGCAGATCAAGTAAGTAAAAGTGCTTTGCCAAGTTGCCAGAAATTGGCAATTACATTTTTCAGTGCAGGTGCATCCCCACTACAAAGGAGTTTTTAGGTTTCTTGGAGTTCAGCTATCTTTAGGCAAAACTTTTTTTTTTTTGGTGGGGAAGGCTTAGGTCCTCAAGTTTTTTTTTGCTGTCTCTACTTGCTGTCCCCTACCACTGTGGGGAGATTCCTCCCTCTGGTGACTATTGTGATCAAGAAACGGGGAGGGGGGGGGGGGTGAATCAAACATTTAGATTTGATTCAGAACAAGAGGTAAGGATAATTATAAGTAAAATAAGAAATTCCAATGGGGATATCTGTTCCAGCAACAGTGGTGTAAGCGGAGAATCCCCTTAGTTTGGGAGGTCTTCTCTAAAGCCTCTTACACACGTTTTTCGAATGACCGAATGTCTGATTTTTGTGGCATGCTAATCTTGTGTCGAACGTGAAGAGGTTACTCACAATACAAACATTTTCGTATGACAGAATACATTGTCGGAAGTGACGTAATGTGTATGTAAAGGTTTGTATGTATTCTTTCAAATCTGAGCATGCGTAGTCTTGCTCTTACGATTTTTTTCTTACGAAAACCATACTAATGAAACGAAAATCAGATGTTCAGTCCACATCCAACAAAAATTTTATAGTCTACACATCCAGCTTTTGTCTAACAAAAAAGCGAAATCGGCTGTCGAAAGCACCGTACTAACGATCCGAAAATCGGCATACAGCTCGTCGTATAAATTTTATTATTCGATTTTCATATCGTGTGTATGGACCTTAACTTTCTGCTGTGTCCCTGGGACAGGAAGTGAAGATAAATTTCCCTAGTGATTGTTAGAAATTAAAAAACAATATGACAGTGGTTTTATCCAAAACTAAAAAAAAACATTTTTGCAATAGATAGACTTTAAGTTTAGAATACATATGCACATAAATCTATGCAACTGAAGAGTTTACACTAACCTACAACAGAAACATATTTGACCCTATCTATATTGTAAAGGGCCTCAAAGTTGTTAGCTGCAGTGTATCCCTCAGTCCCAGATAGATGTTGGGTATACTGTAGGGTTGTCCCGATACCACTTTTTTAGGACCGAGTACAAGTACCGATACTTTTTTTCATATACTCGCCGATACCGAATACTGATACTTTTTTTAAATGTCATGTGACAGTTTTCAAACCACAATACAGACTAAGGATATTTTCTTTAGAATTATGAAGAACTCTAACTCAAGACATTATAAAAGAAAAAACATTTTTATTTATTTTTATTAATTTTTAATTTTCTTGTCATGCAGTAGTAAAAAACTCAAAGAATTTTCACAGAACATGTTGATAAATACAAAAAAAAGTATTCTATTTAGGTATCGGGAGAATTTGTGCGAGTACAAGTACTCCCGCAAATACTCGGTATCGGTCCCGATACCGATACTAGTATCGGTATCTGGACAACCCTAGTATACTGTATGTATTGTATTATTATTATTATTATTATTTTTCTTTTTTTTTTTGTAATGTGTAGTTTTATCTTTCTGTTGTTATATAGATAATAAGAAAAAGAAAGATTATAAAAAAAGAAATTAGAAAAAAAAGATTTGACTTATTTCCATCCAAAGCATACATTGGTTAAAACGAGGAGTAACAATCTGAAAGGCGTTTACTTGCCCCTGCCTGCCACATGTACAGTACTTTAAAGGTTTTCCTATATAATTCAAACTTGGATATGTTGTGTTAAAAATGCAGGACTAAATGCCCACACATACAGCCTGATTACTGTATAAACAGTTTATACCCCTTTGGTCTTTGTGTTGTCATATAACAAAATATTGAACCAAAACACAGTTGAATACTTTGTTCATACCAGTCAATTTAAAGTGAATGGAGGTGGTAGAGAAGACAGACACTATCATTGTTAATTTTTGTTTATTTTGAAACGGTGATGTTAATGAAACAAAATCATTTCAATTGCAAGCCATTTTCTTTAATGGCATTCTGTGTGCAAATTGCTTCTGAGTCTGATAAAATACACTAACATTGGTCTAGACCAGCGCTTTATAACATTTTTAGTATGCAAAATTTCTTGGCACCATGGCACTAAATTGTAAAAAATGTAAATGTTACTTATCAATGGGAAACATGAGCCTGGGACAATGTACACAACCACCTTGATGGAATTGGCTTCAAATTTAGAAGCCTCCCTTCACATCAGTGGTTCCCCCATCACATCAGAGGTCCCCCATCACATCAGAGCCCCACTTCATATCAGAGTCTCTCACATCAGTGGTCCCCCCATCACATCAGAGCCCCACTTCATTCAGAGTCTCTCACATCAGAGGCCCCCATCATGTCAGAGTCACCTCTTTTATATCAGAAGCCCCCATCACAACAGAACCACCCTATACATTAGAGGCCCTCTCTTTTCTTGAATGCTCGGGGTGGCCCTGCACTCTGCCTACGCTTGATCAGAGTCATGCGTTGCTATGGTGCTGTGAGATGGCTGCCATCATCATAGAAATGAATGATGCCATGCGTCCTGGCCCTAGAATGTCATTGGATGGCATGGTGCTCAGGACCAGCCCATATGCACCCTCACAGATAGCAAGGATAACTTGCCACGAATTTGTGGCAGTGTTAAATTGTAAGTCTGTTAACCACTTAAGCCCCGGACCTATATGCTGCTAAATGCCCAAAGGCGTTTTTACAATTCGGCACTGCGTCGCTTTAACAAACAATTGCGCGGTCATGCGACGTGGCTCCCAAACAAAATTGTTGTCCTTTTTTCCCCACAAATAGAGCTTTCTTTTGGTGGTATTTGATCACCTCTGCGGTTTTTATTTGTTGCGCTATAAACAAAAATAGAGCAACAATTTGGAAAAAAATGCAACATTTTTTACTTTTTGCTATAATAAATATCCCCCAAAAACATATATACAATTTTTTTTCATCGGTTTAGGCCGATACGTATTCTTCTACTTATTTTTGGTATTTTGGTATTTTGGTAATGCATCTTTTTGCATAGGATGCATTAAGGTAAAAAAACATCTGACAGCACCGCCCCCCCCCGAGCCCCCGTTTTACTTACCTCACCCCTCGAAAGTCCGGTGCGCGTGCTAGTCATTCTGTTTGGTTCCCAGCCTGGCCATTGATTGGCTAGGCTGGGCGGATTGATAGCAGCGCAGCCATTGGCTGGCACTGCTGTCAATCACAGCGGATGATGCGGCGCACCGGAGGGCGGGGCCAAGTTATACAGTCGGCGGCTATGGCCGCCGCTGTATCACGGGAGCGCACTCGCAAAAGCTTTCCACCATGCGAGCTAAGACAGCTGCCGAGGGACCCCAGAAGACAGGATTCTGGGACACTCTGTGCAAAACGAGCTGCACAGTGGAGGTAAGTATAACATGTTTGTTATTTTTAAACAAAAACATTTTTGCCTTTAGTGTTCCTTTAACTTGCTGCACATTTTCACTTGAAAGTCACACTTTCAGAGCACTTGAAGCACAAGTTCTAGTTGACACTTTTCCAATTTGTAGCAAATTTGCGTGGCAAGTCTCTAGCAAGAACAAAGTTACAGTGGTGAGTCTACAGCAAGAGTTGTGCAAGTCTATAGCATCAAAATTCAGCCACAGTGCCCCCTGTGGTGGGATTACTATTGCACAACATAACTGAACCAGAACTTGCAGCAGACTTGCAGAATGTTTGCAAAGAAAGTTGATCTGGAGTCATGCAATGTGGACTTGCCTCAATTGTGCAACAAACTTGAAGCCTGGCAAGTCTCGCAATAGTTTAGCAAGTCATTTTCAAACTTGCAGCATAGGTACTTGCTATCTGGGATAGCAACTCACGATGCTGATCCAGAAAAAATTGGGTCCTGTCATCATGGCATCCCAGGGTAAATCACACAGCACCCCAGTTGAGAAACAGTTACCAATATTAGCATAATGTGTCCTTTAATATGACTTTCTAATAACAGCAATTAACACAGTATTAACTTGTATGTAAAGAGATATAACAACTGTTTTGTTAGTATACATATTTCTTTAATTAATAATACTAGGAAGTAAGGATAAATCATGATTCCATATTGGTTTTATCACAAAAGACCCCACAATAATAAGTGTAATCATAAAGAAATTATGAAAAACACAGGAAGTTCCAAGACATAATCCTCTTACGCTGCAAATATACTGCTTTGGACAAAATCCAGAAGCACATGAAGGCTTGACATTTATTTATTTTGGCAACTTTGTCATCAAGCACAGATAATAATCATGATTAATCTGCAAATATACTTTGATGAACCAAAGCGTTCCAGACATTTTAATATACAGTTTATGGACAGCACAGATCAACATAGTATTCTGTAGTGGATGATAACCAGGCTCTGTAAGTCCATACCTTGTTATTTTTTTCATTTTCTCATATTCTGTTGGATCAGCAGATTTGATAGGAAAGAAAAAAATGTTTGACTTTGTTTTTTTATGTTTCACTTTATTTTGTGACAACTGGAGTATTTTGTTTTGTAATCAGCATTCACTGTATAAGGCAATTCCAAGCCTGCATACCCATGAATGATCTGCTTTGACTCTTTTAGAGCCCATTCACATTGGGCTATTGCAGTAACGTGTGGTAAAATGCATATATTGCCGCATCAAACAGTAACCCACCCTTTATGCATTGGTGCGTTGTGGTACCATTAATTTTGATTAGCACAACAAACATCAATAAAGCACCTGTACTGCAGATCATTGCAGCACACCAGAGCTACTTAAATTTTTGGTGCAATAAGGTGCCTTGTACCTCATTCATTTAGAATTTTCTGCCTAACAAAGAGCACTGCAATATATCTTAACATATAAAAATGTATGATTCTGTGAACAGCATTGTGGTCTGAATGGACTCCTAATGCCAATGCTCTCATGCATTCTTACTGTAAGGCATCCATGTAATTATTCAATTTTTCTAGGACATAAAGGGCCAGATTCAGATACACTTAATATTGCGCTGCGTAATCGAAATACTTTACGCTGCTGTATTTTACCAGGCTCTACACCGAATTCTGGTAGATTTTTGCCCGTACGCTACGAACGTTAGAGCGAGAGCAATAATTCTAGCACTAGACCTCCTCTTTAATTCTAAACATGTAAGCTGTAAAAAAAAACTTTGCCTATGGAGGTTACTATATTTTCAAAAACTGTACTCAAGCAGGTGGCTTAACAGACAAATTACTAAAGTTTGAAGTTATAACTTCCAACCAGTAATTTCACAGTAAATAGATTAATAATACATTATTATCTTATAACATATAGCATAATAATATATGATTTAGCTTAATTATAACAGTACCTTTTCAACAGCAGTAGATTCTCATTCTCCCTCTTAACTGTGTGAGAAAAACATGGGATTGTGGGTAAATCTTATACCCATATACACATGTTTTTTCCTTGTAGTTAAGAGGGCTGGTCTGGAAGGGAGCATTTGTCTTTTGGACCCATGCCCCCTTCTATAACACTGCAGTGAGAGGCGTGCCTCCACTGCAGCATTTGTATTTGACAGCTTGGGCCAATGGTACTTTACCATTAGTCAAAGTCTCCAAGCTATGCATTGAGCTCAGTGCCTCTGACAAGAAGTGAGGTGAGGCACTGTGAGCTCATCCTCTCAGTCTGCTGCAAACAGAGTGTGCCAGCTTGCATTTAAACTGGCTGCTCTGTATTTAGCTTCTGACAAGGAGCCCTGTATCTCCAGAACCATAGATGATAGGAGTTCCAAGTGGTTGGGTAGGACATCAGCAATCTGCCCCCCCAAATTTATGTTCTTTGTGACCCCTGGTCACTGAGCTATGACCCTCAAAGTTGATCTTTGTTTTTTTATGCTCATGACTTTGCCTCACCCTCCTCCCCTGACTGCATGTCGCTGGTGCTTACATCAATACAAGCTGATCTCCCAGCAGCTTCCCTGCAAGTACTTTGTAGGCATGATGATGATGTCCCAAGGAGTAATGAAAAGCAATTTTCTTACTATAGGAATAAGGCGAAAGAAAACAAAAAAATAAGCTAGAGCCTGTTCTAAAGGGGCAAGTGGAGAATTAAGTGTACATATAGGTGATGCCTGGAAATACACAATTAATTACAGGCAAACCCCACTTTTAAGTACACAATGGGGTTTATTTACTATAGCTGGAAAGCACAAAACCAGGCTCACTTTTGCATAGAAACCAATGAGCTTCTAACCCCAGCTTGTTCAATGAAGCCTGGTAATAAAACCTGGAAGCTCATTGGTTTATACGCAGAAGTGAGCCTGATCTTGCGCTTTTCAGCTTTAGTAAATAAACCCTATTTTGTACGTAAAAGATGGGAATGCCCGTACTTTTAAATAGCACCTGACAATGAGCAATTATGTAGTGAAAGATGCTGTAACCGATGACCTCTGGTAAGAGCTCATCCATAAAAGGCTGCCATTGGTGACTTGCTTGTGAAAATGCTAGTCTTTGGCTGTAGTACTTTGTCAGTGGGGTTAGTTTACTGAAGAGGAGGGTATTCACTTAGAAAAGTTAATGTTCACTTGGCTTAATACAGATGAAGCTGTGTTCACTTAGATCTTCCAAACACGCAAGCTAAATCCTGTTTTTTTACATCTTCCTTGCACTATTGAGTGTTCAACGTGAGCACAGGTTCACATTTACTGGCATTCACTTTGCAAAGTTAACATCCACTTTGCTAATGAACAGCCTACTTATTTATTAAATCCACCCTACTGACCTTGAATCAACATGTAGCAAGTGAATTCAGAGCTCTAGATCTAAATACTTGATCTGAGTCAGTAATGAATCTATTAGACCAGCATGTCACCAGCCATTTTTAGAGAGTTTAGCAATAGCAGTGCACTAATTTCTTAACTGAGAGGTTCAATCCAATTTAATAAAGCTGTGTCCATTTGGTTAAAAATGTAATTTACAATATTTTTAATTGTAGTCACAGATTTGCCCAAACAAGCTGATGTTTGCTTGCTCTTTCTAATGCACATTAGAAAAATAATACATTAATTTGCAATTGGACTGGGATCTAATTATGTGGCTGAAACAGGATCAGACAATACTGGATCACATTTCATATATTGATTAGAAATGTACACGGGGCGTGGCCTGGAGCAGCATGTGAGCAGACGTCTTTCCTAGCAGCTCCGAGATCCCTTGAAACAATCCTAAGCCATCCTGCTCTTCTGCCCCACTAACTCTGCTACTAACCTTGCAGTTCCCTCAGGGAACCCCCTGGGATACTTTTTGGTGCGATCCGGTGGATGGGAAGACGGAAGAAGCAGCCCGCGGTCAGGATGAATGTTACCACGCGCTCCGGCCATGATGGCCGCCGCAACACCGCGCCACTCTCCTCTATGGCATCCACGCCAGAGCTCTTCGACGAAGACCGTGGGTCCTCTCCCCCACCCTCCCCTGGGACCTCCGCTGCCCGGGCGCTGCCCGCTCCTGTGTCACCCACTGAGGACGGCCTGGAGGAAGGCCCGGAACCGGAGCCCACGCTGCTGGAGGTCCTCAACCTCATGAAGGTAAATCACTCTGACACGATGGGGAAAATGGATGAGCTTAAACTGGACATTACTACAGTATAATGCGCCAGGACATGCATAAAGTGCGGGACCGGGTCGCAGAAACTGAACGCCGCATTAGCGATTTGGAGGACACGGTAGGCCCAGCCATCCCCACCCTAAAGGCCCAGGGCACTAGAATCCGCACTTTAGAGGACAAAATGGACGATTTGGAGAACCATTTGCGCAGAAATAACTTGCGCTTAGTGGGCCTTCCCGAACGGGTTGAGGGTTCCGACCCGGTTGCCTTCCTGGAGAGCTGGTTTGCCCAGGAATTTGGTGAGAACTGCCTATCCCCCTGCTTTGTTATTGAGAGGGCCCACAGAGTGTCGGGCAGACCGCTGCCTGCGGGGGGGCCCCCTCGCACCATGATAATGCGTCTCCTCAACTATAGGGACCGGGACGCTATCCTGCGGGCTGCCCGTATTAAGGGGAGCCTGAAAAACAATAATGCCTCGGTGTCTCTCTTCCCTGACTACTCCCCTGCTGTCCGCGCCTCGAGGGCCAAGTACCAGCACGTCAAACAGAAGCAGAGGGAGAAGACCATCCAATACTCCATGCTGTTTCCTGCGACGCTGAGAGTAGTGCACCAGAGCCAGGTGCATTTTTTCCAAACCCCTGCCAATGCGTTATCCTGGTTTGAATCTCTACACCAGCCTGGCCGTGGATCTGATCGAGCTCCTGACACCTGATTTCTTTGGTTTTTTTTTTTTTGTTTGTTTTTTGCTGCTCCTGTTTTTCTCATTTGTCTCTTCATTTCTGGGACTTCTGCTTGATGTTTTCCTGTCCCACCGGAGTGTGCCCGGGGCAGAAGGCTCCAGTCGTTCACTGGAGATAGGGGGTCATGAATCCCTGTTGACTGACTGAGCTGCTAGTACATGTTTAAAAACTGTTCTTTTTTTTCTTTTTTGCACCTGTTCTCAGCTGTTTGGTCACTGACTGTTCCATCTTAGATTGCTGCCTTGCCTGCGGCAGGCCATGTTCCTAGCATCTAATTGTAGTTCGGGGTCAAAGCCAGCCCCTTGTTCTTGGGGCCTGGCAGGGGTTAAGTGTGGTAGGCCGTTGCCTACTCTGAGTTTTTTGTTGTGTAACCTTATTTTTTCTTTTTGTTTGCATTATCGATGTTATGCTGTATGTTGTGGTGTGTGTGTGGTATGCATGTGTGCGAATGTGTTTGGCCTTCTCTCTGCCCCCACCTGTGTATCTGAAGGTAATCTGCTGTGCCTCAATTTTGCAACTGTCGTAATATGTCGGTGATTAGATGTATCTCCTGGAATGTCAGGGGTCTAAACTCAAGATTTAAAAGAGCTCTGCTGTTTGATTTTCTTAAGGTGCATAAACCTCAATTACTATGCTTGCAAGAAACGCACCTTTTGGGATCAAAGGTGATGGCACTTAAGAAGTGCTGGGTCATGCATGGGTACCATTCCACCTACTCTAACTATGCACGGGGGGTATCCATATTGGTGCGGAAGGGCCTCCCATTCTCTTGTGAGAGGGTGATATCGGACCCTAAGGGTCGGTATGTATTTCTCCACTGTACAGTACACGCCACGCCGCTACTGTTAGTGGTGGTGTACGTTCCTCCCCCTGTCACAGCGGATGTCTTCACGGACTTAAGTGTACAGTTTGCCACCTTCCCAATGCTGGCCTCTCTTATAGTGGGGGACTTCAACTCGGTGCTTGACCCAGTTCGGGACCGCTTGAGGCCCACCCAATATGAATCGAAGTTATTTAGTCAGTGGTGTGCCTCCTTTGGATATGTAGATCTCTGGAGGCTCGGCCGTCCCGAGACTCGGGAGTATACGTGCCAATCAAGGACGTACCGTGCCCTCTCCAGGTTAGACTACGCTTTGGGGACCCCCGATTTGATCCCCAATGTGCGATCAGTTTCCCACCTGTCTCAGACGCTATCAGACCACTCTGCCATCTCTATAGACCTGGTGCTGGGACACAGGCCCTCCTTTCGGGTGTGGCGGCTCAGTCCAATCTGGGTCTCCACTCCTGAGTTTCAGGAGCCGGTTCAGCAAGATATGTCCCACTATTGGGGGGACAATGCTGGTTCGGCCTCCTTTGGCCCCGTGTGGGATGCCTTTAAGGCGTCAGTACGGGGCTCATACATCTCCAACATTGCCCGACATAAGAAGTCCTCCCAGGCTGCCCTTTTGGCCTTGGAATCCTCCCTGGAGAACGCCAGGGCCCAATACTCTGCGCATCCCACCCCGGACTCACGTTCTGTTCTGGTGGGGGCGCATAGGGCTTTGGACCTTCACAGGGTGGAGGTGACGAACAAACAGCAGTTATATCTATCTGCCAGGTTGATGGAATATAGTGGTAAGAATGGTAAGTTGTTGGCATACCTCTCCCGCACGGAGTACGTGGATCGGACGATCCCTCGTATCCGGCTGCTGGACGGATCTGCTACATCGGACCCCTTGGTCATAAATCGAACCTTTCAGGCTTTCTATGAAAACCTCTATACAGCTCCGCCCCCTCCGGACGAGGTGGAAACGTTGGGTTTCCTGGAATCACTCCAATTCCCTGTCCTGGAAGCGTCGCATAATGCGACCTTGGACAAAGCCCTTACGGTAGAAGAGGTCACTGAGGCCATTTATTCACTCCCTCCCAACAAGGCCCCTGGGCTGGACGGCTTACCCGCGGAGTGGTACAAAAACTATGCGGCGGAACTAGCACAGAAGCTGCACTCCCTGTTTGGGCAGGCACTGCAGGAGGGCGAGCTTCCCCCCTCCATGTGCGAGGCCCTGATAGTGGTGCTCCCCAAACCCGATAAAGATAAACTGCTGTGTGGGTCGTACCGCCCCATATCCCTGCTAAATAGCGACGTAAAGGTGCTTGCAAAAGTTTTAGCTATTAGACTTCAGGGGGTTATTCTCCGCCTTATTCACAGAGATCAGGCGGGATTCATGCCGGGAAAGAGTACGTACGATAACATCCGACGACTCTACTTACACATACACAGGGCAGCAGCGGTGAATAGGGGGGGTTTGGTGTTATCTTTGGATGTGCTGAAGGCCTTTGACACTGTCAACTGGTCCTTTTTGTGGGAGACCATGCACCGCATGGGTATTAGCGCCCAGTTTATTCGGTGGGTCCGCCTGCTATACACTAACCCAACAGCCAGAGTGTGCACTAATAGAGATGTCTCGGCTGTCTTTACTTTGCAGAGGGGCACCAGGCAGGGCTGCCCGCTCTCGCCACTCCTGTTCGCCCTGGCCATTGAGCCTTTGGCTCTGGCGGTGCGGCAGACGGCGGGGGTGGGGGGCATCTGTTATGGTTCCCTCTCTGAAAAGATCTCTCTATATGCTGATGATGCCCTGATTTACCTTGATGGCACTGAGCGGTCTTTTGTCTCATTGATGGCCGTGGTGGAGGAATTTGGGAGGGTCTCCGGGCTGAGGGTGGGTTGGGAGAAGTCGGTGGCATTCCTTATAGGCCCAGAGCAGGACTACTCCTACCTCTCTGGGTCTAAACTATCCATCCAACCTACCTTCAAATACTTGGGGGTACACGTTAGTGCAGACTTGTCTTCGTATGAGGCCCTAAATGTTGCCCCAATTGTGTCCCATATGGAGACAAGACTTAAGACCTGGGCTTCTCTACCGCTTAATCTTATAGGCCGGGTTAATGTTTTCAAAATGATATACCTACCCAAGTTTCTGTATGTGTTCCGGGCATCCCCTATTTTTCTGTTGAAAAAACTCTTTAAGAAAATTAATTCGCTCCTGTTCACTTTTCTTTGGCAGGGGTCGAGTCCACGCATTGCTAGGGCCTCTCTCCAGGCCCCCAAGCTGGATGGAGGCTTGGCGTGTCCTAACCTGAGACAGAACTTTATAGCGTCACAACTTACATATGTTTATGACTGGTTCCTGGAGGCCTCCCCGTCCTGCTCCACCGCTCTTTTGTCCGCCTTCGTGGGGTCCAGGGACTCGCTGGTCGATGACCTACTCGGGTCTAGGGCCGGGCGATGCTCCCGGGACTCCCCGATGGAGGCTAGATGGCTGGCCTGGCATGAGGGTAACGGGATACTTGCAGAGTTGGGTGGGGTGTCCCCTAGAGCTCCCCTATGGCACAATCTTAACCTCCCTGAGCTCCTGGGCCACCCGGATTCCGGGTGGTGGACACAAAATGGGGTCTCACGTATCTCACACATTTTTGCGGGAGGCGAGTTTGTTTCATTCGATGTACTGAGGGCGCGCAGTGGGGTGCCAGTTAACTCCCTGTTCAGATATATGTCACTCCGTCATGCAATACGGACACAATTTAAGGGTCTGTCCCAGGAGCTCGGCGAATCGCCTCTTGAGGCGCTCATGTCATACACCGATCTGGGGAAGCTGGTCACAACGTTTTACTCACGTCTCCAATCGGCGGGGGTTAAACCCTTTGTGACAGCTCAGCGGAAATGGGAGGTGGATATTCCGGGGCTGTCCGAGGAAGGGTGGGAGGAGGCCTCGGAGGTATGCTTCCTTGACCTTATTGGGACTAACGATCAATTTGTTCAGTTTAAGTTTATCCACCAGTTGCACTATACTCCCGCCAGGTTGGCCCGAATGGGTCTGATTTCTGTTGCTAACTGCCCTAGGTGCGGCTCCACTGAGGCCGATTGCATACATATGTTCTGGTCATGCCCTACTGTACTGTTATATTGGATGGACTTGTTTTCTTTTTTTAAGGACAACCTACATTTTCCTTTACCTTTCACCCCGGAGGTTGGACTACT
Organism: Rana kukunoris; assembly: GCA_029574335.1. NCBI lineage: Eukaryota > Metazoa > Chordata > Amphibia > Anura > Ranidae > Rana > Rana kukunoris. The sequence goes on along the minus strand of CM056050.1, from coordinate 263,865,508 downwards.
GGGGGTGCTCAATGATTTTGTTTCCAAGGCTCATGCTCGGACTCTGGTGCGCATAATCCTTTTCTATGCCAGGAAACTGTTATTACTACATTGGAAGAGTGCTTCCTCCCCTACTGTTCAAATGTTATATCGTATGGTGAACAAGGTCCTACCCATATTCAAATGTGTATACAAAAGCAGGGCCTGCCCCAAAAAGTTTTACAAAATCTGGCAACCCTGGCTGGATATTGAAGACTCCTTCTGGAAGGATGCCCCACTCTCTCAGCCTTGAGGGGCCGTGTATGGGGGGATTACGTGATGAGGTAGTGAACCGTAGAGTGTTTGGAGGGTGGCGAGGGGGGGCACAGGTAACATCTGGGGCGGAGGTGAGGGCCAGGAGGGATGTGTGTGTGTGAGTGGCTATGGATGGTGTATGTGTGGGATGTGATGGGTTCTGTTTCTAATGCACGGTCTATCCAATTGGTATAAATGTTATGTGTTTCATTTCCTACCGGTGTTGTAAAGACACATGTGCCATGTGGAAATTGTACTGATTGAAAATCAATAAACAAAGTTTAAAAAAAAAAAAAAAAAAGAAATGTACATTTATTTGAAGCAAAGCAAAAGTGATGACTAAAGGTATCCCAAATTCCCAAACAGACCAATACTGCTGTTACTGCAGTCCTATTGCATGGAACAAAACCAATCACTGCTTTGTTCATATTACTGTAGATACAGAATGGATTTACCCATAATTAGCACATACCTTGACTGCAGCTTCTTCCAGTAAATCCAGGAAAACATTTGCATTTGTTGGGTCCAACACATTCACCATGCTTACAGCCTTCATCACACACAGCTAGGGAATGGAACAAAATGTATCAATAAGTAACAATCATAGCACATTTTGATGATCATTTTGAACATTTCACTACAGACCTATGTTGACGGGTTTTGTCTTTATTAGACAGGTTTGTATTCACTAATCTATAGGAATGTAAAACCCAGTTGAAGAAGTTCAAATGTAGGGCAGATAGAGGTCAACTGCAGACCATCTGTACCTGCTAATAAATTCTGAATGATCTCAGAAGAATTTCAAGCTGATTTTAATGTTCTGCTATCAACATACGCCCATCTGAAGCCATCAACACGTACGCCTTAAAATTGAAATACAATTCTCTTGAAAAAAAAAAAAAGGATGCAATAGAGAGGGATTCAGAGAAAACGGACGATGCAGTGATATAAAAAGAAAAAAAATGACGACAATCGAGTGATGATCTCATGTCTATGGCTGCACCAGAAACCTCTCAGGCCCCGTACACACGATCAAATTTATCTGCTGAAACGGTCTGTCGGACCGGTTTCAGCAGATAAATTTGATCGTGTGTACGGGGCGAGCAGACAGATTTGTCCATCGGACAAATTCCAAAGCATGCTTGGAAATTTGTCCGCTACAAACCTGTCCGTTGGATCTGTCTGCTGGTTAGTACACTAACCAGCGGACAGAACTGTCCGCGCATGCGTTCAAATGGATTCGACGCATGCACGGAACGATTTCACTTCCTCGTTTGGTGACGTGCCGGCGTCAACGTCACCGCCACGTCACCGCGGTCCCTGGCCGAGGGGATTTTCATCTGATGGTGTGTACACACCGTTGGACGAAAATCCGGAGGAGACATGTCCACTGGAAACGGTCCGTCGGACATGTTTCAGCGGACATGTCCCTCCATGTGTACGCGGCCTCAGAGGGAATGATTGCTCAGAGAGGGTAAAAAAAATAATCCTGACTGCTTTGGTTCCCAGCTTTAATAGGGGGTCTGGCCTTCTAGTTTCTCCAGTGACATACACTATATTACCTAAAGTATTGGGCCTTTACACGTACATGAACTTTAATGGCATGCCAGTGTTTATCCGTAGGGTTCAATATTGAGTTGGCCCACCTTTTGCACCTATAACAGCTTCAACTCTTCTGGAAAGGCCATCCACAAGGTTTAGGAATGTTTTCTATGGGAATGTTTGACCATTCTTCCAGAAGCATGTTTGTAAGGTCAGGCACTGATGTGGACGATAAGGCCTGGCTTGCAGTCTCCACTCTAATTCACCATGTTTCACAGTAGGAATGGTGTGTTGAGGGTGATGTGCAGTGTTAGTTTACCACCACACATAGTATTTTGCGTTTAGGACAAAAAGTTAAATTTTGGGCTTATCTGACCAGAGCACCTTCTTCCACATGTTTGCTGTGTCCCCCACATGGCTTCTCACAAACTGCAAACAGGACTTCTTATGGTTTTTATTCAACAATGGCTTTCTTCTTGCCACTCCTTCATTAAGGCCAGATTTGTGGAGTGCCCGACTTATAGTTGTCTTGTGGACAGATTCTCCCACCTGAGCTGTGGATCTCTTCAGCTCCTACAGAGTTACCATGGGCCTGCTGCCTGCTTCTCTAATTAAGGCTCTCCTTGCCCAGCCTGGCAGTTTAGGTGGATGACCATTTTGGTAGGTTTGCAGTTGTGTCATACTCTTTCCATTTTCCGATGATGGATTGAACAGTGCTCTGTGAGATGTTCGAAGCTTGGGATTTTTTTTTTTTAAACCTAACCCTGCTTTAAACTTTTCCACAACTTTATCCCTGACCTTTCTGGTGTGTTACTTGGCCTTCATGATGCTGTTTGTTCACAAAGGTTCTCTAACAAACCTCTGAGTGCTTCACAGAACAGCCGCATTATTCTGAGATTACATTACACACAAGTGGACTCTATTTACTAATTTGGTGACTTCTAAAGGCAATTGGTTCCAGGAGTTAGGAGTTTCAGCGTAAAAGGGGCTGAATACAAATGCACGCCAAACTTTTCCCATATTAATTTGTAAAACAAAATGAAAACTGTTTATCATTTTCCTTCCACTTGACAATTATGTGCAACTTTGTGTTGGTCTAAAATCCCAATAAAATACATTTACGTTTGTGGTTGTAACATAACAAAATGTGGAAAATCTCAAAGGGTAAGAATACTTTTTCAAGGCACTGTATACCCCTACCAGCGACACTCATATTTTGTAATGTTTAAAGCAGTATTAAAAACAAAAGCAAAAATACAGTATATAAAATATAAACCCCAACAAACTTTCAAGCACTTACAGCAACAGCTTTATTTACCTTTTGGGATAAAGTTTTTTTTTATATAAATGTAAAAAATCTGACCATTGTAAGCAACCCCTAATTGTAACTGATTTGTCTCAACCCTCTAACTCTCTAACTGACATCTTTCGTGAACAGCATGGCCTGCTAAAGGAAGTTGCAAAATAACTAACTTGCTGGTCAGATCACCAGGTCAAAATAAAGGGAAAAAAAGCCATAAAAATATGAATGCAGCCACCACATTAAAGGATTGATTAGCTACCATATATTTCATTTTTGTTTTTGGTTTAAATAACAATTTAACCACTTCATTACCCGGCTATTGTCAAATGACGTCTGCAGGTGGGATCTCCCATCCTGAGGGTGCATCATATGACGTCCTCAGCTTCCCGCCAGTGTAGGGGGCACACGCGCCGCATCACTGAGGAGCTGATGCGCTTGCTTGGCGGCCGCAATGTCTGCCGGGCACCCGTGATCGCTCGTGACAGAGGAGGAACGTGGATCTATGTGTGCAAATACACAGATCCACGTCCTGTCAGAGGAAAGGAGACAAATCGTGTCCTAGTATACAGGAACACCGATCGGTCTCCTCCCCCAGTCAGTCCCATCCCCCCACAGTTAGAAAACATAGTCAGGGAAAACTTTTAACTCCTTGATCACTCCTAGTGTTAACCCCTTCCCTGCCAGTGACATTTATACAGGAATCAATAGCTATTTATAGCTCTGATCGCTGTATAAATGTCAATGGTTTAAAAAAAGTGTCAAAAGGGTCCGATCTGTACACCGCAGTGTCGCAGTCAGGATAAAAATATCACAGATCGCTGCCATTACATAACTTTTGTGCAAACCAATCAATATACGGTTATTGCGATTTTTTTACCAAAAATATGCAGAAGTATACATAATGGCCTAAACCTGAGGAAAATATTTTTTTTTTATTTGGGATATTTATTATAGCAACAAGTAAAAAAAAATATTGTGTTTTGTTTCAAAATTGTTGCAAAAAATAAAAGCTACAGAGGTGATCAAAAACTACAAAAAAATGACATAAATTGTGTTTGGGTACAATGTCACACGACCACGCAATTGTCAGTTAAAGTGACACAGTGGCGTATCGCAATAAATGGCCCAAACCTCCAAACTACCCACGTAGGGGAGACTCTCGGCTACATGTCTACCAAAGGTAGGGTCACTGGCACTTAATGCTGGCCAGTACTGGGTCTCTAAAGAAGGACCGTTTAACATGAGAGTCTATGGGGAAAGTGGTTTAGGTTATAATTCCAGCTATCACCATAAAAAGGGTCATGCAGAAATGTGTATCTAGTTTCTACTAACATTTAGAAATATGAACATACAGTATATGTTAGCAGTGCTTTAATAAAGTCTTAATTGACTGTAAAGCTATGTGTTTATAGGATTAATTTTATAGCTGAGTACCTTAGAATAATATTGTGTTAATAGTCAAACTATTGCAGACTAATCAGAAATACATGGACATTCTGAAACAAGACATGTGAAATTACAGTAAATGCACTGATATGTAAAACGAATAGAAATTCTTTTATTATCAAATCCCATCATTAAAAGACATTTTAAATACTGTTGGTCTAGTAGCGGGATTAAATTACATTCTCTGGAGAAAAGTGAGTGTTTCCAGGCCACATAGGGACAGGTCAGAATCAGTATGGTAATCATACCCCTGTTCCTGTTATTGAATGCGCTTATTTATGTATAGACTCCGGGGCCGATATAAAACAGCAAGGACAAAAGTGAAGTTTGTGTCTCTGTTTTTCCTTTTTATAGAATGTATAGTCATTTTATAGAAATTTGCATATTAGTCTGCATTCACACCTGACCAGAGCATATTCCTGGTGATTATGAAGCGTTCCTAAAAAGCCTTGCACAAGCTTTATGCAAGCATTTTTGTGCATGGATCAAACTTTCAGGCATTTGTTTCCTGGGCTGGGAACAGGAGGGGAGTACTTCTAGAGAGGGAAAAGAGTTCTTCAGGCACAAAAACATGCAAAACTATTTTCTCATGCATTTACAAGCCCTACCATTGAAGTCTATGAGGCCAGAAACGCATGATTACGCAAAAAAATAAAAATAAATGTTCTTGTACTGCTCTGAACTTATAGGACGTGAAGTGTACAAGCAACTGTGTGCTCAAATGTGAACAGGCACAGTAAAAAAAACAATGGGATTCGGCATGTTCAGCATAGTCAGGCATAGGGAAACACTATACAAAACAGTTTTAATAGGGTCTAACTATTTTTATATATATATGAAACTTTAGCATGACTGGATAAATATGATTTATTTTGTTGGAGGGCTGGGGGGGGGGGGGCGCTGCAACACAGAAGGTTTGCCACCTTAACATGCTTGTTGTGCTCACTGTGGAACTTAATCCTTTATATTGTGTAATAAGGCTCTTTTATCCTGTATGCGCACATCCTTCCCCTCCTGCAGGGTCTCTCTTGGCAAGGCCAGATAATACGCAGTAAGGGTAGTTCTCCTGTACATGCTCAGTTTGGTTTCAATTGCTGGAGAGAAAATGTCCTGTCTTGAGCTGAGCTAGCCAGGTCACATGGTATTGACATCACACATGTGGGTGTGTATACAGATCCTAAATGCCAGCACAGTCCCTGCCTACTTCTCTGTGCCCAGTAACTAAAAATGAACACAGTGGGTGGGATGTTACTTCTTAATTCATGGAGGATCCGCCTCCCATAACAGCACATGGACACATGCTATAGTAGAAATCTCCTCCTACCTGAACTCTCAGCACTGGACAGACCCTGCAGCTTCTCATGTGACCATGGTATACAGATCAGCCAAAAAGGTATATAGTGGCAGTATTTTTATGTAAAAAGAAGATTTATAGGCTGTTGGCACGGGGGGGGGGGGGGGCGTGGTTATTAACACTTTAAGGCTTCATACACACTGGGCTTAAAAAATGGCTGTTCTTTTGTACAACGGCTAGAAGAGTTTAGAAGAGTTTTACATTTTTTTTAACCATCAGATAATTTTAAAACAGGTTCTACGTTTTTCCACCGATGGGAAAAAACTGATGGGGCCCACAGACGATGAAAACGATCAGACGAACCGATTGTGTGTACGCGGCATTACAGGTTTTCACCAGAAAAGGTGTCCCCCTTGGAAGATTCCTAATCCAAGATATCACTGTTACATCGTGTTCAAATAAAAAGACAGAACACGTTATTGTTATCAGCAAAAAAGAACATTTGGGGGCTACAAAGGACCTCTCCTTCAAGCAGCAGGTCACTGGTTATATATTGGATTGGGGCTCATGTTTGGTGGCACCATCTGCCATTTCACCACAGAGCCTTCATATAATTATAGTCTAATTGTTGTATGGAGTGCACTGGACTTTTTGGCCCAGATTCATAGAGCAATTACGCCTGTCTAACTGGTGTTAGACAGGAGTAATTTCATATTTCGCGCGCCGTATCACTAGTTTGAATCCTCAAACCATGATACGGCGGCTTCGGGCTTCGATCCGAGAGGCTTACGTCTTCGTAAGCCTTCGGATCTACGCTGCGATATTTTTGCGGCCGCTGGAGGAGTTTGCGTCCTGTTCATGCGTCGGGATATGCAAATGTGTTTTTACGGCGATCCACGAAGATACGTACTGTTAGACCAGCTTTTTGCTGGTCTAACGGTGCGTAGCCCATGTTAAGTATGGCCGTCGTTCCCGCGTCAAATTTTATATTTTTATTAATTTTTTACGTAAGTCGTTCGGGAATAGAAATGTCCGTAAACGACGCTACTCAAACAACGAATGACGCAACAACGTGATTTCGCGCAATGCACGGCGGGAAATTTGCGAACGGAGCATGCGCAGTTCGATCGCCGCGGGAACCCGCCTATTTTAAATGCTTCATGCCCCCTACTCGCGTAGATGGATTGCGACGGGAGAAATACACTACGCCGCCGTCGTTTACTGGACAAAACCTACCTGGATTCCACGTAGAGCCAGGTAAAAAATGGCGGCGTAGTGTATTTCTGATACGCTACGATAATCGAATTCTCTCTGAATCTGGCCCTTTGTATTTATGGACCCATTGTAAGATTTACCCTCATCTCAGCTCTGGTGACAAATTTTGAATTTACCATTTCTGTCTGTCCTGGTGACAACAGACACCAGCTCAAATAACATGGAAAAATCTACCTGATGGGAACAAATAACAATAAAAAAAACTTGACTAGGGTGTTAATCCTTACTTTCCTTTTGACTACATACTGTATATACTTTAAGTGACTTTAGATGTTTTATTGTTTGTTACTGCTTGGTGCCCTAACTTTTTTTTTTGTAATAATTTCTGGCAGATCGTGTTTATTACTTTTACATATATTGTTCTAGGTGATTGGATTGTTATACTTACTGTTAGATCTATAACTGGAAGTACACAAAGGAGAAAGGCTTGAGCATGAAGCCTACCTTCACATTGACCTTTGCCGTTTCGCTTCCATCCATAGCAGCATTCAGTTTTGGTTCCATATCGACATAAACCAGCTGTGTGTGCAGAGGATACAAGTTGCCTACGTCCTCTTGAGCTGCATTCATACAATTATAAAAAAAAAAAAAATGTACATTCAATTTAAACATTTTCAAAGGGCAGCATGTCACTAATAGCCAAAATGCAAATTCAATATCTTCTTTATAGGGAAAAAAGCTGGTGGCTCTCTCCACAGTGCTAAAGTGAGCAGTAAACCCCGTATTTTTTGAATTAGTGTAGAAATCTATGACATGTAATATATATGTGTGTTTTACGAGAACAAACTATGCTTGCGTAAATCTAATTTTAATAAATTTTTCATTCATGACATTCAATCGCATCAAAAAGTCTACTTCATAATTCCTGTGAGGTTCTAGGTAAAGTAAAACCTTGAAGGATCCCATTTCTTTATGTCCCGTTGAGTTTACTGTCACTTTTGTGCGAGTACAGGGACTACAAGTAAAGGATTGGTAGGTAATCCAATTCTTGGCTAAATATAGTTTAAGTCTTATCTTTCAGGAGTAGTTTAGGCTGAAATGTTAGTTTAGCTGGATGTATTTAAATTGCTTCAAAATTTTACAGATATCACTATTCCTATTCACTAATTTACGCATATCTGGGTATTTCCTATGACTACAGAAATCATCCAACAATTAGTCTTTACACGCCTAGAGTAGGTTATAGGACAACTCTGCTCAGAGCTGGAAAGGGGAATGTGTATGTCCAGCTAAAACTTTTTTTAATTTGTATTTGCATAGAGTGGAGGAGTTGTAATGCAGTGGTTCCTAACCTTTTTTGAGTCACAGACTCCTTTAAGAATCCGATGAAAGCTACGTACCCCTCCCCAGTAATATTCACACAAACGCAACTATACATGCAATGAATATATGTACTTTAATTTATTGAAATATGATTGTGTCATACATACAACATATATGAAATACACAGTTTGAATACAGTGAACAAGCTTAACAAAAAACTCACTCCTTTTACGGAGGGGCACAAGATGGCGGCTGTGCACAGAACGATGATACAATTTTACATGGTAAACATGGTCCAATAACGAGTCACGAGGTACTTAAAAGTCAACAGTATAACAGTAACAAGTAGTAGGATGCATTTTCTTTATTTTTTTTTTCAATGGGAAACCATTGATTAGAACAAGGGGAAAGCTGTACAGTGAATACAATAGTTATTTTTCTCTGACCCTCATGGACTCCCTGAAACCAATCTACGGATCACTTAGGGATCCATGGACCCCAGGTTAATGTGGTGCTAAACCCAAAAGCAAACATTTAATACATTGCAGCTTACCAATTCTAATGCCGCGTAAACACGATCGGAATTTCCGATGAAAAAAGTCAGATGGACTTTTTTCATCAGAAATTCCAATCGTGTGTGGGCCCCATCTGACTTTTTTTACATAGGTGTTTAGAAATAGAACATGCTTTATTTTTTTTCGATGGCAAATCGGAAAATCGGAAATTCCTATCGTCTATGTGCAACTCCGACAGAGAAAAAACCCACGCATGCTCAGAATCATGTCGACGCATGCTCGGAAGCATTGAACTTTATTTTTCTCGGCTCGTCATAGTGTTTTACGTCACTGCGTTTTGGACGGTCGGAATTTAGCCTGAGGCCGCGTACACACGACCAAATAAATCTGTTCAAATCAGTCTGACAGACCGATTTGATCAGATTTGTCTGCTGGGCTGTTTTGGTTTGATCGCTGTACACACGATCAAACCAAAATCCCCGCCGACAGACAGCCAGGTGACGTGGCTATGACGTTGACGCCGCCACGTCACCGCACCAGGAAGTAAAACACTTCCGCGCATGCGTCGAATCCATTCAACGCATGTGCGGGCAGATATGTCTGCTGGTTAGCGTACTAACCAGCAGACATATCGGACGGACGGATTCCCAGCAGACAGATTTTAAAGCATGCTTTAAAATCTGTCTGCTGGAAAAATCTCTCTGTCTGCCCATACACACGATCGAATCTGTCTGCTGAAACGGTCTGTCAGACCGTTTCCAGCAGATAGATTTGATCGTGTGTACGCGGCCTAACAGTGTGTATGCAAGACTGATGGAAGTCAGCTTCATCGGAATTCCGGCGAAAAATTCCTTCGGATTTTACTCCATCGGAAATTCCGATCCTGTGTCTGTGGCATTAGATGTGATTGCTGCGTTAATTTTTTATTTTTTGGACCTTCTTTCCTTAATTTTCACTTGGTGATCCAGCCAGTAAGTCTTTTGTTTTTCAGCAGAACAAGCTGTCCTGCAAATATAGCAGTTAGAGTGTTTGAGACAAACCATTTACCACTGATGAGAGATTGGCTTCAGGTGCAGACTTCGCAGGCACCCAGGACAGGTAAGTGTCCTAATATTAAAAGTCAGCAGCTGCAGTATTTGTAGCTGCTGACTTTTAATTATTTTTTTTTCCTTTAAGAACTCCTGTATTAAAAAGATTTAACTTTTTATTTTATGTCTTGCTAACAACATTTAAAAATTTTCAGGACCGGAAGTAAGGGAAAACCTGTCAAAACAATGCAGATTAGTAGATTAGGTGGAGGCTAGAACCCGTGAAATTTTTGATTCCTTCTCTATCTATATTGCATGTTTTCCTTCACTTCTATCTGGTAAAACCATGGCCGTCTCTACCATAGGGCAAACAGGGGCAGCTGCCCAGGGCCCTGTCACTGTTGGGGGCCCAAAGCAACCCCCTTTTTTTTTAGGGGTCCGGAGGTCCCCAGGGGCCCGGAGGCCCCCAGGGCCCAAGATGGCAACCCCCCCTTTTTTTATTTATTTTTAAATTAAAAAAAAATATTTATTTTATATATTTGTATTTTATTTTTTATTAAAGGGCCAATTTTTTTAAATATATATATTTTTTAAAGGGCCAATTTTTTTTAGGGGTCCCCAGGGACCCGAAGGCCCCCAGGGCCCCAGATGACAACCCCCTTTTTTTATTTATTTTTAAATAAAAATATATATTTATTTTATATATTTTTATTTAATTGTTTATTAAAGGGACAATTTTTTTTAGAAGTCTGGTGGTCCCCAGGAGCCCGTAGTTCCCCAGGGCCCTGGATGACAACTCCCCTTTTTTATAAAAAAAAAAAACTTTTTTTATATATTTCTTTTAATATATTTATATATATACATATTATATACTATAAATCTTATTATTATTAAAGGACCCAGAGGTCCCTAGGGCCCTGGATGGCAACCCCCCTTTTTTTTATAATTTTTTTTATATTTTATTTCTTTTTTTTTCTTTTATTTATTTATATATATATATATATATATATATATATATATATATATATATATATATATATATATATATATATATATATATAATTATTAAAGGGCTCAGAGGTCCCCAGGGCCCCATGTGGCTAACATCCTTTTTTATTTTTTTTATAAATGTTTATTTTTGTTTATATATTTTTTTATTAAAGGGCCCAGAGGTCCCCAGATGGCAAACCCCTTTAAAAAAATATATATATATATTTTATATATATTTTTTATTTCTTTTTTTCTTTTTATTAAAGGGCCCAGAGGTCCCCAGGGCCCCGGATGGCTACACCCCTTTGTTATATATATTTTTCTTTATTAAATCTTTTTTTTGTAAAGGGCCTCCCGCTTCTAAATTCGCGGCAGCCCCGCCCCCCCGCATCTCAATTTAAGGGGGCAGCACGCCCCCCCGTTCTCTGCTCCAGGGGGCCCATGCCTGAAGCTGTGTAAGGGGCCCCATAATTCCTGATGGCGGCCCTGCCGCCCGTTAAGCCCCTGTGCTGCCCACAAATCAGTCTGAAAATCATCAGCGGCACGCAGCCAGGTGACAGTACTGCTTCCCTTCCCAGTGTTTTAAAATGTACAGTACCCCTGGCTTCCCTTTAGACGTGCACTTCTCCCTTCCTGCCACTGGGTGCTGCTTGTATATAAAAGTGAATTAGAATGTGATTTTATAACATCCCCAGTTTGCTCTTCCCGAGGCTGACTTCCTCATGTCCTGCTCCTCAATGTATGTCACTGTTTGCTATATTGTAAATAGAAGTTTTCTGTAGAGTGTGCCCAAAGTCTTTATAATATTTGATGATTCACTGCAGGTCTGGTCAGTGTTTTAAAAAGTTCCTGTATTTTACACATGGCATGGCATGGGGTCACAGCACCGTCTGTCCATTCTGCTTTAGCACCATGGGACCCCAGGCCATGCCATGTGTAAAATAGAGGAACTCTTTAAGTCACAGACAAGACCTGCAGTCCAGGCTGAGTAAGGCCTCAGAGCACATGGCATTACTGTCTGTATTTAACTGCTTGATGGGCTTATTTTGGGCCTGACTGGTTCACATGTATGTGTTTTGGCGGCCCACATTTGTGCAGGCACAGCAGCCCATTCATTTGATGCCTCGTGTAATAGGCTGAGCACACGGCACACCTATGCCCATCAAGCAATGAAATACAGCACTGTCTGTCCATTCTGCTGTCTGCTGTGACTTATCTGCAGTTCCCGCACTGTCAAACTTGCTGCATTTTTAGACGTTTAGGTCACGCTTTTAAAAACAAGTGCGTTTGTGTGTGCAAGAACTGCAGGTAAGTAGCATGGTGCAAAAGCAGAATGGATTTCAAGGCAACTGTATTTTTAAAATGCTGAATGCACCTTTTTTCTGCAGGAAACAAATGCATGGCAGCCCATTCAAATCAATGCTGTGCCTGCACAAATGAGGGCCGCCAAAACACATACATGTGAACCAGCCAGGCCCAAAATAAGCTGAAGGGGGGCCCAAAAAAAAAAGTTTGCCCAGGGCCCAAACCATATTAAAGACGGCCCTGGGTAAAACCATTGTAAGTAGGGCAGGAAGTGAGTCAATTTCTCTAACAAATGTTCCAGTCTTTCCCACTATATCCAAAGTATCCAAAGCTATCTATCTATCTATCTATCTATCTATCTATCTATCTATCTATCTATCTGTGTATATATATATATATATATATATATATATGTATATATTTGGCTTGACACACTTTAAGGTGAGTGCAATTAGTAAAAAAGACTTAGCTTTGTGCCATAATTTTACCAAATGTTTGGATTAAATTCTCTGACTGAATATGAGATCTATTGGGTTACAGCCCAATTCCAATTTCCTACATGGAGTCAAGATTTATCTTAGGCAGAGTCGGCTGAAGAAGTGTAAACAGACTTCTGGCTGTTAAAGTTTACACAGCTCTGCTGGCCCCTCATCTTACTATGGGGCAAAGTAACAGGTGGCAATAAGGACGGGAAAAAGGGACGGGGGAGGGGCAGTGGGACTTTCAAATGAAACAAAACACTAGGGCAGGATGAGTCAATCAATAGAGTAAGTAAAACATTTAATAGTACCATCATAGAGTATAATACATAGCATGACATTCATAGTACATCCGTAAAAAACAATACCAGGCATGGTATACATGATTGGTAAATCATATCAGACATGGTATAAACTGGTTGCATAAAATGCATAGTAACCCATGCTTCTCATACATGTCAATGGTATACCCAAATGTTGAACATATTAAAATGATACGGTAAAATTACATTGATATGGGACTCAAACTTTTCAATACAACCCATGATGACTTCATGATAGCTGTGACATGACATCAATTGATAATGAGGCTCGACGCGTTTCGTGGAGTAACATCCACTCATCAGGAGCAATAAATTGGGGTCATCTATAATGAGTAAATAGTAGGTAGATTAATGGTTAATGATAGTTAACCAAAACAGGAAGAAAGGGAACATATAATGTCAAATCCTTGCACTCATACCTGTATGTTGTAATATAAAAGCATGATAGAGAGGTAGCTGTTGTTGTATAGGATGAGAGACAACTGGGGACAATATACAAGCCAACCGGGAGCTGAGGCGGTAAAAAAGGAGAGCGGCAGGGCAGTCCAAATATCTGTTCGAACACGTGGCCATAACACTGGTACATAGGTAGGTAAGAGCCCAAAGGGCATCTGTAAAATATACATAGATAATAATAGTCATGGGCGTCCGCTGAACTTTTTCCAGGGGGGGGCATAATTTTACGGTCACCTGTGCTCCGCTTCTTTGACAATGTCATGAAGGGCAGGGGCTTAGTCATTATCCCATAAAGCCTTCTCCCTTAACTTGTACTCACAGTCCCCACTTGTAAGGTCACGGTGGTCTTCCTTCTCCCAAGTCCTGTTTCCACATGTCCCTTTGAAAATACATTACAGGCAGCAAAGCAAACACAAGGGTGCACATACAGGAAGCAGCCAGAGGTGGCAGTAAAGAGCTCTGTAACTCAGTGACACTGATCTTGCAACAGCTGTGGAGCCAACTCGCACAAACACAGAGAGTCAGCACAGCTAGAGATGCAAGCATGGCAGACCCTTGCCAATTCCAGGGGGGGTCACTGGCCCCCCCTTACTCCTATGAGCGGACACCCATGATAATAGTACACAGTGAGAGCAGTAAGCTAGTAGTACAAGAAAAGAGAACGAGAATGAGTGGATAGGGTAGATGAAATGGAATGATTAGTAAAAATGTCCACCCTGTGAGAAGAAAGAGTATGAAACGCCCGAAATGGGGGTTAGACCCCCTAAACAAGAGTGTACTATAAGATGGTTAGAACCCAAAATGTAGAGAAAGTCCATCAGTTGGTAAACTGACAAAGAGAAGCCTGCGGGACCGCTGTTAGATGGATATAAATGTAATAAGTCATATCACAGATACCCTGTAGATATGGATTAGGTAATACAAATAATCTGGTGGTCAGTTGGTAAACTGACAATTGAAAGCCCGCGGGACAGCTAGTAAGTGGGGACTCCATATCATAGGTAACATATAGATAGAGAAAGAGTGTAAAGAAGATTGTGATGATTAGATATAGACGAGTTAAGTGTATAGGAAAAAACAGGGGTGACCACATAATGAATGATAAAGATACCAACTCCAGAGATAGGGGTAGAGAAACATAAAAGCCTGTGATATTACCAAGGATAAGTAGGATAATGTGTGCCACGACAGAAGATGGGAATGGGCTGCCCGCCAGCACAATACCGCCAACGTCACGCATAGCGTGCAAGGAAAGAGGAACAGCAGCGACCGAGTACAGGCACGAAGTGCCTATATATAGGCACACAGCATCTCCGTCATGGTGCACGCAGATGGAATCAACACCAACGTCGGCATGGGGCATCCTAGGACGCCGCTCGTGCGGGCGTGGGGGGCGTGGTGTTGACGTGCAGCGAGTGGGAGTCCCAAGTCCCACAGCCAATGAAAGCTAGGGAGTGGGGAATAGCCTCGGTGCGCGTCACAGCTCCCGGAAGTGGATGCAAGGAAATCCTCCAAGTTGTCATCTAAAGGCAAACAAATCCGAGCAGACTCGCCCAAAGTTGCAGTTAACCCTTAATAGCACTAAATGAAAGTCAACAGCGAGAGCATGGAATGATAGGGTAGTAAAGTGTGTGTTTCCATCCCGAATAGTATGTAAAAGAAAACAAGGTTGGGACTTTGGGGCAAAGACTAAAACCTCTTACACATGATAAGAATATTGGACGAATGATCATCTTTTTTTTTTTTTCATGCTAGTCTCATATCGAAAATGAAGAGGTTACTAAAGATACGAAAATTCTCATAAGACAGAATACAACTTTGTATTGTAATGCATTCTTTAATTTCCGAAAGTTCATTGTGTGGTCTTGGTCTACCAATTTTTTTCAGATGAAAACTGTACTGATTAAACAAAAATAGTTTGTTCTGGTATACGTCCCTTCAGATAATTTTGCATGAAATGTCATTATTGGTTCTCGTGTACTAAAAAGGCAACATTTTTAATAGGATTTTTTGTGTATACTAGGCATAACAGAAAGACCCAGTGATTATGCCACTGGGTCTCAAAAGCTAAATTTCTTAGAAACCAAATCATTTGCTTGAATGATTTTACTTGCATGTTGATCTGGGGATATGACTAGGGAAGGTATGATATAAATACAATACACTTCAGCTTAAACTGTCATTATAATGACCCTTTCCTAAAATTAGCAGCCTTCATTTAAAAAACACCTTGCAACCCTGCCAAGAAGGCTTTTATTCAGGCACTTCCTCTTATGTGGTGACAGATGTCTCCCGGTTATGCTCCCACGTTGTCACCACCAGTGTTGTAAGTAACGGCGTTTAAATAAACGCCGTTACGTAACGATTGCCCGGCAAGGGGTAACTAGTAATCTACCTGATTACTTTTACCCCAGCGAGAGCGCCGTTGCCGTTACATTTGCTCCGTTACCTCGTTACTTACACCTCAGGGCCGGCGGGATGGCATTGACGGACCGGTTGTGATTGGGTGGGTGAGTGTCGTGACTCAGTGACTGACTGTGTCATCATCAATCATCATCACATGCAAAAAAATTATGATTGGTCGCCGGTGGGCATGTGACTCTCAGTGTGGGTGGCGCTGGCCTGGCACTGCCAGCGCCACCCACACTGAGAGAGTCACATGCCTGCCGGCGACCAATCATTAATTTTTTTGACATCGATGCATGTGATGATGATGATGAGTTGACAGACAGTCACCCACCCAATCACAGTGGCAGAAGTGGCTTCACTTGGCGCATGCGACGCGCCCCCTGGAGTCTCCCGGGTCCCGCCCGCGGCCGTCTGCAGTCTGAGACGGTCAGACCCGCGTGAGGTGTGACACTCGCGTCGTGACTTCACTCGGCAACTGACTGAGCACAGTGAGCAGCAGAGCGTGTGAGCCCGCCGACGATCACACCCGACCCGAGTGACCCATCCCCCGCGGAGGCTCCGCTCCACCACGGACCTGAGTCCGGACCAAGGCCTCAGGCCTGAGGCCTAGCCAGAGTGGAACCGAACCAGGCAGCAAGTGAAGCACTGTGGCCCTGCCAGCAGACAGGAGGAGGTGAGGTGCACCGGGCAGCACCGTAATGCGCTCAGGTGGTCAGCACTCAGCAGTTGGTCACACGGTGTCGGTGTGACACACACATACACTGGTCCTTTTTTATACTTCATGAGCAGTTGTTCAAGTTGAAAAGACTGGGGAACTGTCTGTTGCTTAGACTCCAATTTTAACTGTAGTTAAATATAGGCTTAGTGACACTGACAGTCAGATAATAATTGGAGTAATTAGAGTACTAAGCTTACTTTACTTTACAATTAAAATCAGCAGTAGCCACTAGCCAGCCAGCAAGGCATTGTCAGACAGTCACTCTCAGCTCAGGCAGTAGCACAGTGTTCATATTTTGCCACGCCTTAGGCCTGGTGTGGCAAAATATGAACTTTGTGCTAGCCTACTGGCTGACACTGTGACTGCTGCTGCTGCTTGATTGTAATTGTAAAGCTTAAGGACTCCAATTATCTGTAAGCCTGCTATATATTTATAGACAGATAATTGGAGTATTTTAAGCTTTACAATTAGGCAATGTAATTTTTTTTTGAGGTAATATAATTCACCAATATTAACCTGTGTATCTTTCATGGATTATAGAGTTCCAGGCACAGGCAGTCACCTCACCACTCACCAGGCAACACTGTGGCCCTGCCCCTGCCCTGCGCAAGCCAGCAGACAGCAGCACGGACCGACCGACCGACTGTGGCCCCTGCGCAGCCAGCCACCAGCCAGGTCCCAGGTGAGGACGGAGCCGATTGGAACTGGGGGGGCGGCCTAGTCTAAGGCCGCCTTAGGCCTGGTGTGGCAAAATATGAACTTTGTGCTAGCCTACTGGCTGAGCTGACACTGTGGCTGCAGTGCTGCTTGATTGTAATTGTAAAGCTCAAGGACTCCAATTATCTGTCCATAAGCCTGTTATATATTTATAGACAGATAATTGGAGTATTTTAAGCTTTACAATTAGACAATGTAATTTTTTGAGGTGATATCATTCACCAATATTAACCTGTGTGTCTTTCATGAATTATAGGGTTCCAGGCAGTCACCTCACCAGACAACACTGTGGCCCTGCCCCTGCCCTGCGCAAGCCAGCAGACAGCAGCACCGACCGACCGACTGTGGTCCCTGCCCCCTGCGCAGCCACCAGCCACTCAGCCAGGTCCCAGGTGAGGAGCCGATTGGAACGGGGGGGGCGGCCTAGTCTAAGGCCGCATTAGGCCTGGCTTGTGGCGAAATATGAACTTTGTGCTACTGGCTGAGTCTGACTGATACTATACCAATAATATCATACAAACCAAACCTGGAAATCTAGAAAGGATTTTAAGGTGGACCAGTGGAGGACCAGTGGACCACATACAAAAAATAAAAAAATAAAAAAAAAGATATTGAGTACAGTGCTATGAGGCTCATGCCTTTCTTTTTCTAATGTTTGCTGCTAATTTTAATGCAAGCCTTTGTTAGAAGTTGCAGAATACTTCCATCGATAGGAAAAAATAGGATCCCAGCTGTAAAACAATGCTTAGAATATTGCGGTTTTGTCTTGTATTATATACTGCAACTTCTACCAAAGGCTTGCATTTAAATTAGCAGCAAACATTATTTAAAACAAGAGAGGCATGAGCCTCATAGTAGCACTAGCACTGTACTCAATATTTATTTTTTATTTTTTTGAATGTGGTCCACCTTTAAAATCCTTTCTAAATTTCTAGGTTTAAAAAAAAACATGCCCTGCAGTAGAAAAGTCACCCAAAGAAAAAAAGGCATATGAATGATAAACCTTAAATTCTATATCATAGTTGCCATGTATTTTAAAGAAGACACGCCCATTTTTTTTTTGCTTTTATTTAGGTGCACCCCAACCCCCCCAAAAAAAAAAATACAAGAGAGGAATCAAGGAGTCAGACTCAGATCACGGTCAGGTACCACCGTACCACACTGCCAGTACCCCCACCAGTGGAGTGCCACACCACCAGCCGTCAGCAACAATGGCGACGAGCTGGGGAAGATCAAAGTTAGCATTCTCAAACTGGAAGTACCGTGACTACTTCTCCTTGATTGAAATTAAAGGCAAGAATGTTTATGTAACATGCACGCTATGCTCAGGAAAAAAGACTTTGTCCACATCTTCTTCAAGCAACTCCAATCTTTTGAAGCACCTCACATCAACACATGCTAACGTGACACTTGTTGCTGCTGCTGCTAACCCAACCCCGAATTCAGCTAGCGGAGTAGCCGGACCGTCTCTCCTAAAACAAGCAACGCTCGATTTTTCTGGTCAACATCAGGTGACCAAGCCCGAGCTGAATACATTGATTGCAAGGTATGTTGTTGAAAACATGCTCCCCCTGTCCACTGTGGTGTCTGAGTCATTCAGAGCTATCCTTTCTAAAATACCACTACGAGGAGGAGGAAAGGGGGTTGCCCCATGCCGAAACACTTTTGCTAAATTCTTGGACAGTGAATACGAAAAAATGATGATTGAGCTCAAAAAAACATTTGAGGAATTACAGTACATTGCAACTACAGCAGACATCTGGACTTGCCACAATAAAAGTTACCTGGGTGTGACAGCACATTGGATCAATCCACATAACCTGGAAAGAGAGAAAGCAGCTCTTGCCTGCAGACGGTTTAAGGGGCATCATAGTCATGACGCCATAGCAGTTGAGCTTGACAATATACACTCAACATATGGGATAACACACAAAATCACAGCAACAGTGACTGATAATGGCTCAAATTTTGTAAAAGCATTTAAAAGGTACCAGCCACTTGAGGAAAGTGATTCTGAGGAAGACGAAGATGAGGTGACCTTTACAGACATTAATGATGCTCTACATGCAAGAGGTGATGATATTGATGGTGATGTGATCACTTTGCCCCCCCACAAGAGATGTGCATCACACACACTGAACCTGATTTCATGCACAGATGTAGACAAGTGGCTGCTGTCAAAATCTGCAACAAAGGCTGTTTATAGAAGTGCTACTGCCAAATGTACTGCCCTATGGAACAAGACTAGTCGATCAGCTTTGGCTACTGAAACAGTTGATGAGTTGGTGTCAAAAAAGCTGCTTGTACCTTGTACAACACGATGGAATTCCTTCTATGATGCCCTGGCTCGAATCTGTGAAATATCCATGGTAGACCTTAACACCATTTCCTCCAAATTAGGACTGCCAGCAATAACGGAAAGGGAACAACAGTTTTTAAAGGAGTACTGTATTGCGATGAAGCCCCTTACAGTTGCCTTGGATATACTTCAGGGAGAAGAGAATTGTTTTCATGGTACACTCCTACCAACAATTGAGACATTAATGTTAAAGACAGAAGCCCTTCAAAGTGGCCTGCAAATACTGAGGGACCTTCCTGACGCCATAGTCACAGTAAGAACTTAAATTTCATATTTTATTGTTTATTAAGTGAACATTGCTGTAGTACTCATAATACTAAATACAACTGCTACTAATTATGATTATTATTTCAGTCTATCAAAACCAGATTTGCTGATGTCCTGGGAAATGAAGAGGCTATACTTGCTGCCGTAACTCTTCCAAAATTCAAGCTTCGCTGGCTGCGGTCACAGGAGTTAAAGGATAAGGCTAAGGCAAGTTTGCTGGCAGAGTGCCGAAGAATTGTCCTTGAAGAACCACAACAAGGTAACAGCACATCTACACAACAACATCACACAGATTCAGCCAAAGAGAACGATTTCTTTTCCTTTGAAGAGGATGAGGAGGAAACAACCTCTTTAGCAGAAAACCAGGTGGCAGACTATATAAGATCTTCAGCACAAAATGTTGACTCTCTGTGTGGATTTTCTCTTATCAAGAAAATTTCGCTACGTTACAATGCTGCTACTCCATCTAGCGCACCTGTTGAGAGACTGTTCAGCCTGGGCAAGCTTGTCTTCTCTCCAAAGAGGAACAGACTGTCAGACCAAAAATTTGAAAAGCTTCTCCTATTACGTTACAACCACTGGTTTAGTTAGATGATGAGAGGAGTTCAGAGTTGGATAGTGTTTCTGTTTATTGTGCACTGCAGTATTATACAGTTAATTGCACTAATTAATAAAGGCGAGAGTTTCCTTTGTCTCCTATAGTCCTATTAGTATAAGAAACTAAGGAAAATCTGGCCTTTAATTAATGCAATGATTTATCTATATCTGTATAATTGTTTGAAAAGAAACAAAGGAAAATCTGGCCATTAGTACAAATCTCTGTATCTCTGTAGCTGTATATTCAGCCTACTAGTGCACAATAAACAGAAGTTTTGTTAATGTACTGATTGAATAGTTAAGATTTGGATAGTGTTCTCCAACTCTTAACTATTCAGAATCAGTACAGTAACAAAACTTCCGTTTATTGTGCACTAGTAGGCTGAATATACAGCTACAGAGATTTGCACTAATGGCCAGGTTTTTCCTTTGTTTCTTTTAACACTATTATACAGATAATCGCACTAATTAAAGGCCAGATTTTTGTTTCTTTTTACCCTTGTTTACATTTGTGTGTCTTAATTTTGCACTTGAATTCTAGTTTAAATATTTTTTTATTTTTTATGTTTCTGTGCATACCATTCATATGATCTATGGCAGGCTGCGCCGCTGCAATCTATTGAATTGGGTTCAAATAAATACGAAATGTTCTGAAATACTGTATATAGTGTTTTTAATCTTCAATCAGTTAATATAAACATCTTTGATATTAAAGATGTTATAGAACGTAATTGTATTGTAGAATATAAAAAAAAAAATAATCAGTTACTTTTCCGAGTAACTAGTTACTTTGCCAATAAAGTAACTGAGTCACTAACTCACTTACTTTTTCGGGCAAGTAACTTGTAATTGTAACTAGTTACTTTTTTAAAGGAAGATGAACAACACTGGTCACCACATAACATGCACCCTTGGTGGGTATCACAAGTGGTTGTGCTGATACACATTGCTCAGACATAGGGGTTGAATTACTAAAGGCAAATAGACTGTGCAATTTTCAAAGTGCAGTTCTGCAAAGTGCACTCTGCAAGAGCAGTTGCTTCATTGCTTAGTAAATGAGCAGAAGCTCTGCTGACTTCCATCATTCAATCATGTGCAAGCAAATATGCTTTTTTATTCTCCTTGCACGTGATTGGGTATTCTTTGCAAAGTGAAACTATCTCATTTACTAAGCTCTAGACTAGAGCAGTGTTTTTCAACTCCAGTCCTCAAGGCACACCAACAGGTCAAGTTTTCAGGATTTCCCTCAGATGAAATGGCTGTGGTGATTACTAATGGCCCATACACACGATCCGAATATCGGACGAAAACGATCGTACGATGATGGATCGTACGATTTTCGGATCGTGTGTACACTACTTTCGACAGTCGATCACGACCATTCATCCGATTAAATTCGATCGGACAAGCGCGAAAATTTTTCTCGTCCGATGTCCGATCGTCCGATTTTCGTTTAGTCAGTACAGCCGTCGTCCGACAATACAATACAAATACATTACAACACGTGACATCACTTCCGATCGTTTTTTTCTATCGTACAATAATTTTTGTGAGTTTAAAACCTATTTTATTTTACTCGTGATTATTAAGCGAAAAAAGTCGTACGATCCGTCGGCCGATATTCGGATCGTGTGTATGGGCCATAAGGCAGTGAAACTGATCAAATCACCTGTGCAAAATAATGGAAAGCCTGAAAACATGACCTGTTGGTGTGCCTTGAGGACTGGAGTTGAAAAACACTGCTCTAGAGCAACTGACCTTGCAGAGCTTGACTGCACTTTGCAAAGTACACAGTCTATTTTCCCTAGGTATATCAAATCATAGTCTATTGTTATCAGGGAGCCAGTTCTGAACAATGATATGCAGGCAATGCTAGAGTGAGTGCATGCCAGGGTTGCCAATTTTCAGTAATTCTATGAACAGTTTGTAAAATCCGTACTTTTGCATCTGTCCTTGAATGTCCATTATGGACATGTAGGCTGCATGTCCGTAACTGACATTCATGGACAGATGCAACAGTTACGTGTAGCGATACCCCCTCAGGAGCCACTGCTCTTACTGTGAAAAAACCTTTCCGGATTTGGAGGTGAAATCTCTTTTCCTCCAGATGTAAAGAGTGCCCCCTTGTCCTCAGTGTTGACCTTAAAGTGAATAACTCAACACCAAGTTCACTATATGGACCTCTTATGTATTTGTACATGTTGATCATATCCCCCCTTATTCTCCTCTTCTCAAGAGTGAATAAATTCAGTTCTTCCAATCTTTCCTCCATGCCTCTTATCAGTTTGGTTGCCCTTCTCTGCACTTTCTTCAATGCTCCTGCTCCTGAGCGTCTCTTCAGATGAGAAAACACACTTCACACAGTTGATATATTTAAACTTAAAAGAATGAATTTACTTGATGTAGACTAGAGAAACAGACATAGGCCCCACAATGCATAGCTTCTAAAAGGTATTGCAACATATTTACAAGCGTGAAGTTCCAGTGAGGGTTCAGGCCTGACAGGATGACCCCCCTACATATGGATTTTATAAACTGTTTGTAAATTTACTGAAAGTTGGCAACCCTGGTGCATGCAAACATGAAGTGGCCGCAAGAAGCTGGAGGAGATATAAAAAGATGAAAATATTTGATAACAGTATTTTATGGCAAAAACATTGCAGTTGGTTATGATAGACATTGGGGCTGATTTGCTAAGGGCAAATATGCAGTTCAAGTTGGCAAGGGAAGTTTCACTTTGCAAGTAAGTTTGCCCCAGAGTCTAGTTAATGAGATGAAGCTTTGCTGACTTCCATGATCTACCGCCAATACCAGTTGAGCCCAAGCTACTGAGGAAGCACAACTGCCAAACACTATAAAATAAACCATCTGAACACCACAGGGTTTTCATCTATAATCTGTGCAATAGATCTAGGCAGGTAGCACTTTGGCCTTGTGTGCAGTGACTTATGCCTAGTACACGCGTAAGAGTTTCCCGACACACTTTTTACCGCCGGGAAACCCGAGGGGAAAACCAAGAACTTTGCTGAATTACTTTGTCCCCCTACAAACAGCAGGGTTTCCTGACAGGAAAACTGCCATGAGAGCTTTGGTTGTGAAACCCGGCTGTGTGTTTTCCCATAGGAAAACTGCCGGCTTAAAAAACGCCGGGAATCCCAGCGGAAAAAAAGAAAAGAGCTGGTTCTCTTTTTTTTCCCCGGGCCGGGATTCCTGGCCAAAAGCTTTCATGGCAGTTTTCCCGACGGGAAACCCATACGTGTGTATGAGGCATTAGGCTTTAACCAGGTGGCCAGGTTTCCTTCTAACATCTAAACATATGCCCGTGTTTAAATTAATTTCTTAACTGGCTTAACTGTCTTTAAATTATGTGTTTGCACTAGTCTAGTGGGTATATCAGCCTGTAAGGAACTTTAAGGCCGCGTACACACGATCAAATCTGTCTGCTGCAAACGGTCTGCCAGACCGTTTCAGCAGACAGATTCGATCGTGTGTACGGGCAAACAGACGGATTTGGCCAGCCGACAGATTTGAAAGCATGCTTTCAAATCTGTCGGCTGGGAACCCACCCGCCCGACATGTCTGCTGGTTAGTATGCTAACCGGCAGACATATCTGCTCGCACACGCGCCGAATGGTTTCGACGCATGCGCGGAAGTGTTTTACTTCCTGGTGCGGTGACGTGGCGGCGTCAACGTCACCGCCACGTCAGCGCGCTGTCTGCTGGTGGTGGATTTTGGTTTGATCGTGTGTACACAATCAAACTAATACATCCCGGCAGACAGATTTGTTCAAATCGGTCTGTCCGACCGATTTGAACAAATCTATTTGCTCGTGTGTACGTGGCCTAAGAGTAACTAATGCTTTTAATGGGTTTATATACTCCTTATAGTGTTTGTAAGCCAAAAATATTTTTTTTATGGTAAATATCATATTGAAAGCACTATTTCTGCAAAAAAAATAAAAAACAGTTAAGTGCAATAAGATATCTATGTATCATGTCCAGGGAAATAGCTGAACCAGGGAACAGCTAAATACAGACATGAAAAACATATAAGAGAGGCGTTTTACCTGCCAAGAGACAGGAAGTCCAATTTTTCTGTACTGCCGTTACAGTAAGTAATGCTTAAAATTATTCTCCCCAGCCACACCCTGTGAATGAAGAGTAAAGTACTAGTAGCATCCGGCTGATGAGCTCATCTCTCTATTAGTCTGCTTTTTTCAGCAAGTTCATAATTAAGACATGAGCAATGTAGCCCAATTAATTGGCTCCTGTGATGTTTCACAGATCTCACTCTGTGCTGTACAGGGATATCCAAGTCTAATTCAGGTATGTGCATAGCTTGCAATTAAAAAAGCAGGGGTTAATACATCTTTTAGTAGGGTCCCTCTTTTGGCTGTGACTAGTGGGTACAGTCTGGGAAAAGTCCCAAGCAGAGGAGTGAAGGGAACAAACAAACCCTAACTTTTCTTGGTCAGGATGTTATAGGCACAAAGCATTCCAATATTAGAAAAACTTTTGTGAAATTGGATAACCCTTACTTTTTCATTTTGCTGTGTCTGTGGGCCATGTGGGCTTATGCCTTTTCCATCGTATGTGCTGAGGGCTGCTGCATTCCTTTAATACTAAGGAAGCCCTAATTATCCCGCTGAGCGATAGTCTCCTTACACAGCTTCTGACAGATATACACTATATTCCCAAAAGTATTGGGCATTGCCTTTACACGTACATGAACTTTATTGGCATCTCAGTCTCAGTCCATAGGGTTCAATATTGAGTTGGCTCACCCTTTGCAGCTATAACAGCTTCAACTTTTCTGGGAAGGGTGTCCACAAGGTTTAGTCTATGGCAATGTGTGACCATTCTTCCAGAGGCACATTTGTCAGGCACTGATGTGGACAAGAATGCCTGGCTCGCATTCTCCACTTGAATTCATCCCAAAGGTGTTCTATCAGGTTGAGGTCAGGGCTCTGTGCAGGCAAGTCAAGTTCCTCCACCCCAAACTCACTCATCCTTGGGCTTGGCCTCTTAGTTCCAGTGAAGGGAACTCTTAAGGCATCAACATACTAAGATATTTTGGACAATGTCATGCTCCCAACTTTGTAGGAACAGTTTGGAGATGAATTAGAGCGGAGACTGAGAGCCAGGCCTTCTCGTCCTCATCAATGCCTGACTTCTTAAATGTGCTTCTGGAAGAATGGTCAAACATTCCCATAGACACGCTCCTAAACTTTGTGAACAGCCTTCCCAGAAGAGTTGAAGCTGTTTTAGCTGCAAAGGATGGGCCACCTCAATATTGAACCCTACGAACTAAGAATGGGATGCCATTAAAGTTCATGTGCGTGTAATGGCAGGCGTCCCAATACTTTTAGTTATATAGTGTGTATATATAGATATATGTACAGTATATATATGTACATATATATATATATATATATATATATATACATACACAGTACAGTCCAAAAGTTTGGACACACCTTCTCATTCAAAGAGTTTTCTTTATTTTCATGACTATGAAAATTGTAGAGTCACACTGAAGGCATCAAAACTATGAATTAACACATGTGGAATTATATACATAACAAAAAAGTGTGAATCAACTGAAAAAATATATGTCATATTCTAGGTTCTTCAAAGTAGCCACCTTTTGCAGCAGAAACATCTCTAGAACACCTGATAAGAGAAGACTGTGTGAATCAGGCCTTCATGGTAGAATATCTGCTAGGAAACCACTGCTAATGAAAGGCAACAAGCAGAAGAGACTTATTTGGGCTAAAGAACACAAGGAATGGACATTAGACCAGTGGAAATCTGTGCTTTGGTCTGATGAGTCCAAATTTGAGATCTTTGGTTCCAACCACCGTGTCTTTGTGCGACGCAGAAAAGGTGAACGGATGGACTCTACATGCCTGGTTCCCACCGTGAAGCATAGAGTAGGAGGTGTGATGGTGTGGGGGTGCTTTGCTGGTGACACTGTTGGGGATTTATTCAAAATTGAAGGCATACTGAACCAGCATGGCTACCACAGCATCTTGCAGCGGCATGCTATTCCATCTGGTTTGCGTTTAGTTGGACCATCATTTATTTTTAAACAGGACAATGACCCCAAACACACCTCCAGGCTGTGTAAGGGCTATTTGACCAAAAAGGAGAGTGATGGGGTGCTGCGCCAGATGACCTGGCCTCCACAGTCACCGGACCTGAACCCAATCGAGATGGTTTGGGGTGAGCTGGACCGCAGACTGAAGGCAAAAGGGCCAACAAGTGCTATAAGCATCTCTGGGAACTCCTTCAAGACTGTTGGAAGACCATTTTAGGTGACTACCTCTTGAAGCTCATCAAGAGAATGCTAAGAATGAATGAATGAATGAATGAAAACTTATATAGCGCTGCACATGCAAACTGAATCGCCTCTGGGCGCTAAGAGTGTGCAAAGCAGTAATCAAAGCAAAAGGTGGCTACTTTGAAGAACCTAGAATATGACATATTTTCAGTTGTTTTACACTTTTTTGTTATGTATATAATTCCACATGTGTTAATTCACAGTTTGGATGCCTTCAGTGTGAATCTACAATTTTCATAGTCATGAAAATAAAGATAACTCTTTGAATGAGAAGGTGTGTCCAAACTTTTGGTCTGTACTGTATATATATATATATATATATATATATACATAGTAAAGTTGGGGGTTATTAACTCTCGTGGTATGCGTTTTTTCCAGTGATCCACACCAGTCAGAAACTGTTTTAGGGGCATGGTAGCCCATTTTTATTAAAAAGGCAAAATTAAAAGTCCGATCAAAGGTTTCCCACGCAGGGGGTTCTTCTCCATCAAATGCAAAACAGAAAATACTAGCCCACCTGGCTCTCTGTAGCAGTACTTCTGCACGTTATCCTGGTCACCCAGACCAGCGGACTCCTCAACTTAGAAGGCTTCCCTTCAGTGTCTATAGCTCTGCCTTGCAGTTACCAATGTTCTGGCTGTCTCCTACAGCCTCTCTGATTTCTGGAGACCTCCTGTCTCTTACTGTGGAGCTGTCTCCAACTGGGAGCCATGAGATCTTCCTACGCTCTCATTATAAAGGGCTGTGCTCATCTGGAAGGGCTGTGAACAAAGTCTGAATACAGGGTTGGAGATTCCGTCCCACCCCAGACACTGTGGAATCTCCAAACTAAAGAGCCCCATGACAGATTATAAAAACCTGGAGAAAGCTGCAAAAGCAGTCTTCTCCAGTCCACAGCTATGCTCTGTAGTTTTGCACATCTGAAATGTGCATACCCTGTGTCCATTTTACCGTGACAGTAGCTCCTACTGTTACAATATATATACATATATATGACTCTGGCATCCATTTGGCACAACTCCTGAATACTTTTTTATACATCACAAGTTTTGCCCTTGGCCGATTTATATTCATATGTTTGGGAATAATTTGACTCCCCTTATGCATCTACAGTTATACACTGTGCATATCGCTAACTGACTACACACACATTCTAGTAGTAGTAGATGCTTGACATGCTTTATCATAGTGTGCCTATTTCCCCTTGATGATAATTCTGGATTAAATGATTTGGGGCTTATTTTCATGACAATATTGTGGCACTACAATTGTCCATATGCTATAGCATGATGATCTTTTTATGTTTTTTTGTCATCAACTCCAACTCATGTAGTTTTATATATGATGACTTTTACATGCTGTAAAATATAATGTACATTTTTTAACATGAAGATTTTTTTTTGCTATTGGTGTAGCGCCCCATATAGCTACTGTTTATTATTTTATTTTTTTTGCCTCCCTGTAATGAGGGAGAGCATTATTTGACTAGTTAGGTCTGCTCTGGGCTCTGTAGGTATGGGCTCAATTACTTCCCCCCTGTCTCCTAGGGGACCCTAGGACATAGTGGGTGGGAGATCCCTGCCTGCACGTTAATATCACCTCAGCCAATCTCTGGCCAATATGGCAGGTGACCAGCATGGGGCTGAGGGGGCCATGCATGGGCTAGAGTCCAGAGTAGAGGCCTCTTGTTCCTGGGAAAGTAAGACCCAGCCTGAGGGCTGTGGCATCCCCGGGAAGTTTGTCTGGAGCGTCAAGCACCCTATGTTGGGTCCCAGCTACTGTTTGGCTGGGGAACCTCTGTTCTATTCTCTTGGAGCATTTACAGAAAGCTTTCTAAAGATCCAGAGCACAGGCAGTTGGAGTACAGAAGTTGACTGACCCTGCACATGGCTGCATTGAGATCAGGAAACAGTGAGTACCAGCCTTCTGCATCTAAAGCTTTACTTTTATTTTCTGTGAGTTCACCAGCTACTACTAGTACATTCAGGACTGTGTTCCTATTGAGGAATTCCTGTTTAGTACCATGCCTTTTATGGTGTCCTCAATGCTGATAAATACAGACAGATACTTATCCATCACGCTTAACCATTAGGGAGGAGTGTGATTGGCCCCAAATTTTTTTGCAGCAGGAAAATGACCATACATACAGCCAATGTCATTAAAACATCTTCAGTGTACATAAAAACAAGGAGTCCTGGAAGCGATAAGTTGGCCCCCAAAGAGCCCTGATCTCAACATCATTAAGGGATCTCTGGGCTTACATTAACAGACAGAAGGATATGAGGCAGCCTACATCCACAGAAGATCTGTAGTTAGTTCTCCAAGATATTTGGAACAACCTACCTGCCAAGTTCCTTCAAAAACTGTGTGCAAGAAAGCACCAAACAATTGATGCTTCAAGACTTCAAGAGTGTGTTAATGTCTGTGTGCATGAGGTGTTAGTGTTTTGTCAGCAGTCAGCCATTTCATACAGCAGCAGTCCCTCGAAGCAGAGAGAGAGCCTTGAGTATCAGTCAGCTCATATATAAATAAAGGCCTGTGGACAGCAGAGACTAATTAACAAGATCTAAACAGGTACAACATGGACCTAGGAATAAAGGCCAGAAACAAAGCTGTACAAAGCCACTGTGAACGAGGACCCATAACAGGGCTTATTATTGTTACAGGCCTAAATTATTGTTTACAACAAAGTTTGCTTTCTCCAAAGCAGACACATATCCTGTAGCCCCTTACTGTAGACCCTTTTACACCATTCAAATCCTGCCAGCCAGTGCCTCACTATATATTGTATATATTTATTTTAGAGCCTCTAGTGTAGTACTACAAAGACTGATAGATAGTCTCATTATCCTAATGGCCTACTAATCAAGAAAACGTGTCAGAAAAGGTTACTGATATTCTAGTTTAAAGACAGGAAGTTATATAGCAAAACAACTGGATTTACACTCTGCATGGATGCATAGAAAATATTAAATTAGCAAATGGAACTGAGAATTCCCATGTTAATACAAGGAAATCACCAAGTCAGCCTTCAGGGCTTTTGTAGTTCTCTTATCTGTTAGAGTCTCCATAAGGGAAACAATATAAGATCAGTGAAGAAGATTATGCAGGAAATGGCTGGAGTGGTACTAAAGTGTTCAGTTACATCATTTCTATCTGCTATTACTTCCTAATAATAATCTGTTAATGCCCTAAAATCAGCAGATCTGCACTGAAAAAAAATAATCCGTGTGTAATAATATTTCATTGGACATCTGGATTTCCACATATTAGCCAAGTGTTGATATACAAAAAGCATGTTGTGCTAAGACCTCTTTTAAGAGAGCTGTTGTGAAAAGAAGAGACGAAAGAAGAAAGTCCATGCATATTTTTGCTATCACTGCTTGACGTATAGTAGGCATAGCGCAACAGATGTGATATACTAACGCACAGGGCCCCATAAAAAAATAAAATAAATGGTAACAGAGTCTGATGTTGGCAATCAAATGTACAAACAGTGATTATAAAACTTAACTTAGAATTTTTCTAGCCTTAATGTAATTTTTGTAAACTAAGCAAATTTTTCTAAACCTAGCAACATAGATTGGCTCCTGATAGGTCTTTCAGGAGGAAGCAGAAGGTTTTTGTTTTTACCGAGCATGCACACACAATGTTTGCTAAATGCTGAACTTTAATGATTACTTATCTCTATACTCTGGTATTATCCGTAGCTTTAAGCCACGTACACATAGTTCCGAATGTCGGAAAACAACGGGCAGTTAAAAAAAAAATGGCCGACTTTCAATGTGTGTAAGCCGGTTTGTCCGACGGAAGCTGGCCATTCGTCCGGCTTCTGTCAGACGTGCAATGCTGGAAAACCAGCATCCCACCGACTCCCGATCAGTGCTCTAAGCCAGTGGTCATCAACCCTGTCCTCAGGGCCCACTAACAGGCCAAGTTTTATGTATTACCTTGGGGAGAGGCAGACTAGAATACTGCAATCACTGAGCAGCAAATGATATCACCTGTGATGTATTTCAGTTATCTTGCAAACCTGGCCTGTTAGTGGGCCCTGAGGACAGGGTTGATGACCGCTGCTATAAGCCAATGGCAGAGAGCACTGATTGAAGTGTTCTGACAGGAGGGCCATCCTGGGAGATTGCTGAACTAACCTTGCACAGTTAGTACAGCGGCACTGACCGAAGTTGAAAGAATTTTTTCGTTCAACCCGTGGGGTTAAACAAAAAAATAACTAATAGTGTGGTGAATGATACAAATCTCCTTTTGTTTTGATGCATCTTTTGCATATGTCAGCTATTACCTGAATCCTAATATATGCAATATGTGTGAAATGGTGGAGTGATTTCAGGTTTTTCTCTGATGCAGTTTACAAATCCCTTAACTGACTATGTTGGCTTAACATATTGTATAATATGTGGCATCTAAGGCCGCGTACACACGACCAAATAAATCTGTTCAAATCGGTCCGACAGACCGATTTGAGCAGATTTGTCTGCTGGGCTGTTTTGGTTTGATCGCTGTACACCAAACCAAAATCTCCGCCGGCAGACAGCGTGGTGACGTGGCGATGACGTTGAGGCCGCCACGTCACTGCACCAGGAAGTAAAACGCTTCCGCTCATACGTCGAATCCATTCGACGCATGTGCGGGCAGATATGTCTGCTGGTTAGCGTACTAACCAGCAGACATATCGGACGGACGGATTCCCAGCAGACAGATTTTAAAGCATGCTTTAAAATCTGTCTGCTGGCAAAATCTGTCTGTCCGCCCGTACACACGATCGAATCTGTCTGCTGAAACGGTCTGTCAGACCGTTTCCAGCAGATAGATTTGATCGTGTGTACGCGGCCTTAGACTTAGCTTTCCCAAAAAGCCATACTGATAAAAGAAAACACAAGTCCATAACTTTCAAACCGGTTAAATTTGACTTTACTTGAAGCAGAACTTTACCTATAACAACCTGGTAAAAAAAGCAAGGAACATACATTCCACATGAATAATTATGCTACCAAAACTAGTGTATGCTGTAAATAGCCTCCAGCATTGCTCCTGTTTCTTCTTGCTGGAGGCTGCAATTTTGCCTAAGACTAGAGCCCCTGAACAGCAGTAAATCATAAAGTGTAACTAAACACATCAATTTAATGGTTTAAAAAAGCAGTTACATTCCTGGAACGCTGGAATTTGCTTTTGCTTGTGTCCTCAACAAAACTGTCAAACCATCAAATGGCTGGAGTCATAACTGATCACATATGCAGTACCATAGCAGTCGCAGATCAAACAATATTGAGAGCATTTTGGTTGTGTTTACTTGAATTGTACTTTCCACCATGTGTAGTTTTCTATATTTTCTTTTTTCATCTTTTCAGTTGTTGGTTAACAGCAATTCAAGTTTCAACTGCCCTGGTCATAGTCTTCTGCCTAGTCCTCTATTGGGATTTTGTTTTCTTATATAGGCATGGTTAACCTCTAAGTAAGCTTTGCTCTGCATTTTATTCTGTGTATATCCAAATGGCTGCACTCCCATAAATAAGAGCAGAACTCTCTCTTTGCATGGAAACCTGATTCTTTAGTTTGGCTTCCACATATATTTAACATATATACTGTACATGTTTGACATGTTTGATAAAGCTAAACTCCAGGCAGATATAATAAAAACAACAATGTATTCATTCCAATCACATTTCAATTTAAAAATCATTAAGATCCGGTTACATTTTAATTTAAAAATAATTAAAAGTAACTGAAGTACCTAAAAGGACTTTACAAAATCACTTATGCAAACAAAGGGTGCTTCCTGAAATTCGACAAAATATGGGCCTATGGCTGGAAGATGACACTACTGCATAGTCCTCACATATATCTGGGACTGGGCTTGGGGATGAGGAAAAGTTTGATCATCTGCTCCATAATTGTATCCTGCTATTTAGGGAGGCCTGCGTCGGCTGTTATTACTGCTGTTGTAATGAGTTCAACATGAGCCAACACACACTTAAATTCTCTTTATGGTACACCTTTTTCATGTTGATTTTCTTTTCCCCTATTTTGGTTTGCAGAGTTTGTTTGTGAGAACATCAGTGGGTCCAGGATGGCCTGCACCTGCGAGTTCTGGGCCACCTGGTACTGGTTTTGTACCTTGATTAAATTAATGTTAGTACTGAAAAAATAAATACAAATATGTGCTAACTGGAAATACATTATAACTTGTCTTAAGCCTCGTAGACACGACCAGGAAAACTGCCATGAGAGCTTTTGGCCGGGAAAACTGGCCTTGTGTATGCTCCATCGCAGTTTTCCCGACAGAACCAGTTCTGTTTTTTTCCCCGCCGGGTTTCCCGGCGGTTTTTATGGGAAACACTGCAATGGAGCATACATACGCCCGGGATTCCCGAACAAAGTTATCATGGCAGTTTTCCTGTTGGGAAACCCGGTTGTGTAGGTGGAAAAAGTAACTGAGCAGGTTCTCAGTTTTCCCTTAGGGTTTCCCGGCGGTAAAAAGTCCGCCGGGAAACACGTACATGTGTACGAGGCTATAGACTTTTCCTTTTCTTTTCAACTGGCACAACTGTACTTTATGACAAACAACATCAAACCTAATGAGTTCTGGTTAGAAATCTGTAGTCAGATCAGATTTTTTCCTATGGTTCTAAGGTTCTGTTCTAAGGTGTCTAAGGTTCTGTTTCCACAAATGCGCATTGTTGTGTGACTTGACACATGTGAAAATCAAAATGCATGTATTTTAATGGCCCGTGTTCTAATTGATGCGACTCAAGTCGCAGCGACTCCAAAAAAGGAATTTGTACTACTTTGTTCCGACTTCAGTGTGACTTGTTCTCACCTGTCGCATTGCAAAGTCACATTGTAAATCACGCGACTTTGGGGTCACACTAGTGCAAAAAGAGCCTTAGCAATGCATGGGAGTCATTGTGCTAAACCATCAGTGACTGTTTGCATTGCATCTTGCTGTTTACAATTACTCACCTTGGTGATCTAATAGAATCTTTAGCTTATTTGGTGTTTGAAACCTAAACTGTCTCCACTAAATACTGAAAAGGAATTTTAACAGTTATCTACACACCTCCAATCAACTCCATTGTGCAACAACGTTAACAAATAAAATGTTGGGATAGCAACCACAAAAAGATGTGTTAAAAGCAACTGATTTGTTAGACAATATGTTATTATAGCAAAAACTACAGCCTCAGAACAAAGTCTTGGAGATCTGAGAATGTGATAAAAGGGTTTTATTGACTTGTCTACTGTGCTTAGCAATTTTCTAAGCATTTACAACAGGTACTTATGCATGCCATTGTTGCCAGCACCTCTTTGTAATGTGAGACATACACTATGAGCAGCTGTTCCGAGACATAAAAAAAACACAATATATGAAAGCCCTCAACACTATGTAATAGCAACAATAAACTATTACCAAAGGTTTGTTAATAAAATAAAGAAAATTAGCACTGTGATCATCTGATGTAAATGCATTTATATTCTACTAGGTAAACTAAATGATTTGTTTAGTAACTGAGACTAGTATCAAAAATCATAAAAGCCAAAGGTAACCAGAAGTTATATTTAGTTTAATCAATCTAGCTGTTTTTATATTTTTGGGCTTTGGAGGAAGAAATTGTCATTAGCGTCAAGTGATGAGGTGAGGCAGGGAGACACCATATTAACGGTGGAGTAAACTAAACACAAGAACAATAGAGGAAAATCATATTCATAAGCCTACTAGAGTTTTTAGAAACCAGAAGGTAATTTGGAACATAGGCATAATACTTTGCAGTTTCTAATTCTTTTGTGACTTATCTACGTATACGATCAGGAAAGTTGAAGTAAAGTTAGGACTGATATACAGAACTGTTCTGGATCACATACTCAAAGTACAGAAGCAAAAGAGCCAGCATGACAGCTAAGCAACTAGCTCTTTAAAGAATACCTGAGCTGTGGAAGCTATGTCCAAAAAAGACAGGCAGAGGGCATTTCTTACTAACCATGCCACCAGGGCTTGGACAAAGGGGTGGGCACGAGGAAAGGTTGCCCTGGGCACTGAGGTATCATGTGAGGTGGAGGGCACACAAAGAGATTGGGGAGGGGAATTTATGGGGGGGGGGGGGGCAGGGGATAAGAATTGATCTAGGAGGACAAATTTAGGAAGGTGTGCTAGCAGTGGTGATTTGGGGGGGTTTATGTTGGGAGGGGGTATTGGGAAGATGATTTGTGCTAGGAGGGGGATATCAAAGGGGGGGGGGGGTTGTGCTAGTAGGGAAGATTAGTGGGATTGTGCTAGGAGGGGAATTTTTTTGGGGGACTATTGCTTGGTTGGAGGTTTGGGGAGGGTAATTTGTGCTGGAAGGAGGGATTTGGAGTGGGGGGGAGAAGATCTGTGCTTGGAGGGGAAATTTGAGGGGTAGAGGATTTGTGCTAAAGGGGAATGGGGGGAGGATGATAAAGATTTGTGCTGGAAGGGGTGATTTCAGCAGGGGGACAGATTTGTACTGGGAGGAGGGAGAATTTTTGCTCAGATTAGCAGATTAGTGCAGATTAGTGCTTGATTAGTTTATTAGGGAGAGGAGATTTTTGCTGACACATATATCTTGAGGGTTGTGGGGGGATGTGGGGGGTTGTAACGGTCACCACCGTTTACCTTCCATCCACCCACGACAAGCTTATCCGACACATCGCGACAATCCTACATACCCGATTTCCCAGAATAAGACGAAACTCCGCTCTGTACTCTCTGGTTTCAAAATGAATGAACACTTTATTGGTTTCTTAGCCTGCTTATATATCTAGTACAGCATGTTAAAGTTAATCACAGGACAATGCAATCTCCACCCCCCCTATTCACACACTATGGCTAATTCTCTAGCAGACAATTCGGCACCGATACTGACGAGATCTATCACATTCCAAAATACAATTACACAATGCCTTGACCTCAATCCACATATCTAGACAGACGTACTGTCTCTAAAGGGTCTTGACACCTGGGCATCAATAGGCTTTAAACCGTGTTATCAGACATTTGAAAGGTCTAGCAGCAGACCTGAATTAACACCTTTATACAATGGACAATGTAATGTCTAGGAGTAGACTCAATTAACACCTTTCAAAAGCATGTGTGCCCACATTGAATAGCCAACAACTTGTGATATCTCAAGACATCCTGCAAACATGAATTATTATTAATGTCCCATCTCATGTAATACATGAATTATGATTTTATTAGCCACCCTACGCCTACAAGGGCACAGGGTGGACTTAGACCCAGGAGTTATTAGTGTCCCTGGCACAGAAGTCTCTGGTTGTCACGGTTCATTCCGTTACAGGGGTTAATTTGGCATGTTCGCCCTGGATTTGAATCTAGATTACCTTGTCTGACACTGCTTGCCACTGTGACTTTATGTGACATACTTGGTAGAGGAGCAAAACTTTGCTTTCTCATCTCTCTGATGACTGGTAATCTGATAACTGACTGGGTGATATTGAAGATTGCTGCAGGGAAAGCAGCAGATTCAGAAAACACAGATCCACCATATTATTGAAGCAGGAAGGTGCTTGCGCTGCAAGCATTCAGGTATAGCTTTCTCTCCAGCAAACAAAACATTTATCATCACAGTAGTGACAACACCAAATCTAACTCCAAATCTTGTCAGAGGCAGCAGTGCCTAGATGATCTCACACTGCCCTGTAGATGTAAGAACATCTAAGATACAGAAAAAAAGTGGAAAAAAACTGCGCTAATAGATCAATACAAAAGACCGGTAAATCAGACGGGTACAAAAATATACCGTATTTATCGGCGTGTACCGCACACTTTTTTCCTCTTAAAATAAGGGGGAAATCGTGGGTGCGTGATATACGCCGATACCCGCTTCCTGCGACTAGTTTGAACACCTCCGCTGACACATACGGAGCGCAGTACACTCAGGTACATTTGGCCAGGCTCGGCTTCACTCGCGGTCACGCTCCTAGCTCCTTAATTGGTTGTTCTGCTAGCTGGTCGGTAAGTAGACTTGGCTATTCCCTGGGCATTCCCCAGGTTTTTGTTGTTATCTGCTTTAGCCTCCCAATGCTACTTACTGCGATTGCCAGCCATAGATGGGGGCGGTGGACACGTTTATGCTTCACCTGTGGTGTTTATATTGGTCCAGCAGTGCACCAACACCTTTGCAGCCATTGTGCTATATGCTGGGTGTTTGGTGTGCTCCTGTACCTTTAAGGAGGGGTGGCTCCCCTTCAGTCCACCTGCCCCTATCTATCCATTAAAATGCATGTGCCTCCACTGTGAGGACACTTACTGTTTAGTGTTAGGACCACAGATTACGGGGTGCCTTGGCGCGGCTCTGTGGCTCACGCGTGCGTTTGCAAATGCGTGCGGACAAAACCCCCGTTTTTAACGCATACTGTTAGACAGGTTATTTGGTTGTTCTGCTAGCTGGTCAGTAAGTAGGCTTGGTTATTCCCTGGGTATTCTTCAGGTTTTTGTTTTTGTTGTTATTCGACTCGGAGACAGCGTGGGAGAAGCAAGGAGGACACCACCGAGGCCGCAGACGGACGCCGGACCGGACAAGGCCGCCGATGGACGCCGGGCAAGACACCCACGAGGGGCATCTAAACTGTAAGTAAACAGAACAATCATCATAAACTAAAATGTCTTTGCAGAAAAATAGTGAACTAGAATTCTTTGGCAAGAGTCCACATATAGTGATTGGAAGGTTGGATCACATGTGTGACCAACTCATTGAAGAGAAACAATCCTTCACCAAAAAAGAGATGAATCTTCAATGTGTATATACAGATGAATCACCAGTGACAAGTGGCAACCAGATAACAGAAGATCCTCCACCGACAAAGCATGTATATCTGCTTACCAGATCCCGGTGGTCCCTTGATTATAGGAGACCCCAGGTAGCATGAAAGTATAAGGGACTGCGAAGCCTCAAGCTGGATGCACACAGTCTGCTAGAAATCATCACTTTGTTCCTTTAATCCAAGTCATTGGCACTCATATCCAGCTTGAGGCTGTTAATTTCTCCTGAAGAGAAATTAACACATCTGCGAATCAGCTGCGTACCCATAGAAGATAATGGGACTGAATTCACACCTGAGCCGCACCGCAAGGCATAAAGTCCGCACGCGTTTTTTCTGCAATGCGCAGTGCGAATGCATCGCACATATGTGAACCAGCCTCATTGAAAACAATGTATTTAGAAATGTTCTGCGTATTAGATGCGGTTAAAGCCGCAACCAATTTGCATAGGTGTGAATCCGGCCCAAAGATTTAACTCTTTTTTTGGTGAAGGATTGTTTCTCTTCAATGAGTTGGTCACACATGTGATCCAACCTTCCAATCACTTATATATGTGGACTCTTGCCAAAGAATTCTAGTTCACTATGTTTCTGCAAAGACATTTTAGTTTATGATGATTGTTCTGTTTTAATTAATCACCATCATTCACTATTGTTCTATATTTGTTTACACAAATATCTAAGGTACAGAACAAGCACGCAAAGGCACAAATGTCAAATGTCAAGAAGGGTACTTTCTGGGTCCTGTTTAGAAACAATCCAGATTTCTAGGTATTATTTAAAATAAATCTTCAATGGTTCAATCTTTCAAAATTTCAAGTACCATAACACATAAAGCAGTATTATTAAACCCAAATGCAATTATTTGTTATATTAGGCCTTGTACACACGAGGGGATATTTCCGCTGAACATGGTCCGACGGACCATTTCAGCCGAAAAATCCCCTCGTCTGTAGGGGCAAACGGACGCTTTTTGCCGGATTCATCCGGCGGAAAAATTTCAAAGCATGCTTTGAAATAATTCCGCCGGATAGCTGGCCGTCAGATATGTCCGCTGGTTAGTACGGCAAACCAGCGGACATATCTTGCCGCACATGCGTCGTATCCTGTGAATGGATCCGACGCATGCGCGCGGAAGTGTTTACTTCCTGGTGCGGTGACGTGGCGGTCACGTGGCGGCGTCAACGTCACCGCCGCGTCACCGCGCTGTCCGCCGGCGGGGAATTTGATCCGATGGTGTGTACAGCCATCGGATCAAAACATCCCGGCGCAAATATACGCTGTAAACGGTCCGGGGACCGTTTACAGCGGATATTTCCCGTCGTGTGTACAAGGCCTCACAGTTTACCAATTCTTAGATGTGATGGCTGCATTTGTGTTCTTCTTTAGGCTGTCTTTCCTTTATTTTCACTTGATGATCTGGCTATTTTTTTTTTTTTTTAAGAACAAGCGGTCTTTGAGATTGTATCAGTTACAGAAATTAGACAAACCATTTACTACTGACTATATGCTTACAATAGTCAGGGTTTATTTATTCATGCAAAACCTTTATACCAAAATGTTATATTTTTTTTGTTCTGTAACTCCTTTTGTGACTGCAGTGTGAGCTGAAGTTTGGCTTCAATTTGTTAGTGTATTTAAACTGGTAGTACATCTAAAGCCTTCGTACACACGATCAGACTTTCTGCAGACAAAGCCTCTGCCTTTTATCTGAAGGGCGTTGGCTGTTAACTTGTATTGCATACAAACAGCAAAGAATTGTCAGCCAACAAACACAAAACTACTTTTTTTTTAGCTCTTTAGCTCCACCCTTTGCGCAACTTATGCTAATGTTGTGTTATAGTAAGCATTTCTTCTGAGCATGCGTGTTTGTACTTTGGACTTTTGTGTGATGGACTTGTGTACACATGATCGGATAAGCCGACAACACACATTTGTTGACGGACAATTTTAAAGCATGCTATCCCACATTTTTTGGCAGAAAATCTGACAACAATTGTCTGATAGAGCATACAAACAGTCGGATTATCCGACAACATCCTGTCATCACACAATTCCCGTTGGATTATCTGATCGTATGTACAGGCCTTAACACTCCCCTCCCCACAGACTAACAATATCCAAAGGTGCCCCTGTGCGCCATGAATCGGAGGGGTGGCACTCTAATTCAGGAGGTGTGTTACTGGTCAGATCACCAGGTGAAAACAGAAGAAAAAAGACTAAAAAGAGAAAACGAATGGACCCACCACACTTAATGATTGGTAAACTACAATATATCACATTTTTGGTTTTGGGTTCATTACAGCTTTAACGTAAACATAAATATTCAGATTGAACATCATGCCACCAGACCACATCGCTCAACCATGTCAAAGGGGGAAATAAACACAAAAGATACCCTGTAGAGATTCAGACAACTAAATGATTCTAATTAGTGGTCGACCGATATATCGGCCAATATTTGGGCTTTCTTAGGAAATCGCATCGGCCAATTATTATGCTAATTAGGTCGATTAGGATAGCGGTGCACCTCTCATATGTACCACGCTCAGCTAAAGCTGACACGGCGTGCACGGTGAGAAGCAGCACGGCCCCTCCTTCTCCTCCTCTCGCCCACCCTATGACCAATCCTCTCCCACCTTTAGTCCTTTCACAGACAATCGTGCGATTGAGATGAGGGGGAGCCCGAGAGGAGTAAAACCAGAGGGAGGAGTCGAGTGATACCAGGGGGCGGCACCAGCAGTTACAGGTTCTGAAATGGCATGGCATGTATGAGAATCCTCAGTGGAAGGTAGGACATGGATTAGATGCTTCATTCTATGTGGCTG
This sequence comes from Rana kukunoris, assembly GCA_029574335.1. Classification (NCBI taxonomy): domain Eukaryota; kingdom Metazoa; phylum Chordata; class Amphibia; order Anura; family Ranidae; genus Rana; species Rana kukunoris. The sequence goes on along the minus strand of CM056050.1, from coordinate 263,824,963 downwards.
TCTGTTCTGATTATGCGGCCTGCAGCTGCTGCATGTACACCATGGGGACTCTCTAGACTAGACTAGAGAGGTAAACTCATGAGGAATAGCTGGGGACAAGGAGCAAGTGAAGAAGGAGGGGGGCAGAAGGGGATAGAGCAAAGCTGATGGGGACAAAACAGAAGACACAGGGTGGGCTTTACTCAGTGGGGGAATCTGTCTGCTGAGTGTGGGCAGATGACAAGCCCATGTCTGCTCAGTTTCTGCTGAGCGAACACAGACACAGCCCAACTCTACTCTATGGGCAGTCAGATTTAGGGCCCGGTTCACACTAGCGTGATGTGAGAACCATGCAAATTCAGTGCGGGTCCCACATCGCACCTCAATCGCACAGCGGTTCACACTGAGATCTGAGAACCACTGCAGGTGTCAATGTAAAGCTAACACCCCCAGATCAGTTTGAAGATCGCAGTACAAATAATGAAATGGTGCAGGAATCGGATTGGATGAGTGTGAACACTTCATGTGATCCGATCCCAGTGCAGACCAAAAAAAATCGTCCTGCACAATTTTGGTGCGAATACATTGCGATTTCAGTCATACAGTTTGTATGGCTGAAATTGCATCGCACAGACATCGCATGTGATGTGCACTCCAATGTGGTGCGAATCCCAAATATCGGCATCGGCCAGAGAAAAACCCATATTGGTCGACCTCTAATTCTAATCTCTTTGTATCCTGTTGGAGGTACATATTTTGAATAAATGTGAAACATTCACAAGCATATCATAATAAGGAAATTTGCAGCATGTGTAAACCTTCCTGAGTATCTTGCACTTTCCTTGACAAAAAGAAAAAGTGATGAAGTAAGAAGCCAAATGCATATGTTCAATATAATTATTAAAGTATTTATTGGATTCACGATTTCCCTTACAGCCAGTGTAAATGTCACTGAATTTTCATCTATTATTTGTCTTTCCGATGCTTGTTTTATTTACTTTTACTCAAGCATGAATTTATTATAAATTAACTTTCTAAAATATTAAAATAAATCTAATGTAACATAGTTATTTTACAGTCATGCAGATAACTACACATGCCCTCAGCAGTATGCATTTACAGATAAACACCTATTTCTCAAGCTGTTCAAACGAATCCAAAAGTAGAGATACATATCAGATGTTTAATGTTTTGTCTACATACAAGAGTGCAGATATGGAGTATAGTATGTGTATGTTTATCAAGGGTTTCCGGACTATAGAATTTTTTTTTGTTTAGACAACAAAATTGTGTCTGCAATAGGATTTATACCACAATACTAAAATATGTAATATTAATAATTAAAATATATCATAGAGAAGGATATATGCTTAAAACTCTGGAAGGTTTAGTTACAAATGCTGCACATTTCCTTATTATGCTTTGGAATATTTCACATTTATTCAAAATATGTACCTCCAACAGGATACAAAGAGATTGAAATCATTTAGTTGTCTGAATCTCTACAGGGTATCTTTTGTGTTTATTTCCCCCTCTGACATGGTTGAGCGATGTGGTCTGGTGGCATGATCAGTTAGTAGACGTGAACTATTTTGACAGTAATATGATCACATGATGATGGCTACTATGTAATGTGACAGCCTGGTCCAGCTGTTGCCTTTTAAAAAAAACTAAGGCTGATTTTCTTATTTGTATACAATACTGAAATTCATCCATTAGGGCTCTCCTCTTGACAGACTGGCAATTATGTTTACATTTTTTTAGGAGCCCCATCAGGGGGCTTTGGAGATTGGGGTGTGCCCAGGTACACCTATGACATAAGGATCATTAACGTTTTCTTTATTATTTTGAGTTTACTATGCTTCAGTTTGTGAATGAATAAGAAGCTATTCAGGAGAGAGCACTTCCCATTCATTCACTGTCCCATGCAGCTGGTGCTGCAGAGAAATCTATGTGTGTTTGAGCTTTGGGGTGCACACCCTAATGCAATGGGCATGTGCACACCTATGGCTGCAAGTACTGCATGCATGTAAACCAGTGTTTCTCAATTCCAGTCCTCACGCCCCCCCAACAGGTCATGTTTTCAGGATTTCCCTCAGATGAAAAGGCTGTGGGAATTACTAAGGCAGTGAAACTGATCAAATCACCTGTGCAAAATAATGGAAATCCTGAAAACCTGACCTGTTGGGGGGGCGTGAGGACTGGAATTGAGAAACACTGATGTAAACTGACTTCATTGCCAACAAGGACTGCGCAGGAAAATGCCACCCATAGACAGTTCTAATCTTGGCTGATTCAGCAAGGACTGGCTGAGATTCAAACCATTTATAGGCAGACTGAATGTACCCAAGATGATCAATCGATCAGCTTGGGTATCACTAGCATGTCACATTTAGAGCTATAGCAGCTAGAAATTTTCACTGTGTGTTCTTTCAGCCCGGAAAGGCTCCCCGCATCCCCCTGCTGGTAGAACATAATAGCTCTGCAGGAGGGATTGCCTCATCAACACTGACTGTGTTGATGGGGGAATCAAGCTATTTTGTTTCCTGCAACCAAAATCCATTCGTGGCCAGCTAAAAGATGCCTAATGCAGCCTAATAGAAATTGTATGAATGGGCTTTTATGCCTAGTACACACGACCGGTTTTGAGAGCTTTTGGCTGTGAATCCCGGCCGCGTGTACGCTCCATCGCAGTTTTCTCAACAGGAAAACCACCGGGAATCCCAGCAGGAAAAATTAGAACATGTTTTCTTTTTTCCTGCCGGGATTCCCGGCGGTCTTTTTCCCGGCAGTTTTCCTATGGGAAACAATGCGATGGAGCATACAAACGTCCGGAATTCCCGGCCAAAGCTCTCATGGCAGTTTTCCTGCCAGGAAAACCAGCTGTGTGTTAGGCCTTGTACACACGACCGTTTTCCTCTAAAGAATCCATCAAGAAACTTGGTGGCAGAGCTTTTTTGCCGAGGAAAACGGTCGTGTGTATGTTTTTCATCGAGAAAACTGACATAGAACTCGACGAGAAAAAAAAATTCCCTTTTTCCTCGTCGGGAGTCACAATTTCCTCGTCATGTTCCCCGTCGGGCTGGTTTTCGATGAGAAACACATTCGTGTGTATGCTTAGAAACCTGTGCATGCTCAGAATAAAGTATGAGACAGGAGCGCACGTTCGGTAAAAGTAGAGTTTGTAATGGAGATAGCACATTTGTCACGCTGTAACAGACTTAAAAGTGCAAATCGTCTCTTACCAAACTTTTACTTAACACACAGTAACATGAGATTAGCAAAAGCAACCCCAATGGTTGTGCCAGTGGAATTGAACTTCCCCTGCCATTGTATGTGTTGAAGTCACCGCGTTTGAGAACGAGGAGATTTGGTCTTGACTGTGTGTATGCAAATATAAGTAGATTTGTAGAGCAGAACACTAGTTAAAGATAAGTAACCATCAGCAACCCAGTCCCTCTAGATGCAGGGGTCTCAAACTGGTGTCCCTCCAGCTGTAGTGAAACTACAATTCCCATGAGGCATTGCAAAGCTGCCAGTTACAAGCATGACTCCCACAAGGCAGAGGCATAATGGAACTTGTAGTTTTGCAACATCTGGGGGGCCACCAGTTTGAGACCCCTGCTCTAGAGAGATAATTTTAAAGGTATTTCCTTAAAGCAGGAAGAGGTTGTGGGACTTTAATTGAAGCATGATGGATATATGTATACAATATAATAATATGAAAATAGTATGGGCCTGGTCAAACCTCAATCATTGAAGTCGTAACAACAAAATTCGGTTATATATCAAAAAAGTATTTATACAAAAAATAGAAAAAGTCATCAAAAGGTATACAATAAATAATTAGTACATATTAAAAACATTCAGACTAGAACATGGAAAAAATGCTTCATATGCATATAAATGCAAATGATCTTCATCACAACCCACATATTGAGGTTCTACTAGTTTCGCCTGAGAGGGCTTCGTCAGGAACCCGTGGAGTGCGACAGTCTAAATAGATAAAGAATATAACAATAAAGAAATAATATAATGTGTGTATGCAAAGACAGCTTGTCAAGTTTCTCGACAACCCTGACAAGGAACTCGTCGAGGAAAACGATGTGTCTTTTACGACGAGCAGGTTCTCGGCTTTCCCCTTGGTTTTCCCGGCGGACTTTTTACCGCTGTAAAAAACAATCGTGTGTACAAGGCATCACATCTATGGATTTTTAGTCCTTTTTCAATTTTGTAGATTTGCACTACAGAACGTGTTCCATAGGAAACTATGTTAAACGGACTGTAGTGCAAATCTGAAAAATGCAAAACGCGCTAAAAATGCATAGGTGTGAATTCAGCCTTAAGGTGAAATAAATAATAAAAAATCCCAGAAGCTATTTCATTTCACAAAAGACAGAAAATATATCACACCATAGAGACATAAGTAGAACTGCTACCACCTATGTGCAATCACTAAACACATACACAACAATCAATCAGATAAAAGTGAAGCGCTCCACACAACAAACATGAAAATATATAAAAGACAACAAAACACAAAAATAAAAATAAGTCCTAAATAAAGCCCCAAATGTCATTTTTCATATGTGTGACATTTGGGAATTTGGCAGGAAGGTATGGCTTTTCAATTGGTTGCAAATAGGAACATTTTGATTGAGTTACACATCGATCAGATAATAGAATAAAAGCCTTAGTAACCTCCATTAGTCTAAAATGAAAATTCATAAAAAGTGGCAGAGGCATAACTATCCTACCTTGCCCCAGGAGGGGTTGTCTGCTCAGACAGTGTGACTAGATTATGTGACCAGTAATGTCACTTTGGGGGCCACATCTCTGCAATCATCCCAGCTGGATGATATATTACTTCAGTGTCAATAATTCTTAGTGACAACCCAAGTTCCTTCCATTTCAATTGCTGCACCTGGGCCCCATAGCAGCTGTTGTTATTCCAGACAACTTAAATCACATGCTGGTTTCCTTACATATCACAGGCAATCTACTAATCTCTCCATTTTGCTCAACTCACTCAATTAGGGCCTGTGTCTATGGCATCAGGTTGACATCACTGTGAGACACTTCAGCGAGCATTTCACCTGCAGTGTACCTGCTTCTGACCTCAATTTAACGTGACAGTAAGCTCTGGAAAAAAATTCTATTCAAGTATGTATTCTTAACTCAGAAAAGTACCTTCTATTGCCTCCTACAAATCTACAAATTTTAGTGTTTGGATATCCTGACAGACAGTGGTGCTTGTTCTCAATGGTCAAACTGTATGTAGGAATGTAGTTACCCTCTTGCTTCCTCCAAAGATAGGCTATGGGTTGGGTCTTCAAATTTCCCCCCCCCCCCCCCCAGTTGTTCTAGTTGTTCAGGAACTACAATTCCCATCATGTCTAGTCATGTCTGTGAATGTGAAGCGGCGTACACACAGCAGAGAACCTCGACGGGCAGAACACATCGTTCCGCCCGTCGAGGTTCTCTGCCGGCCGTCAGATTCGGCGACCCGCCCGTTGGGAATGGCAACCAGCCATTCATCCAGGCGGGCCATCGAGCAAATAGAGAACATGCTCTCTATTTCTGCTCGACGGCATTCCCGACAGGAAGCTCGCCGAGAGCGTACACACGGCCGAGGTTCTCGCTGAAATGCAGCTTCCAGCGAGGTTCTCGCTGGTTTCTAGCGAGAACCTCGGTCGTGTGTACGCCGCCTCAGAGTTTTACCATGCCTCAAGGGATGCGTAGTTCCACAACAGCTGGAGGGCCGTAGTTTGAAGATCCCTGAACTAGGGTATTTGTAGTGTGCATGAAACAGTGTTGGCTAACATCACAGAGCCAGTCCAGGCTGGGAAAAGATCGTGACCACATGGTCAGGATCCACCCATAAGCCTGGACCGGTACCTGGCTCAGCATCTGAGAGACAGCTGATCCTGCCCCCCTTCACACCCTAGCATTTTAATGAGGGTGGGGGGAAGTCAGAGCAGAGAGCAGTGACTCACAGTCACCAGTTCTCTGCTCACGGAGCACTGAGAACTGAGTGATCAGCAGTCTTTCATCGCTCAGTGGTGGAGGCTGGAGAGAGGGCACTGGGTGGCATGCAGCACTTGCTTTCCACCCAGTGGCAAGAGACTACTACTACTTGCCAATTAAATTTGCAAAAATGTTAAGATGCAGACAACTGACTGAACCTATTCATAACCCCCAAAACTACAAATGAAAGGAGGAGGAGAGGGAGAGTGGTTGTACTAGCAGTATCGGATGTGGTGGCTGCATTAGTTTCCTTTTCAACAGCACAAGCTGTCCAGCCAAAGTAGCAGTACCTGTGACAAACCATTTGCCACTGACATGGATACTTACAATGGTCAGCTTTTATTTAGTTAAATACAACCTTCATCCCAAAAGGAAAAAAGCTGTTGCTGTGTAGTTCAACATAGGAAAAAATGCCTAAAAAAAGAGATATAATGCAGCCAGCACATTTAAATTGGATGTAAACCCACTGTCATTGTTTTTAATTTAATAACATAGGGCATATCTAGAAGGATATACATGCCTCCTGCATGCATCCTTACCTGTCATACTTTACCCCTTTAGCTTAGTGGAGCACTGCAATATTCCCGAATCTGTGGGCAGATTTGCTGTCCGGTGCTTGGTGGGCAGAGTCGTGACGTCAGAGGACTCCTCTGCCCACCAATACACCACCTCGCCAGGGAAGACTAAAGTGCACGCACAGGAGTGGCAAAGCGCCTTTTGTTGAAAAACAGATCGTGCTCATGGCTCCATGTCACTCCTGCACATGTGCATCTGCAGTCTACATAGGCTGATTCTAGAGAGCTATGTATGGGAGCTGTGAGAGGCAGAGACTCTCTAAGGCTAGTGCATGAGATATGTAAATCACCTGTCACTCACAGCAAGGGGTAAGAACTGACTGCTATTTCTCTGTCTGTCCGTTTTTATCTCACTGAAAAAAAGATAAGAGGAATGCTCAGAGCTTGATTAGCTCTTTGTGGCAAGACTGGGCACAGATGACATGAAATTCTATACTGTACAAGTTACAAGCAACAAAAAAATAAAAAAATCGGGTTTACATCCACTTTAAGGGTCGGTGAGCTGCAATATGTTACATTTTTGTTTTTGAGTTTATTACTGCTTTAAAGAAGGAGAAGTAAAACAGCCACCATATGTAAGCTGCAATATACTACATTTTTGCTTTTGGGTTTAGATATCTTTTAAACTTTCAAAGCTCACATCCTTCTTAATCATGTAAATGGGACAAATCTTGAGACAATTCCAGTTATACACTGATGGTGCAAATGTGTCTTTGCTATTGAAGTGAAACATAGTGGGTGGCACAGTTGCTAGAACTGATTTAATACTGTGATACAGAACTTTTACTCCACTAGGATGCTACCTGCATAGATTTTGTACAGCAACCTAGTGTTTGTGTGGGCTTCTGCTATCTCCTGCAATACAGTGGCATGCTGGCAGGTTAATCGGTTCCTGACCAAAATTCAGTTAGAATGTGAGCGAGTACCTGTGTGACTGTTATAAGGGTAATTAACTGTTATATGATTAACTTTTCACTACATGGAATGCTTGTTATATTTGTAGCGCCACCCCCATGAGGGCCGCTAGAAGATGACTGACCCTAAAAGCTGCCCTGACCTTGCAAGCCTCTCGACACCTCTGACATTCTGGGTTCAGGCATAATTTAAGCGAGGCGCTTCAAGCCTCGCTATAAGATTGCTCTACTACAGGGTAGTCTACCCTGTCACAATTACAAACTGTGAATCTCAAGATTAATCACATTTGCAAGATTAAAGTGGAGTTCCACCCATTTTTTTATGTTTGTCTGTGCTGCGTGCCCTAATCTCATAGTGTTCAGAATGGACAATTTTTATTTATTTTGTTGCTTGTAAATACTAGATATGTGCATTCCCGTTCGTACGAATGTTATTTTCGTACGAAAATTTTAATTTTCGTACCCGCGGGATAATGTGTACATACGAAAACGGTAAAGCACCAAAATACGAAAACGACGGGATAACGGATGAGTCGCATAACGAACGACCGCAAATATGAACGAACGATCCGACGGGAAAAAACGACAAAACGAAAATGGCAAAATAACGAAAATGAAATCTGTATCAAGAGGTTTGCATTGTGTATTTTGTTTGAATCCGTTTTGTGTTCGTTTTCAGTTGTATGTTCATTGTTCAATGACATCTATAACAAAAGAATTTCATTATGTATATTGAATGAATTCCTTTTTCTTTTTTCTGTGTATTCAAAATACTGAAGGCAAATTTTTTGTTATAGGTGTCATATCAACATACGAAAATAACAAAAGAAACGGCTGAAAGCAGCTTCTCTTTTGTGCAGAATAGTGAGTACACTTGTACAGTAAAGCCTAATAAACTTTTCTGTGGATTTTCATCTGAAGGGAGATCAGTTGGCCAGACTTCTGAACCCAAAAATGGTTTTCTGATGCAGTTTAAAAACGAACAAATTTTCTGAGAACGATCGGAACACGATCGTTTTTATGTTTGTTGTTAAAACAGTCTGACCAAGTGTATGGGGCTTAACAATAGTATTTGTTCGTTTTTATAATTCGTTCGTTTTTAAACTGCATCAGAAAACCATTTTTGGGTTCAGAAGTCTGGCCAACTGATGTCCCTTCAGATGAAAATCCACAGAAAAGTTTATTTGGCTTTACTGTACAAGTGTGCTCACTATTCTGCACAAAAGAGAAGCTGCTTTCAGTCACTGAGGCTGGCCATACATGTTCAATTTTCTTGTACAATTTTCTTTTAGATTTACCAAAAACCATATATGAGGTCAAACTAAACAACACTTTCAATTGTATGCAATCAGGCAGGCCCTTGCACTACATAGTTGAAGGTAAATCTAAAGAAAATTGCACAGAAAATTGTATCATGTATGGCCAGCCTAACTCTCTGGCCATTCAAAAAAAACATAAACAAAAGATTTGCATTTGAACCTGTTTCTTTTGTTATTTTCGTATGTTGATATGACACCTATAACAAAAAATTTGCCTTCAGTATTTTGAATACACAGAAAACAGAAAAAGGAATTCATTCAATATACATAATGAAATTATTTTGTTATAGATGTCATTGAACAATGAACATACAACTGACACTAACAAAAGAAAAGCATTCAAGATACACAGAATGCAAAATTCACGATAATTATTGTCTAACAAGAAACGAACATGAATTAAACAGAATAACGAATCATCCCGCATGTACGAAAATAAAACGGTAACGGAAATACGAAACGATCGGAATACGAAAAAATCGCGTCGTACGACAAACGAACGGGAACGAACGGGAAAACGGGCGTCTTACGAAAAACGAACGGAAGCGAACAGACGGGACCATACGAAACGGAACAAAAAAAAAGAATTTGTTTTCTGTGCACATGTCTAGTAAATACCTTTATTTTGTAGTCCTTCATTACTTCCTCCCCTTTATTAGCCTAGGCTATTAAGTCACAAGACTATTTGCAAGGGTTTCTGGGATAGACATCATGTTTCCCAGGAGTCCTTGCAAACCTGACTGAAACCCAGTGTGCAGCACTGAGCATGTGTGAGATATGCAAAGCTGAAATCCAGGAAGTCATACAGTCTGGCTTCATGATGCCCACACTTAAGATGGCCACGGTCTATTTCTAGATTATAAACTATCTAAATGCTGTAACAACCTAACAAAACGGACCTTAGTTTACAGACTAACTTTACTAGAATACATTAAGCTTGTGTATTACAGGGGTATTTATATTTAAAAAGTGAAATTGTGGGTGGAACTCCCCTTTAAGGAGGATGTAAGCTTTGAAAGTTTAAAAGATATCTAAACCCAAAAACTAAAAAGTAATATATTGCAGCTTACATATGGTGGCTGTTTTACTTTTCCTTCTTTAAAGAAGTAATAAACTCAAAAACAAAAATGTAAATATATTGATAACCAGTGGTGAAGAGGATGGTCTATGTGGATCGCTTTTCTCTGGGTGCCTACATACTTAGATGTGCCTCTTTTAGAGGAACACTAAAGTTAAAAAAATGTTTTTTGTAAAATAACAAACACGTTTTACTTACCTCCACTGTGCAGCTCGTTTTGCACAGGGTGTCCCTGAAACCTGTCTTCTGGGGTCTCTTGGCGGCTGTCTCGGCTCCTTCTCGCAAGAGCTTTCCACCTAGCCAATCAACGACCAGGCTGGGAACCGAAGAGGATCACGGGGACGCGCGCAGGACTTTCGAGGGGTGAGGTAAGTAAAACAGGGGTTCGGGGGGGGGGGGTATGTCAGATGTTTTTTCATCTTAATGCATAGGATGCATTAAGGTGAGAAAACATTTACCTTTAAAACCCCTTTAATCATCAATCATGTGAGTTGCTAAATGTTGTACCTTCATTAAATGTAACCATATTGTTACACTTGGAGGCGCCTCTCTTCTCTTTTATACTCTGTAGCTCCTGCTGGATTTTACTTCCAATCCCCTTGTGGAGGCTTCCATTTGTGGATGGACATCACATTGCTATAATCTTTTTATATGAACTGAAGAACTTAGGAATAAATTGTAGTGGAACAAATCATTTGAGTTTCCATTATTTCTTATGGGTAAATTCGCTTTGATATACGAGTGCTTTGGATTACAAGCATTTTTCCAATACGAATTATGCTTGCAATCCAAAATTTACTGTATTTTACTTAAAGGAGAAGTGCAGCCAAAGTTCGTTCGCATGGTTTACAGGAGTGCAATTCAATTTGCACTCCTATGACCAAGTTTCAGCAGAGAGTGGGCTGAAGTCCGCTCTCTGCTGACGTCACAAAAGTCGGTCCAGGCTCCACACCATTATTATCATGGAGTCAGGAATCCGCCAGATTCCTGGACTGATGATTGATTCAGCCTATCAGCGAGCCGCTGAGAAGTGGAGCTGGCCGCCCCCACCCTCTCCACAGCTCATCGCTCCAGTGAGCAAGGAGGGGGGCAGAGCAGAGAGCTGTGACGGACCGTGTGCAGCTCTCTGCTCGGGGAGCCATGAGAACTGAGCAATCAGCGGTGTTCGATCACTAGTTTCTCAGAGTAGAGACGCCGGGGGACAGATGCTGTATCCTCCTAGATAAGTATGATTCATAAAAAAAAAAAAAAACCCAGACTTCTCTTTTAAGATTGTTTAAGCAGATACAAAAAAGAATGGCTTAGGTAAATCATTTTGTGTTAGTGTTAAACTCTGGCAAATATAAAATGGGTACGCAATGCAAAGAAAATTACAAAAAGCCAAACAATAGTAACTAGTAGATCCTGAAATAACCTATGACCCTAGGCATAAAAGGGAATAGAATGGCCATCTATGTCAGACTGCTTCTGATGCAACAGGCCCAATACATTTTGTGGCACAATTATAGAACAAGTTGCAGGGAATGCGATACTTAATCCCTGAGAAAATTTTCCCTTAATGTGTGCAGATATTGTGCACAGAGACCTTTAGGTGGGCGTGGGGAGAAGAGAAGAGTGGAGAAGTGCTTGTGTTCAGTGTCTTCAGCTAGCTCAACAAGGGCCCAGAGGCATTGCTTTGCAATGGCGTCCAGCAACTGAAAATAGCATGTGCAAAGTGTTTCCTTTTGAGGCTTTAATGTGAAGAGATGGAATAAAGGTATCTGCATGCAGTAAATGGAAAAAGAAAATATGGACAGCCGCGCTCCAAAAAACCTTGATAGTTGTCTTCATTTAGAAAAGAAAAAATGCACTACAAGTCACAGCACACTACACAGGAGTAAAACAGCTGATGCGTTTTCGCACTATAAATTAGCGCTTAATGTAAATGTTTTACTCCCGTATTGTGTGCTGTGACTTGTAGTGCATTTTTATTTTTTTATAAAATAAAGACAACCATCAAGGTTTTTTAGAGTGCGGCTGTCCATATTTTCTTTTTCCATTTGTTGCCTTGTGCATTGCCAGCACCCTTGACTTCCTGAGACCACACTGATCATCCTAGCACAATCCACCCGGAGCGGTAACTTTCTTTCTTTCATTATCTGCATGCAGTTTCTTTGTAGGGTGTACAGAGGATAGGCTTCTGCCCACTCACCAATCCTGATGACACCAAGGCTCAAGGGAATAGGATGTCCCAGAGCAGGCTCCTCAAGAATCTACAACCAGAGATTGCACACAAGGCTGCACAGCTTGTGTTGCTGTGATTCATTGGGGTCTGTATCGGTGATGATGGGAGCGACCCCAATAGTCACGCACCTGACAAGGAGCTGGCGATGGTGGATCCACTCACACACTCACCAGAGACTCTTGATGCCACCTAGGTCGTGCCACCTGCTTGCATTACTCCAAGTGTTGGGGTCCCTGCTCTCAGTTGAAGGCTGTGGTCCCAAGAGGAGAACTCCTTCCCAGACTAGGCTATATATATCCTCAACCAGCATTTTGCTCTCTCTCTCAGCCGACTGGAACTTGTAGTCTACAGAAGCCTGGCTCCAGTGAAAATTCCGGCTCCTTGGACCACATATCCCAACATCCCTTGCTCTCAGCTGTGATCTCTGCTTGCTCTGCATTCAGGAGATGATGACACAGTGTCTATGCTGAGCACTAGAGGGAAACAGGCTCCTGAAGCTGATGTTACAGAACGTCCCACAATGACACAGGCAAAGTTAGCCAGCACCTGGCTACATATTATTATCAGTTGTTGGCATTCACCAAATTTTACAATTAGAAGATAGATGATGGTCAAATTTAGGGATATATTTTGAGCTGATGATATCCTAAGCAAGAGTAAACATGTTTTGGGGTATTTGCCATCTTATGAGCTCATTCACTTTTTCATAACTAACTAAATGCATGGAAGTCTATATGATTAATAGGGGAAAACCAGCACACAGTAATTACACTATAAAGGTTTTTAACTTTTTATGAAAGTAGACTTTAAAAAGAAAACTCTTCTTGGATCACTTACATGCACCTCTGCAATAAACCTACTGTCTGAGACATAAAGTTACTTTTTCTGAGGTTACAAAGTGACTATACTTGGCACTGCAACTCAGTGTAAAGAACACATTTACACTTTGGTGTACAAGGGTAGATTGGTGCTTCTGCTGCATGGAGAGTTCAGAATCTTTGTCCATGGTTCAATGCAGAGCAAAACATTGGGGGTTATTTACTAAAACTGAAACACACAGAATCTGGTGCAGCTGTTCATAGAATTTAATCAGCTTCCGGGCTTTATTGTCAAAGCTTAATTGAACAAGATGCACCAGATTCTGTGTGTGCTCCAGTTTTAGTAGATAACCCCCTATTGGGTGCTCATCATTATTATTGGTTGGCTTTATAAATGCATGATTGGGCAGAAAGCCAAGTTTAACTTGGTCAAGTAAGAAGGAAGATCTTACACAATGAATAGTAAGAGATTTTATCATTTTTATCCGAGCCAAGAAAAAATACATTGATGTCTCAAGACTCAAGATTACAAAAGAAAAGTATATTCAAGAATCATGGTCATGATTTTTATCACTCAGGAGTTACCCAAGAAAAGATCCAACAAATGTTTCATATGTTACTCAAATTTGTCACATCTCCCTATAGTCTCCCTTAGGGACCTGGATAGTCCAACTCTATCCAAAACATTTGGGCTGCTGTAAAGTTTCTTTAAATGATTTCTGTGTCTATAACTGAGGGCTCCTTCTAATTCATGCAGGGGCATAACAGAATCAGAAAGTGAAGGAAAACCTCCCCAAAAGGGTTCATAGGCAAATTTTTACAATTTTTTTCAAAAACTTGAGAAAATTGAGCACTGTCCGTGAAACTTTTTTTAATTGCACTAACATACAATTTTTCAGGACAAGCTTTTAGGGTGTTACCCCTTCTTCAAGGTCCAAAAACTTGAATACCTTGGCTATCTGTGCTCACAGACATTTTGTAAAACAAAGGCAGAAATCAATGTCCCCACTGTATTGTCACCAACATTACATTTGGTTACAATGGAAAATTAAAAAAATGGGGTGCACAAATGGGGGCGCCTCCTTATATAATTCCTCAAAAGGTATTGAAAACAATAAAAAACTATTAAAAACAGCAAAAACAATAAACCGTAGAATTTCAAACCAGCTGCCCATGCAAAAAGTGTAAAAACACCTTATATACCAATTGTTCGGATGGGTAGCTGGTTTGAGTCTATATGGTTTATGTTTTTTTTGCAGTTTTTTATTATTTTCAATACATAATACCTTTTGAGGAACTATATAAGGATATGCCCCCATTCGTGCACCCCATTCTGGTTTGAGTAAATATGAAGAATGACTGAGCTGTAATGACCTGTCGTTTCTACCTTCTACTGGTACCGTTAATACTTTTTCCTTTAAAGATATGTTTTCAGGTTACACTACTTTTATGAAGGGCATGGTTCTCTACTTAAGGAAATCTCTATCACAGTAGTTGTTCTAACTTCAGGGCAAGAAAGCAATGACATATAAAAAACAGACTTCACACTCCTGCTTTTCAGGGCAGCAGAATTCCTGGATCATGCTGCTGTTGGCTTAGTCTTTATGAAACATCTGGTAGAAATTATTATTTGGGTCTCTGCATCCGTTTGCACCTGCTTTTCCCCCCTCTGTGAAAATAATAAATGTGTGACTTATAAACAAATACTCAGCAATTATGGTGGTGCAAAAACGTGCTGCTTATCTACCCAATCAACTGTTACTTCTAGCGCATGTAACCGCACACTGAATATTTGTCTACTGCTCATTTCCTGCCACTTAAGGCAATTGTCTACTACTTACAGGACTTCCATTTAATCTTGCCCAGGACCAAGCCAAAGCATTGGCACGCAGGAGAAAAATCACACACACACAAGGCATCACTTAAGATGACAAGAGCCAGACCTGCAGCATAGCTTTACAGAACCCACAGTGTTTATTCTAGGATGGAAATCCTCTTGCTAAATAACCATTTAAGTATGCTATCCAGTACATTTACAAATCATAAAAAGTCCTGCAAACTTTTTAGCGTGTGTAATGTTGGTAAGTCAAAGTATTTAGTAAATTGCTTTTAAGAAGTTTCTAAACTATAGGGCATTAGAGCAAATTTTAAATGAATGTTAAATAAAGACTTAAACCATTCAATTCATACCGATCATTATTTTGCTTAAAAAAATTAAACCTCTTCATAATTTTTTTAAACAATGAAAAAAAAATAATGAAAAAAAAAATAATAATATATATATATATATATATATATATATATACACACACACACACACACAGTATATATATATATATATATATATATATATATATATATATATATATATATATATATATATATATATATATATATATATATATATATATATATATATATATATATATCATACACATTTTAAATAGAGTGAAATCCTGATTCTGCATTATTAAGCATTGAGACAATTTTTAAATCACACGTACCTTGAAAACTCTGCAAACCTGCTTGCAGCAGGGGTAAGGTATGCACCTACAGTTATCCAAAGCAGCAGCAACATGTCTGAGCTCAGCACACCTCCTGGAAATCTCATTTTAGAATGATGGGTACCAGAAGATCCTTTCTTCTTCCTGATGTGTCCTATTTCATTAACTCTTATCAAGCCTGCTCCTTGTGTAGTGTGCTATTCCCTAGCAGGCTAGTCTCTCCATCTCTGATGTTGGTGGAACAGCAGCACTTCAAGCAATGAGAATGAGAAGCAGTTCTCTTCTCTGGCTTGTCTTTTGTTGGGTGTAAGCTCTGCCTTTTTCCTGCCTTTAGCAGCTGCATGCAACACTTGGCTGTAGTGAAATTCCAGCCAGTCTGCCCTTGCACTCATTGATGACAGCGCAGGAGGTTGGTGGGTTGTGACAAGACTTTACATTGGGAGGAGTGGGCTGCATATACTGTGAGCGTTATTACATTTAACCCCCAGGCTCCCACAACTACCTAGACAGAGAATGGCATGAAACCTGTAATCATACTTTTAAGTTACTTTTCAACGTTCTGTTCCTTTAATTTATTTATTTGTATCAGCTTTTACATCATAGACATACATGGGCTAATCAGATTAAATAAACCTGTGTGTCAGGTATATCTGATGGTTGAAATAAAGCAATACTAAATTCTAGTTTAAAAAATAATAATTAAATTATGTATTATTAAGTAAAAAAGTACCTAATATTGGTCTTAGCCCCCTCTAAATCTACAATTTTTTTTTTTTAATTTTGCTGCTGTGACCCGACTTCCTATTAGAGAATGTCTACATTCATTCTTCATTGTCCCACTGTATGTAGGAACGCAGCCACCCTATTCTCTTGCTCACTTCTAAGAACTATGGACTGTGGGATTTGTAGTGTGCATAGAGCAGTACACATGGCTGCAAGTATCGTA
This sequence comes from Rana kukunoris, assembly GCA_029574335.1. NCBI lineage: Eukaryota > Metazoa > Chordata > Amphibia > Anura > Ranidae > Rana > Rana kukunoris. Next base: position 263,808,579 of record CM056050.1, on the reverse strand, counting down.
TACTGCTCATCCCCAACAAAAAAGCGAGGGAGAAAAGAAGAAGCTCAGTCAAGAGCTCACAGGCATTGTTACAAGGAAGCAGAAAAACACAGTAGGGCTGATTTACTAAAACTGGAAAGTGCAAAATCTGGTGTAGCTGTGAATGGTAGCCAATCAGCGTCCAACTTCAGTTTGTTCAATTAAGCTTTGACAATAAAAACTGGAAGCTGATTGGTTTCTATGCAGAGCTGCACCAGATTCTGCACTCTCCAGTTTTAGTAAATCCACCCCTTTAACACAATTTCATGAATAGTAGATGACAAGTCAAGGCTTTTAAATAGTGGACGTCTAAGGATTATTTTTTATAGAATATAAATATATTAGTGTCACTGTAAACTGGACTTATTTACAATGTGATTTTTTTTTCAATTGTTCTTTAAGCAAATCTGTCAGAATCCTGGTTAGTTCAAACTGAGCTTATGATCAAAAATACATAATCAGAATTTACGGTCAATGAAAAGTGCATGTCAAAGCAATTAGCTGAAATTCTAAGCAAATTTCAACCTTTCCTGTGCATGTTCTGACTACTTTCGAGTTTCTTTATTGGCCCTTTAAGGGGTGGTCAGTCTCACTGATCAATATGAAGAAGTTTACACTATGGGTAATCTTTACTTTTTGTACATCATATTCTCAGTGTAATTTGCCCAATACAGTATGTGTCAGGTACCCATAGCTCCCAACTGTCCCTGATTTCAAGGGACTGTCTCTGATTTGGAGCAATGTCCCTCTGTCCCTCATTCCTCCTCATTTTTCCCTCATTTTGGTCTGATCTATATAGTTGTACTGTATATAAAATGCACTTTTTATCTATCAAAAAGTGTTTCCCAGTGCTGAACTTATCATCCAATTCCGAAATTGCTGCATCTGTAAATTTTAAACGCCAATATAAAGGAATAGTAGTGGTTAAAAAAAAAAAAAACTCTTGTGGATTTAATTAAACTTTTTTTGGTTAATTCTACTTTAAGGGGGTGTGGCAGGAGGCGTATCCTTATGCCTAAATACGTTTCCTAGTAGGTGTCCCTCATTTCCATCTCAAAATGTTGGGAGGTGTGCAGGTGCCTGATAGGAGACTGAGTTGATGAGGTCGGCCTCTCTTATATCTCCTGTCCTGGCTCTGCTGAGGATGAGACAGAGGAGACCAAAGGACAAGAGGGACATGAGTGCCTGATGTGGAAGGTCCCGATCAGCAGCTTGTCAGGGTCCTGCAGACTGGAATAGGCTGCAGTGTGCAGAGCAGGAACAGGAGATAACCAGGCAGGAAACTGAGGGTTAACAGCAGCCAGGATCAAAGACAGTAGCAGAGTCACAGGAATAGCCAAGTTTGTCAACAGGCGGGCAGGAAGGTATCAAATCGTAAACAGAGCCAGAGTCAGGAACAGAGGTGGGTATAACACAGGAACAGAATATGCAGCCAAGGTCAAGAACAAGCCGGGTCATAAAGTAGGAGAGCACACAGAACAAGACACAAATCAGGATACAGGACACAGCTGAAGATCAGTCAGCGAGGACTAGGAGGCTAGACTCCCTTTAAATGGGCCATCTGGCGCCAAGAGAAATTAAGTCTGTGTGCACGCGCGCATGCGATTGTGGGCTCCTGCGCACATGCGTGCGCTTGTTAGATATTCTATGGGCAAACCTATGCGCTTGCGCACATCTATGCCAGACGTCTCACGAGGATTCCCTGACAGTATGTTTCTAATATTTTTTTTGGCCCGCTGAAAATATTATGCAAAAACGAATCAACTCCCTCACTTTTTGTCTGTTCTTTTTCGAAAAGCTTCTTTTGGGGTTTACTTTTATGAATTCAATTTATTTATCCGCTTTATTTTGTTTAGAGCAGGCATGTCCAAAGTTCGGCCCCGGGGACCAAATGCGGCCCCCCTGTTGATTTAATATGGCCCCATGGGGAATTGGATATATACATTGTTTGTGGCCCCCCAGGCCCAAAAATATATATACTGTATTTATTGGCACTGCCTTGTCATGACTAAGCACTGATTGTAAGTGCGAAACGCGTCGGCCATACTGTATTTTGTTGGTTGCAGTGACTGTGTGTACAGTTGAAAAATAAAAGACAACTTATTTTAAGTGATTTCGGAGTGCGGCTGTCCAGTTTTCGTCCTTCAATTTGCTATCATTAGCATTGCCAGCACCTTGGTGGTTCAACAACCCTTGATTGCACACGGGGCTCACCTGGAGCGGTGAGAAATTTGTCTGCTTGGAGGGGGCAGGGCGAGCGCTGTCAGATTACATGAAGAGAATCTCCTGTTTACTCAGTAGTGTCTCTATTGGAAGTCCCGTCTCCTGGTATGCGATTGGACAGCTGTTCTGTCTATCATAGGAGGCGGGACTTTGTATTAAAGAGGCCACAGAGTAAACAAGAGATTCTCTTGTTTGTAATCTGTCGGCACTCGTCTCGCCCCCTCCCTCTGCCCTCCGAGGCTGCAGATGTGCATTGTTTAGGCTGCACTGATGGCAATGGTAAGGCTGCATTTATAGCACATGTAAGGCTGCATTAGTTGCAATGGTAAGGCTGCATTGGTTGCAATGTAAAGGCTGCATTGGTTGCAATGTTAAGGCTGCATTGGTTGCAACGTTAAGGCTGCATTGATTGTAATGGTAAGGCTGCATTGATTGCAATGGTAAGGCTGCATTCATGGCACATGTGAGGCTGCATTTATGGCACATGTGAGGCTGCATTGGTTGCAATGGTAAGACGGCATTCATGGCAAGGGTGAGGCTGCATTCATGGCAATGCTAAGCCTGTGCGTGTTATACGCCAATAAATACAGTATATCCAAATAACACACCCAAGCTCATCCTTAGTCCTAAGCAGCGCTCTGGGATTCGTTGGGGCCACAAAAGAAATATATACAGTATATCCAAATAACACGCCCAAGCTCATCTCTTCACCACACACAGCCACAATGGCAAGAGAATTCTTGTTGGGCCGTGTATTAGTGCTCGGACGAACACACTTAAACCAAATTTTAATGGTTCAAAGAATGTCAGGCAAAATAGTCGGCCCTCACGCATGTTCACTTCATCAAATCTGGCCCTCTTTGAAAAAAGTTTGGACACCCCTGGTTTAGAGAAATGCACAAAGATAACAAAAGCTATATAATAATGTTTAGACATTTCCATGTTTATTTTATAAAGAACATTGTTAGGCTCCATGCAAACTGAAGCTGATAAACTGCAATTTATTGGCGTTTTGGCTTTTTTTTTTAAACCCCATAAACTGAACTCTATGTTAGCCCATGCACACCTGTTTTTTTTTAGTGTTAATGAGCTTAGGAGTTTATTGGCTTTTTTCTTAACGTCTGAAATTTGTGTTGAAAGTTCAGTTTTTCGGCAGGAAAAAAAAAAAAAAAAAACGCAAAGCGCGGAAAAACGCTCATAAACGTGAAAAAAGCCTATCCTCCCTCCACGTAACAACCATGGGCGTCCGCTCCATAGGGCAAGGGGGGTCGTTTGCCCCCCCCCCCCTGAAATTTCCAGGGAGAGCCAGGAACAGGGTCGAACTGGCCCTGGGGACAATTTAAGCAGTGACTGCAGTGCTCCCCTCCCCTCGAGTTGTCCCTTATTAAGAGTGCCTGTCCCTCTTCTGGAATCAAATCCATTTGTCCCTCATTCTGAAAGGATCCTCTTTTTGAGCTGCAATACATATACTGTCCATATAGTGTAGAGTTTCAGTCAAGGGAAAGAGGTGCTGTGTAATGTAAAGGGGTCCAGAGTTGTGGGGTGCTGTGTAATGTAAAGGGGTCCAGAGTTGTGGGTGATGTGTAATGTAAAGGGGTCCAGAGCTGTGGGGTGCTGTGTAATGTAAAGGGGTCCAGCGATGCAGGGTGCTGTGTAATGTAAAGGGGTCCAGTGATGCAGGGTGCTGTGTAATGTAAAGGGGTCCAGAGGTGCAGTTGTGGAGAGGGGGTACACAGTAGTGACGAAGAGATATTAAAAGAGGCAGGGGACACAGTGGGGTGTTTTTATATTTTAACGTGGGGGGCGCTTTTAACCGTCGCTAGCGGTCGAAGAAAGGGTAAAATGCAACTGTGTTTCACCACTGCTGAAGCGCCCCCCTCTGAAAAAATGTCTGCAGATGCCCATGGTAACAACTGTTGTTTTATTTTCAGTTAATCCCCCACAGTTAATACCCTTTCATATCACTTGACCCTCCCTCCTAGATTGTAAGCTCTAATGAGCAGGCCCCTTTCACACTGGGGCGGGAGGCTAGCGGCCAATGAAGGGTTAATACCGTCCGCAATGTGCCTCAACAGAGGCGCATTGCGGGTGGTATTACCGTGGTTTCCCATTGTTTCAATACCGCTCCTCCCACCGCTCCAAAGATGCTGCTTGCAGGAGATTTTTTTTCTCTCCGGCTTTCACAGGTTGAGGTTGCTGGGCAGGAGTTTTTCCGGCTGTATAGCAGCACTATTTTTAGCGCTGTACCGCCTGAAAAACTCCTCAGTGTGAAAGGGGTCTTACTGTATTGAATTGTACTGTAATTGTACTGTCTGCCCGAATGTTGTAAAACACTACGCAAACTGTCGGCGCTATATAAATCCTGTATAATAATAATAATAATATTTTTCCAATTGTGGATGCAGATCTTCTTTCAGAATGTAGCAGTGTATTTTTTAACACTGCTTGAAATTAATACAGGGACATTTCCAAGCTCAAACTTACCAACCAGCCAGCGACCAACTGAATTGACCTGTCTAACGATATGGGTTAAGAAATGCTAAAGCTACAGACCTTGTCAAGGCTCCCTGTTTTCTGTAGTCCCTAACCCTGACTTCTGGGACTCCACAATGGGAGCACATTTATTTTTATGGATAAGTGAGGACAGGTGGCCTAAAAAGAGCCCATTACTCCATAAAGGTACAGGGGCACACTGAACACCCAGCACATTGCAGTATGGCAGCAAAGATGTCAGCGCGTTGCCTAAACCAATATACCATTAAAATACAAACAAGTGGGGGTTCAGTGTGCCCCTGTACATTTAAGGAGGGGTGTACTCCTTCTAAGCCACCTGTCCTCACTTATCCATAAAAATGCATGTGCTCCCATCGTGGAAACCCAGAAGTCAGGGTTATGGACTACAGAAAATAGGGTGATTTAATGGGGCCTGTAGCTTACGCATGTATTTGCAAATGTGTGCAGACTAAACCCCGGTTCTTAACCCATATTGTTAGACAGGTCAATTAAGTTGGTCGATGGCTAGTTGGTACGTTTTAGCTTGGAAATCTCCTTGTATTTGTTTGACATGCTTTTCCCTTCCAGTGCTCCTTGCGGCAATAGACAAGTTAAAGTTGGGCGCAGTGGCCACTTGATTCTACTGCCTGAAATGACATTGTCCCATTAGGGGCAAAAATCACAGCGTTATTTGTAAAGGTCTGAAAACATTACACAATGCTCGCAGGTCTGGTGGGGCTTGCGATCTCCACCTATGTGACAGTGCTTGGGTCTAGTAACCAATCGCTTAGTCCCAGCACTATCACGTGACCAGGGAAGTGATGCGTTAGTGTTCATCAGGTGACAAGATGACATGGTTCCTCACAGAAAACGTTGCCAATGCAGGAAGAAGCAACAGGTATGCTTTAATGCCACCCTTCCTAAACAGCATCAATGGACCACTTGGTCTTTTTTTCTGCTGTCACATTTCTATGTTTCTATCAACTTACCTTTTCTTAATTTACATGCTTCTACCCCAATGATAGTGAAGTAATTACCTAGTTCTGTGGGTATGGAGGAGCATTTGACAATGCTGGTAGTTGGCCCATTGTTAATACAAGGGGTTGAAGTAAGCTTATACTCTTGTGTAAGCCCCAACTTGAGCAACTTAAAGGAGTGGCAAAGTACTGAAGGAAAGGTATGTACTACAGATGATAGGGGCAGTTATGTGAACTAGTTTATGTGCCCTGCATGGGCAAAACACAGGATAATTCACGAGGTACAGGAGATAAAGAGTTAGATTAATTAAACCATGTCAGTTAATGTAGTAGGGACCAGTAGCAAATAACATGTGATAATTTGATCTTCTGGCTCTGGCCATAAGTAATAGTCCATTATGTGCCTGCAATATGACCAGTATCAGGATAATCAAGTGATCTGTGGGTTATGTACCAGTTAATAACAAGCACTTATGAAAGTCTGCAGTGCTCAGTAATGCACTCAGAGGTTTGGTACATTTTAGAAAATCTGAACAGTCATTTAGCAATCTGTTTTTCACAGAAAAGGAGACCATTTCTTCATCTCATGTGTGCTGAATGTGTGTGTCATCCATGTTGGAGGCAAATCCATGATGGATAACAGCGGTTTAAGCATAGATGGTCATCTCCCATCACCTTTTGCAACTGATGAGAGTCTGAGATCCGCCCAGGTATCACTGAACGAAAACTCAGGTGTGATTAAATGGTCATGGCCTGACTATGGATACACATGCATCATGCAGCCATGTTTCTATGTATTTTGAGGCCTTTACTTTTGCACATAAAGGCATGTCAGGTGATAATTTTCGGCATATTTTGACCTTTAAGTTTAGAATCCCATACTGGAAAGGCACTCTAAAAGCCCAAGCATTAATAAATCCATGTCCTGAAAACATCTGCTGTTCGTAAAGTGATTATATAAAGTGTATGTAGCACCCTGAAGACCATGCAGTAAAGGCTTAACATTTTATACACCAGCTGTCTGAGTCTGTGTTTGTTTTAAACGCTCATATTAGAAGACTTTTTTCCTTTAGTCCCTTAAATCTCCTTCAGTGTTTGAAGCTCATACTACTTACTAAGTTATGTAAAATCCTCTCCAAGCCAAATCTTATGGTAGGAATACATAATTTTGATAAATGATTGATTCATTTCAATCAATCTCGAATATTAATTTTATCATCAACAGCCCTTTCAATTGATGCACCACACAAGGGGAAATTGATTTTGATCGCTGGTTGTAAGATATAATCGTAAATTATTGATCCCTGTTTTCACCATGCATTCTTATAATCTGATCAGTCGAAAGATGATCTAATTTACAAACAAAGCTTCTCAGTGCTGCCAATAAATGCTTTTGATTGATCATCTTCCATCTTGACCAACCAACTCCGCTTGATCAAACCCAAATCTAAATTGAGTCTAAAGCCTGGTACACACGATCGGATTTTTCGCTGACAAAGCGTAGGACTTGTGTCCGAAGGGCGTTGGCCGTGAACTTGTCTTGCATACCAATGGCAAAGAATTGTCGTCTAACAAGCACAAAACTACGTGTTTTTTCAGCTCTTTAGTCCCCCCCTTTTGGGCAACTTCTGCTAATGTTGCCTTATGGTTAGTATTGCTTCCGAGCATGCGTCTTTTTACTTTGGATTTTTCTCCGACGAACCTCTGTACACACGATCGGATAATCCGACATCACGCATTTGATGAATCCACAAAATGCATAGAGCTACTATATGCAGTGTTTTTATGCCAACTATATGTTTTATCTATTTAGTCATCACCTGTATTATTTGATTTGTATAATTAAGTGGTAAATTGTAAATGCTGTATGGTTATCCACTGAATGAATTATATTAGTTTTCTATGTTTGCCCATGACTACCCTCATGCAACTTATCATTGATCTCCAATACATTTTAACCGCTTCAATACCAGGCTTTTATACCACCTCCATACCGGGCCTATTCTGACACTTCTCTCCTACATGTAATAATCATCATTCTTTTGCTAGAAAATTACACAGTACCCCCAAACATCATATATGTTTTTTTTAGCAGACACCCTAGGGAATAAAATGGCGGTCATTCCAAAGTTTTATCTTGCACGGTATTTACGCAATTATTTTTCAAACGCCTTTTTTTTGTAAAAAAATTGTTTTATGAATTAAAAAAATAACAAAACAGTAAAGTTAGCCCAATTTTTTTGTATTATGTGAAAGATTATGTTACACCGAGTAAATAGATACCCAACATGTCACGCTTTAATTATGCGCACACTCATGGAATGGCGCCAAACTTCGGTACTTAAAAATCTCCATAGGCAACGCTTTATTTATTTTTTCCAGGTTACAGTTTAGATTTACAGAGGAGATCTAGTGCTAGATTCGTTGCTGGCACTCTAACACACGCGGCGATACCTCACTTATGTGGTTTAAACAGCGTTTACATATGTCGGCGGGACTTGCGTGTGCGTTCGCTTCTGCACGCGAGCTATCGGGGACAGGGGCGTTTTAATTTTTTTTTATCTTTTATTTTTTTTTTTTACTTATTTTTTATTTATTTTTACACTTTTTTTCATTTTTTTTCCACTTTTATTCCTATTACAAGGAATGTAAACATCCCTTGTAATAGGAAATGTGTGTGACAGGTCCTCTTTATGGAGATATGTGGGGTCAATAAGACCTCACATCTCTCCTCCAGGCTGGAAACCATGAGATCGGTGAAAAAAAATTCACCGATCTCATGAATGGGGGCTTACAGCCGCAATTGCGGCTTTGTTTACTTACGGGGACCCGGGCGTGACGTCATCAGATCGCGCCCGGGTCCTCCGACGGTCATAGAGATGACTGGTGACCATCTGGTCACCAGTCATCTCTATGCTTCCTGCCGCCGCCGACGATTCGTTCTCCGGGCCCCCGAAGGCACAGGTAAGCCCGGAGAAGCACCGGATGGCGGCGGGAGGGGGGGGATGTCCCCTCCCGCGGCCTGTAAGAACGATCAAGCGGCGGAACCGCCGCTATGATCGTTCTTACATTGTGCAGAATCGTCGGCTGAAGAGGAGGATATCTGGATGATGCCTCTGGCTGCAGGCATCATCCAGATATTCTCCTGCAATGCCCAGGCCGTCAATTGACGGCCACTTAGGATGGTAAATCCCATCCCAGGCCGTCAATTTTCTATGGCTGGGTATTGAAGTGGTTAACTACTTACACCAGCATGCTTCATTCAAAGTCCCAACCCTTAATCCTCTTGTTTGTGTCAATCACACATTTGTTGTCGGAAAATTTTAAAGCATGCTATTCAACATTTGTTGTTGGAAAATCCGATAATTGTACGATGGAGCATACAAATGGTCGGATTTTCTGACAAAACTCTGCCATCACACAATTCCCGCCGGCAAAATCTGATCGTGTGTACGAGGCTTAAATCATCTGTCTTTTCTATTGTTTGATGATTGTTTTGATCAAATCACACATTTATTAGAGTAATAAAATGAAAGCATGTATGGCCATTACCAATGTATGTGCTACTACCAGTAATAGGATTGTACAAGGGTTAATGCGCATTCAGGAACAAATGAATACTAACTAAAATACTAACTGTCAGTTCCAGAGGTTTTTTGTCATATTAAACTAATTATAGATTGACTACAACCTTCTCGCAGAGTTGAAATAACATGCTTTATAAATAACACTACCTGTCATGTCTTTTAAAGTATTCATTATGCCATACTGGAAATCTTCATATATTGCTCGTTGTCATGCTGTAACTATAGACTATGCCAACAATCCACAGTCAGCTGGAGACAGCTGTAGACACACTGCCATGGCAATTAGAATGTTTCAAACATATTCCCATTGTCCAAAACCTGTATCCACTGGGCAAAATGTCTACTTAAAAAGCTTGCACGTTCATAAAATAACACGGGTACATCATGTTCTATTCAACATTAAAATATTCCACTGTACAACCTTATAGTATCAAATAATTCAGAGGGGTAGAATCATATTTCAAGACCATTTACTTTTTCATTGTAGAATAGGGAACAATTATTTTACTGTACATTTTTAAAAGAATGATGCATCTGTCAGGATTTGCCAAAGATGTCAAAACACACGGTACAAGTGCGCTACAGAAATCCTATCCCTTGGCTTTCACGTATTTCAGCGAAGCCAGAGTCGTTAGAATGCACATTGGGGAATATAAAGTGTAATTCCAAGGAAAAAGTGAAACTAATCAGTCTGCAACAATGTTAAAGTTAGAATGTCAGCTCAATTTGCTTTAATCTGTCCATTTACCTACAGCTGGAGATCCATATGTGGGGTAGGGAGTCTTCTTCTCGAAGTCTCTACTTTTCTCTCTTTCTATGTTCTTGATGTGTTGTGTGACCAATTAAATTTAACTTTCTCGGCTGGAATTTAATCCTTTTTAATCCATTTAATGGATTATTTTATACATTTAATATTTTAAGTATTTTGTTTTCTGTGTGTGACATAGAGAAATATACAGGGTGTGTTTTTAATGACACCTCTGTGTTACAAACTTGTATGCAAATAGCCATAAAGTTACTGTTAATCTTTGGGGTAAACGGATGCCCTATAGAAGTGTGTGAATGAAAATGGAAAGCCAGATTGATAAGACTGCTTTTCTTTTACAAGCATGTATTTAGGTGTCCGTTTATGAAGCAGTGAACAGCGGTGATCCCAGTGATCACCACTGTACACAGCCCATAAACAGTTTATGAAACAGAGATAATCGGGGGAGAAGTGTTTGAATTTGTTCTCCCGCCAATTATCTCTACACGCAGTGAAGTCTCATAGACTGACACAGAAACGGACAGTTTATGAAGCTGTGATCTGAGAGCTTCACTGGCGATCTGTGTCAGAATTCACATGCCCCGATTCACCATCTCAGAGCTGGTGAAGCGGGGAGTGAAGAGGGAATCGGGGGGTTCTGAGGAGGAAGGAGGAAGATTTTTAACTTCCTTCTACCTCGTTCTGACCCCCCAACACTGTAACCATGTCCCCCTGTAATATTTATGTGTATACATATATATACATACATATATATAATGGGCCAGATTCAGGTACATCTGCGCATTATTGGACCGGCGTAGCGCACCGCCTTTATGTTAGACTTGCGCAATGTAGCCGTGTAATCACCCCATTCTCGTAGCTTTTGCGCAGAAAATTGCGCATGCGTAACGTTATTTCAGAGGCGTAAGGTGGAGTAATACAAATTGGGAAGGACGTGGGCGTGTTACATTGAAATGAGCCGTGACCCCATGCAAATGAAGGGCCGGCCGGCCGGCTCGCGCATGCGTGCTTGAAGCAGACCATGGTCAGCACCTCTGTGCGCATGCTCACAACTCGGGAACGGCGCAATCAGTGAAATTGGAAGTGGACTAGGGCAACTTAGTGAACTACGCAAACAGCATAAATAGACAGACACAAATGCACTTCCTTTGCAAAAGTACATCCCTTTGTATCCCTTCCTATACAGCAAGGTGCTTTTGTTTATTAGCGTTTGTTTGTGACGTGTCTGAGATATTTGAGGACTGTTTTGCATAGTGATTTTTGTCTTTTATGTGTTTTCTTTGTTGTTATTTTGTTTAAATTATATTTTTGCTGGGGCATTTTATATTTTTGCTCGTCATTTATTTTATTTTTTTGGTTCTGTTTGTGTATGATTTTGGAATGTGGGGGTGATATTCCTGCGGGAAAAGGGGTGTCACCCTCATTTGTGGTGGAGATGTGATCCCCAGGTCTGTGTGAATGATGTATGAATGTACAGTGACATAATTGGAGCCGTGGCGTGGCGTTGCTGCTCACAAGTCCTGCATGGTGGGCTTGTGCCAATCCAATGTGATAAGGATGTGATGTGTCTGTGCTAGGGACCACAGTGGTGTGCATGCATGCATTCTCATTGTGCCATGATTAATGTGTGTGTTTAACGTGCAAAGATGCATATGTGAGCTGGCATGAGATGGGGTCATGAGATGGGGTCCCAGTGCATATGCAGAGTCACCTTGAAGGGAAAAGACAGGAGGATGTTAGTCATGCATGTGCCCCTTGTGATGTGTGCATCATGGGGGGGGACAGTCATACCTGCCACCCATGTCACTCACCAACCATCCAGCTGTCCCCATACATGTTCTGTTCGAAATCTGTGGGGATGGGGCTCTGATTGTATATGTAGCTGTCATGGGTGTCATGGGTAGTGCCATGTGTTGGGTTGCTGATGTCCTCCTGCAAGGTTGTGGTTAATTCCATGATGGCATGAGGGGTGAATCTGAAGATGCGAGACACCTCAGAATCACTCATGCCAAAGATGTCTATGCATGTGTGATATATCAAGTGAAGAGTGAGGGGCTTGTATCAGATAAGAATATTGTATTAGATTAGATTAAATTGTAAAGTTTATATAAGCAAATAAAAAAATAAAAAAAAAGAACATCTCCCGTGCCCTCCTTAGTGCCCTCCTCAGTGCCCTCATCCTTCTTTGTTCATCAGTAGTATAGCTATGCGCGACGATGCCCCTGGCATGTTGGCATACAGATTGTTGTGCAACACGTGTGACTGCTGAGCTCCTCACTAACAGTGTTGCTTTATCTAACAAGTAGACTTTTTTTCTCTTTTTAGACCAGCTTTTCTATGGTCTAATTTTAGACAGGACATTTTGCTGTTGCGCACACTGCGTAGCCTGCGCTGCCCCAACGTTCTTTTGTGGATCCCCGTAAGTCCCTCATTAGCATATTTGACTAGCAAATCGATGGTCTGTCTAGCGCAGTTTTGCGCGGATGGATGCGCCTGTCTAACGAAATTACGCTGGACAAAAAAAAGTAGATTTCTTGCGTATCTCGTTTTGGGGATGCCGTGCATCGAAACGCACGCGCACATTTAGACTTACGCACGCGCATCTCCTGTTGCGCAGGCGTAATCGCTCTGTGAATCTGGGCCAATGTGTACATGTTCATATATATAATGTGTGTGCGTATACATGTATATATATAGTGTGTGTGTGTGTGTATACATATATATATATTATGTAGGGGGACTCGTTATTTTAAATACAATAACCACGCCGTCTGTCAGTGTACTGAGCGGTGATAATTTATCACTGCTCAATAAACTGACATCTCCGTATTTCTGTGAATTTCTGGTACTGTAATCTCGTGAAGTCTCACGAGATTCCAGTATCAGGGGCCGTTCTCCACTGTTTGAAGCGTTGGAAGATCACTTCACTCCTCCAAGGGTGAAGCGATCTTCTCCACTTCATAAACCGGCACACAGAGGAGAAAAATCTCCTCCGTGAATGCCGGAGAACGAAGCAGTGAATAGATTTCACTGCTTCATAAACGGACACCTTAGTGGGTTAATATCACATTTTCACTGGAGAGCACTTTTTAAAGTGTATGTAAATCCTAACAATGCATTTTTTGTAATTTTTTTCCCTTTGGTCTGTTAAATATACAATTGAAAACATTTTGATATATCTCTTCAATAGGTGCAAAAATACCAGTTGATCCTGCTATCAGTGTTCCCAGCTTTTTATAGATGGAGCAGACTCTTTCCTGATCAGCAGATTTGATCACAGATCCCGTGCTAATCAGAGCAGATCCGTCCGATGATGCATCTATTGCCTCGTTTTCCAATGAGTGGATCGGTTCGGTACGGTTCGGTATGGTACGCTATTTTGGGTGTTTCCATTATGAAAGCGTGCCATAAAAGCGAACCGTACCGGATTCAGATGTGGGGCCATAGAAAATGGAACGGTTCGGTTAGGACGGACCTACAATACATCTCACTGATTGGTGGACGTGCTAGGCATTTTTTCTAAACCTTGTATGGTCCCGGATGGTCCGATTTGCAATGGAAATGCTCAGCAGAATAGACCGGACCATTCTAACCCGTTCCATTCTAAGCGACCCGAACCGATCCGCTCAGTGGAAACGAGGCATAAGTCTGCTCACTTTATGCAGAGTGAATACAGACACATACAGACATAGTACAGACACAGTCCGCTGCTCCATTTACAGCTGCAGGTCTGATTCGCCTACCAGGAAGAGGACATATTCCCTTCTCTGTTTTTAACAGACTAAATCAGGCATCCTCAAACTACGGCCCTCCAGCTGTTGCGGAACTACAAATCCCATGAGGCATTGTGAAACTCTGACATTCACAGACATAACTGAGCATGATGGGAAATGTAGTTCCTGAACAACTGGAGGGCCATAGTTTGAGGACCCCTGGACTAAATCATACCCGGAGGTAGGCCGGTGTAATCGGACACAAGTCTAGTGAATGGATTCATTGATTAGGTCCACCTGAAAAACTGACAGGCGGACCCGATCGGGCCAGCCGTGTGACAATGTTGCTTCTCCATAGGTATCGTGGGATAAGTGAGAGTTGTCTCCCTAGGACAGTAAGCGTGTCACTGGCAGGACCACCAGGTGATAATATTGGTAAAAAAGGCTGAAATTTAAAAAAATGCAGCCATCTATGCACTGGTAAACTGATATATATTACATTTTGCTCTTAAGTTTGGATACATTTTAAGGGCTGATTCACATGGGTGGCAGGCTCTACCATCCCTCTGAAAACCCATTAGCAATGGATAGACTTTTCAGAGGCAATTTAGAGCCAGTTACAGGCATTCTGACTATGATACTTCTGCCTTTCAATTTTTTACATTTTCCTATCTTGCCGCAACTGACACAGCCGCATTTGGCACTCTGTTGCAGTATGGTCCTGTTGACATAATTGACATGCCAAGTTAAAATTGCCCACTGCAAAGTAAAGCATTGTGACCACGGAAATGTAAATAGACCCAATCGGCCACCATGTCCACTTGAAGGTATGCAGTTGGAAGGTGTTAAAAATGCAGATGGGCTTCTTCTTTTTCTGGCCCCCCGGTCACCTGCGTGAACTCCTAAAGTCTACAACATTAAATTGCTTTTATGGGTTAAGTGGTCTATAACAGCCACTAGTAATAATCGCATTTAAAATACGACAGGCTGTATGTACCCAATCTGGTCGATCAATCAACTTGGGTACATTAAGCCTGCCCGTACTTGATTTGAATCTCAGCCGGTTCAGCAGGACTGCCCCCCTGCTTGTGTGATTGTCTCACTGATTTTCCCAGAAGTCTACACTAAGACACAAGGAAAATTTTAGGCACTCCCTGTAATAGAAATGTACATTTTGGTGAGCTAATCTCTTAAGGGTTAATCACTTCTAAAAGGATCCAGACCATACAGTTTTTCTCATTACAACACAGAAAGTGCATCAGCTGATTATTAAAGAACCAGGCCCTCTAAGTCAGAAAGAGTATGTGATTAGTCTGGTGAAACAAGGAGCTATTTGTTCACATTAAAGCGGGGGTTCGTCCAAAAATAAACTCTCTAACATTAGCTATATCTATCCAGCATACTGCTAACATCTGCAGTATGCTGTTTTTTTTTCCGGTACTTATCGTAATACAAGCTCTTTTTGTCCGGCTCCGAGCGGGGGGTTTACTTCGGGGTATAGGTGTTCCTAAGCGAAGAGGATTTGATTGACACGCTGCTAAAGCGCGTCACGCCTTCCGGAAATACCCAAAGTGACACTCGGGTGTTTACGGCGCCTGCGCAGTCAGCTCTACATGGCAGACGCAGACGCCGTAAACGCCCGAGTGTCACTTCGGGTAATTCCGGAAGGCGTGACGCGCTTTAGCAGCCGTCAATCAACTCGTCTTCGCTTAGAAACGCCTACTGCCCGCACGATTGCCCGCTCACCGCTGGATAACAAGGCCTCGTATAAAGATAAGTACCGAAAAAAAAAAAAAAAAAAACCCAGCATACTGCAGATGTTAGCAGTATGCTGGACCCATTGTCAAAAAATGGATTTTAGGGTGAACCTCCTCTTTAAACAAAAAGTAAGAATCTGCTACAATGTTTGTAAATCTCTGCAATATACATTGATCACCCAGAGGGGTTTGCTTTTTTTATCAACAGAAGTGGAATTACTCTTTAATGCTACCATAACTGTCTTTAGAAGACTTTGGCAGCAGGATAGGAAAGGGTTGCTTCAATGTTATTTTTTTTCTCTATAATAGGTTAGATCCCATCTTATATTTATTCCATACGTAAAGCCTGACTTATAAAACCTCCCAGGATTCCTTTATTTATATGAAAGCATGAAAAATGGTTCTAATAAAAATAGATGTGCAAAGAACAAAGAGAAAACAATCCAAGCTACAGTTGAAAATAAATTGTCTTTTTCCTGTTCTTCCAAAGCTGATATGTTTAACTTTTATGCATATATCTCAGATCTCTCTGCCAATATTATCCTTTAAACTGCAACAGTCTTCTCATTTCAGTGAAATCACATCTTTGCTACATTTGCTGTAAACACACATTCCTCACAGTTTTCATTTATGATAAACCACTTCTCCACTGTCCCTTTCTTGGCCTTGTTAGGATATGCAAGAAAATGCTTAACAATAGGACAGAATAGTCACAAATATATGTTCAGTCTTCAATATAAGCACATTTACCTATTTTTTTCCTGATTAAAGCGGAGTTCCACCCTAAAAACAAACTTTTTATGAACAGTTTGCCTTTAATGTTAAAAAAAAAATGGCTTAATTTTTTTTACTTACTTCTATATGGCTGTTACTAGGCAGATTTCGTAATCTGCCTAGTTCCTAGTCCGGGGTGGTAGAACTGTCTGTCCTAAGACCCCATTGTCTCCTGGGAAATGATGACACTAATTTCCCAGGAGTCTCTGGGCATTACTGTGCCTAAAAATCCTAGCATGCACCTCTCTCGAAAAATCCAGGAAGAAACATGAACTGGGCTTCATAATGCCCACAGCTATGATGGAAACGGCCACAAGATCCCTTAGATGATATCAGGTACATTTTTGCAACAGTTTATGTACCGATCATGCTTTATTAATATGTTTTAATGAATATTTATAATAATGTAATTCAGATTGCAAAAAATAAATACATTTTTTTTTTTATGCCCAGAACCCTGCTTTAAAGCAGAGTTTCACCTAAAAATGGAACTTCCGCTTTTTGGAATACTCCCTCCCTCCAGTGTCACATTTGGCACCTTTTGAGGGAGGAGCAAACAGATACCTGTGTAATCCAGGTATTTGCTACCACGTCCTGGCTTAGATCACCGTGGTAACCTACGCCATGTCCGGCGAGTACTCTGTCCCCCCGCTGTCTTCTGGGAAACACACAGGTCCCTGAAGACAGCAGGGATCAGTGGGATCATGCAGTTTCACTTCCTGATTCCCTTACCGAAGATGGTGGCGCCTCCACCTGAGAGCCGAGGGACAGATCGGCTTCGGGTGCCGACATCGCTGGCAGAACTCTACAATTAATAGAAAAATTATGTCCCAGAAATCCAGCATGCTGTTAACTTCCTGTCCAGGCAGGCAACTCAGTGTGTTTGCTACCATGAATTCCCAACCAGTGTTGTCAGCCCTGCTCATTGGACTACAGGGCTTATCCTATCCCCACCCAGCTTTGTCACTCTGCACATGCATATACTCATTTTTTATCCCAGCAAAACAATGCTGCTGCCTTGATTCCCAAGAACGTGCCCACACACTGGGGTTGATTTACTGAATGCAAATTTGACCCAGAGTTCAGGAGTTTGTGAAGACTTCCTCAGGATATGATGTCAGATCCAGAGGAAGTTCTTTGTGCGATGATGCCACCCCCTCAACACCACTGCTGCCACCCCCTCAACACCACCGCTGCCACCCCCTCAACACCACAGCTGCCATCACCCCAACACCACCGCTGCCACCCCCTCAACACTACAGCTGCCATCACCCCAACACCACTGCTGCCACCCCTCAACACCACAGCTCCCACCTCCCCCAACTCTCTCGCTGCCACAACACATAACACCACCGATGCCACCCCCCTCAACACCACGCTGTCACCTCCCTCAACTCCCATGCTGCCACCCCCTCAACACCACCGCTGTCACCCTCTCAACACCACTGCTGCCACCCCCTCAACACTACCACTGTCACAGCTGCCACCCCCCTCATCACCACCGCTGCCACCCTCTCAACACCACTGCTGCCACCCACTCAATACCACCACTGCCACCCCCCTCAACACCCCTCAAAATAACTGCTTTTTCGGGGGGGGGGGGGGCATAATCATGATTTCTTGCACGGAGGCCCTGAAGTTTCTACGCTTCTGTTGTGAAGGAAAGACCATTCAAAGCATTTGGGGGAGGTTCACAAGGAGTGACTACTTTAAGAGCCATCACACACAGTAGTATCCAGGACATGGGCTACAACTATCACATTCCTTGTGTCATTCTTGAACCAGTGACAACTTCAGAAGCGTCTTACCTGGGCTAAAGAGAAAAAGGACTGGACTGTTGCTCAGTGGTCCAAAGTCCTCTTTCGGATGAAAGTAAATTTAGCATTTCATTTGGAAATCAAGGTTCCAGAGTCTGGAGGAAGAGTGGAGAGGCACAGAATCCAAGTTGCATGAGGTCCAGTGTGAAGTTTCCACAGTCAGTGATGATTTGGGGAGGCATGTCACCTGATAGTGTTGGTCCACTGTGTTTTATCAAGTCCAAAGTCAGCACAGCCCTCCACCAGGATATTCTAGAACACTTCATGCTTCCTTCTGCTGACCAGCTTTATAGAGATGCTGATTTTGTTTTCCAGCAGGATGTGGCACCTGCCCACACTGCCAAAAATACCAATACATGGTTTAATGATCATGGTATCACTGAGCTTGATTGGCCAGTAAACTCGCCTGACCTTAAGCCCATAGAGAATCTGTGCAGTATTGTCAAGAGGAAGATGAGACACCAGACCCAACAATGCAGACAAGCTTAAGGCTGCTATCAAAGCAAGCAACCAGGACTTCCATAACACCTCAGCAGTGCCACAGTCTGATCGCCTCCACGCCACGCCACATTGATGCAGTAATTCATGCAAAAGGAGCCTTAACCAAGTATTGAGTGCATACTATACTGTACATGGACATACTTTTCAGTAAGCCTGTGTTAAAAATCCTTTTTTATTTTATTTGTCTTATGTCATTTTCTAATTTTCTGAGATACAGAATTTTGGGTTTTCACTAGCTGTAAGCCATAATCATCAAAATTAAAAGAAATAAATACTTTAAATATATCATTCTGTGTGTAATGCATCCATAGAATATATAAGTTTCACTTTTTGAATTGAATACTGAAATAAATGTACTTTTTGATGATATTGATAGATGCACCTGTATATGGACTTATTGCACTTGCATTAAGCTGTTTTTACTCTATTTGTTTATTGCACACATATGTGGGTGTTATCACACATGCTGATGTACATAGCACTGTTTTTTCTCTGTGCATTTTATTTAACCTTGCAAGTAAAGCAAAGTTGCCTGGAACTCTGCTTTAAGTAACAACAGTTATTGCTGAACCAATAAGCCTGTAGCTGAAATGTAAAAACTGTTAAAAAAACAAATTAATGTGGATAAAAAGTCTGTGCTATCAGGTTGTGTATTAATCCCACAGTGGTGGAGAGCAAAAACTGTCTTTTCAAAAACGTACACAACACAAAGATCGCAGAGTGGATGGAAAATCAATGCACCACAAACACTTTAAAGCCATTTTGATAAAACCACTTTTATTTTACATCCCTATCTACAAAGTCATCGCATTTATGAATAAACATCCAAATGTTTCTGTGCAGGCTCCTGCATTTATTACTTGAGGGTTGTTTCTTTGTGTTGGATTGTTTTTTTTAAAAAAGTAGCCTAATTCCACTGAACCTTTGATTCTTATATGCAATTGAAAGCTATAAAGATGAAATACTGATTTATCCAAAGTCATAATACTGCATTTTAAGATTGTATGCCTGTGAGCGATGCAACAGAATGAATGTTAATATTTGCATATGGTAGAATAATCTTTTGGATATCAATATAACTATGCGAATAAACAAAAAAAAAAGTTATTTACAGGAAATTATGGCATTTTATAAGACAGTTTTTATCTGATCATTAAAGGCCCCCCTACAGACACCATTGTTAGAAGAAAATGCAATAGGGCAGTTTTTAAATTTTGGACTCCCTATAGTTCACTTTTGTCAAAGGAGAGGTGAAGGGATCTGATTCTCAGTCTGCTTGGTGATATATTTCATATTTTGAAAGTCTACAAGCACATTGGGAGACAAAAATAAATAAAAAAATACAGTATTTTAATGGTGATATTTCAAACAAAATAAATAATTTATCAGCCTAGGTACTGCAGCTGATAAGTTGTTATGAGCCCTTGGGTCAATGTGGCCAACCATCAGTATTTTTACTGGCAGCCGGTAAAGAAATTGCACTTTTCTCCTGCCAGTAAATGCCAGTGACAGAAAAAGGTTGCCAGTTAAAAATGTGGCAGTGACGCTCCAAACCATTTGAGTGCCTGCTACAATGTATTTAGGTGGCACCAGCAAGGGAGGGTGTGGCATAGGTGGTGCCAGAGTGTGCAATGTGCAAGGGAGCTGAGCGGAGCAGCTGAAGCCTCGTGTGCGGGTCTGCGAGACAGGAGCTAGGCAAGCCATGAGTGGGACTGTCAGTGCTGTTTGGACTAAAGGGACCACCTGGTGTGGAGAGAGACTGTTACTGTGACTCAGGAAGGGACGTGTCATGTCAGTGAGGTGTCATCGTCATCTGTGCTGCTGTCAGAGTAAATTTTAGGCGTCTGTGTGCCCGCACATTCTAATTTCTTGCCCTCCTGTCCCTGAGCTACTTACCTACTATATCAAACATAAAATAAGACATGTGTTTTTTTGCTTTAATATCTACTGCAACTGACATTGCTAATTGCATATTGTACTTGTTTGCAGCTTTAACCACTTAAGGACCGAAGGTGTTTTTCAGATTTCATGTTTACGAGACTAAAACATTTTTTTTGCTAGAAAATTACTTAAAACCCCCAAACATTATATATATTTTTTTCTAACACCCTAGAGAATAAAATGGCAATCATTGCAATACTTTTAGTTACACCGCATTTGCGCAGCGGTCTTACAAGCGCACTTTTTTTGGAAAACATTCACTTTTTTTAATTAAAAAATAAGACAACAATAAATTTGGCCCAATTTTTTTACATATTGTGAAAGATAATGTTACGCCGAGTAAAATGATACACAACATGTCACGCTTAAAAACTGCGCCCGCTCGTGGCATGGCGTCAAACTTTTACCCTTAAAAATCTCAATAGGCGACGTTTAAAAAATTCTATAGGTTGCATTTTTTGAGATACAGAGGAGGTCTAGGGCTAAAATTATTGCTCTCACTCTAACGATCGTGGCGATACCTCACTTGTGTGGTTTGAACGCCGTTTTCTTATGCGGGCGCTACTCGCGTATGCGTTTGCTTCTGCGCGCGAGCTAGTCGGGGCGGGGCGCTTTAAACATTTTTTTTTGGGAGTTTCGGATTTATTTTCATTTATTTTATCATTTTTAACACTGAAAAAAAAAATATCACTTTTATTCCTATTACAAAGAATGTAAACATCTCTTGTAATAGATAAAAGCATGACAGGTCCTCTTAAATATGAGATCTGGGGTCAAAAAGACCTCAGATCTCATATTTAGGCTTAAATGAAAAAGAAAAAAAGGTAAACAAAGAAATTGTCTCTTTAAGATGCTGGGCGGGACTGACATTTTTCCCTCACTCGCATCCCCGGACAGCAGACGAGCAGACCCGATCGCCTCCGCCGCTACCAACGGCAACGGTAAGCGGCGGAGGGCGCGGGAGAGCGGCGGAAGGGGGGGGCCCTCTCCCGCCACCGATAACGGCGATCTCGTGGCGAATCTGCCACGTAGACCGCCGTTATCGTTGACAGAACCGCCCACTGTAAAGATGAATATCTCGGTTGTGGCAGCAGCTTCTGCTGTTACCGAGATATCCATCTTTAAAAAAAGGATGTACATATACAGTGGGCGGTCGTTAAGTGGTTAATACTGAAAATTGCACTTAAAACTGTAATTTTGTGGGAGCTGTGGTGGCTCAACGTGATTGGCACTGCGCTGACAAGCCGTTCTCCTCTGCAGCCAAGGGTTCGGATCCCAGTCTCAGCTACATGTGAATTGAGTTTGGTGGTCTCAGCCCGGCTCCCGGTGGGTGTGCTATGCAAGGTACGCCTGTGCTTAGTACGCCCACCCCCCCCACAAAACCACCACACTTGCACGCACACGAAATTGGTTTAACACGCACGCACTTTGGCCATGCGGTCTCCTAAAAAAAAGAGAGGCGAAGGACCTACAGGGCTGGCTGGGTGGGCTAGACCCCCTCACTCCCTCATAGGGGGAGCCCTCTGCCCCGTTGGGCCCCAGTTGGGCTCCCAAGTGGAGCAGGTAGGGTGGGGTGAGTGGGAGGCCCCCCTCACACCCGCCATTGCCACCAGAAGGATGGCGATTGCCTCTGGGTGGAGGGTCTGCCTACTCCCAACTCCTGCAGTCCGGCTCCTCTGCAGTAATTTTAACTTTAGAAAATGCCAGTAAAAACTTGGCTGTGCGAGTAAATTTGGGGTGTCATGCCAGTAAATTTTTTTTTTTTTATCATTCAAGTTTAAGTTTATTTTCAAAACAGAAAAAATATAAAATATACAGCTATGCGCCAAATAACACAGTAAATATTACAGCTGAACATACATTTGAGAATAGACAGGTACATTCAGTGTTTATCGTTTCCAACATTTTTAACCTCAGAGGGTAGTACTTATTGAACTGCAAAGAGAAATGAGAACTATTAAGATAAGTCAGAACCCCATAGGTAATATAGTTTGTCCCAAATCACCTCCCTAATCCCCCGAGATCTCATATATCCTATGGTCTGATCCAGAATATTAAAGCAATGAGGGATGTAGTAGACCCATCTTTCATAGACCCCAAGAAGGTGGGTATTCCAGGACAATCTCTGCCTCTCCGACACCCCTCTTGGGATCACTCTGTATCCTAGAGGAGGACCTGTCCCTTCTACCCAACCTCCCCAAAAGCAACTTGATCTAACATTTGTCTAAAGAACCAAGACAACATCCTACCCAGGGTTAACTATAATAGAAAAACCCGATATATAATGAGTATTTCCGAACCCATTATCCCCAAAGTGAGAATATCACATTATGAGAAGTAATGTACTATGTTTAGTTTTCTTGAATCTAAAATTAAGAGAAAAAAAGAAAAGAAAAGGAGAGAAAAACAAAAAGGGGAAAAGGGGAGGAAGAGAAGGGGGGGGGGGGGAGATAGAGATGAGAAGAGTAAAGAGTTCAGAGGAAAGAGTAAGCCCACCTGCCAAGATTATGCATCAGTCCGGAGCAACAGCCACTACTGTATCCCTGGAGTATAGGGGATTCCCATGTACTTAAGCCACGGTTCCCACGTTTCAGTAAACAAAATGGTTTTATCTAACATTAAACTAATTCTCTTTTCCTGCACCATGATCCATGTGACTTTTCTCTTCATGTGTAGAATAGAGACCGACTGTTTCTTCCATGCGGCTGCAATAGTAATTCTGGCGCCTGTCAGGATAAATAGAATCAGTTTTCTGGTAACCTTCGAGATTTGTGGGATTAGACCATTCAATAGAGCGATTGCTGGAGACTGATGCACATTACACCCTGTTACTCGTCTGACAATGTGAAACACCTTATTCCAATAACCCCGAATCTTTGGACATTCCCACCAAGTGTGAAACATGGACCCTATTCCCTGGCAACCTCTAAAGCATAAGGGTGAGTATGAAGGATACATCGAGGCCAGTTTAAGAGGGACCATGTACCATCTAGTAAAGATTTTCGTATTGGCTTCCACCAGAGATACACTTAGCAAACCCTTGATAGATCTAGCAAAATTTCCATACCAATCCTCTAAGTCCCATTCATCTCCAAGTTCTCTTTCCCAAGCGAGCATGTGGGGTAATTTTGTATCATTTGACGCGAGAGATTTATAAATAACTGAGATATTACCCCGTCTCGCCGAGGCTTGGTCGCATCTATGTTCAAATGGAGATAGGGAGCCAGAAATTAGGTTATCAGACCAAAGATTTTGGGCGTAATCATGTAATAGAGAGAATCTCAATCTCTCGGAGGAGGGGAGATCAAAATTATCAACAAAAAATTGTTCGGGCAAAGGGCCCAATCTTGAGAAGAGCTGTCCAATGCGGTACACCCCCTTGTCATGCCACCATTTGAAGGAGTCGACGTCGACTCTAGATGCAAAGATCGGATCCAGGAAAACCTCCGCTAAGGGTTGACCTTTCGAGACCAGAGAAGGATTTTTCCTAAGTGAATCCCAAATTACTAAAGCTTGAGAAAGGGTTGGGGACATAATAGCGGGTCTGTGTTTGGGGGTACACCACATCAAATTTTCTATAGTAAACGCAGAAGATGCTTGTTCTTCTATATTAATCCAATCAGGACGGTCCTTTTTAAGATATACTTCAGATAGTTGGGCCAACCTAGCAGACTGGTAGTACCACCACAAGTTCGGGACTCCTAAACCCCCCTGTTCAGTTAGATTGAAGAGGCTTCGAGAAGGAACACGCGGACCCTTCTTGTTCCAAACGAATCTGGTGATTTTGCCCTGAAATGATTTTAGGTGACTTTTAATTATTGGGATGGGCAATGAGCGGAAGAGATATAAAAGTCTGGGGAGCAGAGTCATCTTAACCGAATTAATCCTACCAATCCATCCTATTTTCTGGGAACCCCATTCATTTAAATCCTTCTCGAGTTTTTTAAACGTAGGAGGATAGTTGGCAGAATAGAGATTCTCAAACTTCGAAGTCAGGTTGATTCCTAAATATTTGATAGATGAAATTTCCCATTTGAATTCATATTTGTTTTTTAACATTAAAACTGTGGGTTCAGGGAGTGACACATTAAGCGCTCTGGATTTAGCCCAATTTACTTTGAGTCCCGACACTCTAGCGAAGTCAGTCAATAGGTAAATAATTTCAGGAAGAGAGGATGGAGGTGAGGTTATGAAAAGTAATAGATCATCTGCAAATAATGCACATTTATTTTCCTTTTGAGAGCATTTAATTCCCTTGATATCCGGGTCATCACGAATAGCTATAGCCAAAGATTCGATCATGGCTGCGCATAGCATAGGAGACAAGGGGCATCCTTGTCGTGTGCCCCTCCGGATCTTAATAGGTTCTGAGAATAGGCCCTGTACACAGAGTTTGGCTTCCGGACATGAATAGAGCGCGGATAAGATTCCCATGAATCTAGAGCCGAAACCCCATCGCTTCAGTACCCTAAACATATATGGCCAGTACACTGAGTCGAAGGCTTTCTGGAGATCTAGGGAAAGGAGCATCCCTTTTTGTCCACGATCCCCAATCCACCCAGACTGTAGAATGGAAATCAGATCAACTGCCCTTCTTATCTGGTCCGGTCCCTGCCTCCCTGAAATGAATCCTACCTGATCCCCATTAATATATTGGTTCATGAAAGGGGACATTCTATTGGCCATAATTTTGGTTAATATTTTGAGATCGTTATTAATAAGAGATATTGGCCTGTAATTTTCAACTAGACTAAGGTCTTTATCAGGTTTCGGGATCACTGAGATATAAGCCATATTAAGTTGTTTATTAATAGAAATACCATCTGTCAAGGAATTATAAAAGCGAGTTAAGTAAGGCGTAAGGATAACTGAGAATGCTTTATAATATTGGGAGGAAAAACCATCGGGTCCCGGTGCCTTATCCGTCTTTAGATTTTGAATTACTGATAGAACTTCCTCAGTTGATATGGGAGCCTCCAATATCTCCATATGTTCCTTTTTCAAAGTAGGAAGACTTATTTTATCCAAGAATTTCTCTATTTTATCTGAAATAGATTTATCGTCAAAAGCGTAAAGTCTAGAATAGAAATTATGGAAGGTTTCCATCATCCGCTGAGGATTTAAAGTAAGGGATCCATCTGCTTGTCTAATCTTGGGGAGCGTTTTTGCTTTAAAGGTGGTGGGAAATCCAGAAGGATCTGACTTATGTTTTCTGCGCAAGTCTAGATATTTCTCTTCTAGCTCTCTCACCTCCACCCTCTTTTGTTTTTTAAGTCTGGACGCAATTTGTATTATTTTGCCTCTAACTGTTACCTTGTGGGCCGCCCATAGAGTTTCCGGGGAAACTTCTTGTGTATCATTAAATTCAAAATATTCCTTTATAGCTTGTTCAATTTCCGTCACAAGGGCTGGATTTTTTTAAAATAGATTGATTAAGAGTCCAATGAGACACTCTATGGGCTGTATTCTCCCGTCTTAGAGATACCAGAACCATAGAGTGGTCCGACCATGGAACATCTGCAATAGTTGACTCAACGGCTGCCGGGACATGATGACTCGAAATCAATATGTGATCTATTCGTGAATATGATAGGTGGGGATTAGAGAAATGTGTATAGTCTTTAGCGTTTGGGTTCAATTCTCTCCAAATATCAATCAACCTAGATTGGTGTAGCATACGTGCCACTTGAGTACTAGCTTTAGTCGGCCTAATTATTTTAGTCTTATTTGGTTTAGATTTATCCAAACCCGAATCAAAGGCCAAGTTGGAGTCCCCCCCCATAACTATGATACCCTCCATAAAAGGTCGGAGAGTATCTAGCATCTGTGAAAAAAAATTCTGTTGTCCCCTATTTGGTGCATAGTATGAGACAAAAGTGTACATTTTTTCATCTAGGGTTCCTTTAACCAAAACAAATCTTCCTTCCGAGTCCCTGTATTCCTTAATCAAAGTGAATTTACAAAATTTAGAAAATAAAATAGCCACCCCTTTGGTCTTATTTTCCGCCTTAGATAAATAGAACACTGGAAAGTGAGCATGTAAAAAAGAGGGGGTGTACCGCCTTGGGAAGTGTGTCTCTTGTAGTAAAACAACATCCACATGCATAGACTTATAGGCTTGAAAAGCCTTTCGTCTCTTAATAGGAGAGTTCAGCCCCTGAGTGTTGTGTGTTACAACACAAAGGGGTGTGGAAGAGCTATTTGGTCCAGCCATGGAACCTAAACCTTACATCCTCCAGAATGTATACCATGTAATGAGTCTGTAACCTAGAAAACCCATATCCTGACAGGTAGGCCGACAGAGAGGAGAATACAGAGTGGAAAGACAGGGAGAAAGAAGGAGAAATCAAAAGGAAAAAATAAAACAGTAAACAATAAAGCAAAATGTGGCATAACATAAGGTCAAACCATGACCCGAAATGGGGGGAGGGACTAATCTCCCTTCCCCCATTTAAAGAAGATATTCCAAAGTGGTCCAGTGTTGAGGAACCAAACACCCGCTTCCCAGGACGACAAAAAGTCTGTCTGGAAAGTGAGTAGAGGCTCAATGCCTCACCACCACCCACTACCAACAGTCTATACGTTATTCTATACAACTTGTTTTTAGGAAGAAATTGATCTCGTACAGTTTATGCATTAAGACATGTGCCGTAACGAGGTTTCCCAGAGGAGGAGCGATGAAGAGGGAAGAGAAAAAAAAAAAAACCCTCTTCTTTGTAATTTCAAATATTATATGTATACCCCTATATAAATTCTCATATAAACGCATACAATCTCATTGGGGAAAAATAAATAAAAACATTTCTTTGTAATTTCACATATTATATGCATACCCCTATAAATATTCTCATATATACACATATAATCTCCTTGGGGAAAAAAAAAAATAATAAAATTTTTTTTATAAAAAAAAAAAAAAAGGGGGGGGGGCCCTCTTTCTTTGTAATTTCAAATATTATATGCATACCCCTATATATATTCTCATATAAACGCATATAATCTCATTGGGGAAAAATAAATAAAAACATTTCTTTGTACTTTCACATATTATATGCATATCCCTATATATATTCTTATATATACACATATACTCTCATTGGTGGAGAGAAAAAAAAAAAGAAAAAAAGGGGGGGGGCCCTCTTTCTTTGTAATTTCAAATATTATATGCATACCCCTAAATATATTCTCATATAAACGCATATAATCTCATTGGGGAAAAATAAATAAAAACATTTCTTTGTAATTTCACATATTATATGCATATCCCTATATATATTCTTATATATACACATATACCCTCAAATCCCCAATTGGTGTCTCCTCCGGGAAAGTTCAACTGGAATTAGTGATCCAAGTCAGGTTGCTGAGTTTTTCCCAACTTTCCTGTGTTTTACTCTATTCCATTCGCCCGAAGTAGGGCTAGTAAGTGTCTGTCTTTTAGCTGAGAGAGGCTGTGGAGGTGTAGTATCCATGTCTGGTGCGGTTGCGATTATTCTTAGGTCTAATAGTAATCTTTCCCCCTCCTGAAAGTTGCGTACAGCATAATGTCTACCATTATAGGTGAATTTTAGAGCAAAGGGAAAGGCCCAATTATACTTGACTTCCTTCTTCATTAGGGCCGACAATAATGGTTTCATTGTTCTCCTCTTCTGAATAGTGTGGGGGGAAATGTCAGAAAATATTTGGATCTTTGCTCCTTGGTACTGCAAATGTTCTTGTTGACGGGACTTTTGCATTATTTCCTCTTTGGTGGAATAATAATGTGGTTTAACTACCACGTCTCTAGGTAAACCGTCCTTGCGTAACGCGCCTAAGGATCTGTGCGCTCTGTCTAATTCCAACTTATGTGCGGGAATGGATGGAATCAGATCTCTAATGATGTCTTGTATAGCAGAGTGAACATTAACTATGGATTCAGGTATCCCCCTTACCCTGAAATTATCTCTCCGAGATCTGTTTTCCAAATCATCTATCCTATCTTGAGCAGCTTCTAGTTGTTCTTGCATGAATTGTAGATGGTCCGTATTCTGATCAATCCTTGAGACATTAGCGTCCAATTTATGTACAATAGATTCTATCCTGTTACCAATACTTTGGAAGTCTGCTCTGATATCTCTAGTGATCCTCTCAGCAGTCTGTGTCAGACCCTTGTCTAACATTTCAGCTATTCTGTTAAACAGATTAGTTACATTGAAAGAAACATCAAGAGCCCGTTCAACATTCACCTGCTCATGCCCCGGAGGAGGTTGTGAGGAGATTTCAGTAGAAATTACATGACCAGTCAACTCAGTGACTGTTCTTTCTTTCAGTACAGAGGAATATAGAGCAGGAGTTGGATTAGATCCCAGAGGATGAGTTATAGAGGTGACAGGCATTTGAGGTGAAATTTGTCTGTCAGACATGGATGCCTCTGTAATGCTCAGCATGTGTGTCTGAGGTATGACAGACATTTTGTGGAGATTTTTCACAGTGGAAAAGTCTTTGTTGTTAGTTCTGACTTGTTTGTGTTGTTTTCCCTTCATAAGCTGGAACAACAATATTTACCAACACCCACAGGCGTCGTTATAGTATCAGGAGCAGGGCTTATGGAGCTTTTGGAATCAAATGACCTTAAGCCAGGATATGTATTTTGCAGTGGACATTTGCCTTGCTAGACCTCAATAGAAAAAAATAGGGAGAAACCGTATGAATTGAATATCCATATTGTGTACTGTTTGCTGCTGTCTTAAATGCGGCTGAGAAGGATCAATATATTCTGCTGTGGTTGATAGATAATCGGTGGCGAGTGAGGCACCCTCCTCAGGCCTCCATCATGGGAGCGCCTCACATATTAACAACAAGGGGCCTCAAAAATGGCGGTAATACCTTGGTGTAGAGATTCGTTCTCGTCTCCAGTAACCACTCAGGTTACTGTCCCCGGGCCACCTCCCAGACTGCTACTTATTTTGCGGAGGATTATAGTGTGGCAAGGCCTGTTTCTTCAGCCTCTGTCACACTCAGGTTTGGCTGCAGCTGAGGTATCCCAGACCTCCTACAATGGCGGCGGGGTGTCTCCAAATGGATCCTGTCACGGATCGTTTTGTTCCCTCAGCGGAGCTCCGGGAGGCTCCGCAACAATACCAGGCTGTACAGGGAGAGTCCCCGGAGCAAGTCCGAGGTGAGAGGGGCTTGTGTCACATGTTTCAGAGACCAGAAACTAGCAGGTTGAGGTTGGTTTGTCGGAGCCTCCTCAGAACATGTCCGCCATCATCCGCGTCCGGCCACGCCCCCCGCCAGTAAATTTCAATCTGTTGGGTTGGCAACACTGCTATCATGTACCTAATGATGACTGGAATGTTGTAGACACCTCTCTTGGTCTCCAAGTGGCAAGAGTGACGGAGTAGCTGGAGAAGTCCGCTTTTTAGGTGGATGAAGCTGAGGGTCACAATCCAAAGAACAGGATACTTGGCACAAGAGCAGGAGATGGTAGCAGAGCTGGTATGCAAAATCTAGTACAACTGTGCATGGCAGTCAGCTTCCAACTTGTTCAAATATGCTTTGACAAAAAGAGTTGCACCAAATGTTTCACTCTCCAGTTTTAGTAAATCAACAAAATGTCATGAGCAGTGTACAGTGTTTGATGGTTAGAGCATTCATATATTGTTTTGCCCATGCCCCTAAACTAAAATGTATATGTTGTGACACTTGTGGGAGTTTGTGATTGGCAAGGTTTAGATTAGCATTAAAATTTATGTTTCCATTCTTTTTCTACATACTTTTAATTCCACTATCTTTATCCTACATGGCAACCAGTAATGAAGTCATTCCATTTTCTCATAATGATTAGTCAATACAAATCTCTATGTATATGTTTCCAAAAGGCATTTATATGGTATATGTGGCTGTGCTCGAAAAATAAACCCAACACTGAGTAAGGGTAATAAGCCCAACTCCAGGGAATCTGAAAACTCTCCCTTGCAGGGAAAGGGAGGCTGTGCCCACACTGCATGTGCTCATTTATTTTAGAGGAGAGTAAGCCTGGATCACAATATGAGTTGCATATTGCTGTGCAATTCTTTGCTTGCCTTTGGATCATGAGAATATCATATGGCAATCCCAAGCCAGGCCATTTCGTTTTTTTTTTTGTTTCAAAAGTTTTTATTGAGAGTTTGTCCAAGAACAAAGAGTAATACATGCAAAAAACATCTTTCATACAAGAGAGCATCTAATGAGTAAGTTGTTTGTAAAGTACATCAGACTTATCTGGACATTTAGGTTTTCATAAGATATTTGTGTTCTGAGCATCTGTGATCATTTGCCCCTATACACTGTCCAGTTATATAATGATAATGCTCCAGGTCCGATTTACTGTAAAAGTATAAAGATTAAGAAAAAAGTCTCAAAATGTTTGTGGCATTATGCATCTAGGTCTTATTATATTTACTAATACATAATTATAGCACACTTGGCAGTAGGTTCTATGGTCTTCTGTGTATATTTACTGAGGGCATACAATGCCAATCAGTCATATGTTCCTCACTACCCAACATCCGCTATACCTAGTGATCGCCACATGTTCCACAGACTATGTTTTAGGAGGATGTTTCTTTTTAATCTGAAATAGCTGTCAAGCCTCCAAAACTTTGTCTTTTGGCCAAGATTTGCATCTGCAGAACGAGTAAGTTAAAAAACAAAACTTCGAGTCATACTTCTTTCATTATTTAATGATATAAAAAGAAATAAATCCAGATATATAATGTTTCTATAAAAATGAAACACGTTCCAAATAAAAATCATGTGTATTATGGAAAAAGATGAAAGGGTAAAATAATTGATTGATTTACAATGATATGCTTGCCACATTTGTGTACAGAACAATGAAAATGTGTCCCTTTTGCATGTATTTTGTTGCAAATTATAATTTTGACATTGAACTTGCAATATCATGTTAGGCAATAATTACAGTAATGTTTTGTAGATACAATTGTTTTAGTTCACAAATTGTAAATAGTAATTGGTTGAGACAACCATTTAAAATGCTTGTATGGTGTTTGGATGAAAGAGAAGAACAGTGGCTTCAATCCTACAACAACATATTTCATGTCAGGAAGGGATCTCTCTTACAGCAAGAAGAAAGTGGTCACTGGTCACATGTCCTGCTCCCACCCTTGTCAGTTAGCCCCTGGCAAACATATACTTATGCACATTCCCGCTGGAAACCAGGGGATCCTTATGAATACAATACAATTAAAGATGCTTGTTTTTCAGTTCATATTTACTTAAAGGAGTGTGGGGTGTATATATAAAAAAATATAATATATAATATATAATTATTAATATATAATATATAAAAAAAAAAAAAAAAACATACATACTCACCTCAATGCTGCAGCATTTGTGTGATTCTGAAGCTGTCCCATGCCAGCTCTAATAATGAGAGCTAAGCAATCACATGACATTGACCACTGATTAATTAGCTGTTAGCCTGCCCCAAGCATAGAGCAGGTTGGGGAGGGGTTGGTATGGTTGAAAGGTGGAGTCAATTGTCAATCAGGAAGCCAGGTGCCTCCTGACAATATTGTCGGAATAAGATAAACGCGTTTTCAGCACACCAGAATTCTCACAATCTTTCCTTTACGGTAAGGCTTCATTCACATGCATCAATGACATGTGTGCCTCATGCAGGGCCATGTTTTGCCAGCGCAAGGATGCATAAGTGTTGTGTGCATCCCTGTGCTGGCACTCCCATTGCTGTCTATGAGGCTGCACAGACACAGTCGCTGTGTCGCAATATGACATTCGTGTGCATATGGGTGTGGGCCCCAAACGTACACAGTGTAAGTTTGGGGACTTGCATGCACATTGATGTCGAATTGGGACACAGTGGCTGTGTCCATGCAGTCACGTGTCCAAATAGACAACAATTGGACTGCCAGCACAGGGATGCATGCAACAGCTGTGCCCCCCCCCCCTATGCTGGAAAAACATGGCCCTGAGCGGGGCACACATGTCACAACCCTGTGTGAATAAAGCCTGATGACATAAAAGCCAGACTTTTCCTAGGCAGTGGGGCTGTGCTCACACTGCACGGTTCAACTCCTTGTATTGTATAGGGGTGAGGAGAAAGCTTATACTCAATTGATCCTTCTTTGTGGACTATTCCTGGTCTATGGAGCCAATAATGCTCTTGATGACATTAGAAACAGTCCACAATTCAGTACTGCTGTAGCGTGGGGGTGCTGGACTGGTCTTGTGCTGGGAGGATCAGAGGATTAAGTGAGTAAATCTCCTTTCTCAATCCCTTAGACAAAAATGAGCAGTTAACCTGTGCAGTGCAGGCACAGCCTCATTGTATGGGGAAACAGTTTTTTTGCCCACAGTTGGGCTTTAAAGAGGAAGTAAACCCTGATCGGGTTTACTTCCTCTATCTTTCCCTGCAAATGTAAAGCATAATGGGCTACTATGCATTGCTACTTTTGAAGTCGTTGCTCGGGGAAATTGCAAATATTCTTAATCTAGGCTTACCTGTAGGTGTGAGGAAAAAATGTAGCGCTAAAGTGAGATAGAGACAATGATTTCTCTAAATGAAGTAAAAAATCACTATACTGAAATAGTGATAAAGTGACAAAAACAAAGGTGAGGTGAAATGAATGAACTAGTGTTGTACACAAACACAACCAAAAATAACAATTTAAAGTCCATCAAAAAAACTTGTGAATGAATGGATGATGGAATGACCACGTAGATCCTCAAAGGCAAACAGACATTTTCATAGATTCAATGAAGATATAAATGCGCTTACCAGAAGGCATGGATCTGTCTGTCAGTGACAACAGATCAATAAGGCATAAACACTCTCAGGGCATGATCTGCTCAGCTTCCTCAAACTGGATCAACGAGTAGGATAAATCTTCAGTGGAGGGCCATGGATGCACGATGTCCTGGAATGATGTCCCGAATAGTCCAAGATGTCTAACCCCAAATAAATGAGGGGGGGGTGATGGTATAACTCCTTGGGAAATGGGACAAGGCAAAGATGGAAGACTCCAAACAACATATGGGGGAGAGAAAGAAAAACGCAGGTCAAAAAATATAAACATTTTATTATAATAAAACCACAGGTATACATTAAAAGTGATCACAGGTAATAAAAGGGGCAATATGAGAAATGGTGAAAACCAAGGCCTACGCGTTTCGTCCTAGAGGGACTTTAACTGGGGCATCAACCTGGGGTTGATGCCCTAGTTGAGGTCCCTCTAGGATGAAAAAGGCCCCTGTTTATGCCTTATTGATCTGTTGTCGCTGACAGACAGATCCACGCATTTTGGTAAGCGCATTTATATCTTCATTGAATCTATGAAAATGATTGTTTGCCTTTGAGGATCTACGTGGTCGTTCCATAATCCATTCATTCACAATTTTTTTTGATGGACTTTATATTGTTATTTTTGGTTGTGTTTGTGTACAACACTAGTACATTCATTTCACCTCACCTTTGTTTTTGTTTTTGTCACTTTATCACTATTTCAGTATAATGATTTTTTACTTCATTTAGATAAGTCATTGTCTCTATCTCACTTTAGCGCTACATTTTTTCCTCACACCACTGTTCAATATTTGTCACATTGTAGTGTAGCAGCTTTAATTTTATTTTCATTTATTTAGATTAGCGCAATATTTTCCCCATTTTCCTTACCTGTAGGTGTAACTTCCGCCAGAGGGTTTACAACCACTTTAAAAGCACTCCTTTTATGCACTTCCGTGGGTAGACGTTCCAAGTAAAAAAAAGGGAGAGTTGTGTGGATTCTCTTTTGGGAATATTGTCAAAATCCTTCCAGAGCCTGGCGATGCTCTGCCCTGCCAGCTGAGCTGATAGTGGGCAATGGCCCGCCATTAGGTGACTCTTGGTCACAGGAAAACAAAATTAAATATACTCCTGTGACTCTCAAGAGAAGTATGGCCAGAAAAAGCATAGTCAATTCTTCTCTTTTAAATGGGATCCTGTCTAGGTAGATTGTTGGTATTATTTGTGCTGTGACAGAGGTCCACTGGTGCTATGGGCAGAGGTCCATTTGTGTGTTCAGAGTATGAGTTCCCACACAATATAGTGTCTTTATATTCTCAACATGTCTACTAGTTGTTCCCTAACTGTTAGGAAGTAGTGACCTCTTTTTACCATGAAATTGCGTGATATTGGCCCAGATATATGTAGTACAGTTAAAATAACAGCATACTTAGCTTGAAGTAGACATCAAAGCAAAAAATAATGCAGATTTCAGTCTGATTAGTAGTAGTTTGGTTATATGACAATTAATTTTACTGTCTCACTTATATTCATAGTACATAAAATACCGTATTACCCATATAGAGTGTAAAAGGCACACCTAGCATTGTATTTAATCAGAGAAGGTGTAGGACAAAACTCAGTACATACTTGCTTTTATGTATTTTATAAAAGGGCTCCACAGTTTCTATTTAACTTGCCACAGTACTGACATCCTTTATTGGTTCTATGTTATTTTCTTTCTTTCTTTCTCATGAAAATAAAAGATAGTGCTGTTATTTGCTTATAGTACCTTCCATAGTAGATGTTACAAAACAATCAAGGAGTCCTGTTGTACGGGCCATTTATTTCCACCTTCTTACCATAGTTTAGGCATGGATGATAGAAAAGTACAAAGGTATACTGACACTACAAAGAATTTAAAGTATAACAAAGACAAGAAAACATACCTGCTTTATTAAGTTGTGTGCATTACGCAGACAGTTTCATTAAAAAGGCATCTTTTCTTCTTTAGTCTTTGATCCATGGTTGGAAAATTCGGAATATAAGACCATTTGATGTGTTCAATATTTTTAAGGCTTATTGCATGCTTATGGGATTCGGAATACTGATTTTTATCTGCATCAATTATTTATAATATATACTGCTTTATCTTTTTTCCATATACAGAAAATGATCAAAAGTTTTTTCTATTTATTTTGGATTCTGCTGCTGTGTAAGATACAGGATTGGAATCATCACTACTTATAGCAATGTGTCTCTCAAGGGGTCTGTTTATGAAAAGTAGAGCAAAAGTAAACATAATGGCAAGGCAGTCATTCAGGAATGGAGCTAAGCTTGGCAACCAATAAAGTTTTAGCTTTTATTCTTAAAACTGCAGTAAAAAAAAAAATTATATATATATATATATATATTGAGCATGACTAGTTGCTACTGGAAACATCAAATTGTTTTTGTTCAATTTTTACTAGCCATATTCTTAACCTAGCAGTTTAAGTAAAAGAGGTCCATTCATATTTTGATATGACTTGCAGTGGTAACTTTGATTGTGTAGTAATCAGGAGCTAGAACACGTGCAGGTAACACTGTGGTCCACCAACCTGCAAAGTGCAGTTCCGATGCCCACCAGCAGGTTTCTTCCAGCATTCATCAGCAGGTCCAATGAATTATTCTGCACCAAGGTACTGGCTGCTGGGAGGGTACTTTGTTCTTCCTCAGGAATCTCTCAGCTCCTCAGCATTTTACCTGTGTGCCGTATTCTCTGTTCAATGAGCCTTGAACCAGTTATACTGATTCTGCCACTGGTACCTGTTGCCTGTGAACCTTATGCCCGTCCTGGCCGTGTTTCTAAAATGTGCTACTGCAACTGGATCAGTCAGTTAGACAGTCAGTCAGGCAGCGGATTAGCAGCAGGAGCCCCCATCGGCACTCGCTCCTATGAGTAGGAGCGTGCTGCTTTAGCTCCAGGCAGGTCCAGGCAGCAGGCAGGCAGGGTCTCTCCCAGCCCAGCTTCAGACCCAGCTCCTACCCGCATCTGGATCCGGATCTCCTCCAGCCTTTCTCCAGCAGACTTTGCCTCCTTTGAGCACCATCTGGCAGGTAAAACCTGCCTGCCCCCCCCACCCTGGAATCAAGGGCGGCTGTCCTTTTCAGGACAAGCGGCAGCTCTCTCAAACCAGGAATCAGCCCACCCTCACCACGGACCACAACCGAGGCATCCCCCCCTCGCCACCCCTCCCCCGCAGCGAATTCCTGTCTTTTTCGGCGGTCGGCGCCGGCCTACGCTAGGTCCGCGGCAGCCGCAGCTCAGGAAAGACCGCGGCTTCAACCGCGGCCTACCGGCGCACCGCAACAGCGCTCCAGATCACCCCCAGATTCGCCCAGCATACCCCCCCCTCACCCCTGGAAGGCCCCATCCACCCCAGAATCACCCAATCAGCCCCTCTCAGGTGTTTTCCAGCTAGTTGATAGCTCCCCGGCCTGGGCCCTCTGTCGGTGGCCATCTTGGTACACCCCCCACCCAGCATTCAGAAATACCTTTCACCCTATCCCCGAACAACTTATCAGCATTTGATCCAGGGTTTGTACCGATCGCCTCTTAGGGATCAGGAAGGAATTTTTTTCCCTGCCCAGCACATTGGCTGAGCTCGGTCAGGTTTTTTTTGCCTTCCTCTGGACCAAAAATAAAAGCTGGGAGAGAGGATTCAAGGAATCTTCTCCCCACCGCCATCTGACCCTCAACCCCCCCCCCTCCCAGTGACGGACCACCATGGCTAATCGGCAGTACTCTGCAGAAACCATTTGGGGCCTGAGGCAATTTGCCACTATACTACCAGCCGTCACCAAAAAGGCTCTAAGAATGGAGCAACTTTTGAGGTTCGATCGACGATCGACTCTCAAAAAAATCAGTCACCCACCTCAACCCAAGCACATATCATGTGCTTTGATCAATACTAGATCGGCAGTAAGACACCGATTAGAAATCCATGATTTCATTCTACAACACGATTTAGACTGTCTCTTTATTACAGAGAGCTGGCTCACAGCCAACTGTAACACCATTCTAGGAGAATTGGTGCCAGAAAATTACCGTATTATCACGGAAAACAGAATAGGGCAAAGAGGTGGAGGCCTGGCGGTGATCCACAAGATTCATCTTGTGATCTCTAAACCAGCCCTTCAGTACTCGCTTTCATTCATGGAAACCCTTACTCTGCAACTGCAAACAAGTCCCCAGGAGACCATCCACATTCTTCTCTGCTATAGGCCACCCGGGCCAAAATCGCAGTTTTTACCATCATTGACAGAAGTCATCTCCTCTTATACCCTAAACAGCAAACACCTTTTGCTGCTCGGGGACTTCAATCTCTGGGCCAACTCCTCACAGGATCCCGTGGCCGACGCCTGTATTGACCACCTGGAAGGATTAGGGCTACAGCAAATAGTATGTGGGCCCACACATGCTTCAGGTCACACACTTGACCTAATTTTCAGACAAAATCTGGAAATAGGTATTTTGGAAAATGAACCATTGCCATGGACAGATCACCATGCAATTAAATTCATAATTTCCAAAACTCCCCCATTGATAAAAACACCCAAGCCGGTGACAACACACTGGACTAGATCTCAGAAGAAGCTCCATTCGGAACTCTTCAAATCTACCTTGGGAATTAAAATTAAAACAATTCAACCATCTCGAACAGCCTCAGAAACATTGGATGCCATAAATGCAGCTCTACTACAGTCAGCAGACATAGTAGCGCCGAAACGCAAAGCCCTTATCCGGAAAAACAAGACCGGCTGGTTCAACAACCAGCTGTCACTACTGAAGCAAGAGCGTAGAAGGGCAGAAGCCGCCTGGAAGAGAAGCGCTTCTGAGGAGAACCTCTCCATCTACAAAGTAGCAACAAAAAAATACCACAAAGAAATCTTCAAAGCCAAGAAAAATTATTTTTCCGAGGCTATCAACAGCGCCCTAAACCGCCCACGTGAACTTTTCAAGCTGGTCACGCAGACCATGAATCCAGGCTGTCTTGAAGCCCCCAATTCAGATACCCAAGAATTTTGTAATGAATTGTCAGATTTCTTCATCAATAAAATTGAGAGAATCCGGGAAAGCATTCAGCAGAACAAGACCCTCCTCAACCCCCCCCCCCCCCCCGTGCAACCACACAACACCCATAGAAACCCTCTACAACCAACTGGAACCCATCTGATTACTCTGGAACCCATCTCCATCGATGCCACAGAAAATATCATCAGTGCGTTGCGCAACAGCACATCGCCTAATGATATCATCCCCACTAAACTGCTAAAGGAATGTGCCTATATCCTGGCATCTCCCATTACGCAGCTTATAAACCAATCATTTAAGGAAGGCATAGTGCCTTCCCTACTGAAAGAGGGCACAATCCAGCCCATCTTGAAGAAACCCACCCTGGACCCCAAGGACCCAAATCACCGCCGGCCCATAACAATGCTAAACGTCTTCTCCAAGGTAATGGAGAAAATAGTGGTACAACAGCTGCAACAGCATCTAGATACCCATAATCTACTTGATCCATACCAATCGGGCTTCCGTCCCGGACACGGGACAGAAACAGCATTGCTCAAAATATGGGACGACGCTCTAGAGGCCTCAGACGAAGGGGAATCTTGTCTTTTGGTTCTGCTGGACCTAAGCGCAGCCTTTGACACGGTAGACCACAAACTTTTACTGACTCGGCTGGCTGAGGTAGCCAGAGTCACAGAAGGTGATTTACCATGGTTTTCCTCTTTTTTGGAAAACCGATCACAAACAGTGAAATTGGGACCGTTCACTTCTAGAAAACGCACAGTGTCATGTGGAGTCCCTCAAGGATCACCCCTGTCACCGGTGCTCTTCAACATCTATCTTCACCCACTTTTTGAAATAATCAGTAGTCAACAACTACTTTATCACTCATATGCCGACGACACGCAACTATATTTTCGCATCTGCAATAAAAAGGACCATCATCTCAGTTTAGAGAATTGTCTCTCTTTGATAGAAAACTGGATGACTAAGAGTTATCTCAAACTCAACAATTCCAAAACAGAACTTCTTCTGTTTCATGCCAGTCGCAAGAGTCAACTGGCAACAACCTGGACACCTCCACCCATATTTGGCCAGATCATCTCCCCTAGCTCCAAAGTCAAAAGTCTCGGGGTCATCTTTGACTCCTACATGACAATGGATGCACAAATAGGGTCAGTAGTCAGCGGATCTCACCATCTGCTGCGCCTACTACGCAGACTTATTCCATTTATTCCCAAAGAAGACGTAGCAGTTGAGGTGGGAACAATTGTGAACTCCAGACTGGACTATGCAAATGCCCTTTACCTCGGACTCCCCAAGTACCAAATCACTCGTCTGCAAACCGTGCAAAATACGGCCGCCAGACTTGTGACTGGGAAAAAAACATGGGAATCAATCTCACCTTCATTGAGAGCCCTTCATTGGTTGCCAGTAAAAGACAGAATTGCTTTTAAAGCACTCTGTCTGATGCATAAGTGCATCCATGGGAATGCCTCGCAATATCTTCGCGAAAAAATAGAAGCCCACAATCCCAATCGCGTTCTGCGATCCACCGACCAAAATTTGGTCAAGGTACCCAAAGCCAGATACAAGTCCAAAGGAGAAAGAAGGTTTGCTTTCCAGGGTGCCAGACTATGGAACGCTTTACCAACCAGCATTCGGTTGAAGGAAAACCACCTGACCTTCAAAAGACAGATTAAAAACTCTGCTCTTTTGATGTCAAGAGAGACAGAAACAACCAGCGCCCATAGGCGATTTAGTTTGCATGTGTCGCGCTATATAAGTTTTTCATTCATTCATTCATTCATTCAACTCACTATGTTTTACCTGATGTTATCCATCTGCTTTGCAGATAGCCTAGTTAGTTAATTTTTTTTTTTATGTGTGTTCACTGGTGTTTGTATGGGTTGCTGTGTTTATATTGTATGAATTCTTAATAAATCCTATTGCTTCACTTCATTTTGAGTATAGTTTTCTCTGTGCAGCTGCACACTTCTGATCACACCCACTCTACAGGACACCAGCACTTGGTGCCCCAACAGGAATGCTTGCAGTAAGATGGTGTTTATCTATATGTAGAGATGTAAGGACTATACAGGTTTCAACATCTTCCAGGAACCATAATTATAATCACTCATTCCCTGTACACAACTCCAAATACTGTATTATTTACAAATTGTTTTGTGTTTGACTTTATAACTTTAGCTTGACTTCAGTCATCCCTACTGACATCAAAAGTTTTGAATACAGAATGACAGTTACCATGTCTTGATGGACTTACTTATTCTTTCTGCCACAAGCAAAGAATGTGAATATCAGAGGCTGGATCTCTAGATGAATGATTTTGCTACTTTTAATGATTTTGACTAATTCAACAAAGTGTTGTGTATGTAACTTTCATCATAAATTACCATTTCAAATTAAATATTGTTTCCCTCGAATATTTTCTGATAAACATACTAGACATTGAGTCTATAAAGCCTTTGCCCATCATCATTATAAAGGAGATATGAAAAGTGCTAAATAGGCAAAAAAATAGCCCTACAAAGCAAGTTGTGGTTAAAGCTGGACTAAGCAAGTCTTTGTTTTTTTGGATGGGGTAGGGTTAGATTCTCTGGGCCAGATTCAGATACACTTAATTTTGCGCTGCGTAATCGAAATACTCTACGCTGTCGTATTTTACCAGGCTCTACATCGAATTCTGGTAGATTTTTGCCCATACGCTACGGCGGCGTAGTCTATTTCTCGCCACGTAATCGAAATACGCGATTAGGGGGCGTGAAGCATTTAAATTAGGCGCGTTCCCGCGGCGATCAAACTGCGCATGCTCCGTTCAAAAATTTTCCGCCGTGCATTCCGCGAAATCACGTCGTTACGTCATTCGTTGTTTGAGTAGCGTCATTTACGGACATTCCTATTCCCGGACGACTTACGTAAAAAATAATAAAAGACGTCGGAAAACGTTTGACGCGGGAACGACGGCCATACTTAACATGGGCTGTCTAATATTAGAGCAGCAAAAGCTGGTATAGTGTTACGCAAAAAAAAGATGACTAAAGATGCCGTAAGAGATTGCGATTGAAGATCGTAATTTCTGGGATTGCCGGCAAAAGCTCATTAGCATACCCCGACGCAGAAAACGACGGGAAGTCCACCCAGTGGCCGCAATTTTATTGCAGCATAGATCCGAAGGTGTACGAACACGTAATCCAGTCGAATTGAAGCCCGCAGCTGTCTATTCATGGTTTGAGGCTTCCGACTAGCTAAAAAACTTGCGCAATTTGAAATTACTCCAGTCTAACACCAGTTAGACAGGAGTTACGGCTCTCTGAATCTGGCCCTCTGTTTTTATTGGGGGATTCACAATTGTATTTGTACTGGTGACCCTTATCACCAACAAAGACCACAAAAGACCAGGAAGCTACTTTATGGGCCAAAGCCCATCAGGCTTCGATTACCCCTTTTGCACCCACACATGTTAAAGTGCACATTTTAGACCTTCAGATTAGTTAAACTCCAAAAACCCTATATAACTCCTGAAAGCAGAGACCCTGGAGAATAAAAAAAGTGGTAACTGCAATTTTGTATGTAACACAATAGGGTTGATTTACTAAAGGAAAATCCACTTCACACTACAAGTGCACTGCAAGAAACGCCCACTCATGCTGTTCCTTCAGAGCCCTGTGCCCTGATCTGTAGTTCCCGTGCACATGTGTGGGAGTGACATCACGCAGCTCCAGCCAGACACACAGCTGTAGTCTGCGGACCCGGAAGGAAGACTGGTAAAGATGAATGTGGCCTCCTACAAAAGAAAAAGCCAGCAGTTCACTTCCTCTTTAAAAGCATTTACAAAAGTAAACTGTAAATGATGGCCCTAGAATTATTTCCCCCACTCTGGCATACCTAATATGTGCAGTGTGTGTAACCCATCGGTCAGTTGAGCATGGTATGAGATGGAGTCCCATCCCCTTTGAACCGAGGGGGTGGGACTGTCTGCACTGTAAAGGGTAGCTGGGTAGGACCTCTACAGAGAAATGCGGCTATATATCACATAAAGTCAGCACTGCACCTATAAAATTAAGCTCCTTGATGAACAGTTTTGGCAAGTGAAAAAATGTACCCCAATACGAATACATGTTCTAGGATAGTTATGAAATAGTTCAATTATTACCCACCTTCTTTAATAATGTTCCCTTTACTATGGAGTGAGATATTTTTTAGAAAAGGTATGATAGTACCTAAAGGTGCTGAGAAACCAATCTCTACCATCTAGGGATCC
Source organism: Rana kukunoris (assembly GCA_029574335.1). Taxonomy (NCBI): domain Eukaryota; kingdom Metazoa; phylum Chordata; class Amphibia; order Anura; family Ranidae; genus Rana; species Rana kukunoris. Next base: position 263,765,911 of record CM056050.1, on the reverse strand, counting down.
AAAATCATCAAGTTATTTTGCATCCCCAGTCACCCTTACCATAGTTTTATATATATACATATATATATATATATATATATATATTAGGGTTGTCCCGATACTACTTTTTTAGGACCGCGTACAAGTACCGATACTTTTTTTCATGTATTCGCCGATACCGAATACCGATACTTTTTTTAAATGTCATGTGACAGTTTTCAAACCACAATTCAGACTAAGGATATTTTCTTTAGAATTATGAAGAACTCTAACTCAAGACATTATAAAAGAATAAAAATGAGTAAAAATGAATAAAAAAAATTTATTTGCTTGTCACGCAGTAGTAAAAAACTCAAAGAATTTTCACAGAACATGTTGATAAATAAAAAAAAAAGTATCGGCAGAAGCATCGGGAGCATTTGCGCGAGTACAAGTACTCCCGCAAATACTCGGTATCGGTCCGGTTTTATATATAAAATCGTCTTTAGGATGGACTAGTCATTAATTAAGTAAATAATTACCCAAACGAAAAGTTATTGGAGAGTTTTTATGCATAGTGAATCAAAATGAACAATATTGCAGTTAATGTACAGGCAGCACAGCACTGGCACACAGGCATAATATCATTGGATGCTAGTACATCCTTTTCCTGGAGCTCTTATTGTGTGTGTTGCTAGGTGGGTGAGATTAATAACAGAAAGCAGGCTAATAGTGTTTTCACAATTGTTGCCAGTCTATTTCTTAATGTAAGATAAGGATTATATGATTGTTAAATACTAGAAGTAACAGGATATCTGAATTAGGAAATAAGCAAAAGTTCAAAGGCTTTATTTCTTGCCATGGGGAGGTAGAATCTGAGTGTACATTGTGAATTTTTTTCATAGTTACATAGTAGGTAAGGTTAAATAAAGAGACTAGTCCATCCAGTTCAACCTGTGTTTAGGCGTATGTCAATGTCGATAATCATTTCCTACCAAAGGTCTTTTAAAAATATCAATACTCCCCGCTGGCACCACCAATTGTGGAAGAGAGTTCCACATCCTTATCGTCCTGACATTGAAAAACCCCCTACACAGTTTAAGGTTAAACTGCCTTTCATCGATTCTCTTCATGTGTCCCCATGTCCTCTTACACTCCCTGAGATTGAAAAGTTTCATACTTACACTGGGATCACCATTAAAGTATTTGTACACCGCTTTTGCATCTAGACTCAAGTGAGGAGAAAACTTGGGCCTTTCTGTTTGCAAAAAAAGAAATCAGAGCTATCATTTAATGGCAATTTAAACACAATTTATTTGTAAATGTCAGTGTTGCTCTAGTAGGTTGTATACATCACACCATTGTATCAATTCACAGGCAGGGTCATGGCTTCCCCCTGGCTTGTTAAAAGGAATTATATATTTTTTTATGTTTTACTTCAAGCACTACTAAAATCACTTTTTTTTTGCTTTGGTATGTCCTCCAGGGCAGTGCCCAGTCCCTGTGCCATTTGTTTAAAAAAATAAATAAATAACATTTGGATGCCATTGACTTTGGATTCGACAGCCAAACTTTAATAATGTTTGTTGAACCTGCCCCGAACTGAGACCAGGGACGTTTGCCTCATCAGTAGATTTGGATAGTGTAAGTATTTGTTAAAAACCTTGTCAGTTTAGTTTAGAGAAGGTTAATTGAGGAAATTAACCTTCTCTTTTTCAAGCAGTCATCTTTATTGGAAGATATACAAATCAATCAATAACTATAAGATCTTACAATAGTACAAAATTCTGTAGTACCCTCTACCATAGGTAGGTGCTAGAGGTGTAGTGTTTGGTAGGTTCTGTCAGTACAGCTAAATTTAAGCAGGCCTATGCTGCAAGCCCTTCCTGTTTCTACCTCACCTACTATGTAACTATGTAACTATGTAATACAGTGAAATTTCAAAAACTTCCAACCTTTTTCTAAATTTTCCACAGGATCCCTTTCTCAAGGTAATTAGTTACCTTCCGAAAATTCTTACTGACCTTTTCCGTGTGCTGGCTTTTTCTACATTGCTGTTTATGGCACCACCACACCTTCGATCAATTTGAATTTAGATTGGTTTATAAGGTATGTGTGCAGGGGTTTTTACCTGTTATTGGGTATCAAGGAAAACACAGCTTCCCCTTATTCATTCGGCTAAGTCATGCTTTACTTTTAAAATAGCATTCTCTATCCCTTTAGTAAATCAATGGCTAAGTACTGGGAATTACGGTATATCAATGGTAAGGTAAGTGTTAACAAAATCAAAATCTTTCCAAAATTCTAAAAAAAGCCTTCGGCTATACAAGTAGGAGATTATTATATATGTTGTACTGTCAGTTTTATAGTTAAATTACTTTTCTGTTAATACATCTTGAAACTACTACTGAAGTAGCTATGATAGGATTTAGAGTAAAAACTACTTAGAGGAAAGCTCTGATATTATTATAATTGAGGTTACGGCACCTTTCTGACTTTCAATCATTGTTCTGTTCTAAGAGGGGTGGTGACTTCCTGGAAATTACATTGGGTGGAGAGAGGCTTAGCTAACTTGTTCCCTTCATCACTATCCCTTCCTGAATTAATGACTGGCCTTTGAAATATTGTTTCTGGTCTGTTTACAGCGTTATTGATTTACACAGGAAAGCTTCTAATATTTTCCTATGGAAGTGTTTGATTGTTTGGGAACCCTCCATTGCATCTGAATGAGCAGTTTCTAAATGGACTTACCATGGAAACTAAGATCCTCATAACTAAGACTCTGTTTCCTGCTACCGTTTATAGTAGAAATTTGTGAATGGGTCGTGTGTTGAATATTAAATGGCCTAATGGCTAACCTTTACAGCATAAAGATTTCGTTTGAAAAGGAGAGCATGTAAATAAACAGAAGACTTTTTTTGCTAATTTACAAAAAGAGAAACACAGGGGACAAAAAGTGAAAATCCACTATTCAGAGATGTAACACCAGCAGGAGGACAATGTCAAATAGAGGATTAAATGGATCACTGTGTTAACTCATGTTTTTACATTAAAGAATCAGAATCCCAGTAAAATATAATATTGTCTGATTGGAGAATTGTTTAAGAAGACCCCCATTATAATTTAGAAAATCATATCTGCATATCAGTTTTCCTACTTCCTAACACAATATTATCTATGATCAACAAGGAAAATGGCACATAAAATATGTATGTATTAAAAAATAAGTAGAACTTTAAAGGGTAAGCCCCGGTATTTCCGCACAAGGAGTCCGGGTCTTAGAAATCCCCTGAGCTGAATGTCCAAAATGTCCCTCTTCAGAAGGGACGTTTTGGAGCATTCCTCATGGTCAGCGCCGCCACATGGGCATTCCAACCAATCAGCAGCCGCCTAGCCCGACCTGTCAGCTAAAAAGATGCTGCATGGACGCAGAGAGGATTTCTAAGACCAGGACTCCTGGAGCTGATATACTGGGGCTTAGAACTGGGGATTGCTGAGGTCCAGGTCAGTGGGACTGGGGGGAGCAAGCGGGGGGACCTGTGTAAGTTCACCTTACAGATTTTTCTGCAAAGGTGAACTTACACTTTAAGCAAATTCCAGGCTCTAACCAACTAAGCCTAAAACAGCTACCACCCCCTTTCTAACTCCTATACTAATTACCCCGTAGAAAGAGGATGCAAAAACCTATTCTCAATGCTCTCCATTCTGGTTATGTGATCTCCCCACACAGCGGCCAGCTTCACGAGAGAGGAGGGAGAAAGGACAACATATAGAATACCTGGGCAGCGACCTTATCCTTACTGTGGGGCATCTGGTGTTGACTGTCACTCCTCTCCTCTGAAGCTGCTGCTGGCAGCCAATCGTGTGACCAGACTGGAGCGCTCTGAGACTAGGTTAGTATAAGCATCTTCCTTCTCCAGGAAAATTAAAATAGGAGCTAAGAGGGGAATGGGAACCGTTTTAGAACCAGGACTTTCACTTTAAGTACCAATAAGCCCTTTTTTTTATTTTCTGTTTGAAAATTTGCACTATACAATTACATTTTTATTCAAGTAAACCTAACCATAGTCTTGGACATTCATTTAGAAAATCAAATGATATTGTCGTCAGATTTTATAACTAATCTGAGCCTTCAAGTGGTTATGAACTAGTCATACCATGTGGTGAACAAAGTGTTAAGAAATAATTAAATAAATAATATTAAATATAAGAAATATATTAAACTCTAGGGAAAGAAGGTAAGGAAAACCTTCTAGTGAGACAACCAAAATAAATTGAATTTATGACTGTGTGAAAAAAATATTAATAATAATAATAATAATAATAATAAATAAAATCCATTCAGTCCAAAAAAATCTGTGACTTCTTAAACATAATGTCCCCATCAAAGTATCAACTCCATGGATGTATGTTGAAGGGGGGAAAAAGCCAAGAGGAAAGGGATTCCACCACCAGTTAGGTTTGGATAGAATAGAAAAGATCCACCAGGAGAGGGGTAGGTAATAAACTCTTACCAGATTCCCAGCTAGTAAAGCATATAGATCCACTTGATCCCAGAAGGGAGGGGAGGGGGAACTGCAGCACTCCTCTGCATTCAGCTGGTCCTCGTTTTGATAGGTGTGGATCCCAAAACTCCTTTCCAGGTCCTAAGCTGGTTGCACAGCTCCAAAGGATCCAGTTGGAGACCCAGAAAAAAAGGGCGACTCAAATAGTGAAGTACCGTAATTATCCGGGTTTTATTAAAATTGTAAGAGTATACACTAGATGCACTTCATAAGTCCAAAATACAAAGGCATTACATCCAGTCAAAGTAAAACAAAATATAACAAACAAAGGGCCCTTTGAGAACGATCGTATTGATCGAAACTAGTCAGGACGGAGCCACGCACTGACATCACCGTGTCCAGAAGTGACCCCGTAAGCACGGGCGCACGTTCGTTTTGTTTGCTATATTTTGTTTTACTTTGACTGGATGTAATGCCTTTGTATTTTGGACTTATGAAGTGCATCTAGTGTATACTCTTACAATTTTAATAAAACCCGGATAATTACGGTACTTCACTATTTGAGTCGCCCTTTTTTTCTGGGTCTCCAACTGGATCCTTTGGAGCTGTGCAACCAGCTTAGGACCTGGAAAGAAGTTTTGGGATCCACACCTATCAAAACGAGGACCAGCTGAATGCAGAGGAGTGCTGCAGTTCCCCCTCCCCTCCCTTCTGGGATCAAGTGGATCTATATGCTTTACTAGCTGGGAATCTGGTAAGAGTTTATTACCTACCCCTCTCCTGGTGGATCTTTTCTATTCTATCCAAACCTAACTGGTGGTGGAATCCCTTTCATCTTGGCTTTTTCCCCCTTCAACATACATCCATGGAGTTGATACTTTGATGGGGACATTATGTTTAAGAAGTCACAGATTTTTTTGGACTGAATGGATTTTATTTATTATTATTATTATTATTAATATTTTTTTTCACACAGTCATAAATTCAATTTATTTTGGTTGTCTCACTAGAAGGTTTTCCTTACCTTCTTTCCCTAGAGTTTAATATATTTCTTATATTTAATATTATTTATTTAATTATTTCTTAACACTTTGTTCACCACATGGTATGACTAGCGCAATTTTTTCTCCAATGTTTTCTACTTGTATTTACATGACTACCACGTGTAGCTAAAGATTGCTGCTTGGGTTATTAAGTTAACATTATTTTCACATTTACACATATTTATTTTCAATTTTAGCTATTCATATCCTTTAGCGCGATATTTTTTATTGTTCTTTATTCAAGTGGTTATGCACTGCTGTTTTGATAACATTTTAAATGCTAAAAAAAAGTATAACTGGACAGGTTATGATAAGGTGGGTTAAAATGCAGTAAGAGATTTAAATAACATGCTATTGCTAACATCCTGAAAATTCAAATTTCCTGGCCATATGTGGCTTCAATAGTTTTGGTACAATTCCCCATAGAAGTACCCAGCCCCCCCCATGTCATTTGTTTGACGATCCCTTGCCTATTAGCCTAGAAACTAGCCATTACTCTGCCTCCCATTAACTTCAATATAGAGTGGTCAATTGACTGAATGGAGGGAAGGAGTCTCAAAAAAATGTAAATGTTGCATTTAAATTCCTTTTAATATATTTTAAAGGGATGTCCTGGTATTTACAATGGGTAAAGGTTTTAGTCATAAAAAAAAAAGAATAAAAAAATATTGGGAGTTTACGTAACTACAATTTTCATATATACACAAACGGAATTCAATTTCTCTTTTCCTGACACTTCACCTTTTAGGACTAAGAAAACAATGTAGTTTGAAGGATTTTATTTATACTATTTCCAAGAGATGAAGGAACAGCTGAGTGACAGATTGGAAAAAATCAGGAGAACCTAAAACAGGGCAAACAGGGCATACAGGGTTTCCGTGTTCTAAATGAAAAACATCTGCACTCAGCTGTTAATTATTCATTTGAACAGATTAGCTTTACAAAGCATTCATTAAAGTGGTTGTAAACCCTTACACACCAATTTTACCTAAAGGTAAGCCTATAGTTAGGCTTGCCAGTAGGTACTGGAAATATCTCCTAAACATGCACAGCTTAGGATATATTCACAGAGTCGGAGACCACTGCCCCAGAAAAGACAGAGGTGAAGATGGACACGGCCACCAGTGGGGACATCGCAGGCTTCGTTTGCACCTAAGTGGCACATAATGGGCTAGTATGCAATGTATACTAGCCCATTCTGCTTTTACTTTGCAGGGACCAAAAGAGGAAGTAAAACTCATCCAGGTTTACTTCCCCTTTAATGCTCCATGAATGAGAAACTATTTCATATATATTAATGTGTAACAAAGAATTGCTCTGAATTATTTTGCTACTGTTGTACAAATACTATTTTTTTTTGTCAGGTCCCTTCAGTGTTTTAGTAATAGAAGGTGCTTTCTCTTAATTGTGGAGAGTTGGGTATAATCATATTGTTAAAGCAAAAGTAAACCTTTGATTACAATTTTGTGGATCAAAATGTGCAGCTCATTAAAGGAGTTGTAAAGGATCCCCCCCCCCTAAATAGCTTCCTTTACCTTAGTGCAGTCCTCCTTCACATACCTCATCCTTCGATTTTGCTTTTAAATGTCCGTATTTCTTCTGAGAAATGCTCACTTCCTGTTCTTCTGTCTGTAACTCACCAAAGTAATGCAACACTTTCTCCCTGGTGTGGAGAAAGCCTCTTGAGAGGGGAGGGGGCAAACAGACAAGTCAGGACACTCTCGACTTTGCAGATAGAGAAAGGAGCTGTGTGTTAGTGGGCGTCCTGACACTCCTGCTCGCCCCCTCCCCCCTCAAGAGGCTTTCTCCACACCAGGGAGAAAGCCTCGCATTACGGTGTTGAGTTACAGACAGAAGAACAGGAAGGGAGCATTTCTCAGAAGAAATAAGGACATTTAAAAGCAAAATCGAAGAATGAGGTAAGTGAAAGAGGACTGCACTAAGGTAAAGGAAACTATTTAGGGAAAAAAATGTTTTCCTTTGCAACCCCTTTAAGTTTTAATCAATTAGTGAAAAATCAATTTAAACCAACCTCACTAGGCTTTATATCTGTGCTCTGTGCATGGATCTATCAATCTCAGTGGTCACTTCTGGGATGATAATTTGCACTACTGGCAGTGATGTTCTGTCAGGACTACAGGTCCCATGAAGCTTTGCACTGTACCTCAGAGAGGGGAGCCTGGTTGATTGTGTATACGTGCTGTGTTATCTGCACATTGTCTGAATGTCCACTCATCCATAGGAATGCACATCCCTTGGATGACAAATCTGCCTCCAAAGCTGACCATAGATGAATAGAAATTTGGCCAGTTCACAGGGACCAACCAAATGTTGATCCATGTGTGGCTACTACCACTCAACAGAAGTTGATCTATTGATTGACTTTTGCTGAATGAAACTGTTGGAGAAAAGCAGCTAAAGCTAATAGCTGCAGCACTGATTTGTGTATTCTGACAGCGGAGGAGTCCCCCCCCCCTTCCACCATAGCTCAGGGGGAGGTTTCCCCCTTCCACCCCAACTGTGTGAATGGGGGAATCTGTTCAGTTTTTTTTTATTCAGCCCACTGGCTGCACAAAAGAACTGAGCTATGCATGGCCAGCTTAAGCAGGCAAACACTCAGTGAGTGCTGTCACCCTAGGGTAGGAAGTCCATTAGCGGCAGGTTCACCAGCTCAAAAAACAAAGTGCCTGTGTCACTGGGCTTTTGTCATATGTCCATGGCATCAGTTTGATACACTCCTGAAATCATTTAGAATTCTTTGAGAGGTGTATTTTGCTTGCATTTGATCTCCTTCTAATCTTCTGTCCATTTAGATAGACTTGCATTTTTTTATTTTTTTGTTTACATACACTCTAAGGTTTCTGTGCTATTTAGCTGCTGTGTGATTGACATCTAATGTAAGGTATAGTGGTATGGAGAACAGGTGAATATGTAAAGTCAAAAATAAAATTGTATCATACTCATTTTTTATGTTCAATTTATGACCAAACATATACATACTGTATATGTGAATATTTTGGATTTACTGACTCATACTTTCACTATATAACACCATCTACATTATAAAGATATGTACAATGCTTCAGACATGGGGGTATCCCTTCACTCTTCCACTACATCATTTTGAACACACTAAAGATAATAGACAACATATTAGGAATATACAATTTCAGTGCTCCCTCCCTCTCACACTTTTTTTTTTTTTTACTACAGGCTCAGCTTTTCTGTTCTAAAATTAGAAGATCAGGGTACCTATTTGCTCCCCATATTCAGATGCAAGTGCAGGCCTCTTTAATTTTTTTTCCCCCAATAACCTCTTGGTTCCTGGACTTTGCCAAATAAGATAAGTTTCTCTGCTTCCCTTTCTCAGCAGCTCAGTGAGACCCCACCTGATGGGGTAGAGGTAGCTGAGAAAGTGGTAAGCAGCCTCATGAGCGGCCTTTCACTCTTAGAATTGGCATGTGGGGACCTGGGCAGGAGCCTAATAGCAGGCAGCTTCCCTGGAAGACCTAAATTCTGTGGGGAGACATTCACCTATTGTTACCAGAGTACTTTACACAGTGTGCACAATTATTAGGTGAGTATTTTGACCAAATAATAATTTTTATGTATATTGTCCAACTCCAAGCTGTATAAACTTGAATGTTTATTAGATGTAAGCATCAGATGATGTGTATTTGTGTTATGAGGAAGGGTCTGGCCTAAGGAGATCAACACCCTATATCAAGGTGTGCATAATTATTAGGCAGCTTATTTCCTCAGACAAAATGAGCCAAACAAGAGACTTAACTGACTCTGCAAAGTCATAAATTGTAAAAACCTTCTGTTAGTAGCAGCCTCCCCCAGCACCCCCCTAATCACTTACCTAAACCCCATCTCTCTCCAGAAATGTCCATGAATGTCTAAGCCGTCCAGAACACTCCTCCTGATTGACTGAGAAACAGCAGTGGCGCCATTGGCTCCCACGGCTGCCAATCAAAGTCATTCAGGGGAGAGAGGGGGCAGGGGGTGGAGCCGGGGCGGAGCTCCATGTCTAAATGGACACACAGAGCTCTGACTCAGCTCCAGTGCCCTCATAGGAAGTTGCTGACTGTGGGGGCACTTGATAGGTGGGAGGGGCCAGGAACAGGAAAGAGGGACCCGAGAAGAGGAGGATCCGGGCTGCTCTGAGCAAAACCAACTGCACAAACGAGGTAAGTATAACATGTTTGTTATTTATTTTATTTTTTTAAACAAAACTTTACAATCACTTTAAAGATGAGCTAGTTGGACCTTTTCAGGTATAGATGGACTCAAAATCATTTCCCAAACCTACTGCCAGTTTATAGAAGACTTCAAGCAGTGGTACAGGAAAAAGTTTGCATCTTTCAAGAAGACCATGATATTTATGCAGGACAATGCTCCATTGCATGCATCAAATTACTCCACTGTGTGGCTAGCCAGTAAAGGCTTTAAAGATGAATGAATTGTTGCGGGGTCCTCCTGTCTGAGTCTAATGACAGGCCCTCCTGCTAGGACTTTATACACGCTTGTAAATATGTTAGACATTATTGTGAAGTTATGCATTGCGGGACTACAAGGAGCAGGAGATATGGACCCCATTGACTCTTAGGAGAAATGGACTACATTTCCCGCAATGCCTTGCCCTGTTGGATCATGTGACGCCTCCACACGGACTTGTGGGGAGGTTATTTAAGGAGAGGGAGTGGCGCCTTTACTCTCTCTCGGGACCAGCCTTCTCTCCTTTGCAGGGCTGCTGACAGAGACAGCCTGGGCTTAAATTCACAGAGAGACCAGCCATCCGGAAGGAAGCAAGACTCCTGTATCCAGCCTGTGTACCCAGAGACCAGAGAGGAAGCCCAGCTGACAACTGAAACAGTGGAACACCCTCATCCGGGATCCTTGTGCTGTGGAGCAGTGATTCACCACTGCACTTTCTGAGAGGAATTCAGGCGGATCGGCCTGTCGGGTGAGAGGGCACATGCTCAGCTCTTAATTCTCCCTTTAGACAGACACTTTAGTGCCACCTCACAGGCCTCCCGCCCCCTGTTTGGCCTCCAGCTTAAACTTATAGGCCTTTCATAGTTCATAGTTTTTATACAGACGTGACTGACACTGACTAGCGATCAGCACACCAACGTTTATGTTCATCACCCTTTACCGGATTAAGTCCCCTTTGTTACCTGTTCCTTGTGGATTACAAACTTAACGTGATGTGAACTTTAGTTGTCTGCAGAATGGTTTACTAGAGGGAGCTCACGAGCACAGGCTGTTTCACTTTAGTTTGGCTGAATGGTACCATTCTTTAGCATAGATCTGTTTCATTCATTAGTGTCTTTTATTGATTTCTGCAAGGGCCCTTGCGAAAGTATATTGTGTTGTTGCCTAGCAACTATTTATTTGCTGATTTAAATTTATGCTTGTTCTCTTTGAGTGTTTATGAAGTAAACTTACTCCTTCTGATTCTAATATAATACTGTGTGAAGTGACTTCTTCTTGTCTGGGGGGACCTTCCAAAATTCAGGTAATACTACACTGCTATTGTGTATTGTATGCCCTGTCATTGTACCCTCTAGACAAATAGGGGCTACAATACACCTAACAGACTTCTGATGTGTCAAGGGAGGGTTCGAGCTAGTTAAAGAGGGGTGAGCTAAACAGAGAGAGAGAAGATTCCAAACAACAACCAGCAGGTCCGTCGGGGGTAGCGCTACAGAATAATGACATGCTCCCTTCCTCACCTGACCTAAACCCCATTGAGAACCTTTTTAAATGGGAGATTTACGTAAAGGAAAACAGTACACCTCTCTGAACAGTGTCTGAAGGGCTGTGGTTGCTGCTGCAGAAAAAGTTGTTTGTCAACAGATCAAGAGACTGACACTCCATGAATGGCTTATGACTATGATTATGACTATGACTGATTATTGAAAAGAAGGATGGCTATATTGGTAACTGACTTTTTTTTTTGAATGTCAGAAATTTTTATTTGTAGTTGTTTTTTTATTATCCGCACTCTAACAGATGAAAATAAACAAGTAAGATGCAACAATGTTCAGTTTTCGTTTAGTTTCATAAAAATTCTGCACACTAATAGTTGCCCAATAATTATGCACACATAGATATTCTCCTAAGAAAGCCAAAACCTCACTTTTACTGTAAAAAATATTCAGGTTTGAGGTTTATTACATTTTGGATTGGCCAAGAGCACTGTAGTTTTTCAATAATGAAATTAATCCTCAAAAATACAACTTGACAAAGCCCTGAGTGTGTCACTTGCCACCGTCACCTGCCACCAGATGTCACCAGGTGTCCCCAGCAGGGTCCCTCCTTACATCAGGTGTCCCTAGTAGAGTCCCTCCTTACATTAGGGATTCCCAATAGAGTCCCTTCTTACATCAGGTGCCCCCAGCAGAGTCCCTCCTTACACCAGGCATTCCCAGCAGAGTCCCTCCTTACCCCAGGTGCCCCCTGAGGAGTGCCTATTTACATCAGATGTCCCTAGTAGAGTCCCTCCTTACATTAGGCATTCCCAATAGAGTCCCTCCTTACATCAGGTGCCCCCAGCAGAGTCCCTCCTTACACCAGGCATTCCCAGCAGAGTCCCTCCTTACCCTTATGACATCTCAGGCGCTGGCTGAACTTGTTTCCACCGCAGCAATCATATGTATCAGCAAAAGGAATAACAAACATCAAGATATAAAATAATATTCTTCTTTTAATAAAATAGTCAGAGAAGAATATGGTTACTGTCATTCCTATTCACAAGGAACATGATGAAAAACAAAAAAATAAACACTGCTGTAGAAGGGAGAACAACTAGTAAAAAGGCAACACAGCTGACTTTCATTAGGAGCAATTAAAAACGAAAAAAATAAAATAAAAATGAGGTTTAAGCCCTGGTTCACACTGGTGCGTTTTGACATGCGATTTGGCATGTCAAATCGCATGTCAAAACGGCGGATTTTGCCGCAAATTGCCGGCAATGGCACTGTCCTAATCGGCGCGACGCTGCATCTGCGGCATTGCACCGATTTCAAAAAGTAGTCTCTGTACTACTTTTTGCGATTTCAGCCTGCGATTTACATTGACATCTGTGCAGAAACCTGCACAGATGTCTCTGAAATCGTGGCTGAAATCGGGACTGCCGGGCGGGAGTGAAATCGTGCGAGTTCAGCTGAACTCGCACTGCTTCACTCCCGCAGCCCAGTGTGAACCAGGGCTAAAACATACTTTTGTTATGAATGAGCCTTCATTCTAGAGCAAAACACCACATATGTGAGTGCTATTGTTTTTATGAACTAATGTATAAATTATGCAAAATGACATCAGTGAAATATGAAAGAAGTTATTCTAAATGCAAAAGCTTGTTTGGTATACAATCTTCTGGTATTTATAGATTTCTTGTATTCATGGAGTCATTAATTTTATAGCTGACAGGTTTAGGCCAAGGCATGAACTGAGGCTTTAGTTGCAAAAACACCTTCCCCAGTGGAGAAGGGAGGGGAGGGATATCTAAGGATTTCTATGCACAGTCAATGTGTTTTAATGTTTGAATGTTATTCTTCATTATTGAAGTCACTGCAAATTTTAAGGAATATTTACCTTGGTTGGCTCTAAAAGAGGCACTTATGTTTTTCTGTTTATAACGAATATTTTAAGCAACAGAACTTGCAAGAGACTACAGAGAACTTATTATCGTGTCTTAGTAGACATGTGAATAATGCACAGCATCTTCATTTTTAATGTGAATTTAAATGTACAAAATTAATTTTACTTGTCTTACTGAATGAGGTGAAACAAAGTGAAAAATATGATTTTTCTACTTACCATTTTCCTTCAGTCTACTGAGGGGCACTAGGGTTGTGTTCAGGTTTAAAGGGATGAGGTGGCAACCTTAAGGGGCACAGGAATGCAGTAAGTCTTAAAGAGGTTGTAAAGGCTCAAGATTTATTTTACTTTTATGGATTCTATTCATGAAGGTAAAAAAAAAATCTGTGTGTAGCAGCCCTCCCCCAGTCCCTCAAAAAATGTACCTGCGCCCCATCTTAATCCAGAGATGTGCATGAGAGCCTTGACTCTTCCAGGTCTCTCTCTCCTTTTTAGCTGAGACAGCAGCAGTAGCTATTGGCTCCCACTACTGTCAATCACAGACATTGAGCCAATGAGGGGAGCGTGGGGGCAGGGCCAAGCTGCACTCTATGTGTGAATGGACACACAGAGCAGTGGCTCAAGAGCAAGCCTGCTGTTTGCTATGGTGGCACTAAGCAGAAAGGAAGGTCCAAGAGCACCAGCGGGGTACCCGAGAAGAGGAGGATCAGGGTTGCTCTGTGCAACATGTTTGTTAGTTTTAAAGAAAAAACAAATCTGCCTTTAATATCACTTTAAAAGCTTGGGATGTCTAAAGGCAGTCCAACTGAAAAGTAGGCAATAGCCAGTGAAAGCTCCAATGGATGTGCAAATCTTATTATAAGGAGTGTGTAAAGGAGTTAATATCTGAAGTCAATGCCTGAGATTAAGCAAAAGCAAATATGAAAATTTCCATAACCAAAAAAACGACCCAAGTATAAACTTGTTGTTGAAGACCATGAAAGGTAATCACTGCTAAAGAGAAACTGCTACTTGAAAGAATGGTGAAACTCAACTAACATAACCAATTATGCTCCATGCAAGATGAAACAACTACCTGAGCAGGAGACAGAATTATAGACCAGCTGAGGTGGTTAACTAAAAAAGAATGGTTACTGGGATAAAGATAGACCAATTAGGTAACAGTTGAAGGCAAACACCCTTAAGGGGGTTGTTAAGTCAGATTTTTTTTTATCTTAATGCATTCTATGCATCAAGATAAAAAGCCTTCTGTATGCAGCAGCCCCAGCCCCCCTAATACTTACCTGAGCTCTATCTTTGTCCAGCAATGTCCACAAGTGTCTCGGCTGTCTGGGACTCTCGCTCCTGATTGGCTTGGACACAGCAGCAGTGCCATTGACATCGCAAATTAATTACAACGCTGGACAGACTGGGTTACATCGTTGGAATGTTTTTTTATTTTTTATTATTTTATTTTTAATAAAGGACTTGTCCCAAGTCGTCTCCTGTCATTTTTAACATATTCACACTGAAATGGTAAGGGTACAATTTACCCCCTACCAATTTACATAGAGGGTGGGATCTGGAGTTCCCTTTTGTTAAAGAGGGCTTCCAGATTCCGATAAGCCCCCCGCCCTCAGACCACCACAACCACTGGGCAAGGGTTGTGGGGATGAGGCCCTTGTCCCTATCAACATAGGGACATCCTCCCCATGTTAAGGGCATGTGGGCTGGTACGGCTAAGGAGGGGGGCACTCTCTCGTCCCGTTTCTTCTCCTGCGGACTGCCAGGTTGCATGCTCGGATAAGGGTCTGGTATGGATTTTTGGGGGGAACCCCACACCATTTTTTGTATTTTGGTGTGGGGTTCCCCTTCAGGTCTGGTATGGATTTTTGGGAAGAACCCCATGCCAATTAAAAAAAAATGGCCCAGGGTTCCCATAATATCCATACCAGACTTGAAGGGCCTGATATGGAATTTGGGGGGACCCCCACGCTTTTTTTTTTATTTTTGGTTCGGGGTTCCCCTTAATATTCATACCAGTCCCAAAGAGCCTGGTAATGGACTAAGGGATTAACCCATGCTGTTTACTTTATAGTCTACTTTACAGGCATACTGTAGACACCCCACAGGTATGACATTTAAAGGAATATTTCACTTTTATTGTTTCATTTTAAGCATTATTAAAATCACTGCTCCGGAAAAAACACGTTTTTTTTGAGCACTTTTGATTTTTCATGTTCGTGTGCCATAGACTTTAACAGTGTTCGTGTGTTCAACAAATTTTTTGCCTGTTCACATGTTCTGCTGCCAACCGAACCGGGGGTGTTCGACTCATCCCTAATGCTAAATTGTGTAATACCATTGTTAATCAGTTTTATGCTTGCCTAGTTACTAACCATATTGAGTGACACTATATTAAGTTTGACTTTACTACCTGGTTTGGTGTCTGTTTTGTTTTCTATATCATTCACTACTACTGGGTACCCTGGGTATTACCTTCAGTGATTTCCTGTGATTTGTATGTTTGTATGTTTGTACACTCAAGCTGGTGTGTTTGAGGGGCTGAGGCTTTTTGGAAAAGATTGAGGCAAAGAACAGAGGACTTATCCTAATCAGAGGCTCCTACGAGCATAGCTTTACACAGCCCTTTCTGTCCAGGACAAGATACAAGAAGAAATCTCAAGAAGAAGCAACATAGAATATAACAATGCTTTTTTGTGCATAGATATACTGTAATACAGGGTGGGTTAGGCATGAGATTACATTTTATAGAAAAAGTGACTTTATTGTGGTCACTCCTTTAATGTGTTACTAAACCCACGACAGTAAAATAAGTTTGTATATGCAGTAAAGCATGTTTGTTATACATGCTTGTTTCTATGTAAAAAAAAAAAAGTCTGTTTGATCCTGTCTTCTCTGATCCTCTTCTTCCACTGTCCCCAACCCATCTTCTGATCGTACAAGGTATTTACAGAGGCGTATCTAGAAATTATCTAGAAAATTGCGCCTATGGCAAGGACTGAAACTGCGCTCCTGTCTAAACATTTGAAATCCATCTTTCAGGTAACCTTAACAAAAAAAACAGCTAACAAAACTAGTGATATTTATCATCCCTTGTGATACCTTGGGTAGTGACATATCCTCTTTATGGAGAAATCTGGGGTTTATTAGACCCCTGATCCCTCCTCTGCCCTCCAAGGCCAGTTAAATGCAGAACCAATACTGGAAGTGATGAAATCTTCATCACTTAAGGCCTCAGTTTTTACAGAGGAGAGGGAGAAACTGATGTTACTCCTTCTTTGTGCCCTGCCAATCTAACCATATGGAATTGGAGAGCCTGGGAAAACAGAGGAGGGCTGTGGCTGAACGCAGCAGGGATAGCGCTGCCATTGTCCATTAGCAAAGGTGCTGAAAAGGAGATTCTGACTATGCTTGGAGGGAGGGAAGAAGAGACCCTCCGACCCTGATAAATGCCTTGCTGCCCAGCCACTCAACAGCGCCCCCTTCATATGGCGCCCATGGCACTTGCCATGGCTGCCATACCCTAGATACGCCACTGGGTATTTAGCAGTTTATATTTACTAAAATGATTGAATTTCCATGTTCTGTGTACTGTGGGAGACCAGATATAGTGAATGCCGGGTCCTGGGTTTAGTAATACTTTAAAGCACCTCCACTGATATGATAGACCTTTGAGTCATTGGATGCATTTTATTGCGATGCAATGCATTTTTTTTTACAGAAACACCTACATTTGGATTTTCTGAACACTGCCTTATCTAGGATGAAAACAATAACATTCTTTTGAAACTATCCAGTATACTTTATCACTGTTTATCTGCAGATCAATTTTCTGGCTGTATCTGATGCCATTCTTTGCTGACTATAGATGTGGCAACTGTGGCAAAAATAGCAACACCCATTTCTCCAGCTATCCTTGGCTAGTAGGTCATAGAACAAATTGCATGTTTTTCATAAAGGTCTCAGCAGAAGGAAAACTGCAGATTTAGCTCCCTCTACTGCTGAAATATCTCACGTGCAGCTAAAATGGTTAAACTTTTAAATTGTGTTTCAGTTTTAACAAGCACTCTGTGACTGATAAGGACTATGTTGAGATTTTATAGGAGGTTTGGTCTTAACTTAGCTCTTGTAAAAATGATCTCACCTACCCAAACTCAACATTTTCAACCTATCGCCTGCATTTAAAAGGGGGAGGGTGAATGTTGGAGCCAGGATATCTTAAAACATATTTTAAATACGATATATTTAATTTATATATTAGGTAAAAAAAAAATGCCTTTTCTAAGGAGGTGGAGTTCTCCTAATCTCCCCTTCAGCTTAACGTTTGGGGTGAGCAGGAGTGCATGTGTGTAATTGCACTTACTTGGATTTAGGCGTCTGTCTGTTCATTTATTTATTCAATGGTATATTTATTTAACCAAACACATTTAACCTAGCTGTTGCTCAAACCAACCCACACCAGTTGTGGGATAGGAGACCAGAATTAAGTGGGGACCCTAACTTTCCCACAAATGGGTGGGGCTAGAGAAAAATATTATAGATTCTTCAAGCCCCTTATATCTCTGCTATCTAAATACTGTCAGTTCTGCGATCACATACAGTAAAAACTGTACTAGCTATGACTAAGCACTGAAGCTACAGTGCAAAACGTTAGCTTTTGTCCCAATTTTTGCTGTGGCGTGTTTATTTTGTGATTGATTCGAATTAAAGGAATATTTTTGGAGTGCGGCTGTCCAAGTTTCTTTCATATTTTTTAGGGCTGTTACTGATCAAAATGTTTGTGTTCGATTAATCATTTTTTTTTAATCGATTAATCGACTAATTTCGATTAATTATAATGCACATACAGATCCAACTACTTTTAGCTGATCTCCTTGCAGGCTGATTCCCAGTACAGCTACCAACCACTGGAAAAATGGATAGCAGGATACAAAAAACACACAAAGACAGCGCTCGATGGGAATAGCATTAACTTTTATAGTCTTCAAGTAGGTAACAAAATAAAAATTGCATCGGAGATAAAATCGATGTAGCTACATAAACTGTAAAAATGGTGCGAGTAATACCAAACGGTACCAAAAGCAGTCATAAAAACATGTAGCCAAGTATGATACTGGTATAAAAATGTGTACAACGATACCGCTGCTGAATCCAGATGAGGAGAGGTTAACATCAGTCCGTCCGCATGTAGATGTCCAATGAAGGGAACAATCACAACTCCCAGTGGATGGTTGTAGAATCCCAGGTTGATGGAGGCAAGTGATAGAGGGAAGTGTAACAGCCCTTGCGTGTGGCAGATAAGGTCCCGCCGGCATGCAGATATGAAGGCACAGCAAAGGAGCCCTTCAGATGGACACGGCAAGCCCTGCCGGTGTCCATGATGTTACCGGATCTCCGACGGAACTCCCTGAAGGCCCAGAAGCCGACGGAGAGGTGAGTACCAATCAAAAGAATTTTAATCGATCAAAAAGATTTTGATCGATCAAAAAAATTAAAGATTAATCGATTAATTAAAAGTTAATTTGCACAGCCCTAATATTTTTGCATTGCTATTGCATTGCCAGCACCCGTGGTTTGGTTTTGGTGAGGAGGCTCTTTGATCACTACTGAGCCTCTTCCAGAACAGAGCTTCATGCTATGGTAGATAAGATTATATGTTAAGTGGTTTAAAATACTATCTTTGAGACGGAGAGTTCACTTATTCTAACATCAGTTTTAAAGAGTTTGTAGGCAGGCTGCCTACAAATGTTGGTTTATGTTATAGCGAATTACATAAACTAAAAACAGAAAAAAAATAGAACAGACTTTACTGGTACAGCAGATGACACAGTAATGTTTAAAAGATAATACAAAATTGTATTTAACCCATTAAGGACCGCCATATGTACATATACCTCGGCAGAATGGCACGTACAGGCACATTGGTGTACCTGTACGTCCCTGCCTAGACGTGGGTCGGGGGTCCGATCGGGACCCCCCTGGTACTTGCGGCGGTCCCCGTGGCTGTCCGAGCAATCCGGGATAAGGGGGCGGCTGTTCATTTTTGTCTGCCCCCTGCGGATCGCTCCCAGCCAATGCGTGTCCTCCCCCCGCGTGTCACTTCCTCTGCCTGTGTAAACACAGGCAGGGGGAAGTGATGTAATGTCTCCTCTCGGCGGTATTTTCAACCGCCGCTGAGGAGAGAAGACATCACAAGTGAGTCTGCACCAACACTACACTGATACCAGTGACACATAGGCACATTAACCCCCCCCCCCCCCCGATCACCCCCCCACCCCCCTGTCACAGTGTCACTGAATGCAGTGATCATATATTTACTGATCACTGCATTTAGTGTCAGTGTGACAGGCAGTTAGTGTTATAAAAAACGTTGTTTTTTTATCTCCCGAAACCAAACGTCGTTTTTCAAACTTCATTTTAAAACACGACGTTGCCTACACACCATTGTTTTCTGAAAATGCTCTTGCAAAGCGCGGTTACGTACACCACGTTCGACGGCACTCTGTTCCATTGAAGCTCCCATCTCATAACTTGCTTTTGAGCATGCGCGGGTTTAAAAACGTCGTTTTAAACGTTGTTTTGCCCACACACATTAATTTTTTGTGAAACAAAAGACGACATTCTGAAAAACGACACAAAAAATTCAAGCATGTTCGAATTTTTTTTTGGTCGTTTTTCAGGAGACATAAAACAACGTTTTGCCCACACACGATCATTTTAAATGACGTTTTTTAAAACGTTGTTTTATTTCATCACAAAAAACGACCGTGTGTACGCGGCATTAGGTTCAGGGTAGCCCCCGTACCCCCCCATATAAAGTTTTAACCCCTTGATCACCGTCCTAATTTACCCTTTCACCCCCTATTGCCAGCGTCACTAAGCGATCATTTTTCTGATCGCTGTATTAGTGTCACTGTTGCCACTAGGTAGCTATTTTTTTTTTTATCACGATTTTTTTTTTACTAAAGACATGTGGCTGAATACATTTTGGCCTAAATGTTTGACTAAAATGTAGTTTATTCTTTTTTTCTTAAAAATTTTTTTTTTTTTTTCAAAAATGTCGCTCTATTTTTGTATATAGCGGAAAAAATAAAAATCGCAGAGGTGAGCAAATACCATCAAAAGAAAGCATCTGACACCGGTCAAACTGAACAAAATACACTCAATCAACTCCCCCCTATGTTGGAGGACGTGTAATCAAGTAGGGACTACATTACATATTTGGTGGGACTGCCCGAGAGCTCGGGAATATTGGAAAGAGGTTCTCGAATTAATAGAAGAAATTACTGGAGAAAAGATCCCCCTAGATCCATTGACCTGTCTGTTCCATAGACAAGGGTTAGTAAAAGGAAAAAAAAAAATATGGCTCTTCATTGGTCCCGGTGTTGCTAAACGCAGCAAAGGGCTTAATCCCGAAATTCTGTCTCCACCCTCAGAAACCACCCTTAAAAGAAATAATACACCGGGTCGACCACATTTCGGAGATGGAGTACCTGAGAAGGGCCGACTTGGGAGATGAAGAGGGAGGAAGAGGCGCGACGACCTGGGACCAATGGAGAACCTTTAAAACAACGGAAACATTTATCCAAGTAAATTCCCAATAAAAAAAAAAAAAAGAGGGGGAAGCCGGCCCGATCCGATAGAGTAATTTAGGAAAAAGCAGGGAGGGGGGGGGGGGGGTATAATGTGGGGGGGGGGGGGAGGGAAGGGGAAAAAAAAAGGCTGGGGGAAGAAATTAAAAAAATAGAAATAGGAGACCCAGGGTTATAGGGACAGAGGGGAGCAACGGGAATTGTTATTTCCTTTAGAGCAATACACTCATTGTATGACCCTTTTATTTGTATTTGTACCCTTTTTAATATAATAAAAAAAAAAAAAAGGGGGAAAGAATAAAGGAATAAAAAAAACAAAAACAAGATAAAATAAATAAACGGAAAAAAAAACAAAATCACAAGTGATGCGAATCCGAAGAGGAAATATGAAGGGCAGAACAAAGATGAACCCCTCTTAAGCCTCTAAACTTTGAGTTAAGTCTGTAATTGCACTTACTTGGATTTAGGTGTCTGTCTGTTCATTTATTTATTCAATGGTATATTTATTTAACCAAACACATTTAACCTAGCTGTTGCTCAAACCAACCCACACCAGTTGTGGGATAGGAGACCAGAATTAAGTGGGGACCCTAACTTTCCCACAAATGGGTGGGGCTAGAGAAAAATATTATAGATTCTTCAAGCCCCTTATATCTCTGCTATCTAAATACTGTCAGTTCTGTGATCACATACAGTAAAAACTGTACTAGCTATGACTAAGCACTGAAGCTACAGTGCAAAACGTTAGCTTTTGTCCCAATTTTTGCTGTGGCGTGTTTATTTTGTGATTGATTCGAATTAAAGGAATTCTCTTTTAGAACTATGTTTTTAACTCGATTAAATAAAAATGTGTAATATGTTTTAAATATTACTGTAATATCCTCTGTACCAGTGAAGTTCAGTAAAGTTCCCTTTTCTCTTTTTATTTCTTTGTAGTATCTTGGTAGGATGTTGTACATAACTTTGGGAGCAATTGCTTAATGTTATAGTGAATTAGTTAGCCTGGCCAGACTGCGAAGGGGTAACAAGGTTCAGACTCCTTTCCCAAGTTTTTTGGGCCCTGTGATATAAAAAGGGGCAAGGCTGGGTCCCCAGGGAATGTTTCCAGCTCCTGGCTGCAATAGGCATGGGATACTGAGAAGGGCTGCTATGCAATGTGGTTCTAATTGACTTACTGGAGAAGCTGCCAAGTGTCTGGACAATGCCAATTATGAATTTGCACATTTGTCAAGGTATACCTGGGCAGCTTCAAGTTTAGGTGGTTAGGGTTTGAAAATATTTTGCACTGGAACTGTATTGCACTGTTATGCCATGAGAAGTTCTTAGTAAAAGTTTCTGAAAATGTTCTGAGCCTGATCTGTAGTTACTCAAGGGGTGTTTGGAAGACTATGGTGTATCAGAAGAGCAAGGTCTGTAAAGCACACAATGGTGTATGAAGCAAAGCGCAAGATGGAGGAGAAATGCAGTGGGTGGCCAAGAATTGGTCGGAAGTGTATAGCAGTCATAAAGCGTGGTACCTGGGGAAAGTGACAAGTCCTCCATCAACGAGGAAGTCGTTGCTCTGGCTCCTTCCCTAGTAGTCAGTTCCCCAAAAGCAATTAGGACCGAACCTGTGATAAGGAGACCCCACAAACCTAGCAGCATGGTACGGAAGGGTGAAGGAGAGCCTTCATGAGGTCTACGCTAGTGCCCGGCAGGACCCAATTCTCTCACTAGGAGTGAGATGACAGAAGTAGGCTGGACTAATGGAGTGGGAATAAGCTCAGCGCTGTCTCTCCTAAATGCAAACAATTAACTGCAAAGTGTGTAGTGACATGGGACAAGAGACTTTTACAGAGAAACTCTCTACATGTAACTGCGGCTGATCTCTAAGCAGGGGTACCGCCATCATTTTGGCTTTCACATGAACATGACCCTGCCTGGTCCTGGGCATTGGTGAGCATGTACAAGCCCACAAGTTTATCAATTAAAATGTTTCTGCAGATACTTAATTTTCCAAACAGGTATTGTCCCATTGGCAGATTTCCTTTAATAATTAATACATTTGTGGTGTTACAATTTACAGGATGCACTTTCTCAGTTATATTGTGGATTTTATTCGTAAATAAAATGAAAATGTGTTAACGAGAAAGACAATGAAAAGGATTAAAAGACAAAATTTGTAATTTGGATATATAGATATATGTTAAAATTATTATCTGGAACCTTACCCTCTTGAGTATTATAAAACTAAACTGAAAATGCCTCTCAAAGAAATGTATCAATATCGCCAGGTTATTTCCTTATTGGCATCAGAATTTAAAAGGATAACTCACCCAATCACTCTAACATCTTTTGAATTTTCTTGCAAGGCTACCACTTATAGTTAGCCAATGCACAAACTTCCCTATATGATCCAATAGGAACTAGACTTGGGATTTAACTTGGAACTAGATGAATAGCAAAATGTAGCTAATAATTTGGCAAAAATATATATTACCACAACCTTGGTGGAATCTAATTATAAAGCACTATTGAGGTAGTGTATGGCCTCGTACACATGACCGGGTTTCTCAGCAAAAACCAGCAACTTGCCGAGATTCCCGTTCGTGTGTACGAGGCATTCAGGTTTCTCGCCTGGAAATCTGGCCAGAATCTCGACGAGAAAAAAAGTGAACCTGCTCTCTTTTTTCTCGTCGAGATTCTCGTTTGCCTGTTTCCAAACGAGAGACCCGAGAGTGTGTATACTTAGCTGTCGCTGTGGAAACACCAAATGTGACGAGCGCAAGCTTGTCATAAGCGATGACGTTGCTGCGTTCTTTCTTTCAAGAGAACCGCGGTTCTTTTGAATTGAAAGTCAGTACACTCGGGCGGCAAGAGTTTCTTGCCAAGAATCTCGTCAGGGAAAACGACAGGTTTTTCCTGATGATATTCTCGGTCGTGTGTACGAGGCCTATGGTCCCTACCAGAGTAGCTAAAATATGTCTGTGAGCTTCCCCATCTTGCTTTAGGGACTGTGAACAACTGGGAACCATGTTCCACTTATGGTGGCAATGCCCCAAAATCACTAGAATCCAAAAACACTAGATGAAACACAACTTTATTAGAACCAGTTCTTCCCTTTATTTTTCAAGCAATTGTTGAGCCCTAACCAATATTTTTCTTCTGTACCTCAACCAAACACTGCTATTGCTATTTGGGTTATTCCATCAATGGATTTTATACTTATGTGTCTGTTTATTAATTATGTGTCTGTATATATACACACAATTAATAAAAAAAGATTGAATTATAAAGTATTATCTGGACCAGTCTAAAGCCCAACAACCGCCAAGCAAAGGGTGTATTTGCTGTTCAGCAAAATGTATCTAGTAGCGGGGTAAATTACATTATTCTTACAGATCAATAATCCACTGTGAAGTTATATAAGTCTAGTCTTTGCGCACAGCAGGGGTTTAGGCTTTCACCATTTGATGATGGCCATCCCATTTTTGCTGTGCTGAAGGTTTTTGATTTCACAATAATGTGAAAGATTATAGTTCAGTCTATAAAAAAAAAAAAGTGTCCCTTTCTAACACACTCTCTTGTATTGGGAAACATGGATTGCCTGGGCAATATTCCTTCTCTAAATAATTTTCTTCATTATGTATCACAAATAGATATTTTAAAGTGACACTAAATGATAAATAATCCATACACATACACTTGTGGCAGGCACAGCACTATGAAGTGCCTCATGCGCTGTGGCATTAGAAGAATTGTGATATCTCTGACTTTTCAGTCCAACAAGACTGTCTATTACTCTGAAAATTCCTCTAGCGCCGTTCTATGGAAGCAGTAGGTTTAAAGAGCACACCAAATGCTTAAAATAACTTCTTTATTAACTTCACTTTTCTTCATATAAGATACTGCTGCTTTGCAGCAGACAGTCCATGTACAAAAACACGTGATGAAAAAAGTATAACAGAAAGTGGTGGTTCAAATATTCAATCTTGTCATTTAACATAATATGGTGGATATATTTCTTTCTTCAGTATTTACTCTCTCTCTCTCTCTGTAAGTTATCAAAGCATTCTCTGAAGGGTATAACTCTGTTGTTTGCAACTTGGTTTGCAGGGTTGCTTTTGCAGGGTTAGCTTAGTTGGGTTTAATTTGTGAATTAGGTTAGGAGGTATGGTGGAACTACAAGTGAACACACAACTAGATCAGTATACAGTTCTAACCACACTATTTACAATAAGAACATATATATAACTGTGCCACATACCTATTTTTAGCCCCTGGCTTCCATAAAACACAACTTTGGCCTTGTGTCTGTTCTGCTCTCTGTCTCTGTCTCCATGTGGCTTTCTGTCTCTGTGTGGAATAATCTAGTAGCACATGGAGTATTAGGAACCTCCCAGACAGAGTGTTTGTAAAGCTGGCTGTGACTGGTCAAGACTCTGCTCAATGTGAGATTGGCTGTGATTGGGCCAAGGCTTCTGATGAGTCACAAAAGCTTAACTCTATGGTTTATGGCATGAATTCAGCTGTGTTATTCCTTACCTCCTGCTGCCATACAAATAAATGACTCTTAAAGGCATATTTTTTCTTTTCCTTCTGTGAACACAACATACAACTGTTATATGACATCCAAGCACAAAATCACAGTGAATAACTCTGCTTTTGTCTCTCACATATAAACATGTGCACCGCATTAGGTTCTTAGCAGGCTTAGCTGTATATACATGTAGGTTATATTAGCTACCTAGGACAGGTTCTAGCTGGCCAGCTACAACACTACCTAATGACTCTGTAATCTATTTTTCATTTAATTGTTTTTTACTGTTTTTTTTTGCCTTCTTTTAATATCCTATGTGACTGTGAGCTCCTGAACCTCTATTTTCCCCCTTCCTGTCTGTTTGTTTGGAATGAGCAGTGCACGTTAGTTGTGGACATGTCTTCTGCTCTATGCATGCTACACATTTCATCATCCCTAGTCCATCTCAATAGTAAGCCAGACAGGGTTGCTACTTTCCTACATACAGTGGGACCATGGCGAAGGGACATATCCACCCTCTAACAGCAAGTCAGATCACAACAGCAAAAATAAAAAATAAAGGAATTTGGAGATGTGTAAAATGCTGAAAGCTACATTTTTGGATCCAAGTGTATGTTACCCTAAATATCAATTTTCTATGTGTAGCGCCCCTATAATTCCAGTAAGGAAATTGAGAGAGTGAAATGAGAGAGTTACTTTGCTCTCATCCATGTTGTGTTACAAATTGTTTGGGTTGGGCTTACTGTGGTTCTATTCTGCGTTCCAGGGATATTTTCATTCTTGGATCGACAGGTGGCGCCAGAGGGCCCAGGCGGAAAACGCCTTTCCCCAGCAGCCAATTAGAGGAGGTTCTCCCTTGCGGGGCATGCTTGGGAGGGGTATTTCTGGCATCTACGCCATTTTGTCCGGGTCTTCTACCCGCAATGGGTCACAGGTGCTGCACCTACCTTTAGGGTGCGCGCACATCACGGGCCCCGCTACTATGGCCTGCCTGGCCGGGGCGCACGTGCTACGCAGGGCTTTAGATTCTGGGCCCTTATGGCTCAGAGCAACTAAAGTCGCAGGGGGGCCCCAGTGACTTACTGGGTCCCTACACCTAGAACGAGAGATCCCAAGCTGGATGTGCTGTTCGGTGGGGAGTCAGTCTCGAGTGAGCCTGGAGGCAAGTGATCCTACGGGGCTCGGACAAACCAATCGGGGATCTGGGTGATCGAATACTGACAGGTTGTATGCTGCAAACTGTTTGACGGTGGCCCTAAGTTATTGACTGAGAGGATCTGCTCTACATTTAAAGTTCCTGTGAGTCGGGCCAGTGGCAGAGGCCTTCTACTGATCTAAACCTTATTAGAGCCAAGTCGGTGGCAGAGACTTGTTTTCTTCTCAGTGATTCCGAGTGATGCTCTGGCTGCCAGGCCTGTGAGAGGGACCTGTCCAGGGGCACTGTGCCCACTCTGGTTGGAGTGGCGACGAAGCGAGATTAATCTTTGAGAAGCAGGACTGCTTCTCTTCTTCTATTCATAGCCTGAATTTGCAAAGTTTCTCTTCTTCACCAAACCTATTCTGTCTACTTTGAGTTGTCTGTTGGTCGTGTTGGACCAGGAAATAAAGCATTGAAAACGTCAACTAACTGCCTGGACATTTCGTCACTGCTCTCATCACTACTATTACCCCTAGACACCTCACAGGGTAACTTAATTACGCCGATCCCAAAACAAACCAGTGGCTCCGGCGGGGGTAGTGCTACATATGTGTGTAAGTCTATCATTTCCATGTACTTCTTCCATCTGAAGTACCTGGTTCATCCTGCTAGTCACCTTTCTATTTTGTGCTGAACTGTCCACACAAAATATAGAAGCTGACCTGTTTTCATCCTTTGACTGGCTATTTAGAGGGACAGGATACTGCACACTGTGCACAGACACACACCGTGTCTTTTTTGGGTAGTTTTTTTCAGCTACCACACCCAATCCCGATCACAGCCTGCCTCTTGCACAAACCCCCTCCCAATCACAGCCTGCCTCTTGCACAAACCCCCTCCCAATCACAGCCTGGCTCTTGCACAAACCCCCTCCCAATCACAGCCTGCCTCTTGCACAAACCCCCTCCCAATCACAGCCTGGCTCTTGCACAAACCCCCTCCCAATCACAGCCTGGCTCTTGCACAAACCCCCTCCCAATCACAGCCTGGCTCTTGCACAAACCCCCTCCCAATCACAACCTGGCTCTTGCACAATCCCCCACCTAATCACAGCCTGCCTCTTGCACAAACCCCCTCCCAATCACAGCCTGGCTCTTGCACAAACCCCCTCCCAATCACAGCCTGGCTCTTGCACAATCCCCCTCCCAATCACAGCCTGGCTCTTGCACAATCCCCCACCTAATCACAGCCTGGCTCTTGCACAATCCCCCACCTAATCACAGCCTGCCTCTTGAACACACTGCTCCCTTATCAAGCACAGTCTGCATCTTGTCTCAGGCTGAACAGACTATGGAATACAGGCACACGGTGTGTCTGCATGGTGTCCTATAACCCCACCCCCCACAATCAGGAATATTTACAAGCTGACGCCAAGTAAACATGATCTTGAAACAATCTCTAGCTTGCATTTTGATACAAATTATAATGGCATGAAAAATGTTTTTGGCTATATAAAAGGCTTTATCTTTTTTTGACTATATTTTTTGGCTATTTAAAAGGCTTTAAAAGGCTTTATCTTAAATGGTCAAACTACAGATTTTATTATCCTTGTAAACTAGGTAAACAAGATAATTTCTCAAATAAGGGAAACCAGATATGGTGCCTGCATAGTTCTAAATGTATTGGAGAGTATCTACTGGTATAATCTGGTATGTGAAGTATGGCCAAAGCTTTTTTGGTCTTACTTCCCTTGTGGATCACAGGATTGCATTTACTTTTGCTCTCCTTTGACCCTGATGTCACAGAGCCATTCCAGGCTCTGGAAGGATCCTGAACACCTTGTTGGGATCTACCCGAATGATTCATTGGCAGCTGACTCAGCCTCTCAGCATGCAATGGAGTGCCTGAGCCAGTCGTTCCTGCCCCCTTTTCCGCCTGGTGTTCCAGTTAGCTATGGTGGGGTAGAGCACAGAGCGGTGACTTACAGTCACTGCTCTCTGCTCCAGTAAAACTGAGAACTGAGCAGCCATTTAATTGCTCAGCTCTTGGGCTTGAAGCTGGCAAGGAACAGTTACAGCATCAGACTCCACCAACTTCATCATAGACTTTTATTATCTACATATCTTTTATACCTCTTCCACATTAGTCAAATGTTGCACACTCCTTTACTTCTATTTATTGAAAACAATTACAAATATATCAGTGTTGCAACGTTCCAGGTGGGTCCTATTAGGACATTTATAGTGCCCTTAAAAAAAAAAATGCAAGCCACTCATATGCTAGCTTGACCCTAACAGCAGTATTTAATCATTGAATCTAGCATGACGTAAAGGGTCATTCATGCGAGAGATCACTGGCCCCACATTAACCTAATAACTAGAAACATGCTTTCGTTGATCAGATAAAGCCTTTTAAAAAGCCAATTTTTCATGCCATTATAATTTGTATCAAAATTCAAGCTAGAGATTGTTTCAAGATCATGTTTACTTGGCTTCAGCTTGTAAATATTCCTGGTTAATGTCAGTACAGCATTCCATAGAGTATGCAATGTACTGAACATCTTGGCCACTAGGAGTCAGCACTACTCTTCATTATATACTGTATCTAAAATAGTTCTTTGTTTGTGTTATCATAGAGTTATAGCAGGAAGTTCATTGTTTACTGTTCTAGATCTAGCAGATAAAGTTATTGACTTCATGAAGAACGATAATTTAACCACTTCAGTCCCGGAAGGATTTACCCCCTTAATGACCAGGCCATTTTATGCGATACGGCGCTGCTTTGATTTAACTGACAATTGTGCAGACATGCAACGTTGTACACAAATACAATTTGTGTCCTTTTTTTCCCCAAAAATAGAGCTTCCTTTTGGTAGTGTTTGATCACCTCTGCGGTATTTATTTTTTGCGCTAATAAGCAAAACAATATTTTTAACTTTTTGCTATAATATATATATATATATATATATATATATATATATATATATAAAATCTTAATCAGTTTAGGCCGTATTCTTCTACATATTTTTGGTTAAAAAAATTGCAATAAGCGTATATTGATTGTTTTGCGCAAACGTTATAGCGTCTACAAAATAGGGGATATATTTAAGGCATTTTTATTATTTTTATTTTTTTACTAGTAATGGCGATGAACAGCAATTTTTAGTGGGACTGTGACATTGGGGCGGACAGATCGGAAACCTTTGACACTTTTTTGGGACCAGTGACATTTATACAGCGATCAGTGCTAAAATTAGCCATTGATTACTGTATAAATGTCACTGGCAGGGAAGGGGTTAACACTAGGGGAAGATCAAGGGGTTAAGTGTTCCCTAGGAAGGTGTTTCTAACTGTGAGGGGAGGGGACTGACTGGAAGGAGAGAGAGATCGCTGTTTCTGATCACTAGGAAAAGACAATCACTCTGTACTCCCCTGTCAGAACGGGGGTATCTGTTTGTTTACATTGACAGATCCCCGTTCTGGCTCTCTGTGGAGCGATTTTGGCCGCCGGCCACACTGATCGGATGTGGAGACGCGGTGCCCACGTGCCTGTTATTGCTATTAAAGTGCCTGACGTACACCCACAGCGATTCACGCAGCTGAGCCAACCTGCCGATGTATAATGATGGCGGCTGGTCGGCAAGTAGTTACAAGTTACAAGACAGAAACACAAACACGGCTTGCTTGTTTGTGGCTGAAAAACAGAATGCTGCATTTTTTTTCTTTGGGGAGGTCAGGAAGTTGTATTAACAGAAACACACCAGCTACAATGAACACAGAACCCTCTTGGTGGTTCCATCTTAAAGGGTCACTAAAGGAAAACATTTTTTGGGCTGAAATGACTGTTTACAGGGTATAGAGACATAATAGTTAACTGATCCCTTTTAAAAATGATTAAAAATAGATAAAAATCAATCATATAATCAACCTACAGTTCTAGTTTTGTTTTTGCTGTTGTTTCCTGTCTCTCTGATGTACAGAGCCAGAGAGCCAATAGAGGGTAGTGATGGTTTGTCTAAAACCCCTCAGCCCAATCTAGTTTCAGTTTACACACAGTAATCACACCTCCTTGGTTAGTGACCACAGTGAGAAAGCTCCCAGTACTGTGGTTATAAGGAAACAGACAACCAGGAAGTGTCCAGAACAGAGCAGGATTACAGCAACATCAAAGCAAAAACGAACAATGAGGACATGAAAACAGCACTGCCGTAAGGTAAAGAAGCTATTTAGCTAAACAAAAAAAATTCCTTTAGTGATCCTTTAAGTAGGACTGGATTGCCTGTTATTAGGCATGTATGTAAGTTCAGAGCCAGATACGTTTGTTGTTATGTTATAAACAGCAGCTCACTTGGAAGAGTGGTCTGATACATAGCCATATGCCGTGTACACACGATCGGTCAAAACCGATGAAAACTGACTGAAGGTCCGTTTTCATCGGTCCAAACCGATCGTGTGTGGGCCCCATCGGTCAGTTATCCTTCGGTCAAAAAAAAAGAGAACTTGCTTTAAAATGTAACCGATGGACGCCTAACCGATAGGTCAAAACCGATCATTAGTAGGCACGACCGTCGGTTGAAAATCCACGCATGTTTAGAATCAAGTCGACGCATGCTTGGAAGCAATGAACTTAAAGGAACACTAAAGGTTCGTTTATTATTAGTTCAATTAATTGCTGTAAGCTAAAGCATTTAAATATCACTTACCTCGTTTTTCCTTTTGACCTCCAAAATACAGTAATCCAGGTTTGAAAATGCCATTTCCTGTCTCTCCTCTTCTTGCTTTCCACCAGCACCTGAGCTGTTTTGCATGGTGGAAAGCAGAATGTGCTCAACTTTTTTTTACTGATGGTGTGTAGGCACATCAGACCATCAGTCAGCTTCATGGTTAACCGATTAAAAAACGGTCCTTCGTACTGTTCTCATCGGATGGACTGATCGTGTGTACGCGACCATAGATTGCTAAATTAAGTTGTGGTTGTCATTGTTTTCTAGTTTATTGCTGGCAAGTCAGAGAAAATACTGGCATCATACTTGCTGTCAGACGACGGATGCCCTATTATATAATGACATTGAATCTATTGTTTTTACAAAAGCAGTACTTCTGTGACTCCTTGATCTGTAGAGGGTTCATTGCATCTGTAGCTGGCAGGAAAATTACAACAATCATACACAGAGTAGTCGCATGTTGTATAAAACAAAATAAAGATTGTATTTAGATCATTGAAGGTCATGGTGTTCCAGGTATGTTTTACTATGTTTAGTATGTCTAGAATACGAAACATGGTTCTTAACCACTTCAATACCAGGCTTTTATACCACCTCCATACCGGGCCTATTCTGACACTTCTCCTACATGTAATAATCATCATTCTTTTTCTAGAAAATTACACAGTACCCCCAAACATTATATATGTTTTTTTAGCAGACACCCTAGGGAATAAAATGGCGGTCATTGCAACGTTTTATCTCGTACGGTATTTACGCAATCATTTTTCAAACACCTTTTTTTTGTAAAAAAAATTGTTTCATGAATTAAAAAAATAACAAAACAGTAAAGTTAGCCCAATTTTTTTATATTATGTGAAAGATTATGTTACACCGAGTAAATAGATACCCAACATGCTTTAATTATGCGCACACTCATGGAATGGCGCCAAACTTCGGTACTTAAAAATCTCCATATGCAACGCTTTATTTTTATTTTTTTACAGGTTACCAGTTTAGATTTACAGAGGAGATCTAGTGCTAGATTCGTTGCTGGCACTCTAACACACACGGCGATACCTCACTTATGTGGTTTAAACGGCGTTTACATATGTCGGTGGGACTTACGTGTGCGTTCGCTTCTGCAGGGGAGCTTTCGGGGACAGGGGCGTTTTAATTTTTTTTTTTATCTTTTATTTATTTTTTTGACTTATTTTTTATTTATTTTTACACTTTTTTTCAAAAAAAAAAATCTACTTTTATTCCTATTACAAGGAATGTAAACATCCCTTGTAATAGGAAATGTGTGTGACAGGTCCTCTTTAAGGAGAGATGCAGGGTCAATAAGACCTCACATCTCTCCTCCAGGCTGGAAACCATGAGATCGGTGAAAAAAAATTCACCGATCTCATGAATGGTGGCTTACAGCCGCAATCGCGGGTTTGTTTACTTACGGGGACCCGGGCGTGACGTCATCACATCGCGCCCAGGTCCTCCGACGGTCATAGAGATGACTGGTGACCATCTGGTCACCAGTCATCTCTATGCTTCCTGCCGACGCCGATGATTCGTTCTCTGGGCCCCCGAAGGCACGGGAGAGCCCGGAGAAGCACCGAATGGCGGCGGGAGGGGGGGATGTCCCCTCCCGCGGCCTGTAAGAGCGATCAAGTGGCGGAACCGCCGCTGTGATCATTCTTAGACTGTGCAGAATCGCCGGCTGAAGAAGAAGATATCTGGATGATGCCTCTGGCTGCAGGCATCATTGACGGCCACTTAGGATGGTAGATCAATTGTATATGGCTGGGTATTGAAGTGGTTAAAGGAGAACTCCAAGCAGAATACACATTGGGGGTTATTTACTAAAGGCAAATCCACTTTGCACTACAACTGCAAACTACAAGTGCAAAGTGCACTTGAAATTGCACTGAAAGTTCACTTGGAGGTGCAGTCGCTGTAGATCTGAGGGGTACATTCAGGGAAAATAAAAAACAGCATTTTAGCTTGCACATGATTAGATGATAAAATCAGCAGAGCTTCCCCTCATTTTAGATCTAGCCCTCAGATTCACATTGACTGCACTTCCAAGTGGACTTTAAGTGCAAGTTCATGTGCACTTTGCACTTGTAGTGCAAAGTGGATTTGCCTTTAGTAAATAACCCCCATAAGTCAGTTAATTCTCATCTAACATTTTTTAAATTACAAATATTATAAAATGAAATACGTATGTTTTAAAGGCAACATTGTTATTTACCTACTCTGCTGGCCAAAAATTGTGAAAAATCTTCCTAAGCCAAATATTAGCGTACCAACATTTTAGGGGATGGCAGGGTATGCTTGCCTTGGTTTCATTATCTTTTAATATTTCTCCTATGTAAAACACATTACGATAGACTGGTACAAATTATCATGTTAAATAAATGTAATGTATAAACAAAAATAATTGGCCCAGGGAGCTACAGTGGTTGACCGCGATATTGTGTCAATCTCGCTCCCTTTCTCGGCGAGATTGAGCACTTGCGAGCCCCATCGCGGGAGCCAGCGCCGAGCTGGCTTGCCGCTATGGAGACTAAGCCGTCATAGAAGCGACGGGGATCCGACGCGGATTCCCGCCAATTCTACACGTGGGCGGAGT
The DNA here is from genome assembly GCA_029574335.1 of Rana kukunoris. NCBI lineage: Eukaryota > Metazoa > Chordata > Amphibia > Anura > Ranidae > Rana > Rana kukunoris. Next base: position 263,732,211 of record CM056050.1, on the reverse strand, counting down.
TTGTTATGAATCCTGAAGGAGAAATCCCCGCCGGATTTTTAAAGAAAAATCCGGCATGGGTTCCCCCCTCAGGAGCATAACGGGCCCTTAGGTCTGTTATGGGTTGTAAGGAGACCCCCTACGCCGAAAAAAACGGCGTGGGGGTCCCCCCACAATCCATAACAGACCCGTATCCAAAGCACGCCGGCCGGCCGGTCAGGAAGGGAGTGGGGGCGAGCGAGCGCCCCCCCCCCTCCTGAGCCGTACCGGGCAGCATGCCCTCAACATGGGGGGGTAAGGTGCTCTGGGGCAGGGGGCGCACTGCGGCCCCCCACCCCAGAGCACCCTGTCCCCATGTTGATGAGGACAGGGCCCCTTCCCGACAACCCTGGCCGTTGGTTGTCGGGGTATGCGGGCGGGAGGCTTATCGGAATCTGGAAGCCCCCTTTAATAAGGGGGCCCCCAGATACCGGCCCCCCAACCTAAGTGAATGAGTATGGGGTACATTGTACCCCTACCCATTCACCTGCAAATAAAAAGTGTAAACACAAATAAACCACACAGTGTATTGAAATATTTTATTAGTTGGCCGCCGGGGGGGGGTGTGTATGATCGCTTTTATAAAAGCGCCCCCCTCCGGCGGGCTTCTGTGGGGGGTGGGTGCCGCCGTCTGGTTCTCTTCCGCCGCCGGGGGGGGCGCTTTGATAAAAGCGCCCACCACCCGGCGGGCTTCTTTCGACGTCTTCGGCGGCTGGGGGGTCTTCTCCCACTCTCCGGGGTCTTCTCCTGCTCTCCGGGGGTCTTCTCTGCTCTCCGGGGGTCTTCTCCGCTCTCCGGGGGTCTTCTTCTTCTTCAGGACTCGCCGCCGCTAACTTTGTGTGTTAGCTCAATTACTAGCGGCGGCGAGCCCCCTCCTCTGTGACGTCGTCTTAGTTAGCGGCGGCGAGTCCTGAAGAAGAAGAAGACCCCCGGAGAGCGGAGAAGACCCCCGGAGAGCGGAGAAGACCCCCGGAGAGTGGGAGAAGACCCCCCAGCCGCCGAAGACGTCGAAAGAAGCCCGCCGGGTGGTGGGCGCTTTTATCAAAGCGCCCCCCCCCCCCGGCGGCGGAAGAGAACCAGACGGCGGCACCCACCCCCCACAGAAGCCCGCCGGAGGGGGGCGCTTTTATAAAAGCGATCATACACACACCCCCCCCGGCGGCCAACTAATAAAATATTTCAATACACTGTGTGGTTTATTTGTGTTTACACTTTTTATTTGCAGGTGAATGGGTAGGGGTACAATGTACCCCATACTCATTCACTTAGGGTGGGGGGCCGGTATCTGGGGGCCCCCTTATTAAAGGGGGCTTCCAGATTCTGATAAGCCTCCCGCCCGCATACCCCGACAACCAACGGCCAGGGTTGTCGGGAAGGGGCCCTGTCCTCATCAACATGGGGACAGGGTGCTCTGGGGTGGGGGGCCGCAGTGCACCCCCTGCCCCAGAGCACCTAACCCCCCCATGTTGAGGGCATGCTGCCCGGTACGGCTCAGGAGGGGGGGGGCGCTCGCTCGCCCCCACTCCCTTCCTGACCGGCCGGCCGGCGTGCTTTGAATACGGGTCTGTTATGGATTGTGGGGGGACCCCCACGCCGTTTTTTCGGCGTAGGGGGTCTCCTTACAACCCATAACAGACCTAAGGGCCCGTTATGCTCCTGAGGGGGGAACCCATGCCGGATTTTTCTTTAAAAATCCGGCGGGGATTTCTCCTTCAGGATTCATAACAAACTCCGCCCACGTGTAGAATTGGCGGGAATCCGCGTCGGATCCCCGTCGCTTCTATGACGCACTCGCTGGAATGTGCTTTTACTATTCCAGCGAGTGCGAGATATCGGCAGCCTGTCGCCGAGATTCAGCGCGATGCTGGCGTGCTAAAAACACATTCTCGGCGGCAGGCACTGTATGAATAAAACATAATCCTATTGGCCTTTGAGAAACTTTAGGTTATTGTATTATGTAAACGAGCATATACCATATATGACAGTCATGGTAAAAGTAAATAAAGTCTTTCCTTTCTGGTGACCCAGTGCATGATCGTAAATAGAAAAAAATATATACTGGAACTACTGTGGTAATCAACCAGTCAGCATTCAGAACAGCCAGAACACCTGTTGGGGGCACTGTGGTCCCATCAGCAGATGTCTCCCAGTAGCGCTAGGGTATGGTCCGAATTTGGGTTCACAATGAAACCCAGAAAGGATGCTGTCACTCCCACCTACTGCCCCCAATCACCTGTGGTTAGGGCATTCCCCACCCCGTATCTGCACATACACAAAAGTGCAGATTTTATGCCTCCAGCAGCATATTCATTAAATTTTTCTGACTGCAATAATACATTTGGCAACTAGATGGAGCCCATAATAAATATATTGTTTTGCAGAAACTAGAAACTGTTCAGCTTTAATAAAAGTTTCCATCATTCTTCAGTCTAAGAAAAGAAACAGGTGCATTCTGGGAGCTAAGACTCCATCTTAGAAACAGAAAACATGAACCAGCTATGAGGCCGCGTACACACGTCCGAGAACCTCGTCGGGCTAAACTCATCGTTCTGCCCGTCAAGGTTCCCGATGAGCGTTCGAAAAGGTCGTCGAGCCAAATTTCCTCATTGAACAACGAGGAAATAGAGACCATGCTCTCTATTTTGGCTTGACGAGCTTCCCGACGGTTTGCTCGTCGAAAGTGTACACACGTCCAGCTTCTCGCTGGATTCTGCCGAGAAACTCGGTCGTGTGTACGGAGCCTGAGACTACTAAGACTACTAAGACTTTTATCCCTTTGCCTCCTCTAATGGCAGCATCGCCGGTGAGAATCACTTACTGCCATTCACAGCCTAATTATTTATTGTATTTTCTGAATATTTCCTATAAATGATTATATGTGCTTCTTATCTGTTTTTTATTCTAAACGTTTCACCCCACCCTGTTTTCTGAATAAAGCTTCAAAATGACATTCAGTTTGGCTTATCGCAGAATAGGAGTGTTTAGCTGTATGTTGAGTTAAGCCTCATACACACGATCAGGTTAGCTGATGAGAACGGTCCGAAGGACCGTTCTCATCGGTTAACTGATGAAGCTGTCTGATGTGCCTACAAAAAAAAATATACACAAATCTTACAGCTTCTAAATGAACATAACTAAATGATGCTCAGAAGAAAATGAATACATTAATGACAGCGTTTTGGTAGAATTCTGTTTTTCCTTGGCCTGCACATGAATCACTGTAGTCTTCATGTATTTAGTTACTGATGTTCGAAGAAACTAACATTTTCAACTGTTATTAATGAATCCAGTCACAGGTGGGCGAAGAAATTGGCAGCCTTCCAGCATTCCATTAACCTCTCCTGCTTCCAGAATCACACGTAGAGACTGATTGCCTATCTGCTTGCCCTTTTCTAGGGTTGACTCCTAATATTCAGAAATATTGTAGTTTTCTCTTTGTATATTCAACATCTGTGGCAATAATACAGCATGCTATAGAATAAACAACCACTGGTACAGAAAAAAAAGAGTGTCTGACTTAAAGAGTTGCAAAGGTGCGTTTTTTATTTTCGCAATAGGTTTCTTTAAGAGGCACTGTGTGAATCGAGCGACCGTGTGTACGCTCCATTGGACAAACTTGTTTGGGTTTCATCGGACTAAAAGTTTGGTCTGCAAATGGACAAACTTTACGTCACAGAAACATGAAGAGCATATTCGTGACGCGGCAAGTTCTGAAATCAAGAAAAGCAGCGCACATTCTCTTCTTCTTTATAATGTGATAATACTAAAAGCTGCTTTTCTGCTTTGGATTAGTGTATTTTGGTTATATGTATCAAACATATTTCTATATTTTTTTGTGGGTTAAGTTAGCACAACCCCATTGCGCAACATGTCTGCTTGACGAACGGACATTCAGAAACGAACAAAATTGCACGAAACTGAAAATCGCGAATGCACACAGACGAAACCTCTACTAACTCTCGATTAGCAGAAGGAGCCCAAAGGGTGACACCGGAGAATTTAACTTCCTCTTTTAAACTCTCGTCAGTACGTTGAAACGTCACTACGTTCGTGTTTGTTGCCGAAAAAGTCAGAGCGTGTGTATGCTATGGGTGTGACAACTCCCTTCGGACAAAAAAACAAGGAAAAGTTTGTTTGATGTCTGATCGTGTGTACGAGGCTTAAGGAAGAATGTACAGCCGTTGCCAAAGTTTCGAGAATTACACAAATAATAACAAATAACAAAGTCTGCTGCTTCAATGTTTTTTGATCTTTTTGCAGATGGTAATATGGTATTCTAAAGTATAATTACAAGCATTTCATAAGTGTCAAAGGCTTTTATTGACAATGACATTATGTTTATGCAATGAGTCAATATTTCCAGTGTTGACCCTTCTTTTTCAAGACCAATTTTCCCTGGCATACTGTCAATCAACTGCTGGGCCACATCCTGACTGATGGCCGCCCATTCTTGCATAATCAATGCTTGGAGAATTTGTGGAGTATTTTTTTGTTCACCCGCCTTTTTAGGATTCACCACAAGTTCTCAATGGGATTAAGGTCTGGGGAGTTTCCCGGCCATGGACCTAAAATGTCTTTGTTTTGTTCTCCAAGCAACTATCACTTTTGCCTTATGGCAGGGCGCTCCACCATGCTGGAAAAGGCATTGTTCATCACCAACTGTTCTTGGATGGTTGCAAGAAGTTGTTCTAGGGCGGTGTTTTTGTACCATTCTTTATTCATGGCTGTGTTCTTAGGCAACATTGTGAGTTAGCCCACTCCCTTGTCTGAGATCAACGCCACACATGAATGGTCTTAGTATACTTTACTTTTGGCATGACACAGGGCCGATTGTAGCTCTGGACAAGGTTTTTCCAGATACCCCAAACAATTGCAAAGGGGATTCATCAGAGAAATGACTTTACCCCAGTCCTCAGCAGTCCAATCCCTGAACCTTTTGCAGAATATGAGTCTGTCCCTGATATTTTTCCTGGAGAGAAGTGGCTTATTTGCTGCCCTTCTTGGCACCAGGCCATTCTCCAAAAGTCTTCTCACTGTGCGTGCAGATGCACTTACATCTGCCTGCTACCATTCCTGAGCAAGCTTTGAACTGGTGGCGTCCCGATCCTGCACCTGAATCAACTGTAGTAGATGGTCCTGGCACTTGCTGGACTTTCTTGGGCGCCCTAAAGCCTTCTTCACAAATGCAATGGAAATGTTTTTTTTTGTTTTTTTTATGGGATTAAGTTCATTTCCATGGCAAAGAGGGACTTTGCAATAAATTGCAATTTATCTGATCACTCTTTATAACATACATTTTTGAGTATATGCGAATTGCCATCTTAAATAAGAGGCAGCAGACTTTGTGAATATGAATATTTGTGTCATTCTCAAAACGTTTGGCCACGGCTGTAAAGTTCCACATCTTTAAAAGCAAATGCCAACCAGGAAGCACAGTTCTGATACCTGTTTCCTAATTGGCTAAAAGGTCAGATGATCTTATTTAACCCCTAGGAGGAGGGGGGAGATGCACGGCGGAAGCCGCCATTATCCCAGAAGAGAAGAGGACACAGTAGACACTGCCAGATGCCTGCCGTACCCTGATCCCCTGCCCGATGTGCCCACCAATCCCTGCCACCCACCGATGGGGTAAGTGCCAGTGGACTGCCAGACAGCAGGGGGGGGGGGGGTTGAGGTGCACACTAGTGCGAATTGGATAAGGATTCTCCCTGCATCCAATTCACATGTCAGGAGAGTGTGACCGGTTCTTAATAGAGCTAGTTGACATATCCCAGGGACGGCTGTGGAGCGGTTTGCAGAGTCCTGTGTGTCTTTTGGTCCATTCCAGGCCTGAATCCAAGCAAAATTACATGTCACGTTAAAGTTGAGAACAGTGTCATGTCAATATGTCACATTAAAGATTTGAGAAGGGGGAAAGGAGGAAGTGACATCTTACATTAAAGTGAGAAGCGGGGGGTGCTGACCTCTTCTCCCATGCAACCAGTGAGTTGAGAAGTGGGGTGAGGGGCTAAAAATGACTTTGCACCAGACGGGGCCTCTAGTAATTTGGGGGGTCCTCCGCAGCTTTACGGGGCCCTAAGCGGCTTGCATAGTGAGCCTATAGGGCCTATAGGGCGGATCGGCCTTGCACAGACTAAAGGAACTATGTATCTGTATTTTCCTATCTGTCCCTGGAAGTGCTCAGTAACAACATCATGATTTTCATAAAAGGAAATAATAAGTACTGTGAATTTTATAAAAATTACTTAGCTAGACATAGAGTTAAAAAAAAAAATGTACTGTGTCAATCGTACTTTGTATTTAATTCCCTAAAAGGGATCTCTTGAACGTTAATCCTTTCTTATTATGCAATTTGTACCGCTAGGCGTGAGATAAGTATTTGTGACACCCACACATTCCTGCTTTCACCAGCAAACACTTATAATAATATGAACTTCATGCAACTGTACTTTCAAAATGCAAATTTCTGCCAAGACATGTTGTGAAAGAATAAAAGGGGCACTGCAGTTATTGATGGCTGTTTGCTGATGAATTTTTCCTTTTTCACTTACAGTATTATATTTTATGGACAGGTAAGCACATATACAATGAGAGCTGGTTCACACTGGAGCGACACGTCAGGCGGCTGAGTCGCGTCCCATTCTGTGCAATAGAACCATTCTAATAGGAGCGATGCAAGACTTCGGGGGCGGCTCGGGGCGACCTGCATTGACTTCTATACAGAAGTCATTTTGCAGGTCGCCCCTGAAGTCGTGCCGCCGCTGTGTGAACCGGCTCTGAATGTCACATCTTGTTTCTTTCACTGCAGATTTTTTTTAATATGCAGGAATCAGTGTTTCTGTTTAATGAACAAGAAACCTGCCAGGCAGGTATAATTCCAGATTATAACAGACATGCAGAACAAAGTGTTGAATATTTGTTATCTTGGGCTGCTATAAAGTATTATGTAAATACCCACAGTGACAGGAGAACTGAACTGGACTTACAGTTTTTGGAAAGCTGAACTCTAGGCAGATATAAAACATATATATTAAAGCGGTTGTATACACGCATTTTTATTTTTTTATTTTTTACACCTGTATGGCAAAAGCCATAATGAGCTAGTATGCACCGCATAGCCGAGGATCACCCCTGTGCATGCGCCACTGCAATCAGCGGCGCATTGCGAGGGGAATATATCCTAAACCGTAAAGGTTTAGGAAATATTCTTTATACCTACAGGTAAGCCTTATTATAGGCTTACCTGTAGGTAAAAGTGGTAGTAAAGACTTTACTAACACTTCAATAAAGCTCTGTATTCATTAACCACTTAAGGGCCTCGTTTTCAGATTTGGTGTTTACAAGTCATTTGGTGTTAAAACATATCACGCTTCAAAATTGCGCCCGCTCGTGGAATGGTGTCAAAATTTTACCCTTAAAAATCTCCATAGGCGACGTTCAAAAAATTCTATAGGTTGCACATTTTGAGTTACAGAGGAGGTTTAGGGCTAAAATGATTGCTCTCGCTCTAAGACATGTGGCGATACCTCACTTGTGTGGTTTGAGCACCGTTTTAATATGCGGGCGCTACTCACGTATGCGTTCGCTTCTGCGCGCGAGCTTTGCGGGACAGGGCGTATTAATTTTTTTGGGGGTTCTTCTTATGTAGCGCCCCTGTACTTCCAAGTACGGACGATATCCAAATTTAGAGGGGGGTGAGAGACTTATTCAGCTCTAATCCATGTAATTATGCTAGTTTAGTGCTGTGTTGCCCTGTTGTTTCATCGACAGGTGGCAGCAGTGGAGATCAGCGAGAGCTCTTTCCTACCAGCAGCCAATTAGAGTAGGTTTTCCCTTGCGGGGCATGCTGGGGGAGGGTACTTCTTGAGGATGCCATCTTGGCGTCAGGAGTTCGTTCGAGATTGGTTCCGGGTGCGGCACCCACCTTTAGAGTGTGCGCACATCACGGGCCCCGGCGAGATGGCCTACCAGGCCGGGGCGCTCGTGCTACGCAGAGTTTCTGACTCTGGGCCCTCATGGCCTGGAGCAATTAAAGCTGGCTTACTGGGACCCTACTCCTGTGAGAAGAACCCAAGCGAGTTGTGCTGTTTCGGTGGGGAGTCAGTCTGAGGAGAGCCTGGAGGCAGGCGAGCCATAAGGTCCTTGGCGAGCCATCGGGGATCAAGGTAACTGAACACTGGGAGTTTGATTATATGGCTACCTGTCAGTCAGTGACCTGGAAAGTTGTGAACTATCTGAAGATAATTCAGTCAGATGCTTACTGAGAAGGAATTTTCTCCGTCAAGTCGCATTTCAGACCAAGGGCCTGTGGCAGAGGCACTTCTCCTAAATTCCATTGAGGAAAGCCTGTGGCAGAGGATTCCGAGCAGCATCCCGGCTGCCAGTTCTGTGAGAGAGAATGTATGGGTGCACTATACCCACTCTGGCTGGAGTGGCAACGTATTGAAAGAGTGAATATTGAAGCAGGACTGTTTCCACATTATTGAGGCCTGAATCTGCAACTTCTTCTTCACCACTATCCTGTATTCACCTGAAGTTACTTGTTGCCGTGTTGGCAGAATAAAAGCATAGAAAACGACACCTCGCTGACTGGACATTCTATCTCTGCTCACTTACTCTGTTTTCATCATACCCCTAGTCATGCTAAGAGAGGTAACACGCTGATCCCAAATCAAACCAGCGGCTCCTGCAGGGGTATCGCTAAACTTATTTAGATATGTTACTGCAGTGGCCAGCGAAGGATGTATCTGCTGCATTGCTGGAAGGTTGATGTATTTTAATTCCGCTGTGGGTTTAGTTCCACTTTAAATGAACATAAATGTTGTGAATTTAAAAGTAGAACTAGGGATTACAAATATTTGTTATAATAGTGGCAAAAAAAGTGACTTGAGAACATAGTAATCCAAATTCAGCCCTAGAAAAGAAACAGATCTATTGTACGTTTTGCATGCCATTTCTTTGATAACGAATATTCACACATCGGCATTTATGGTTTACTGACATGGTAGCACACTTCAAATATCCTTTTTTAGCATCACATTTTTCTGGATCATATGACTAAGCAATGAGCAACATCTACCATCTGTCAGAAGGCCATGGCTGCGTTCTTGCAGTCCAGAGGAAACACAGGGGTCCACCCACCACATTCCTTCACCCTCTGGAGCGAACTCAGAACAAAACATAAGAGTGAGAAGAAAAGAGCTCAGCTTACAAAAAGACGCCAGATGTGCTATTAGAAACCAGATAGGACAAGCAGTGACATGGGGTGTTTCAGAAGAAACGTCATATTTATTCTTTGTTGTGAAGATGTTCTTTAGCTCTAATAATAGGACGTACAACAATAAATATACACTAACACAGAAATTCCTTTCTGATGACTATGCAATCTGTTTCTGGCTGGAACTGGCTAGAGATTGTGCCTCCAGATCACAGACATGGGATGCTGCAGTCACTATATTAGTACTGCTTCCCTTCGACAGAGTTTCTATAGCAACTGTGGTTCTTTTGACATTTTTGACTCATAAAAATTACTGTCAACAGTTTACTGAAAGGTTGGAAGGTCACATTATACTAGTATGGTATGACATTCTCTAAATTCAGCTGAAAATATAAGTCAGGAAGTGACAGCATTTGTGCTGTGGTCAGCACTACGTATCTTTATCTGTATTAAGTACTTTTATGCTTTTAAATGACGGGCTGCTAAGGCGAGTCACGCCTTCCGAAAATACCCGAGTGTCACTTCGGATATTTTCGGAAGGCGTGACGTGCCTTAGCAGCCCGTCAATTAACTCCTCTTGGCTTAGGAACGCCCATTCCCCGCAGGATTCCCCGCTCGGAACTGGATAACAACGGCTCATAAAACGATAAGTACAAAACAAAATTAAAAACCCCAGCATACTGCAGATGTTAGCAGTATGCTGGATCTAATGTCAGAAAGTTGATTTTTGGGTGAACCTCCGCTTTAAAAAAAACACATCAGATCTCAGTGGGTAAAAATATAATGCTGGATGTCTGTACTTGTAGATCCCCTTACTTTCAGTACGGGCATACGCTAAAGTTAGCGGGCGAATGGGAGAGTTATTTTGCTCTCATTCATAATTTGTCAAATTGCAGGCTGCTGCTATTTCAGAACTGTCCTGTAGATCGGTCTGCGACCCAGAGGTGTGATTACACCCCTGGGCGGCAGTTGGCGCTAGAGGGGTTCTGACAGAGCCACCTTTCCCTAGCAGCCAATTAGAGGAGTTCTTCCCTGGCTGGGCATGCTGGGGAGGGGTATATCTGTGGCAGCTGCCGCGTGTTGGGGGCGGCGGTTCTTCTTCTCTGAGCGGGGTCCACGTTCCAGGTGGGGCATCCACCTTCAGGGTGCGCGCATCCACGGACCCCGCTCTCATGACCCACCTGGCCGGAGCTGCCTGCTTCATGGAGACCCATCAAGATGTTGATAGGGGACCCAGTGACTTACTGGGTCCACCGACCTTACTGAGAAGATCCCAGGCTGTGTGCCATTCGGTGGGGGATCGGATTGAGGAGAACCCGGAGGCAGGTTATCCAAAAGGGCTTGAACGAACCATTGGGGATCTGGTTGCCGGAATTGACAGGTACATGTCAGCTGTCAACCGGTGACCCCTTTCATTGCATTTACTGGGAGGATTCGCTCAATCCGAATTGTTCTCTTGAGCACTGAAGTACTAGGCCTGTGGCAGAGGCCCGAGCCAGGTCTGTAATAGAGACCTGTTCCTCCCAGCAACCTAAAAGTGACATTCTGGCTCCCAGGCTTATAACAAGGGTCTGTCCGGAGGCACTTCACCCACTCTGTCAAGAGTGGCGGCGAACTGTATCTACTACTACTGAGAGCAGGACTGCTCTGTGTTATATCCAGGCCTTATACTGCACTGTTCTCTATTGCTTCATCTACCTTTCCTATCCCCTGTTGATGTTGGCCATTGTTGGGCCCTGGAATAAAGCATTTCAAAATACATTTGGTGACTGGACATTCACTCACTGCTACTGCTCACTGCTGCTACCCCTAGACACACTACAAGGTAACTTAATACGCCAATCCCAAACAACAACCAGCGGCTCCTTCGGGGGTGAGCGCTACATACTGATATGGACTGGGTAATGTGTTAGGAACGAAAGGATGCCACATAGTTTGATGGAAATTAAAATGATTCACATTGCAGAGAACAGGGTAGCTTCAAGTCTTGGATGCTCCAACAGCGTCTGCCATTGAGGGAATTAATGTGACCTGGCTGATATGGACCCAAACAGGGGAGGTTTCCAGGAAGGATAGTGCGTCCCTTCTCTTTCCCAACCAGTGACGGGACAAGGTAAACCAGAGCCCAGGGCAAAGTTTCCAAACTGTGCAACAGAAGGAACTCAGCACAGGGTGCCCCCATCCCTGCAATAAACCACTGCGGCCAGGGCACCCATCCCTCCTGCCACCCCTTGTCCCTACCCAAATCATCACAAATCTCTCAATACCACTTTTACTGTCCCTGTGTCAGGAGTCATGAATCAGACGAAGACAGAAAATGCAATTAAAATCACACATTTTAATATAATGGTAAAAAATTGTATAAATAGAAAACATAGTAAAAAAAAAAGCCAGGGTACGGTAGCCATAGTGGGTGGTCAGAACAAGCCAGTAAATCAGCAAGCCAGAGACCAGCATAGTCAGGCCGCGTACACACAACCCCTTTCCTCGGTCATGTGTACATTTTTCATCGAGGAAACTGTCGAGGAACTCGACGAGCAAAAAAGAGAGCAAGTTCTCTTTTTCCTCGACGGTAGTCCAAATTGGCTCGTCGTGTTCCTCGTTGGGCTGCTTTTCAACGAGAAACTCGAGCGTGTGTATGCTAAGAAACCTGTGCACCTTCTATAAAAGTAGCGTTTGTAACGGAAATAGCACATTTGTCACGCTGTAACAGACTGAAAAGTGAAAATGTCTCTTACCAAACTTTCTCAGTAACATGAGATTAGCAAAAGCAGCCCCAAGGGTTGTGCCAGTGGAATCGAACTTCCCCTGCTGTTGTATGTGTTGAAGTCACCGCATTTGAGAACGAGGAGATTTGGTCTTTAACATGTGTACGCAAAGCAAGCATGTCGAGTTACTCGACAAGCCTAACAAGGAACTTGTCGAGGAAAATGGTGTGTCTGAAACTACGATATGATCAGGAACCAGAAGGGACGTCAGCCAGGCAAGTCTTAAACAGAACACAGCAGAGAATCTCGATATGTTTGACCAAGGCAAAGCACAGAAGAAATGAACCAGGCAGTTTAAATAGCCAGAAGGGGCTGGCTGTAGGCTGGAGTGACGAGCAGGAAATGATCACCAGGTGAGCCACAGTGGAACGATGAGTGATGGCAATTAACAGATGCTGAGCAACCTGAGAGCTGAGAAGGGAGAGCTGAGAGCCCAGCCCTGACACCCTGTCAGGTGGGTGATCTGTCCCTACATTAATCACACATGGATTGCACGCTAAGCCTAGGAACCAGTGCCTTAAATAGGCTCTGCCTGATCCAAGTTGGCTGACAGCTTCACATGGAGCAGCAGCATCCAATCAGATCGTTTTCCCAGTGACCCAGGAAACCATAAAAGAACTGTGTTCTTCTTGACTTCCCCTCCAATTGCAATGCCGCTGTGATCAAACAACACCTGCAGTGGAGAAAATAGACTGCACTTGCCTACAAACAAATTTTCACTTTGAAAAGCAGCATCAGATTTAAGCAGAAGGATCACAATAATGTTTCAAGACTGACTAAATCTAATTAAAATCATTCCCACTCATTCCCGTTGTATGCACCCAGCTTTACTGCTGTTGTATGAACTAGAAGACTAGAGGTCTGAAGGTGACAACATACATTGCATATTTGATATCTAGTACCTATAATATCAGCATGGATATGACAAAGAGTAGCACAGAATATGTGGAGACTACAGTGGGGATGATTTACTAAAGACAAATAGGTTGTTCAGTTTGCAAGGGAATACTCCATAAACTTAGCAAATGAAGGGAAGCTATATTGACTTACATCATCCAGTAGTGTGCTAGCAAAAATACAGTTTTTTTTTCCCTTGCATGTAATTGGGTATCGTCTGCAAAGTAACATTTTTGAACATTCACTTTGTAAGGGAAAATACCTTACAAAGTGAACAGCCTATTTGCCATTACTAAATGAACCCCAAGAGAACCAGAACTCACGTTAGCCAGTTAAAAACTGATTGGGTTACCATCCTTTAGGTCTGGAAATGTATTTAACCAAAATGATATGCAGGATATATTGGAGTACTCTCTGACTGGCCCTTTTGTTGCTATGGTGAAGTTACTCCGGCAAAGAAAGGGCCACGGGAGGATACCAAATCCTGAGGGGGAGAACAGATTATTCACAAATGAATAAGTGGAAAATATTAATGAGGCTTAACATTACCAACACCAAATACTTAATAAACCTAAATAATATTCAGAATACAAACAATGATCCAAAATTGGATCATGTAATCCTTTAAATTTAGATACAATTGCAAAAGAAATGTTAAATATATATGGGCTCACACTGGATCGAATGTATTCATAAAAATTGGATTAGTGAAACCCTGACTCAATAAGTAGGAAAGATTTAATTAACTCTAAGCAGATTAGAGCGCTGGCCACACGTAACAATCTGTTTTTACTTTTTTGTAAGACATTTTCTCTTTTGTATCATTTTAAACTACACTTAGTAGACACACGGACCATGCAGTACAGCTGCCCACTCAGTTTAGGTTGAATGGTGGGAAAAAATAAAATATTTCACAAAAACCTTTGTAGAGTGTTCTATCAAGTTATATGTTCTGGAGAGTTGTGAATTATAGTTTTTCTTATTCTAAATAGCTAAATTTAGTTTATTTATTGATATAAAATAAAATAGGCACTATACAGTAACCCATATGGTCCATTTAAAATTTTACTTTTACCGACTTAATATAATTTCGATACACATTATTGCAACTGTCATGGGAATTACAAAATCAGTAGCACCATCTTTTTTGTACCGGTCATGTGCTTTCAGTGGACAAACTCCGTGTTTCTCAGCGACAGCCCAGAAACCTGACTGATCTAGAGAAGATCTGTGTGGAGGAGTGGGCCAAAATCCCTCCTCCAGTGTGTGCAAACCTGGTGAAAAACTACAAGAAACGTTTGACCTCTGTAATTGCAAACAAAGGCTACTGTACCAAATATTAACATTGATTTTCTCAGGTGTTCAAATACTTATTTGCAGCTGTATCATACAAATAAATAGTTAAAAAAATCATACATTGTGATTTCTGGAATTTTTTTTTTTGATTATGTCTCTCACAGTGGCACCTACGATAACAATTTCAGACCCCTCCATGATTTCCAAGTGGGAGAACTTGCAAAATAGCAGGGTGTTCAAATACTTATTTTCCACACTGTACACATCCCCCATTATCCCTCACCCCAGCTGACTGTTTCCTCCTTTTCCTACACCATACTTGCACACCAATTTACACTCTTACTACTGCTCCTGACCCCCACCCCTCCACCTCACCACCTTTCCTGCATGCCGCCACTTCCTTTGACAAGGCACCAATGCTCACCTCTGCCACTGTACTGCACACCATCACTGCAGTAATGCATCCTTCCATATATCTTGCTACTATATATACAGTATATACCCAGTGGTGTATTTCAGTTTTGTGCTGCCCTAGGCCAGACGGAACTCGTGCACCCCCTAATATAAATATGACCTACCCTTTCCCACCCTTTCCTGTCGAGGCCACAGCCCCATTTAAGACCCGCCCTGACATTTTCCAGTGGGGACACTAGTTCTGAGGGCTTTGGGGGGCAGTAGAGTCCCATAATTTGCAGGGATTTACTCTGACTTCCTGTTTTGCTATGGAGCCCGTCAGCTGACTTTTTGACAGTTTTTAGCCTCCCGACATGGCTTCTGTCTCTCTCTAGCTGAGAACTCAGGTGGGAGGTCCCCGATGGTGTCCCTGCCAGTATTATTATACCGGCAGTAGTGCGGCCGCTTTATGGGGGCACTAGACTGATTTGCCTCCCGGCCCAGTCTGCCCCAAGACTGGCGCTACACTAAAAGTGTAGCGCAAGCCACGGGGACCATTTCCGTGCTGCCCCCCTGCAAAGTGCTGCCCTAGTGCCTAGTGCTGGGTCTTGTTGGCCTAGGCCAAGATACAGCATTGTATATACCAGTAGCAATAACTGTTGTAGACTACAGATTTTTACTGTATATCACAAAATACTGAGCTTGTGAGAAAAGATTGAAGGTTCAATGCTTCTTGCTATAGAGCAGTTACTAATTATGAACCATCCACAGACCAACCAACAGTGGACACGCAAGTGATTTAACGGCTCAACTACCACAGGCTTGCTAAAAATGTTTAAAATACAGAAACATTCTGCACAGGTATGGTAACTTTCTTTGCAAAATGTGACATTTAAAGCATATACAGTATGTTTTAAAAAGACTTGCATATAAGATTTATTCTACTGCAATGAAAACCCGATCATCATTATGTAGCCAAAATTGTATGCATTTAAAGTCTATATCATGGTCATCTGTGAACTCTCATCTGAAAAGTTAAAACTGCAGAGTTGATTTAGTAAAACTGGAGAGTGCAACATGTGATGCAGCTGTGCACGGTAGCCAATCAGCTTTGAACTACAGCTTGTTACATTAAGCATTGGCAAAAAAAACTGGGGGCAAAGCTGGTGGGAAGGATAGATACTCTGGTTTTCATTGCAATTCAGGGCCCATTGTAAAACATTGCCCTCACTTCCTGTTCCAGTTGTAATGTTTTCACAGGAACAGGAAGTAAGAATAACTCTTGCTAGTGGAGGCACAATAGTAAAAACATGACCAAGGTTTTAGCACTTTAATGAAAATGATAAAAAAAATAATAATAATTATCTATCTATCTGAACATCTATCTATCTATCTATCTATCTATCTATCTATCTATCTATCTATCTATCTATCTATCTATCTATCTATCTATCTATCTATCTATCTATCTATCTATCTATCTATCTATCTATCTATCTATCTATCTATCTATCTATCTATCTATCTATCTATCTATCTATCTATCTATCTATCTATCTATCTATCTATCTATCTATCTATCTATCTATCTATCTATCTATCTATCTATCTATCTATCTATCTATCTATCTATCTATCTATCACTATATAAATGTGACTGGCATTGAAGGAGTTAACACTAGGGGGTGAGGAAGGGGTTAAATGTATTCCCTACATAGTGTTCTACTGTGGGGGTGGGGGGGTGACTGGGGGGGGAGGAACACAAGGAACACAGATCGGTCTCCTCCTCTCCAGAGACGAGAAACTGTCTCTGTGTAAAACGGCAATGAGAGATGATCTATATGAGATCATCTCTCATTCGCCGCACAGATCGCATCGCAAACGGCCACTCTGATTGGCCGTTCGCCGCGATCTGTGATTGGCTGTGTCCAAGGGACACGGCCAACACAGAGCTTCCCCGCTGCGCACTCTGGAGCGCGCACTGGGAACGGCCAAAGGGGCGGCCGTCAAAAGACGGCAGGTTGGATATTCAGACCCGCGCTGTACCTGTCATTCGGCTATAGCGCGGGTCTGAAGTGGTTAAAGTGTCATTAAACCTAAAATATATCTCTGATCTGATTTATGTACCAGTATGTCCTATACCTGTTTGCAGAACCTTTCTTTCCTGCATGTTTTACTTTTTAGTAAATACCTGATTGATCCTGTTGTTTTCAAGTAATTCCCTATTGGTGGTGTCATTCTCCATTCCTCTTGTAGCCACCCCATATTACATTTATCATCTGCTACAATAGCTTAATTGACAGCTTACACCCTCTCTCGCAAGTCATCTGACATGAAAACACATTGTGCCAGATTCAGAAAGACTTATGCTGGAGTATATCGATATGCGCCACGTAAAAGTAAAGATGGGCCGTAGTATCTATGCGCCGTACCCACAAAACTAGATACGCCTGAAAACGGGCTTCCTCCGATCGACTTAACTTTCCTACGCCGGCGTATCTTAGGTGCATATTTTCGCTTGCCGCATCTGTCGTGCCCATTGATTTCCCATTCAAATATGCAAATGAGGGAGATATGCCGATTTGCGAACGGATTAGCACCAGACCCTGGCTACGTGCGCCGTGCGTACGTCGTACGTCCGGCACGAAGTTATTCCTACAAATAGCTGCTTTATCTTTACACCAGACGGCCACAGGTCAGCAGGAGAGCAGCTACAGCAGCAGCGTTACCGACAAAAATAGCAAGCTGACCAACCACACTTGCAGGACAACACCTCTGTGTGCCAACATGCCAGGGGCAGCCGTGGTCCTAGCACTACTAATGGGTCCCCCGGTACGGAGGAGGAGGGCACATGAGAGGATATACCGCACGCGCATGAGCCTCTTTAGCATGGGTGATGAGGAGGTGTATTGCATCTTCAGATTCAGCCCTGCTGCCATCCTGGAAATAACCACAACCCTGCAGGATGACATCACCAGCAAGACACACCGCTCACAAGCAGCGCAGCCACTGGTGAAGGTACTGGCAACACTCCATTTGCTTGCCAGTGGATCATTCCAGCGTACAAGTGGAGTGGTGGCTGGGATGTCACAATCCACCATAAGCAGATGTGTGCACCAGGTTGTCCCGGCAATTCTCAGACGCATGCCCCACCACATCATCAGACCCACCACTGAGGACCTGCGGCAGAAGACAATGATAGATTTCTACAGCATTGCAGGATTGCCACGCACTGTGGAGGCCACTGATTGCACACATGTGGCACTACAGCCCCCCCATGCCACAGAGCACATATACCGCAATCGGAAGCATTGGCATTCCATCAACGTACAGGTGATAGCCGATGCCCAATGCCTCATATGGCACGTCCGTGCCAAACACCCCGGGTCCAGTCACGACAGCTACATATACTGTCAAAGCCCCATCCCAACGGAATTCGAACAGAACGTGTACAAGGACAGCTGGCTGGTTGGTGAGTGACATGGGTGGCAGGCATGATTGTCCGACCCCATGATGCAGACATCACAAGGGGAACATGCACTACTAACATCCTCCTGTCTTTTCCCTTCCAGGTGACTCTGCATATGCACTTGGACCCCATCTCATGACTCCTTTCTGGAACCCCCAAACCCCAGGAGGGAGAAGATACAATGAAGCACATATCCAAACCCGTGCAGTGGTGGAGCAAACATTTGGGCTCCTGAAGTCCCGTTTCCGATGCCTGGATAAGTCCGGGGGGGGCCCTCTTGTATTCCCCTACCTTCGTGTGTCAGATCATCAGTGCATGTTGCATGCTGCACAACTACGCCATGAGAAAGGGCCTGCAGATTGACATATGTGATGACCTGACCCCTATCCCACACAGTCCCCACCTGCCAAAGGCTACCCCATCTGCTGATGGAAGAGCAGTCAGGAGGGTCCTCGCGGTAGGCATCTTTGGACAATAAACCAATACATTGATCACACATACAATGCACGCATGCACACCACTGAGGTCCCTAGATCACACACAGCACATCCACATCACATTGGATTAGCCCAAGTCCAACATGCAGGACTTGGGAGCAGCAACGCCGCGTCAAGGCCCCAAAGATGTCGCTGTCCATTCATACTACATTCAGACGGGGATAACTTCTCCCCAACTACCGAGGGTGATATCCCTTACTGGCAGGAGTGCCACCCCCACATTCACACACCATTCACACAGTAGCCTGCACTACTGACCGTGTGCAGTTTGTTTATAAAAAAAAGGCTCATAACCTGAGCATAAACTAAAAAAAAAGGCTCATAACCTGAGCCGAGAGAAAAAATTTAGAAAAAAAAGAGCCACAAAAACAACCCATCATTTGGCCTGACGGGGGCTCCTTCTGGTGGGCCCTCTCTGGCTCCTCAGCTGCCCGGAGGGAGCCTCGGGTGGGGGGGCATCTGGAGTTGGCTGATCCCCGGGTGGGCCACTCCTGGCAGGTGTGGCCTGCATGCCCTCCAAGGCCACAGCTATCCGGCTGAGGAATGAGTTGGTCTGGGCCTGCATCCTCAGCTGCCGGGTCACATGATACTGCTGGGCCTGCTGCCTCTGCCTTCCCTGTTCCTGGATGGCAGCTGTGTTGGCCTGGACGGCTGCAGTAAGGTGCCGAACATCAGCCTGCACCTCCCCCAGGCTGGTCACCACTGCAGCGCAGTTGCAGCTGACGTCCTGCACCGCCTCTGTCATGTGGCCCACGGAGGCCAGGCTGCCTGCCACACGATCCAGGTGCCCAGCTATCTCCCCCATCTGCTGGGTCTGCCTGGCCTGGTCCCTCGCCATTTGGTCATGGACCATGTCAGACACCCCCCTGGTCTTACAGGTCGCCTTCCTGGGGCCAGGAGATGGTAGTCCTGGGGGATTGGGTTGATCTTGAGGGGCTTCCCCTGATGGGGGAGGGGATCTGAGAGGGCCGAAGGGGAGGACTCCTCCAAAAATAAAAACAACTGCTCCAACACGACCTGCTTCTCCTCAACCACCTCAGTAGGTGAGATGTGGGCACTCCCCTCCACCGCGGTGTCTTCAGTGCCCAGGGGTCGGGTTAAGGATACAGTTGGGGGATAGGGTGGAATGGCCGCCGGCAGTTGATGGCCCAGCTCCGTCATCTGTGGATGACACAAAGCATACACATGTTGGTGGTCCCACACACTTGGCACATGTACCCCCCCCCACATGCAACACACCAAATAGGGGATAAAAATCACTTACCTGTCCTGGAGCCTTCCTCCACAGAATCAAACCCCTCCACGCCCTCCAACTGCTCCCTCTCCAGACAGCGGGCGACCACCTCCTCCTCTGTGGTCAGGCTGACCGCACATAGGGGTCCACCCCCCGTGCCCCTCTCATGCCTTCTGATGGCGGCCACCTTGTTCCGGACTTTGCGCCTGACATCAGTAATCTTTTTACAGATGTCAGAAGCAGTCCGGGTCGAATATCCCAAGCTGTTGACCCTGGCAGCAATGGACTCCAGGATGGCCTTCTTCCTGTCCCGGCTGGTCTGGCGACTTTTACATCCATGGAGGAAGACATCGTAGGTCTCCATAGCCGAGATGACGGCTGACAGCTCCTGGGCATTAAAGTTCAGCTTCCTCCTCTGTCTGCGGGGAACGGGAGCAGCTATCTCCAAGCAAACGTAACTTCCCTGGGGGGAGGAAAACCGGATATACTTTTGCGCCAGACTGGCGCATCTGCGGCCGCATTAATACGCGCGACGTAAGATGTTGCATCGACGTTTCCCAGGAAGTGGTGCCGACGGAATTTGTGAGCATGCGCACAGGGAAGCGAGTAGACCCTGATGTCACTGCGCATGATCCGTGGATGATGCGCCGTACATAATTCTCTGCGCTGGGCTCCGTCCATCATTTACATATGGTCACACCCACTTCCACTTATGTCGGGTTTGCGCCTTCGCGTTTACGTTACGCTTTGCGCAAAGTAAGGAGCAAGTGCTTGGTGAATACTGTACTTGCCTCATTGTTCGCGCCGGCGGAACGTATATGCACTGCGCTACGCCGGAACAAACATGTGCCCATCTACCTGAATCTGGCCCATTGTGGGATAAGGCCTGCAAAAATAATTGGCAGTGATTTTCTTTTTCTATTTTGGTTTATCATCCGAATAAAGCAGCAAGTGCTCCCTAGGATTTGTATGCAGGTGTTTACTTGTAATAATTATTGTTCATTAAACCGCAGGACTGCGGCAGCGGAGGGTGGCCGTGAGGAACACAGAAAGCCTTCTGTGGTGGTATGTGGAGGATGAGAGAAAATGTAGCCACGCTAAAATTGTATTTTATATGTGGAGGATGACTCTGCTTTCTCCGCTCACTGATCGCACATTGTGGTGTGGAACAAGTGAATAAATGTCACATGACCTTACACGACTTACAAGGACTTAAATAAAGTATTTGGAACAGTAATTTATCATATATTTGTTGTTATATTAACTATTCATAGATGTCAACAGTGGCTATGGGTCTAACAACACTATAGTACTTGAATAGAAAAAACTTTTTTAAATCATCTCCCGTAAGTAGATGTAAACATGATTTATGAAATTGGAGCTGGACACATGTGTGACGGTAGTAGAACATATTCCCGTCAAGCATTCCCTTCTTCTCCCATAAAGAAATCACCCAATATTCCACGACTAGGAATATCCCTGGAATCGCTGAATAATCCACACATGAGCCATGGCTTAATGCTGAATGTAAACAGGACACACTTTATTGAAAGTACACGGCACACTTTTATACAGGATTTGGAACATCCCGCCCCCAACAACCGCTTTCCTATTGGTCCATTGTAAAGTATGCAGTCTACACTCTGGTCCTCCAAAACCATGCAAATGAGGACTTGAAAATGACACAGCAGAGATTGATCAGAACGGTTTGAATAGAAGCCTGCTATGTGTATTCAGACAAAAGCCCCAGGGGGGCAATCAATGTACACAATAGCCAGCCACAGAACAATGGAGCCGTCTGGAGAATTGAGACAGGGCAGAAGTCATTTACACCTGATAATAGAAAGGCTTTAGATAGGGTTATCACACAATGGACAATGAGTATCTGTTCTGAGTCTATTGACCTGGCTGAGGTTCAGAATTAAATCTTCTGTAATACATGAATTAGGATTTCAGTATTTCATGGTCCATGACATTACTCCCCCTGGAAAATAGTTCAACATCCGCAGTGGGACCCAAACGGGTCACTCGAGGATGTTGGGCAAGTAGTCTTAAGGTTCCAGGACTGTCTGCCGGGATAACCCATCCGCCTTCCTGCTTTGAGGCCCTGGCCCATAATCGGACGGCAAGAGGCTCGCATTCAGTCCTCTCCAAAAGCCCCTGTCCCGGCTAGGCCTGTCACACATCTCCCCTTTTGGCAGGGGACTAACCCAGTAGGAGACACCAGATGGGTTGTCTCTGAATTCAGTCAGTAGTTCCAGTCCCCCAATGCCGGTATCCATACAGTACCCCAAATCACTTGCTCCAAACCGAGCATTACTCACCCCGCCATCCTCTGCCTCTCTCAGGGAACACGTCTGCCGCTGGGGAGAGGCCTGGACTAGCCCTTCTCCCTGGAGTCCTTTCAGCCGCTGGAGAGATGACAGGGTGGCTGGGCTCAGTCCATCATGCTGTTGGGGGTCTGGGCCAACTGGCCACCATTTATGGGGTATACCAGTGGAGACTGAAGTCCCATCCACTGATGTGAGGTGAAAATCCCCCAGTGCTTGCAAAGCAAAGCCAACGTCATCCTGTTTCAGTCCTGTACCATTTTCTGGGGTTGTGCCAGTGGAGACTGAAGTCCCATCCACTACCACAGGAACCCCTTCTTCTGTTAGGTGAAAGCAGAGGCCCGGGGCACTCTGCTCTGTTGCCAGCTCTTCCGCTGGGTGTAAGAGCTTTACCACCTCAGCTGGTTGCTGGGGAGTGGGGCCAACCGCCCCGGCTCCCTGGAACTCCACAGTTGGTCCCGGTGCTGGGCAGAGATGGCTGGCACTTTGCCCTGTTGCCAGCACTTCTGCTGGGGGTGCATAATCCATAACATCCTCTGAATAGTCCATACATTCTGTAATCTGTGGCTGGGGGGTGATCGCCATCTTCTCACCCTGAGCCTCCGAAACTGCCACAGGGGTGGGGCAGAGGTCTTGAACCCTCTGTCCGGTGACCAGCGCTTCAGCTGGGGAAGTTCTGTGTAACTCCACAAATACTGCTCTTGGTGCTGGGCAGAGCACAGTGACGTTTGGCCCTGATCCCAGCTCTTCTGCTGGAGGCCCATCAGGTTGTTTTTCCTCAGCAGAAAAATCTATTAAATCCCCTGTCTCTGCAACTGGTGTCTGGGGATAGAGGTTCACCATCTCCTGTCCATGTAACCCAGAAGATGCTCTAGGTACTGAGCAGAGGTTAGCAGAGCTCGGCCCTGCGGTCAGAACTTCAGCTTTGGGAATGGCAATCTCCAGATTTTCCACTGCCGATTCACTGGCATACTGCTGGACAGTCACATTCCTCCATTCAAGATCGTCCCATGCAGAAACGGGATCATCAAGGTCAGTCGGCACTTGCTGCATCCGCCATATAACCTCCTGGTCGATAGCTGCAGGGGCAGGTTGGAAAAGCACACTGTTACCCTGCCACATGGACGATTCTTCAGCCAGGATTTCAGCATTGTCCACTGGTATTTCCTGATAGTCCCAGGCAAAGGGAGCCCGGCCCTGGCGCTGAGCAGAGTCTGGCAGCTGTTTGTAGGCGATCTCCAGGTCCCATTCCCGAGCGGCCAGAAATTCCAAATCTTCCTGTAGCCAGTGCGCTCCCGAGATATTCAATTTTTTCTCTCTGTGCTCCATTATGTCCTCCAAGCGCCACTCCCGATCATCCCCAAAGTTGGGATCACTGGACATCCTCCAATACAACAATCCCAGGTCATCATAGTCATAGCCTTCTGTGGGGCTGTCATCCGCTGACCATGGGCACTCTTGGGCTACATACCACCTGAGGGCTCTGTAGCTCTCATCCAGCTGCATCTCTGCCCCGATCAGCCTGTTTAATTCCGCTATCCACTCCTGCTTCGGTTGTTCCCCCAACAACGACATTCGTACGTCATACTGCGGCCAGTACCTTGCATAGATGTAGGGCAGGACCTCTCCTTGTTGTTGCTGCTCGAGAGCTAGCGCTTCCTTCCAGAGTTGGCACCGAATCACATCCGCCCATCCCAGCAGGACCTCCTCTGATTCTGGTCCTGTGTGCTGTATCCGCATCTCTTGTAACCTTCTTCTGAATTCCTCTTCCATGGTTACTGGTATCTGTACCTCTCCTCGTCTTTCATTTGGTGCTGCTTCTTTAGGCGTTGTCACCGATCGTCGTATTTCTGAAATTCTCAGCTCATGTTGCCGCTCTCGTTCTTTCTCATCAAAAGCTTCAAAAGCGCTAAACGGAATCTTCCTTGTGTCTGCTGTGCTGTACTCACTGTTTGGAGAATGTGCGGCTGCTTGTTGGACTGCTGCCAGTTTTAACTGTAGCTCTGCGTCTCTTATTTGTTTAGCCTCCTCCGCTAACAGGGTCATCACTTTCAGCACCACATCCGCCGTTGGGTTCGGACCGAACCATGCTAATTTTTCTCTTATTAGCTTGTTGGCTGGTGATTCCTCATCCTGAATCACTGGTGTCTCCATCTCTTGTACTGCAGGCCTTGCTGCAACCGAGTTCTCCTGGTCTAGCTCCATTAATTCTGCTATGATGACACGCTCGGTTTTGTTGCTAGCAATCCTTCCACGAACTTCTAGTAGTTCTTTCAGTGTATTTCTTTTAAGCCGGGTGTACCAATCTTCCATTCACTGTTCCCAGTGTCTGCTTGGAATCCTGGTGTAAAGGAAAGTAGAAGGGAAAATCCCGCTGCTGCCAACCAGTTGTGACGGTAGTAGAACATATCCCCGTCAAGCATTCCCTTCTTCTCCCATAAAGAAATCACCCAATATTCCACGACTAGGAATATCCCTGGAATCGCTGAATAATCCACACATGAGCCATGGCTTAATGCTGAATGTAAACAGGACACACTTTATTGAAAGTACACAGCACACTTTTATACAGGATTTGGAACATCCCGCCCCCAACAACCGCTTTCCTATTGGTCCATTGTAAAGTATGCAGTCTACACTCTGGTCCTCCTAAACCATGCAAATGAGGACTTGAAAATGACACAGCAGAGATTGATCAGAACGGTTTGAATAGAAGCCTGCTATGTGTATTCAGACAAAAGCCCCAGGGGGGCAATCAATGTACACAATAGCCAGCCACAGAACAATGGAGCCGTCTGGAGAATTGAGACAGGGCAGAAGTCATTTACACCTGATAATAGAAAGGCTTTAGATAGGGTTATCACACAATGGACAATGAGTATCTGTTCTGAGTCTATTGACCTGGCTGAGGTTCAGAATTAAATCTTCTGTAATACATGAATTAGGATTTCAGTATTTCATGGTCCATGACAACATGTATCTGCAGTGTTTTCTTATCTCTCTTCAAAGAGCTAAGTCCGGTAGCTCTCTCCTGAACCATTCCTCTGTTGTTAGTATGATAACTCCTGACAAATTCTCAGACACATCAAATAAAAGCAGCCTGAAATTTCTGTCAGGGGAGGTTGCTAAAATAGTTTAGCATGGAGCTGGACCTGTTACAAAACACCTCTTAAAAAGTCTCTGCCTAAGAGGAGAGGGGGTGTGTGCCTTTCCTCAAATCAGCAATGTTATCTATCTTTGCTGTATGCCCAGACATCACACTCTGTGTTGAATAGGAAGAAAAAATCTGAACTTTCTAAACAGTATATAAATGTGAAGACAGCAGATATACATGTAAAATTTATGTGGGGAGATTTGGTTCATCCCTGTTTATCATCTGAGGCTGTTCACTTCACTGGGTGTATGGAGGGTTTACATCCACTTTAAGGAAGAAAAATATAAGTAAAATTATGTTTATACAACAATTTATTTATCCCTTATAATTGTACATCATAAAATATGTTTCCACTTTGCATATCAAAACGAATACTCTTGGTACCCTGATAAGGAAGCCATGTACATGTTGTAGAATATAACATTTTTGCCATGATGAAAAATAATCTGGTCACCAAGCTAACACAATAACTGTTTCATTCACTGGGAAATATTTGTCATTGAGCCTATTAAGTTTCTATCAGTTACATTTGGTATTTGTTTTATCGCTAGAAAGCCTTTGGGCAGATTGTGTTCACTGACCTTGGTATTTGATTGAGATTCAAATTGCTTTCTGAATGCACTGCAAAAGACTTGTGTAGCAAAGAGAATAAAAGATAGATTGACAGAATTTCAAGCATTGCAAACTACCAATTGTTGTTATAGTAATCTGTGTTTGGAACATTGGCCTAAATATAAAGCAATGTACCAAAAAATGTTTTTATTCATGTCTGAGGATCAGATACAGAATACTAAATAATCTGGTTTTGTGCAGCTTTTGTCTGGCTATGAAAAACATTTTCCAGGATTAATACCCAATTTTATGCTCACTCTTTTCATAGGCCATACCAATTATGGTCACTTTACCTTTGAGCTTCCTTTTACTATTGTGTGTTTATTACTCTTATCTTTGCCAGTATGTATGATATATACATGTTGTGTCTTGTATCTTTATGTCTACAACCTTTGTACAATATGCAATGTACAAGCACTTTTGAACCATTTTTTTTTTTACTCAACACTGTAAATAATGTATACAGTATATAAGAAAAGTTTCAAAATGACAATCCACCTTTTGCAAACAAACTAGTAAATGTAACAGCATTGGTATTATGATCAATGTGCTAGGTTTTTGCAATGAAGCTTGCAGAGGATTGCACTCATAATCAGTACATTGCAGGCTCATGCAAAGTCTGCCCCCCCCCACCCTCAGATCTGTTCAGACCCACTGAAGAAAGTCACCTCCAACTACTGGAGGGGGGAGAGCAGAGAGAAGTGGAGAGATTAGCTGGCACTGTGCATAGTTCCTCTGTGGCTGTGGCAGATTTGCCTTACAGCAATTATTTGTTTACATGCCAATGCCACCACACTATGCCCTGGTTCACACTGGGCTGCGGGAGTGAAGCCGTGCGAGTTCAGCTGAACTCGCACGATTTCACTCCCGCTGGCAGTCCCGATTTCGGCCGCGATTTAATAGACATCTGTGCGGGTTTCTGCACAGATGTCAATGTAAATCGCAGCCTGAAATCGCAAAAAGTAGTTCAGGAACTACTTTTTGAAATCTGTGCAACGGCGCAGATGCGGCGTCGCACCGATTAGGACGGTGTCATTGCCGGCAATTGCCGGCACATGCCGCCGATTTGAGATGCGAAATCGCATCTCAAATCGAACTAATTTGTACCCAGTGTGAATCTGGGCTTCTGTTGACTTGGTGATGCAATACAGAAGACAATTCTGCTTGACTCAATATAGGAATTTTGATGAGAATTCTATATATACCCTGATAGTGTTAATATTTGAAACACAGGGTTTTATAGATGTTAGTGGAAAATCTTTCACAAAAATGTTATAAAATACCAATGTTTTATAAGAATATACAGTATGTTCCTTGTGTTTTGTAGAACATACCGAAACCTCAAAAATCCTTCATAAGTTACTTTTTAACTTGTATTGATCTATTCATATGAGATGTAGATTCTCAGTAATTTATATGGAGACCAAAACATGATCTAATGTTTACATTCCTTGTCTAAGGTTAGGTTCATGTCTGTGCTGGTGCTGGAAGGTGTGTAAATCGCAACACCTGCAGGCAGTGGCCTAACAAAGGTGCTGCCATTTAAAGGGTGACATTAACTCCTAATGGCACCCCCACGTGCCATTAGTAGGAACTATTCCTGGCTTGGGTTTTACACTTGAAAGCCATATTTTCTTCCTGATGGAAGTGGTCTCCATCCCACAAGTGGCTAAAGCAGGTTGTAAAATTAGGTCTAGTAGAAACATTCTTATAATAGGCATTAGGAGAGCTGACGTGAACAGGTGATTTGGATAATTTAATGGATTTTCTGACTTTGATTATTTCTTGTGAAGTTTTGTTCTATTAGCATTTTGTTGTTCTAATTTAGGTAAGTCAATATTTTCAAAACACTTTTCAAAACTGGTATAATGGGGACTAATGTTACCTGTAAAATTTTCCATAGAAATTGGGAAATTCCTGTAGCATAAAATCTGTTGTTTGTGATAATTTCCTGTTTAGAAAGTTTGATACTAGGAACTGCTTGCAGTTTTACCCTAAGATTAAGTTTATTTGACTGTAGAGTCTGGTTTATCTCCTGGGGTGAGAAATACTTGACTGGACTATCCCAGGTATTTCTAAGCCCTAGCAGTTAAGCATACGTTAAGTTCCATGTGTAGTTTTTCTATTATAGGGTAACAATTATGTTTGTGTTTTGGCTGAATATCATGCTATTCTATGTTTGTTTTTTTCTGTTCAATTAGTTAATTATTGAACATAGCTAAATGAGGAGTTCCCCATATAGTGGATATATGTGCTGGTAGCGGGAGATGTGTTCTTGAACTTATTTTTCTTAAAGTAAGTTTTAATTTAATAGGCTATACAGTCTCAAACCAGGTTGAATCATTGCCATGTATGGGTCTGATTATGGGTTTGGGGGGGGGGGGGGGGGGTGTACAGTAAATACATTTTCTGCATTTTTTTGCTTTTGGATGTACTGCAGCAAAACGTAACATTTACAAAACAAAAAATACGGTAATTGAAATTGTGGTAATTTACATTTCCCTGCTGGCCAAATTGATTTTAAAGTGTTCACTCCAATTTACTTTAATAGGGTTTGGAGTAGGCATCCAAACTTCAGCTAGGTTTGACAAACATCCCACCAATCTGGGCCCAGGGCATTCACTCATAACTAGGTACAATGTACTGAAGGAGGCTTGGGAGGACTATAGAAATTTGAAATAAAAACAAAAAAAAACATAGGAGATGTGGTTAAAGTAACAATGAAGTAAGACTGGGAAAACTACAATGATTTGTAGGAAATCTGTGTCCCATGGGCAAAACTCACTTCTGGGGACTGTAGAAGATTTACCCATAGAAGGGTTACTTTAGGTGGTAATTTTT
Source organism: Rana kukunoris (assembly GCA_029574335.1). Lineage (NCBI taxonomy): Eukaryota > Metazoa > Chordata > Amphibia > Anura > Ranidae > Rana > Rana kukunoris. The sequence continues at coordinate 263,703,485 of CM056050.1, read as the reverse complement.
ACCCCTTTCCCAGCACAGTTTTAAAATATATAAAACAGTAGAAACATATAAAATTACTGAGCTTAAATCTAGACGTAGGAGGAAGGTGCAAGGGCAGCGAGTCCCTCTTGGTATTCCACCCCATCATAGAAGGGAGGGGTCTCCAAGAAGGAGAGGAGAATTCCTCCTCTTCACCATACATCCCCATAACTGACGATGAGCATATAACAAATTCTTGAACTCTAAACCCACTTTTTCCTGACCTAAAGTTCTATAGCTTGAAGCCCATCCAAAAAGTTCTTAAGAACCATGGGGTCTGGAAGGCCATGCATCCAAAGGTGTCTATGGTCCTTGTTACAAAATGGTAGTAAATAGTGGGGAGAAATAATGACCCAATTCACTGGCTGAGTGAAATATAAAAACTGATCGATCAGTCCATTAGTTATAACTTGTTTAAGGGTATATTGACGTAATTATCTACATGGAATGACCTAATATTAAGAATGTACAGTGTAGCTACAAGCAGTGATCTAGAATTGTAAGTCAAGACATTTGGGACAAGAGGTTTTTCTTTGTTGGTTATATCTATCCAAAATTGGGAGTTTACAATATTGCTTTAGCTCTGTGTTTCTCAATTCCAGTCCTCACGCCCCCCCAACAGGTCAGGTTTTCAGGATTTCCATTATTTTGCACAGGTGATTTGATCAGTTTCACTGCCTTAGTAATTCCCACAGCCTTTTAATCTGAGGGAAATCCTGAAAACATGACCTGTTGGGGGGGTGTGAGGACTGGAATTGAGAAACACTGCTTTAGCTGCAGTCAGCACTGAAAGCATTCAAAGCATTTGAGAGGGTTAACATAATGGCAGCAATAGAAAAGCTTCTGTAACATGTTGTGGTCATGTATCCAAACCAATGTTAAAAAGTATCATTAGCCAGGTATGTGCTCTTTCAAGTGGAGTTCTGTGGGCTTAAAAGTTGTTTGGGCACCTTGGTCATAATTATCCCGCTGATTATTTGAGAGATGTGAAGCCGCGTACACACGGCAGAGAACCTCGACGGGCAGAACACATCGTTTCGCCCGTCGAGGTTCTCTGCCGGCCGTCGAAATCGGCGACCCGCCCGTCGGGAATGGCAACCAGCCATTCATCCAGGCGGGCCGTCGAGCAAATAGAGAACATGCTCTCTATTTCTGCTTGACGGCATTCCCGACGGGATGCTCACCGAGAGCGTACACACGGCCGAGGTCCTCGCTGGAATGCAGCTTCCAGCGAGGTTCTCGCTGGTTTCCATCGAGAACCTCGGTCATGTGTACGCCGCCTGATGTGTTCTGCCCGTCGAGGTTCTCTGCCGTGTGTACGCGGCTTGAGACTTTCTAATATCAGGAGTATCATTTCTCCATCTCCTGTGGTAAAAAAAAAGTGGGTCTTGCCTTTGTAATAGAAGCCTAAATGGACACGCCCACCTGTATTTAATGTGGTGGAAAAGAGTTTGTAAAACTGGTTTAGAGGATCTCCTTGAAACCAATGAATATTATGCTCTTGTATATTTAAATTGCGGTGATGTCTGATAGGTTTCATGATTGGCAGAAGCAATGTGACTTGAAAGTCACATCCTTAGGAGTACCACACTGCAGCACTGCTTAGAGCTTGTCCTTCATCCTACACATGCACTCCCCATGTGTCTTATTTTTGTAAATATATTTGCTACTGATTTTTGTTGTACTTATGGTTCTCATTTCTACATTTGTTTTATATCACACAACTGGTCTATTATGGTGGCAAATAATTTGGGATCATTGCATGGCTATTAAACCCCCTAACCCCATATGTATTTTTACATTCATATAGTGACATTTTTCCTGTTAAATACTTCACAGTACATATCTGGTAAAGTAATTTCAAATTGTCTTTCACAACTGGCTGGGACAATGTGGAAATCACTCACTAATTTCTGTCCTTCATCTGCTTCCTCTGCTTCCTTGCTAACTATGTTCTCATGATTAGCCAAGTTTTGAAAGCTAGACTCTGGGCACAAAAACTCCTTTAAATTTAATCCTCAATAGCCACAAATGTGATAAATCTACTTTGTGTGCACCAAATTCCTCTCTTCGCCTAATAATTACCTTGAGAAGTACTGGTGAGATTATCACTGTGCTGCACATAGCCTGTGCAGAGAACATTGCTGAGGGAAGGACCTAAATTATTTACCCTAGGAGGAGGGGGGATACAAGACCAGTCACCCTGCACAAGGAGTGAAAGCAGAAGTGACCAGTCTAAATACAGGAGAGTCTCATGCCCCGTACACACAATCGGGATTCCCAGCAGTAAAAAATCCGCCGGGTACCTGGGGGGGGAACCGAGAACCTGCTGGGTCGCTTTCCCTGTGTACTCACCAGATTTTTTCCCATCTGGAAAACTGCGGTGAGAGCTTTGGCCAGGAATCCCGGCCCTGTGTATGCTCCACTGCAGTGTTTCTCATAGGAAAAATGCTGGTAAAACAGAACGCTGGAAATCGCTGCAGGAAAAAGGAGAACATTTTCTCCTTTTTCCTGCCGTGATTCCCGGCAGTTTTCCTGTTGGGAAAAATGCCATGGAGCATACACACGGACAGTTTTCCTGGCCAAAAGCTTTCATGGCATTTTTCCTGACGGGAAAACTGGCCATGTGTACGAGGCATCGCATTGGATTACTGCACAAACCTGAAAGAAATACTCAAAGCACACCAGGATTCAAGAAACAACATAATACTGTACTTATTGTATTAAGCTGATACCTGATTATTCTGGAGTTCAGCTTTAAATCCTTTTGAACTGTCCTTAAAGGCTAAGTTCACCTTTGTTCACCTTCTTTTTTTTTTTGTCTAAATTCCAGCTCCTCTATGTACCAAGCATTGTACTTCGTTTTTGCATTAGTCAATGTCCCTGGTCACTGTCACACCAGTTATATGATGCTATACTTCACTGGTGACAGTATGTAAAAAAATATATTGTGAAATAAATGTTTTACATTTTTCTTCATTCTCCAAACCATTGTGGCAAAAATTACAACTTCAAAAAACATACAACTTACTAAATATCTCAGACTGTTTACCTTCCAAAAAGGGGTCATTTGGAGAATATTTGTATTGTCCTGGTGTTTTCGGGCCACAAGAAATGAAAACAGCCATCAGTACATCAGGATTAATCAATTTTCATATATACAGTATATATCATAGTTTGTGGACTCTATAACTTTCACACAGACTAAATTATAAACACTGATTTGGGTTATTTTCACCAAAGGATATAGCAGAATACAGTTTGGCCTAAACCTATAAAGAAAGAATATTTATATGCAACATTTTCTAACAGAAACAAAGAAAAACTATTTTTTTCAAAATTTTTGTAAAAAAAAAAAATATATATATATATGTATATTTCATATGGGTACAGTGTTGCATGAAACTGCTAATAGCTGTAAATTGGCCTGGGCAGGAAGGGGGTGAAGGTGCCTGGTCAATACCACTTCAATAAGTGGTATGATCTGTCATATTTTCAATATCAGTGCCGAAATTTCTCGATATCTCCCAGGGTATGCATACTTTTGAGCACAACTGTATTATATGTATAAGTAGCAAAAAAGTAGCACTAATAAAAAAAAAAAGAATGTGTCCCTCATTTTGGTCTGATTTTGTATGGTTGTATATAAAATGCACTATTTATTCATCAAAAAGTGTTTTTAACAGTGCTAAACCTTTTACCAATTTCCAAATTGTGGCATTTGTAAATTTCAAAAGCCAGTATAAAGGAATGGTGTTCTATTCCTACATACTTGCTAATAGATGTCCCTCATTCCCATCTCAGAAAGTTGGAAGGTATGTTATTTGTATTATTATTATTATTATTATTATTATTACACAGGATTTATATATATAGTTTGCGCAGTGCTTTACAACAGTAGGGCAGACAGTACAGTTACAATACAATTCAATACAGGAGGAATCAGAGGGCCCTGGTTATTAAACCTTACAATATTTGTTATGCCCTGTACACACGATCGGACCTTTGTCTGATCAAATTCACATCGGAATTCCATCGGAGTAAAATAGAACATGTTTTCTATATAAACTCCGATGAAATTCATCTGAATTCCCGATGGAATTACTCCGATGGGGCATACACACGGTCAGAATTTCTGATGGAAAAATTCTGATCGTGTGTACGGGGCTTTACACTTTTATTTGTTACACTTTTGCACACAACTAACATCTGTGTTTTGTGACTAGTGAATAAACCAGCTTACATTTAGTGCATATACTAATTTTTACAGGGAATATTTACATATTGAAAGTGTACAGAAACTCATTTTAATAAAGTTTTTTGTTTGTTTGTTTGGGTGTATATTTGGGAGATTTACCTTCACTATTGGTCCTGGTGACTATAGTCTCTGATACAGTGATGGGAAATCAGTATTTTTAATCACAGAAACATGAAGAGTGGGTAAATCTCCACATTTTGACGAGATCTACTCTTACTTCCTGCTATGTCTCTGGGACAGGAAGCAAAGGCAAATTTCCTAGACTGGACGCAAACAGCTAAATATATGAATTCCACAAAATCCAAATTGTGGCTGAGAACAGTAAAATTTTCCTGAACTGAATACAGCTTTTGTTTTATATTCAGTCAGAAATCCTGTAATGCAAGTATTTCTAAATATCCTACAGTTTCTTTAAAATCATATGCAACTATAGTGACCTAGATTATTCTCTCTGACAAAGATATGATTTGACAGCATATGAAAAGCCCAGAAAAGTAAACCTGCAGGACAGAAGTCCTAGTCAGCAAAATGCTCAATTTTTAAGCAGGCAGAATCCAATATAATGACACTGCCCTTACTATGTGCAATAGTTTTTTTTACAGTTAAAGTACCAGATGCCAGACATACCTCATAAACTGGACTAGGGGCCCTGTAGTTTTATGGCAAAATAGAGACATTTTAGCTAGGAATTGCAAGATGTCAGGAAAAGGATTTGGTATTTCCCAATACATCCTGTCTAAGTAGCTTCATTCAGTGTATGATATGGGCTGTGTTAGGTCTAATGCACATACAATAAACACTAACACCAGAAAAACATTTGGTTTGTATTGTGTTCTACATGAAAGGGAGTGTGGATTGAGCCATATGGTCTAATGTATTGCTGCACTTGGATTCATTTGAATTGTCTCACTGGTGGAACCATCTGTCAGTGAAACTGTTCAATGCCAGAAGGAACCTGGGATTGAGGTTTGATATACACTGCCTGCCTGCATGTTAAAGTATTAAAGCTGGCTGATACCCTCACCATCATTGTACTTAGTGTACATTACCCTCCCAAGTAAAAGTCAGAATGCTGTGTCTTGCAATTCTTTCAAACGTTCACACTTTTGGAGTCATAACATTGGGATCAGAATTCAGGGACAACTACTCAACTAAGTTTGCCAGAGACTACAAGAGAAAAATTCCCCCCTTTCAAATTCTGGCAGGGGAGAGGAAAATATGGGGGTGAACTGTGGCCACCGAACCTTAGTAATAGTCTCTTCATCTATTAACACCAGGTCGGACCTCCACTTTGCCGATGAGCACTAAAGGTGTATACAGACATACTATACATAAAGTAGGACTTTATTGATGACTGGACACATAAATATCCATGTATATGTATCGCAGAGATGACTACCAGTGAAAATTATGTTACACCATTTGGGTTGCCCATGTCCTGTAGAAGCAGGTGAGACCTGAGAACTATATTGAAGTATGGGATACCCTACAAAAGTTTCAAATTGTGCACTGTACATTATACGTTGATATGTATCCTAAAAGAACAGTCATGTTATATGTATACATACAATGTGTTGTGTTTATATTAATATATAATATAATATGTATATACTATATGATGTATACATATATATATATATATATATATATACTATAGTTTTCATGATTGATGAGAAGTTCAGTAGGCTTCCTGGAAAAGATTATGTTTGCAATCAGTAATGCACACTTTATTTGAATGGCTGGAAATTATTTTTTGCATGTTCTGATTAGCTTGACAACCTCTGTATTATAATTGTGAATGTTTGACTCCCTGGTGGAACCATCTGTCAGTGAAACTGTTCAAAGCCACGAGGAACATGGTACTAATGTTTGATATACATTGCCTGTATCTTCAAGTTCAAAAGTTAAAGTAACATACCTAGCACTTTGTATGTCCAGATGATGTGAAATTAATTTATGACAATTCATTTAACCCTGTGCTATCCAAGTTTCGAGTCTGTACAAACTGTGTAAACTCCCCACATAAACACAGGGTTACTTGAATGGTCACAAATTACATTCACATTATGTGGACAGATTGATTGGAGGATGTTTATATAGATAGGGCTGTGTGTCAACTTGGGAGATATCTATGACACTTGCTGTCTCTTGATTCTCCTCATCTCCTTATCACTGCAATACCTACAAGTCAAATCCTAACAGAGACTCTGTCAGTTTTTCGTCCAAGGATACTTTACTCAGAAAAAACTCGGCTCCCTGTAGTGTGAGCAGCCGTCCAGGTCAGCAGTAGCTACAGTGTGCCTTGCCTCCTCCTCAGCACACCGACGGCCCTGATCTTTGTAGAGCAGAGAGGAAATGATGCATGCAAACACCTTCAAGTGCTGGCACATCTCAGTAAAAAAAAATGGACAAGATTTGAAACCATATTTGTTTTATCTTTTCCCCTTCAAAATAAAGGGCCAATGGTATCTTCTGGTCCTGTAGACAGAAGATTATAGCTCATTCTGTCTGAAATTGGCCAAACTGGGCTTACTGTGGAGTACGTATTACACTTGAGTACAGTTTACTAAAGCTTTGAACACAAAAAAGGAATAGTAAAAAGGAAGTAAAGGGAAAAAGGAAATAATTTTGTTTATAGGAATCATTTAAATGTAAATGGGCATTTTCTAGTCCATAGTAGGAGATCAATTAAGAGTATGGTATTAGTACTTTCCTTTCCTGATGTACCTAGAAATCAGCCTTGTGTTGTCCTCACATTTGAAAATGACACATAGTAACCTCCTTGCAGGCTTTTTACAACGGCCTCAAAAATCATGTGGGACAGAACTATTTAGAGGTAGGCCAGAATCTGCCCGGAATCCACAAATTCCTGAAGAAATTATCTGATGAGACAAATTCTCAACCTAGGAAAGATTCAGTTACAAAACTAAAAGCAAAGATTTTATGAGGACACCTTTCAACTGCATTTAGGAATCATAAAAAAATCTTTAATAATGACTAATTAATTGAGTAGCTTTACAAGTCTTCATGAATAAATTCCAAAAATGTTACAACATAAAGCAACCATGTGCATTTTTTTTTAAAAAGCTTTACCCTTTATCCTTACAAAATACTTTGCAAACTCCACTAAAGTGATTGTGCCTAGGCTTAGACAATGTCATCGCCTGGTGTGACTGACTGTACAATTAGGCTTACCTAATTACCCAATTCACTGGCATAGGCTGAATTAAGATTCAGAAGGTTCTAGTTTGTCACGTGTAATCAAGAAAAAGAACATGTTTCTTGAGGCTGGGTTCACACTTATGCAAATTGGATGAGGTTTTAGGAGTCCCTATCATCAGGTGTCACCGTCAGAGTGCCCCCTAACATCAACTGTCCCCATTACAGTGCCCCCTTACACCAGTTGTCCCCCATCAGAGTGCCCTTTATATAAGGCATTCAAGTGCTTCCTTACATCATAAGTCCCCATCAGAGTGCACTCTTGGAGCAACTGCTCCAATCACAGTGCCCCTGTACCACTCAGCACCAAGCAGGCGTACAAATTTTACTTATGTGCTCCTGTAAATTTTGGTGGCGGGGAACACACATGACATTGTTGGTTGTTAGGATGCTGGCGGTCTTAACAAATAACTACGGCATAAGAGATGGGAGAGATCTATGCTTGGTTTTAGGGACTGGGTATTGGCTGGCTGGCAGTGGATGAACCAGTCTCAGAGACCTTAGGGGTTAGTGATTCGGCCCTGGTGGCTGCTGTGGGGCCTGAAGGTGAAAAAGGGGCAAGATAGTGGGGTTTTTGAGATAAATTACTGTCATGTCCCGGGGTGTATTCGAACCTGGGTCTTCCTGGTCTTAAACCATAGCCTTACCTGATGTGCCACAGAAGAGAGCTAGGCCTTGGGAATATCCTTATTGTGTTCAACACACACCTCGGACTCACTAGCTCCACCTGCTGCCAGCTGTGGACAATTCTCATTCTGGACAGCCTTTAAATAGGAAGTGAGGTCATCACTCAGCGCCCGTTTATTTGGATTACTTCCTGGGTGTTTTGTCTTCAGTGATCTGCATTGTATTGAACTCCTGCCTGATATCCCGACTATTCTACAGCCTGCTGATTTTGTACTTTACCGCCAGATCGTGTATGACCTTTGCCTGCCTGACCCTTCTCCGGAATCCGATTGTGAACTATTTGCCTGATCCGTTGCCAACCGTATCTGCCTGACGACTCTTTGCCTGGATCTCCAGCATACCTGTTCCACTTCAGGACACTACCTTTTACAGGTACCTAACATAATAAACGGGCCACAATGGCAGTGGACCCTGCTGAGATTGTTAAGGCGATTACACGTCAGGGACAACTGATCGGAGCGCATGAACAGCATCTTTCTTCCCTGGACGCCAAGTTAGATGAACTTTGCACTATGCTTAAATCTTGTTTGCCTGGTTCCTCTGCAACGGTCCAGATGCCGGATCCTACTTCTGCTACGGTCCAACCCGCCTCTTCTGTACCACCAAAACTTCCCTTGCCTGACAAGTTTGGTGGTGATACTGAGGACTGCAGAGGCTTTTTAAATGTTTGCCGTTTGCATTTCCGCAACAACCCTGTGACTTTTAGCACTTCATCTGCCAAAGTGACTTTTGTAATTTCCTTGTTAAAGGGGAAGGCCCTGGCCTGGGTCTCTCCTTATTTGGAACGAAACGATCCTATACTTCAAGATGCTGAGAAATTTCTGGCTTCTCTCCAGACTGTATTTGACAAGCCAGATAGAGCATCTGCAGCTGAGTACTCCCTCTTGGACATACAACAAGGCACCAGATCTGTGGCACAGTATGCTATTGAGTTCCGTACCCTTGCTGCTGAGACTCATTGGGACTCAAGGGCATTACGTGCAGCCTTCCGAAAAGGTCTCACAGATCGCATCAAGGATGAATTAGTCTATAAGGATCTCCCAGAAGACCTTGAGAAATTCATAGAGCTGTGTGTTCGTCTGGATGTTCGGTACCATGAAAGGTGCCAAGAGAGACTTAGAACCCGCAAGTTTCCTAAGCCAGTTTACCGTTTGGCCCCTAACTTCCAAGCACCACCTCAGCCAGAACCTGAAACCTCTGTTGAACCCCAGGCACCTGTGGAACCCATGGATGTGAGCCGTCTCCACCTAACTGAGTCAGAGAAACAAAGGAGGCGTTCATTGGGCCTATGCCTGTACTGTGGACTTAAAGGACATTTAGTATCTGTCTGCCCTTCCCGTCCAGTAAAAGGCAGGGTCTAACCAGTGTTGGAGGAGCTGGCTTAGACCTTACAGGTAGATCCTCCAAGACCAAGATTACTGTTCCGGCTACTATCCATTTACCTTCTAAGCTTGTTTTCTGCGAGGCTTTTGTGGATTCTGGAGCTGCTGGCATATTCTTGGACTACAATTTTGCAAGAAAGAACAACATCCCGTTTGTTCCAAAGTCTAGACCCCTGAATATTACCACCCTGAATGGACAGCCCTTGGGAGATGGCATTGTGAAATTCGAGACTACGACAATCACCCTTCAGGTAGGCCTCCTCCACAAAGAGGAAGTTGTCTTGTCTCTCATTGATTCTCCGCTTCTGCCTATCATCCTTGGTTACCCATGGTTGCAACTTCACAACCCTTCTTTTGATTGGGAAAAGGGAGAACTAACCTCCTGGGGATCGTGCTGTCGCCCTAATTGTTTGTCTCAACCCAAAAGACTTTCTGCTTGCATGTTGGCTCCTGTGACTATTCCACCTACCTTGCCTCGTGAATACCATGACTTTGCAGATGTATTTTGCAAGCAAAAGGCAGAGGTGTTACCTCCACATCGTCCTTTTGACTGTACAATTAAATTGATTCCCGGAGCACCTCTTCCCAAAGGAAAGACCTACCCCTTGTCTCTGCCTGAACAAAAGTCTATGGAGGAATACGTAAGAGACAACTTGGAAAGAGGTTTTATCCGACCCTCTTCTTCTCCAGTAGGAGCAGGTTTTTTCTTCGTTGAAAAGAAAGATGGGGGCCTTCGACCATGCATAGACTATCGGGGGTTAAATCAAATCACCGTAAAGGACTCCTACCCTTTGCCTCTCATTCTTGAACTGTTTGATGTACTTAAGGGGGCTGTCATCTTCTCCAAGCTAGACCTACGAGGGGCATATAACCTGATTCGAATTAAAGAGGGGGACGAGTGGAAGACAGCATTCAACACTCGTAATGGACACTTTGAATATTTGGTCATGCCATTTGGGTTGTGTAACGCACCTGCTGTCTTTCAACGTTTCATGAATGAAATTTTCCATGATTTCAGCAACCGCTTTGTGATCATCTACTTGGACGACATTTTAATCTTTTCCAAGACTCATCTAGAGCACATCTCGCATGTGAAACAGGTATTACAACGACTTAGAGAAAACCATCTTTATGCAAAAATCGAAAAATGCAGTTTTCATCAAAGCTGTATTCCTTTCCTTGGGTACATCATAAGTGCTGACGGTTTCCAAATGGACCCTCAAAAACTTTCCGCTGTCTTGCAATGGCCCCAACCGACCACTTTAAGAGGACTCCAAAGCTTTTTAGGGTTTGCAAATTACTACAGACGCTTCATTAAAAGTTTTGCCTCCATTGCGGCACCCCTTACTGCCATGACTAAGAAGGGTACAAATTGTAAGGTGTGGTCTTCAGAAGCAAGATCGGCTTTCCAGCGATTAAAGGACACGTTCAGTAAAGCTCCAATTCTTCAGCATCCAAATCCTGATCTCCAGTACATTGTTGAGGTTGATGCCTCTGAGGTTGGAGCAGGTGCCGTACTCTCCCAGAGACAGCCAAAGTCTGGTAGAATCCATCCAGTAGCTTTTTTCTCTAGAAAGTTTTCTCCTGCAGAGATGAATTATGATGTTGGGAATCGAGAACTACTGGCCATCAAATTGGCATTGTCTGAATGGCGACACCTTCTGGAAGGGGCTCCCAAGCCTTTTACTATCCTCACTGACCATAAAAACCTACTGTATCTTCAGACTGCTAGACGTCTGAACTCACGTCAGGCTCGATGGGCTCTGTTTTTCTCCCGTTTTAATTTTGTCCTTTCTTATGTTCCAGGGCATAGAAACAAAAAAGCCGATGCTCTTTCCAGACAGTTCGCTACCTCTGAAGAAGATCAACCAGGCGAGCAGTATATAATCCCACCTCACAAAATTGTTGCGCAGATCTCCACGGCTCTTTCCCAACAGCTACAAGAATCCCAGAATCGTGTTCCCCAGGGCTTGAAGATACCACCAGGTCGCCTGTACGTAGCCCCTAGTCTCAGAAAACCTGTACTCCTCTGGGCACATAATGGCGTGTTATCCGGTCACCCTGGTGTCACCATCACTCTTAAGACCTTGCAACGTCATGTATGGTGGCCTCATATGAAAAAGGATGTTACTGACTATGTGGCTGCCTGCCCAACTTGTGCTGCTAATAAAGTACCCCGCACATTGCCAGCTGGACTGTTACATCCACTTCCGGCACCTCGCCAGCCTTGGACCCATTTGACCATGGACTTCATTGTAGACTTACCCAAGTCCGAGGGCATGACTGCTATATGGGTCACAGTGGATCGTTTTTCCAAAATGTCTCATTTTGTGCCGCTCCCGGGATTACCTACAGCGAAAGCACTGTCCACTCTTTTCCTTTCCCATATTGTAAAACATCATGGCATACCTACCAATGTCGTCTCAGACCGCGGATCCCAGTTCGTTTCCCGATTCTGGAGAGCGTTCTGCAAGAAACTGGGAGTAACGCTCTCGCTCTCTACTTCACATCACCCGCAAACTGATGGTCAAACCGAACGCATGAACCAGACCCTAGAAACCTATCTTCGACATTATGTCAATGCCTTACACTCCAACTGGTCTGAGTACTTGCCTTTAGCTGAGTTCGCCCTAAATTCCCGTTGGCACAGTGCTCTTCATACCACACCATTCTACGCAGCCCTAGGCTATCACCCTCAGACTTTTCCTCTACTTCAGCCTTCTTCTGGTGTACCAGCAGCAGATCAGCGGGTAAAGAATATTCTACTACATTGGAAGAAGATTCGTTCATTACTACAAAAGTCAGCAGGCAAGTACAGACTTTTTTCCAACAGACGAAGACGCCATATACCTCCATATGTGGTGGGGGACAGAGTTTGGCTATCAACCAAGTATGTGAGACTGAAACAACCTTCTCCCAAATTGGGCCCTCGATTCATTGGTCCTTACAGGATCATTGCTCGAGTTGGGCCAGTTTCCTATCGCTTAAAATTACCTTCCTCTCTCCGGATACATCCTGTGTTTCACGTTTCCCTCCTCAAAAAAGCTATTTTCAACCGCTACTCCAGATCACAACAGCTACCTCCTCCTGTTCTTGTTGATGGACAAAGTGAGTTTGAAGTCTCCAAGATTCTTGATTCCAGAAGACATGGCCGTGGCCTTCGGTATCTGGTTCATTGGAAGGGATATCCTGTCACAGACCGCTCCTGGGTTCCAGCCAAAGATCTACATGCCCCTTCTCTTATACGAGACTTCCATGCCTCGTTCCCCACTAAACCCCGCTAGGCCCCCGGAGGGGTCCATTGGGGAGGGGGCCCTGTCATGTCCCGGGGTGTATTCGAACCTGGGTCTTCCTGGTCTTAAACCATAGCCTTACCTGATGTGCCACAGAAGAGAGCTAGGCCTTGGGAATATCCTTATTGTGTTCAACACACACCTCGGACTCACTAGCTCCACCTGCTGCCAGCTGTGGACAATTCTCATTCTGGACAGCCTTTAAATAGGAAGTGAGGTCATCACTCAGCGCCCGTTTATTTGGATTACTTCCTGGGTGTTTTGTCTTCAGTGATCTGCATTGTATTGAACTCCTGCCTGATATCCCGACTATTCTACAGCCTGCTGATTTTGTACTTTACCGCCAGATCGTGTATGACCTTTGCCTGCCTGACCCTTCTCCGGAATCCGATTGTGAACTATTTGCCTGATCCGTTGCCAACCGTATCTGCCTGACGACTCTTTGCCTGGATCTCCAGCATACCTGTTCCACTTCAGGACACTACCTTTTACAGGTACCTAACAATTACACATAGAAAATCAATGAAATTCAATGTGAATGTGAAGAAAAACAAACAAATCCATCACTGTATTATTAAATATTGTAGAGGTTGCTTCTGACACTGATCCTGTACCCTGTGACATTTCCAGGCAAGAAGAGCTGACTTCGGACACAGGAGCAGACTTTGCAAGACTTTGCAAATATTATTATTAGTTACAGATCCAACTTTGCAGGCTGTGCAGCAAGAAGGATTTATTTAGCTGTTTTAGCAGTGTAGATTTATTGCCTTCAACGCTTCTGGTCATACCTGCCAGTATTGAAATTAACCATGTGTGTGCAATCTTCCTCAGCCTATATAGATCCCAGAGTGTCTCCACAGCTAAAAACTGTCAAGTTTTTTGTAGTACTGAAAAAAGCCACAGTTTAAAAACCTTAGGCCTCGTACACACGAGGCAATAGATTGTTCAAATCGGTCGGACCGACCGATTTGAACAAATCTGTCTCTTTGGATTTTGGTTTGCTCGCGTGTACACACGAGCAAACCAAAATCCCCGCCAGCAGACGGCGCGCTGACGTGTCGGTGGCGTGGCGGTGACGTTGACGCCGCCACGTCACCGCACCAGGAAGTAAAACACTTCCGCTCATGCGCCAAATCCATTCGGCGACGGTGCGAGACGACATGTCTGCTGGTAAGTGTACTAACCAGCAGACATGTCGGGCGGACGGGTTCCCACCCGATAGATTTCAAAGCATGCTTTGAAATCTGTCGGGTGGCCAAATCCGTCGGCTCGCCCGTACACACGATCGAATCTGTCTGCTGGGACGGTCTAGCAGACCGTTTCCAGCAGACAGATTTGATTGTGTGTACGCGGCCTAAGTATTAAGGTCATAGATTAATTATGTGCTATAAATTATGCCATTATAAAAAAAAGTTGTTATGGTTAATATTGTCCTGCTGCTGTGTGTGCTTGATTTAGACATACTTTATGCTACGATCAATGGGGAGGTTGCTGGGGGACCCCATCAAAATGTTTCTAAAAAAACATTTAACGTAAAAAAAAAAATGTTTCTATATGGCCCAATTATCTGTAGTAATGCACCTTGGGGGATCAGATTAATTCTAGCAGTGATGGTTCGTTTCCAGGATTTCTAGAGGCAAATGTAGCAGGAACAGGCTTGCTTAAAGCTTAAAAAGCAATTGGTCCAGATGGTATTCATCACAGAATTCTAAGAAAACTGTAAGGTATGGTTGCTAAAGTAGTAAACTAATCTTTAGAATCAAATTCCTCATGAAAATCTAGTAATATTGTACCGGTCTACAAGAACTGTCGTAAAGAAGAACCTGGCAAACACAGGCCAGTGAGTTTAACATCTGTAGTAGTAAATTTAGCGGGATCTTATTTTGCACAGGTGAGTTGATCAGTTCCACTACCTTAGTAATTAACACAGCCGTTACATCTGAGGGAATCCTGAAAATATGATCTGTTGGGGCGCCTTAAGAACTGGAGTTGAGAAACAATGGTCTAGAGCAGTGGTCCCCAACCTTTTTGGAACCGGGAACGGCATTGTGGATGAAAATTGTGCCAAGGACCGATGATGCGGGCCGACGATGCAGGTTTTCGTGGCAAATTTGTCAGGAAATGGCTGGTGTTAGCACTTCAATCATCACAACAACATGGTTAATATGGTGTCAGTATGATTGAAGCACATTATTTTTATTATTATATTGTAATATAAAATTAAATAGTTAAACTCATAATGCAGAATCTGCCACCAGATGCAGGTTGTCACAGTGCCTGTCACCAGATTGCCACCTATTTCCGGATGCAGATTGCCACCTATTTCCGGATGCAGATTGCCACATGCCACCAGATGCAAATTGCCACAGTCACATGCCACCAGACGCAGATTGCCACATGCCACAGTCACATGCCACCAGATGCAGATTGCCACATGCCACAGTTACATGCCACCAGATGCAGATTGCCACAGTGCCTGTCACCAGATTGCCACATGCCACCAGATGCAGATTGCCACATGCCACAGTCACATGCCACCAGATGTAGATTGCCACATGCCACAGTCACATGCCTCCAGATGCAGATTGCCACATGCCACCAGATGCAGATTGCCACAGTGCCTGTCACCAGATTGCCACATGCCACCAGATGCAGATTGCCACAGTTCCTGCGCATTGCTTCCCCCCAGCCTGGGACCCCTGCACATTCCCCCCCACCACCAGCTCTGGACTCCTGCACATTGCCCACCCATCCTCTCCAGCTCTGCACACTGTCACAGCTCACCTTTCGCTCTCCCTGCCCTGGATGTCACAGCGCCGAGCGCTGCCGCTGCAGCCTGTCGCCTGGCTTCACTCACGGAGGGCTGGGGGGGTGCCGGGCTGACATCCCCCCTAATGTATGGCTGGCATCCAGTGCAGAATGCACCCTCGTCCCCCCTTGGTACGCTGCCGGGCTGTGTGGGCGGAACAGCGGTGATGCTGGCGAGCAGTGGTAGATGATGTCATCTCTCTGCTTGCCTGCTTCACCCCTAACAGTGTAGCGGCAGGGCTGTGTGGGCGGAAGTGCGGTAATGGCGGAGATCTCTCTGCTCACCCACCACCGCCGCACCGCAGGCTTCGCGGCCCACCAGTAAACAGGCTGCGGCCCGATAGTGGGCCGCGGACTGGGGGTTGGAGACCTCTGGTCTAGAGCACTGTGCATTACAGGCCTCCTCAGACCACCGTCTTGAGCAGTGTTTCTCAAGTACAGTCCTCAAGGCACCCCAACAGGTTATGTTTTCAAGATTTCCCTCAGATGAAATGACTGTGGTAACACAAAAGCTCAAAATTTATTAAAGACACTCAACTTGCTGGACCCAAAGCAGCATGGCTCTACTGAAGGCACGTTGAGCAGGAGCGCTTTACTTGTCTGGACCTGGATGCTTCTGGCTGGTTGACTGGGCAAGCTGTAAAAGTGGGACAGCTGGTGTACAAGTGCAAGTCATAGCAGTAATGCCGCGTACACACGGTCATTTTTTGTGATGAAATAAAACAACGTTTTAAAAAACGCCATTTAAAATGATCATGTGTGGCCAAAACTTTGTTTTATGTCTTCAAAAAAACGACCAAAAAAAATTCGAACATGCTTGAATTTTTTATGTCGTTTTTTAGAATGTCGTCTTTTGTTTCACAAAAAATTATCGTGTGTGGGCAAAACGACGTTTAAAACAACGTTTTTAAACCGGCGCATGCTCAGAAGCAATTTATGAGACGGGAGCTTCAATGGAACAGAGTTCTGTCGAACGTGGTGTACGTAACCGCGCTTTGCAAGAGCATTTTCAGAAAACGATGGTGTGTAGGCAACATCGTTTTTTAAAATGAAGTTTGAAAAATGTCGTTTTGTTACGTGAGATAAAACAAAGTTTTTTACATCACAAAAAGTGATCGTGTGTAGGCGGCATTACAAAGCCATAGGTTAATAAACAGGAAGAGCTCTAGATAAAGGAGATTTGCTCAGCAGCTTCACTTTGTGTAAGAGAGGAATTATAGAAGATGCAGGGTATATGGGGGGATTCTAAAAGATACAGGGTACATGTGGGGATACATGTGGGGCGTTTGGAGGATTCAAGAGGATAAGTTGGTTTTAATTTTAGAGGTGTAACTGGTGTATCTGGTGTATCAAGATGAATCTAATGAATGCAAGATATATGGGAGGGATTTTAGAGGATTTGGGGTGCAACAAATGATTCTAGAGGATGCAGGTTGCCACTAGGTCAGTGGGGAGGAGGTGGTTATGGGTTGGCAGAAAAGGGGGTGGGGATGAGTGAGCGCCCCCCCCTTCTTAACCGTACCAGGCTGCATTCCCTCAACATGGGGGGGAGGTAGGTGCTTTGGGGCGCCCTGCAGTCCCCTCACCCCAAAGCACCCTGTCCCCATGTTGATGAGGACAGGGCCTCTTCCCGACAACCCTGGCCGTTGGTTGTTGGGGTCTGTGGGCGGGGAGCTTATCGGAAGCCGGGAGCCCCCAAGTCCTGGCCCCCCACCCTAGGTGAATGAGTATGGGGTACATCGTACCCCTACCCATTCACCTGGAGGAAAAAAAAACACAGTCAGCACCCTGATATGCTCTTGGAGGGGGAACCCATGCCTGTTTTTTATTTGAAATTTGGCTTGGAGTTCCCCCTCAAGATTCATACCATACACAGTGCTTGGTAATGGCAGGGATTCAAATCGGGTCCCCGTTCAATATCGTGCCACGGCTAAACACAACCGCAGCTAATCACACTGTACAAATGCAGCTGACCGCTGTGCCTGGAGTCTTGAATTTCAGCAGAAAATAAACATGCGTTTAACTGCGGCAGAACAGTCATCCGTGTGAAAGGGGTCTAACACAGATGGAATCAACAAGTGTCAGCTGATTAAAGTGGAAGCAAACTCTCCTTTTTATTATTACCTACAGTTAAGCATGCACCGTTTAGGATAGTGACGGCACGGCAAGCTGTTTCGGTGGGCACACCGTGACACTGTAGAAATGTCACAGAAAAAATAATGAAATCGTCGCACCGCACCGACAAACTACATTTCCCACACTTCTCCATGCTAGCGGTGACGTGTCAGAGTAGGAGTGACATAGAATGAGCGCCCAGGAGCGCCCAGGGGTCACGTGCTAGCTTGCTAACCAATCAAAGCGGCTAAGACATACACACTGCCCAAAAAATATATCAGCGCTGGCTGACGTGCTGGGCGTGACCGGGAGAGAGCATGAGGAGAAGACGTGCGGCGGGAAAGAGCTGCAGGACTCGTGAAGCCATCGTTTTTGAACCAGACTGGATTGCAATTTGGGAAAGTAAAAAATTGAGCTTAGTTCAGCTGCAGATGAGAAAAAGTAAGAATACTATTTAGACATTATAGGTGTCATTGGGAAACTGTGTGCCCCATCATTGCTGTTATTGGGCCTAATAGGCCCAATAACAGCAATGATGGGGCACAATGTTTCCCAATGACACCTATAATAAGGCATATGAACACTAATCAGGTGGGTAATATGTTTCCCACTGACGCCTATATTTAATGAGGCACATGAACAGCAATGTTTCCCAATGACACCTATAATTAGGCCCAATAACAACAATGATGGGGTGCAATGTTTCCCAATGACACCTATAATTAGGCCCTAATTATAGGTGTCATTGGGAAACATTGCACCCCATCATTGCTGTTATTGGGCCTAAATATAGGTGTCATTGGGAAACATTGCTCCCCATCATTGCTGTTATTGGGCCTAAATATAGGTGTCATTGGGAAACATTGCTCCCCATCATTGCTGTTATTGTGCCTCATTATAGGTGTCATTTGGAAACCTTGTGCCCCATCATTGCTGTTATTTGGCCTCATTATTAGTGTCATTGGGAAACATTTTAGCCCCCTCAATGGTGTCATGGTGCCTCATCATTGCTGTTATTTGGCCTCATTATTAGTGTAATTGGGAAACATTGTACCCCCCTCATTGGTGTCATAGTGCCTCATTTGGAAACCTTGTGCCCCATCATTGCTGTTATTTGGCCTCATTATTAGTGTCTTTGGGAAACATTGTGCCTCATTATTGGTGTCATTGCATGTGTCAGGTAGGTCAGTGTAATGGTCAGGTAGGTGAGTGCATGTGTCAGGTAGGTCAGTGTATGTTGCACAGTGCATTCTGAGCACAATGCATCCCTGAACACTGCATTCTGAGCGAATCTGGCAGAATATTACGTTTTTGGTCTCTTAGGGCTCATTCAGAGAGGGATGTTCAGTCCCATCCTCTGTACAGAGCCGCTGGTAGGTTTAATTCTTGGCACTTTGAAAGAAATACATTGGTTTTGCGTTGCGGTTTGGGCACTTTGGCTCAAAAAGGTTTGCCATCACTGGTTTAGGAAATATTCTAGTAAACAGCAGCCAGTGATGCCACCATTGCATGCCCTATGAAGGAATGGCATACCCATCCCATTGCTTCCGAGCTCTGGCCGTAACTCCTGTGACATCATCACGGCTGTGCCGCTGTAGGGCTTCATTTCAAGGTAAGTCTTTCATAATATGATAGTAAGCAAAGCAAACTAGCACATTATGGCTTTACCTTGCAGGGAGTTTTTTTTATAACTTTACTACCGTTTTAAAGTAAACATTTCATGAAAGAAACATGGAGGCTGCCATTGGGGCTACTTTCACAAGTGCTGAGTGTTACTAATACCGCCAATATTACCAGTGCTGGAGCTTATTTTATCCCCACGCTAAGGCCCCATTTACACTGAGGCGTATTTTAGGCATTTTATCGCTAAAAATAGCGCATAAATAATCTGAAATAATCCTGCCCAGCATTCTCAATGTGAAAGCCCAAGGGCTTCCACAATGAGGCGATGCGCTGGCGGGAGTAAAAAAAATATCCTGCAAACAGCATCTTTGGAGTGGTATAGGAACGGGGTTTTTATATAGGGCCTAGACAAGCCATCGGGGATCAAGGTGACCGGACACTGGGAGTTTGTCTTATGGCAACCTCTCAGTCGGTGACCGAAAATCAAGAGCTACCTGAGGGAGATTCAGGCAACTATTTTCATTGAGAGGGAATCGCTCCATTAAACTGTGTTCCAGAGCAAGGGGCCTGTGACAGAGGTCCCACTCCTATTTTAATTTTGAGCGAAGTCTGTGGCAGAGACCTGTTCTCCTTCTCAAGGGTTCGAGTGATATTCTGGCTGCCAGTTCTGTGAGAGAGACTGTCCAGCTACACTATACCCACTCCGGCTGGAGTGGCGACGAAGCAAAGGTATCGTTGAAGCAGGACTGCTTCTGCAAAGTTAAGGCCTGAATCTGCAATTCTTCCACCAATCTTTCTCTGTCTAGTTCAAGTTAATTGTTGCCGTGTTTGGAATAAAAGCACAGAAAATGACACCCTGCTGTTTGGACATTCCGTCATTGCTCACATCACCTTATCATCATCATACCCCTAGACGCATCACAAAAGGTAACACGCCCCTGCGGGGGGTAGCGCTACATGATGCAACACCCACTTTTTTGGGCGTATCACGTTTTCTTCAAGGCGTCCCGTCTAACTCTTCATGCATATCTTTGAGCCTCTCATTTAAAATCTATTTATTTTGTCTTCATACCTTGAAACTCTACCTCTTGTTCTAAAAGTCAGTAACCAAAGAGTTGATTTAACAAAGATAAATAGACTATTTGCTTTGCAAGGGGAGCTGCATTTTGTGCTGCATTCATGTGCAAGTAAAAATGTGGCTTTGGCACAAACCTAATTCTATACTCGGAAGCATTGAACTTAATTTTCTCGGCTCGTCGTAGTGTTGCACGTCACTGCGTTCTTGACGGACGATGTGTGACCGCCTGTATGCAAGCCAAGCTTGAGGGGAATTCCACCTGAAAAACCATCCAAGGTTTTTCCGACGGAAAATCCTATCGTGTGTACGCTGTATAAGGAGTTGTGATGATATCTACAGTTTTTCTAACACATGTCAATGTTGCAAAATTGGACTTGTTTGTTAAGGTTTGTTTTGACCCTGGTCATGAAAGCATTGAGCAATGCAGCCCAACTAAGATGCAGAATCAGTCACCAGCTCATGTTTTTACTTGTTATAGAAGCATAATAAACGTATACCCCACTGTACATGGTAACTGCAAATTTATTGAGAATAAAAAAATCTCCTAATGGGTGTACTATTTACAATGTTTTAGAAAAACATTTTAGCTTACCCCATAGCAGCCGCTGGATGTATTGGGCCCTTTGTTCCTGTGCCCACAACTCTGCAAATAGCACCACAAACTCTGACAACCTGGCTGGGTGAGGAGTATTCATTGCAAATGTATATGCAGAGGTCTGGTAGCACAAGAGATATATAATAACAGTAATGATACAGCAAACTATAGCAAGGAATATATTGCAAACTGGTGAACAGTAGAAAGAAATATACTATAAAAACAACCTCTAGTAAACCCTATACTAGGGCAATCCTAACTATGGAGAATGACACCATTCTAACAGTTTAGCAGTCTATACTTTCTGCTGGCCAGCTTGTTGGGGCCCAACTGTTTTGTCAGCACACTCAGTATAAAGTCCTGATGATGACACTGACTGTTGCAAAACTACAAGACCCATGAGGAATTGCAAGGCTGACAGCTACAAGCATGATTCCCACAGGCAGAGGCATGATGGGACTTGTAGTTTCGTAACCAGTTTGAGACCCTTGCTTTAAACATTAATAAAGTCACTGGCTCTGTGATACTCGCAGGCAACACTACCCCTCTTTTGTCAAAGTGTAATGTGTATTTGGGCAGTCTCACTTCTTGTATTAGCAGGTGGTCTTCCTTTGCATACTGGGTGAAACACAGCCCATTTGTGTCTGGAGCAAGGGTGCAGGGGTGAGCTGTCTGTTAGCAGCCAAAATGTGAAATCAGTCCTCTCAGAACACTCAGCCTGGAAAACAGCAGGGAGCCACCTGTCTTCCTTACCACAGTGCTTTGTGGGATTTGCAGTTTACTCCTGCCAGCTCCCCTAGCCAGTTCAGTCTGTCAGAACTACACCTCTTACAATCCTGTGTGCCTTCCTGATGGGTAGAGGGCAGGCTCAACATTGGCTGTAAACAGCTATAAAATAAGAGTCTCCTCCTGTAATTGTGCCTGTATAAAAGTCTCCTCTGCTGTCACGCACAGAATCCTTTTTCTGTCAGTACTGCAGACTGAGCTATTTTAGAAGACTATTTTGAAAAAATAAGTTTATTTCACCATGCTCTCTCAAACCAATTTCTGACTAGAAGGGTAAGCCTTCATTTTAATCACTTAAGCAAACTTAAGTTTGTAAAATAAGAAAAAAAAAAGACGTGTCTACATTGATTTGGAGGATGATGAGAGAATCTAACCAAATTTGAAACTCCTGTTACAGGAGATGCCAAAAAAATTGATGTGTAGCTCAGTGGAGACATTTGGGGGAAAATGAGCTAATCCCAGAAGCAGTAATTAGATATTCTCTATACTAGTGATGTGTGAAACAGATCCATGTTGCCATATTGGAAGGATGTGACATTTTTATCTTATTTCATATTTTGTTGTAGTTTGAAAACTACTACACCTGCAGATTGAAATGAGAATGTAATTTTAAATAACATTAAATTACAAAGTATCTTCTGTAAAAATTATATGTATATGCTTTTTTTTTCTCCCCCTTCTAAGTCACCTCTTGTCTCCATCCCCTACCCACTTCTGAGCACAATCCTGTGCAGCCAACAACAATAGATCCCCCCAGAAACAATAGACCCCCTGCAACAAAATACACCCCAAGAACAATAGATCCCCCAGCAACAATACCCCCCCCCCCGATATAACAATAGAGTAGATCTCCCAGAAGCCAGCATCAACAAACCTTCCAGCAGCCAGCATCAACAGACCCTTCCCTCAACAGTAAATGCCTCCCAGCAATAACTGAACCCCTAGCAACATACAATAGATCTTCCTAGCAACAATAAACCCACGCCAGTAACAATACAGTAGACCCCCCGACAGCAAACAACAATAGACCCCTCCCTCAACAGCAGATTCATTCCTCCAAGCAATAATTGACCCTCTGGCAACATAAGATCCCCCTAGCAAAAATAGAATAGAATAGTAATAGAATAAATTGAAACGACACTAATTAATATAAATCAATTGGGAATTAATTAGGCAATCCATATGGTAAGGCCTATCAATATCTATAATGAAAACTAAAGCTGTCATTAGTGAATGACATGGAAAATTGTAGAATTAAATTGTACTGATTTTTTTAAACAAATGTACTGTAAGATTTCATAGGGAGTGGAGTGAAAGCAAAAATGTTGCAGAATAAACCATAACCTCTCATATTTCCTTCACTCTAAATATCTGCTTTCAATCATTTTGAACATAATAATCCTTTCACAGTACAAAAGCCTGTTGTTTGAGATAACGTTAGGAAATTTATTAAAGTGGAACTACAAGAGCATCACAAACCAAAAGCACACCCAGGAGGTTGTGCTTAGCTGAGAAAGCCCTCCTCCAATCCTAAAGACTATTTCGATGAATGACATAATTTGCTTAGGCAAGAAACAAGGAAGTAACTAAAGAAATGTACAAAAAAAGTCAAAACAACTAGGACAGGGGCTTTTTGGAGAGGACTGGGGCAAGCCTACTACCCACTGATTATGGCCCATGGAGAAAGCGGACCCTTCTCTAATGACGGACAATCATGTAATGGATGCTTAGATCAAGGCTTGGATTACTTCTCTGAATAAGGACAATAAAGCTTCTCTTCTGGAGTGGATGACAAGATGTAATATTAACCTTGTACAGGCTAATGGTCAGAGGAAATATGGTGGTGCAGACTGGGTTGGAGAGGCTCCTTCTCTTGTGACAGAAATATTTATCAACCATAATCCTCAAAAGATCTATTAAGATACATTTATTTCACACTATTAAACTGCTAGGACATTGTATGTCCTCTGATGACCTGTCTACTGGACAGAATATGCAAGATTGTTAATTGGATCACCTATTGTTTCTGTCTGTCTGTTAGTATTGTGTGCACTCCACCTAGGCTGGTTTAAGTGAATAGTTAATTAGCTCATGTTAATTATATAACTGTCAGCTATTAGTTGCTAGAGGTAGATTAGCAAAATAGTATGTTGGTTGTTCCTTAGATATGTTAATTATATTCCGGTAAACAGTTTCCTTTGCATATAATAATGTGATCAAGCTCATCTGATCTGGTGTACTATAAATTCTATGTGCATTTTCAATAAACAGTTCCAGTTTTGCATTTGAGCTAGTCCCGCTAATATCTTGAGTGCAATATGCTGCTATAATATGTGCCTCCTGAAAAAAAAAAAAGAGAAAAAAAAAAAAGAAAAAAAAAGAAAAAAGAGAAAAAAAAATAATAATAATATGTGCCTCCTATGTCCAGACCGGAGGAAGCTGTATCTTGGGGGAAGCACGCAAGCTGGGTGCTGTATGGTTCCATCACAACAAGTAAACATTACATACCTTGCTCTCTATTTCATAATGCTAGGAGAATCAGGATCAAACATAGTTCAATGTTCATTGAGAGAGTAAAGTTTCATTTTAAAACTATTAATACTATTCGCATATCTGTCGAGGAAATATATACACGAGACTCAAGTCATGGACCTTTAACTATTCAAAAATCCCTTAAAGTCCAGGTTTTTCAAAATTAAGCTTAAACCTATTCCCATCCCCATTCTAACTCTATTCTAACTACCATATGAAAGGTAGATGTGTATAATTACCTATTCTGAGGGCACTTCCAGTGATGGCTTCAGGGTAGAGGAGGGACAGCTGACAATTGATGCCCTAACATAGCAAGCCTATAGATGACATCAATGCACAGTTATCCCAGTCCTTGTCGCTGCCCACTCCTCTACACGGAACCCTACTACTGGGGAGATCACGTACCTGGACCTGAGTGCCCTCAGAATAGGTAAGTATACACATCCTTTCACAGGGTAGTTAACCACTTGAATCCCCGTGTATCGTCAAATGACGGCGGCAAAGGGGATCTGAATATCCCAGCCGCCGTCATTTGACGGCATCTTCTTCTCGGCCACTGGGGGGTGCGCGCGCGCCGATGGCGGCGCTTCCCGAGATGCCGACGCGCGTGCCTGCCGGTCACGATGTCCGTCAGGAACCCGCCGATCGGCAGTTTTAGAGCAGGAATGTGGAGCTCTGTGTGTAAACACAGAGCTCCACGTTCTGTCAGAGAAAGGAGACTGATGCTGTGTCCTTTGTACATAGGGACACAGCATTGGTCACCTCCCCCAGTCAGTCCCCTCCCCCCACACAGTTGGAACACACCCAGGATACACATTTAACCCCTTCCTCACCCCCTAGTGTTAACCCCTTCCCTGCCAGTCACATTTATACAGTAAATAGTGCGTTTTTATAGCACTGGTCGCTGTATAAATGTGAATGGTCCCAAACATGTGTCAAAAGTGTCCGATGTGTCCGTCACAATATCACAGTCCTGACAAAATTTGCAGATCGCCGTATTACTAGTAAAAAAAAAAAAAGTCAGAATTCTATCCCTTATTTTGTAGCCACTTTAACCTTTGCGCAAACCAATTATTAAACGCTTATTGCCATTTTTTTTTTACCAAAAATATGTAGAATACATATCGGCCTAAACTGAGAAAAATTATTATTTTTTTTTTTTTAAATGGGATTTTTATTATAGCAAAAAGTAAAAAATATTATGTTTTTTTTTAAATTGTCGCACTTTTTTGTTTATAGTGCAAAAAATAAAAACCGCAGAGGTGATCAAATACCACCAAAAGAAAGCTTTATTTGTGGGGAAAAAAGGACGTCAATTTTGTTTGTGAGGCACGTCGCATGACCGCGCAATTTTAATTTAAAGCGACGCAGTGCTGAAAGCTGAAATTTCGCCTGGGCAGGAAGGGGGTATATGTGCCCAGTAAGCAAGTGGTTAAAATAGAGCATTGCTGTTTGTGACTCCATTGGTAAGGTTACTGCTTGCTTTCTTTCCTAGTGACAGCCATGTGAGACCAAATCAAGAAAAGAGGGAGCTGAACTCTTTGGGACAGAAAACAACAGAGACAGTAATACAAATATATTGAAGGTCCTAACCTTTTCCCACTGTACTAGAAAATCTGTGTTAATTGCTGTCACTGTGTCGCTGACACCAAATCAATTGAGAGGAAATCTTGTCAATAAGGACAGAAAAGCAGTTTTGCCTACCGTTTTCCTTGCCCCCACAGGCTTGCTCCCTGCTGTATGATGAGTCCCCCGGAGCTGCTTCTCTTTGCCACTAAATCAGTTGCAAGCACTGTGATATCATCACCTACAAGGCAGGACCAGCACTCCTGCATTGTAAGGACACCAAGGGTCTAATTAGACCCAGAGTATCAGTGGTCAAAAATGAGCAACAGCTGCCAGGGGAGCCAGGGATGAGGTAAGTATAATGCTGCGTACACAAGACCGTTTTAATGTCATGGAATAAAAAGTTTTTGCATACACACAATCGTGAAAAAAAATGCCAGAGCAAAGCACGGTGACGTACAATAAGTACGACTGCACTATAAAGGGGAAGTTCAGTTTGGATGGCGCCACCCTTTGGGCTGCTTTTGCTGATTTTGCTTTAGTAAAAGTTTGTTGAGAGACGATTTTCAGTCTGTTAAAGCGTGACGAATGTGCTATCTTCATAACAGTGAAAAAAAGTGCAGCGCCAAATGAACCAAGGTATCCCTGGTCAGGGAGCCCCAAAGCGTGTAAGAGGATTGTGATCTACAAAGAATATAGACGTCCTGCCTAGTTCCAAATATGTGCAAATCCACAAAAAGAAAAATATATATATATATATATATATATATATATTGAGGTAAAAAACTCTGAATATAAGATGACAAACAGTATCAAAAATAATGGTGTATAATAACAAACAATATCAGATAAGGTATATTAATCAGTCCAGTGATAAAAATATACAAAAACATCAGTGTAAACAGAGAATTAGGACAACAAACGCTAGTTTTACCTGAACGAGTGCTCCCGTCTCAACTTGCTGAAAAACAACGAGAAAAAATAGAGCATGTTCTAAATTTTGAATGCCCATTTTTCACATCGAGAGGAGCCTTGGGAGCCTTCACATGATCGTTTTTCATGACCATTTAAAAAAAAATGAATTTTTCACGTCATGAAAAACGGTCGTGTGTATGCAGCATAACTGCTGTTCTGCTGCCCCTGAACTCTTATTAAACACATCATTACTTGTTAACCACTTAACGCCCGCCGCATGTATATGTCCGTCCACAGAATGGCACGTACAGGCAGATGGGCGTACATGTACGTCCCTGCCTTCTTGCGGGTCGGGGGTCCGATCGGGACCCCCCCGCTACATGCGGCGGAGGTCTTACCTGTGGGAGCGATCCGGGATGAGGGGGCGGATGTTCGTTTTTGTCCTCGTGAACGCTCCCAGCCAATCCGCCGAGCCTCCGCTGTGTCACTTCCTCTGCCTGTGTAATGTAAACACTGACAGAGGAAGTGATGCAGCTATCCTCTTGGTGGTATTTTCAATCCGACGAGAGGAGAGAAGACATCACAGTAAGTCGCACCAACACTACACTGACACCACATACATAGGCACACTTAACCCCTTCCGATCACCCCCCCCCCCCGCGTCACAGTGTCACTGATTGCAGTGATCATATATTTACTGATCACTGCATTTAGTGTCAGTGTGGCAGTTAGTGAGACAGGCAGTGTTAGGTCCAGGGTAGCCCCGTACCCCCCCAAAACAGGTTTAACCCATTTGATCACCGTCCTAGTTAACCCTTTCACCCCCTATTGCCAGTGTCACTAAGCGATCGGTTTTCTGATTGCTGTATTAGTGTCACTGTTGCCGCTAGGTAGCTAATTTTTTTTTTATATAGCGATTTTTTTTTTTACTAAAGACATGTGGCTGAATACATTTTGGCCTAAATGTTTGACTAAAATTTAGTTTATTCGATTTTGCTTATAACCAAAATTAAAAAATATTGATTTTTTTTCAAAAAATCGCAGAGGCAATCAAATATCATCAAAAGAAAGCTCTATTTGTGGGAAGAAAAGGACGCACATTTTGTTTGGGAGCCACGTCGCACGACCGCGCAATTGTCTGTTAAAGCGATGCAGTGCAAAATTGTAAAAACGCCTTTGGGCATTTAGCAGCATATTGGTCCGGGGCTTAAGTGGTTAAACTTATCAAAGCTATTTAAATTTTTTTTTTTTTTTATGAGAATTTTATTTTTAGCCATTATGTGCAATGTGGTAATATTTTATTATGCCCACATCATTAAACACTGACCTTTATTTTTGTTTCAGCAGAGAGATTTGAATGCTATTTAGCTTCATACAAACACACATTACAGAAGAAACAGGCCTGAGTATTTTAGCCATTTATGGAGAGTAAGATTTTTGAAGGAATGCACTCTTTCATTACTTCACCAATAAAACACTCAGCATTATATGCAATCTAGTCTGCTTGTTGCTCATTTGATTCTTAATCTGAAATGTGGAGGAGTTTAGTTAAAGATGTTCACATGGCAGTGACAACAAAATATTGTATTGATTATCACTGTTATCCTATTGTTAGATTCATAACAATGGGAACAAACCTGACAACCCGCCTTGTAGATGACTGTATTTATGTCTCCATCAATCAGTCTACTCATTTGAATGATAGATTGGGCTGAGAAGCACTCTTTGGTTTAAAATAGCTTGAAGTGATCTGCAATGTGTGAGCAGACTAATAATTATCATTGTTGGCAATGCCGCAGTTTATACAGATTATTCCATGAAGGTTGAAAGTGGATTCAACCCAGAGCTTTATCTAGGTACAGTAAAGATAGGTTTAATGCCCACAGGGATTTTACCATTGTCCATGTGTGCTGCCACAGCAACTTGTTTTATTTTGGCTGCATATTGTGTTTGGCATGTTCCCCTCTCTATTTTGCCACGTACAGACGATCGGACATTCCGACAACAAAACTGTGGATTTTTTTCAGACAGATGTTGGCTCAAACTTGTCTTGCATACACACGGTCACACAAATGTTGTCGGAAATTCCGAACGTCAAGAATGCGGTGACGTACAACACGTACGACGGCACTAGAAAAGGGAAGTTCAATACCAGTCGTGTGTAGAAATTTGGTGAGAGACTAGTTTTACTAGACCGAGCGCTTTCGTATCGTACTTGATTCATGCGTGGAATTTTGTGCGTCGGAATTGTCTACACACGATCAGAATTTATTGTCGGAAAATTTGAGAACCAGCTCTCAATTTTTTGTTGTCGGAAATTCCGACAACAAATGTCCGATGGGGCCTACACACGGTCGGAGAATTTAAGACCAGAAGCTCCAAACAAATGTAGCGCCCCCTTACTTTCAGTATGGGCACTACGCTAAAGTTAGTGGGGAATGGGAGAGTTATTTTGCTCCCATTCATAATTGTGTTAAAGTTTGGACTGATGTCATTTCAGAACTGTCCTGTGGGTCAGTCTGCGCTCCAGGGGTGATGTCCCCACCCCTGGGCAGCAGGTGGCGCTAGAGGGGTTCTGACAGAGCCACTTTTCCCCAGCAGCCAATCAGAGCAGTTCTCCCTTGCAGGGCATGCTGGGGGAGGGCATATCCGTGGCGGACGCCATTTTCTTTGCTTCTTCGCGGGTTCCAGGTTCCGGGTGCGGCACCCACCTTTGGGGTTGTGCGCATCCAACAGGCCCCGGCGATATGGCCTTCCAGGCCGGGGCCACATGCTACGCGGAGTTCCAAGCGGATGCTAAGAAGGGCCCCAGTGACTTACTGGGTCCCTAGCTATACTAAAGAGATCCTAAGCTGAGGACTGTACAGTTGGGGATCAGCTCAAAGAGAACCAGGAGGCAGGTGATCTTAGAGATTTGAACAAACCATCACTCAGCTGTGACCTACTGGGAGGATCTGCTCACTTAATCAGAAACTACAAAGTACTACAAAGTACTAAGCCTGTGGCAGAGGCTTTCTTAGAGCCAGGTCCATGGCAGGGGCCTGTTTTCCTTCCAGAAATCTAAAGTGACACTTCGGCTGCCAGACTTGTGGCAGAGGTCTGTCCGGGGGCACTTCACCCACTCTGGTTAGAGTGGCAACGAACAGTGACTATTTCTACTGAAAGCAGGCTTGCTTTCATGTTTATCCTAGCCTGATACTGCAAGGTTCCTTTATTTCATCAACCTGTCCTGTCTATCTCCTGTTGATGTTGGTCGTGTTTGACCGAGGAATAAAGCATTTACAAAACGTCACCCTTTTGCTTGGACATTCAATTACTGCTCTCACAGTTGCTGCAATCAATTTCCCTAGACTCGTCAAAGGTAACTTAACTTATGCCGATCCCACATCTAACCAGCGGCTCCTGAGGGAGTATAGCTACACGAACAATTGTTGTTGGAAATTCCAAGCATGTGTATGCAGCATTAGTGTGTTAGTTAGACAACCTTTAATTGGAGCAGGTTCATGTTTGTTTTCAGCCTCACTGTGTTAAAGCGGATCATGCAATCAACGTTTAAGGTCCATTTATTTAGTGAGGGCCCCTTCCCGTTTCAGAAAGTGAGTTTGTTACTATACATACTTTTTACCCTGTCCAGCTTACAACACCTAGGTGAGGGTAGACATCCATTAGGTGAGATCCAGTAGAATGCTGAGTAACCCAAATCTTGAGAGAGGATGCTACTGCTGCACTGTGCAATAGTATTATCTTGCAGGATTTGGGGCACTTGGCATTACCTGGGGCCTAGTCAGAAGGAAAGTGATGTTACCCCCCTCCACAGTAGGAAAGATGGGGCAGAGGGCACCTAATTAAAATAGTGGATCTTGCATTGAGTGTAAAGGAAGATGTGTTGTAAAGAGATCATATTGTCATGAACACTGCACATACCTGTTTTCATTATTTCATACATAGAAGGAACTGAAAGGATTCCCCTTCCAACATTCATTGAGTGTAATCAATCATTCTTAAAAAAAAAAAAAAATGCTTTTGATGGGAATATGCATCAAAAGAGTTCACAAGGTATGTGAACAGTACCATTTTTGGGACGGTAATGCTTATGCTCAAAAGACCAGCCTAAGCTTAGTTATCATTGGCAGTCCTCACTCAGACTATTTTTGTCTGTGAAATTTGTTTCCTGTCACTCCCAACCTTACTGCATTTGTTGTAAAGCTTCAGCGTTATTGTAAAAACGTAGTTAGCTCATTTATTTCTATTGTATCACCCCCTGACCCCTGGAGGCATGGCGATAACCCCAGAGACAGGATGGGCTGCCCTTTAACCCCAGGGTGTAGATTTCTTAGGCAATAGTGGGATGTGAACAGATGGGCACCAGTCACTTTAAGGCACAAACAAATAGTCATTTATTGACTCTCATTCAAAACTCCTAGTAAAGACTTCAGGCCCAATAGCTCAACAACCAGAGAATGGATAGAAGAGACAGATTACTTGATCCCCCCCCCAATATTTATGCTCGTCCTCAGCATTCATCAGTAGGCATAAACCTTCTACTGGTTAGCTAGGGAAAGTATGAATATTTTATAAGTACCATATGTTTTACTGTAGTCTCTTATACTACGAAAAAGGGAGAGACCACAGCTCCACTGAATTGAGGGGAAAAAAACTAATTAACAAGTAGACTATAAATCATCTAGGTTGTCTACCACACAGCAGAACTTTCTCTTGTAAAACTATAAAGCCAAGTCCTTGTAAAGTAAATGATGGATTGAGCTGTTAAGTTGAGGAGAATTATCTTCCTCTCTGGACAGTCAAAGCAAAGTCCTTTCACAAAGAGTTAAATAGACTGAGCTCTTCAGGAGACAGGGCACCCTTTACACTAGCTGACTCTAGCACATAGGCATGGCCTCAGAACACAGTCTCTAGTTTCTCTTCAATCAGTCTTTACTCACAAATGTCCTTGGAAAATTGGTTGCCTCCATCCAATATCCTCAAGGTACTTTCACTCTCTGATACCAGACTAGATCCTCAGACGATCCTCAGTTTTCCACAACCTTCAGAAAAGCAAGCCTCCAGATAGCCCACCTAAGGCCTCAACACCCCGCAGGCACATGGCAGGATTGCTTAGGGAACTAGCAACCCCCTCTAGGCTGTGATCTCCTTCTCAGGAAACAAACCAGACTGCTCTCTGTCACAGAGTATTTATACAGACTCCTAGTCACCATCTGGGCACATCTCCCCAGGGTTTGGCCAGGGCTGTATGAATATTATGCTGCTGATTTGACTCTTCCTGCCCAATAACATTTCTGGACCAGCCAGGAGAAAGCAATCAATTCTGCAGCCGCTGTCCTAGAAGGGTGCTACATATATATGTAGCACTACCCCCGAAGGAGCTGCTGGATATTTTTGGGCAGCACGTTACCTCTATTTTCTTGTCTTCCAGGGTGATGGATGAGAGTAGAGAAATGTCCACACTTTACACTTCCTTTTTAAAGATTTATTTGCTGAACTTAGTAAAAGAATTAAGAAGTAGTTGAAAGGGTGGAAGGGTAATAGGTAAATAGGTTCAGGTGCGGTATTTCAATCGGGAAACACTCCTGCTTCCTGCGACATAACTTTCGATGTCCCGGATAGGTTTCTCTCACTAACCTAGCAGCCAGGATGTCAACGGAACATGGTACAGTCTCTGCCACAGACCTTCCTACAGATGGAGATACTTTTTGGTCTGGAATCCTCGTAGCACAGGATTCAACACCTGGATCTCTCCAGATTAACTTTTTATAGAACTTGAAACTGACAGGCGATCACATCAAGACTTTCAGTAAACAGTGCATCCTTTGATGAATTTCAAGGCCTCTCTTGAGACACCAGCCTTGTGCTCGGTCCTCTCCAAGATAGGTCCTTCATCAAGCGGCTTCCTCCCTCAGGACGGACAGCAGAGGATCACCTTCAAAACTGTAGACCCAATCTGCTTACTGGGCCTACTCAGAAGAACACAACACCGGACCAACGTGATACAAAGCCAGGTAAACAGGAACACACACCCCCGAGCCAGCAGGGCCACACACGGGGATCGACGACGACCCTAGACCGGTGACGTCTGTCCCTTAAGTACCCCTCCCCAGCATGCACAGCGGGACGATCAACCCCCACTGATTGGCTGCCGAGGGAAAATACTCAAATCACCTTGACCTAGCTGCTGCCACCCTTGGCCTGGAGTAGGAACGTCACCCCAGGCTAACAATAGTGGTCACTCACAGCACGGCCATGGCTGGAACAGAAGCCAAATTTGCTCAAAATCATATATGTCTGAGTCAACTAACTTTTAGACTGCCTCCTAAATTTTAAAAAGTGCCATCCCAACAGGAGCAGGCCGGTACATATAGTGAGTATGTGAGTGTAGTGTGTGTTGTGCAGCATCACATCTTTTTTCAAGCAGTTTTTTTTTTGCTGTAGAAAATATTATGTCTGGTTAACTGCTGCCAGTGCGACAGGAAGTAAGAAGAAATATATCCCCAGTAGAGACATGACCAGTAATAGAAACCTAAGAGAGTCTATATGAATTCTCTAATCTACTGTAAAGTGTTTTTATTGTTCAAGTGGAGTTCCACCCAGGAAAAAAAAAATTGCCCAAAAAAACTAAAAAAAATAGAAAACATTTTTTTATACTCACCCAAAATACCTGTTGCTATGCGGAAGTCTGTAATCTGCCTCTTCCATAGCCGTGGTCTGTCTTCTTCAAGTGAATAGGGCGTGCTGCTTTCTGGGAACTGTGTGTGTTCCCAAAGAGCCACCCATTTACAAGTCGGCACGAGACTCGCGTATGCGCAGTAAGAAATGGGCAGTGAATGGCGGCGCGGGACCTGCACCAATCGAGGGATCGGCATCGGGGGTGCCATCAGCGCGGGCAAATAGGACCCACTCCTATTTGCATACCTCCAGGAGGGAGAGAATGCAAGCTAACCTTATGATGCTGCCTGTGCTGACATGCTCAGGCAGCCAGGGAGGACTGACACACACGTGCACACGTGCAGTGGTTGAAGTGGCACTTGGAATTATGGGATAATGTATTTCTAAGGAGGGGGATCAAGGGGACTAACTATGAAGTGATCAGTGTACACTCCCTGAGCCTGAGTTCAGGAAGCAACACACAAGCATCTGCAGGCATAAATACAACATATTGTAAGTGGTTATGAATTTTCCTTTAAGCAGATGTAGCTCTACCCTCATAGGGGACGGTTGGTAAAGTGGGTTTTCTGTTCTTCTGCCTTGACTCTGAGGACAACCTCAGCCCCACTAACACACTAGGTTAAACAAATGGATGTTGCACTGTAACTGGGAGCACAAATATAGATAGACTGCACGCAACTAAGATTCAGAATCGAAAAGTAAACATCAGACTGGTTACTGGTAAATGAATCCAATATATTGTCACGGGTTGCAGTAAATAGCAGTATGCGCATAAATGAGTAAGTAAAAGATCAGGTCATTCACAGTTCACTAGACAATATGTTCACTAAGCTTTGGCAGCATAGAATGGAGATCTTAACAGCTAAATTAAAGTAAACCTGATAATCCACAATCAGCAATAGGTAATAGCATTAGAAAACAGTAACAGCTATGATAATTAATTACTGTGCATACTTCTTTGTAAACAGTAGGCTATATCTACTTTAAAATGCACCATATGTGAATGACATTTCAAACTCCTTAAAGAGATACCTCTTACTATGGACAATAGGAAAAGTTCTTATGAAGCAGCTACTCGATTGAGCAGTCTTTAGCCAAAGTTCTTCAGCCGGCTAGCATTGTGGCCCAGTCTTTATGGTGGTGCACATGAGTACAGTCCCAGTAAAGTCTGCATACAGTAAATAATTGCTGCTAGTTAGTTGGCTAGCCTCTATGTACTCAGTCTCTGCTACCAGCAACAGGTTAATGGCAGCAGTGTCCTCTCAGTGACAGCAGGAGCAGGACAGAGCAGTAGACACTGGGCAGGCTAGTGTATCAGGCTTTCTCCTGTCTAGTCTGCCACAGTTCCCTACAGGGTGCTGGGTAGGCTAGTTTTGGGTCACGGTGTGCAGCCCAAACCGCCCTCGTAAATTATGTGATCGGTGCGGGTGTGCCAATTTGTGCGCTGTCATGGATGGGGGTGACACCATAGCGGTCGGAAATGACTTCCTTTGTGATGGTGTCACCACTCTGGCAAGTGTTGCCTGGGTGCAGTCCACACACTGTGCACCCCTATAGCGATGCCACTGGGTGGGAGACTTGACCATGGATGCGGGAATCTGTGAGTTTTTTTCATTCAGTCCACAGCCTGAACAAAAAACTCTGATAGTGTATGGCCAGCTTTGGACAAAGACTTAAAGACTCTAGCTTATAGTGCTATATCAGTATGTTACTTTGTTTTGTAACATACTGTATGTGAGCAAGCAGATAGCAAGTGATGACTAAGTGAGAAAGCAGGCTTAAGCAACCTGACGATTTGCAGCTGCTGTTCAACTTCTGTCTTGTGGTTAGACAATGGCCTAACTGCAGAAATAATTTTGGACTTCAGAATGAAAAATCTATGATGCAATTATTTACAAGGTTATATGTTCAATTCAAATCATTAGTTCACATTCATCCTTTACATGAGTAATGTTTTATTTTTTTTATCATTCAAGTTTAAGTTTATTTTCAAAAAATAGAGAACATACAGTGTAGTAAACGTAGTACAGTGAATACATTAGGAGACATAAAGTTGACAATTGTAATAGTGAACAATATATTACGTTTCGTATCTAGACTTCCCCACATCCCCTCCCCCCACCTCTTATCTTTAAATCTAGTAACTTTTAAATGTTAAAATAAGTGTAAACAATTGGGAAGAGTGGGAATTAGTAAAGATAGCAAAGCATTTTAGAAAAAAAAAAATAATAATTCCCTATTAAGCAAGCAATTTATAAGCCTTCTATTATAAGCTGAGATTGCGAAACTTAAAATAAAAATAATAAAACAATTGTACCGAACTGGAAAGAGGGTGGATCTCTAGGGCACCTCCCTTCACCCGACACCCCTAACGGGAACATTCTGTGTCGAGGAGGAAGGACAGCCCCTTCAACCCAACCTCCCCTCAATGAGAAGAAAGGAAAAAAAAAATGGATCTAAATGTTATCTAAAGATGTGTTTAATAATCAACTCTCAACTTATAAACCTATGAGAAGACAGGGAACTCTAAAGATATATTCAGTTAAATTATATCCACCTTACATGAGAAAAAAGGAGAAAGTGGTATGAGGTCTATATCTCCTGTGCAGCGAAAAAAGGGAAAAAGAGGAGAATAGAGAGGAGAGGAGAAGAGAAAGAGAAAGAGAAAGGGAAAATGTAAAGAAAGGAAGGGGAGAGGGCCCACCTGCCAAAAGATTACATCAGTCTGAGACAAGAGCCGCAACTAAACTCTCAGGTTGTATGGGATTCCCATATAGTTCAACCAAGGTTCCCAAATTTCAGTGAATTGAGTAAAGGTATCTAACATGGAATTAATTCTTTTTTCTTGTTCCATAATCTACGTTACCTTTCTTTTCATATGTAAAATGGAAACTGATGGTTTCTTCCAAGCAGCTGCTATAGTGATTCTGGCGCCTGTCAAAATAAATAGGATCAGCTGTCTGGTGGCCTTAGAGGTCTGTGGTATTAGTCCATTTAATAAAGCAATTGCTGGAGACTGATGAAGGTTGCAACCTGTAACTCTCCTGATAATGTGAAATACCTTATTCCAGAAACCCCGTATCCTAGGGCATTCCCACCAAGTGTGAATCATGGAACCTATTCCTTGACAACCTCTAAAACATACGGGTGATGCTGACGGATACATGGAGGCCAACTTAACTGGAACTAGGTACCATCTAGTGAAAATGTTTATATTAGCTTCAATGAGAGCTGTACTCATAAAGCCCTTAAGAGATCTAGTATAGTTTTTTTGCCAATCCTTTAGGTCCCAATCACTTTGAAGCTCTCTTTCCCAGGCTAGCATATGTGGTAATTTTATGTTATTTGATGCAAGAGATTAATATATGACCGAGATATTACCCTTCCTAAACGGAGTTTGATCGCATTTATGTTCATATGGGGTTGGAAGGCCAGAGATTAATTTTTCATTCCACATTTCCTGTGCGAAGGTGTGTATTTGGTGTAATCTAAGCCTTTCCGATGGGGGAGGGCCAAGATTGTCTAAAAGGTATTGCTCAGATAGGGGGCCTGTATGTGTAAAGAAACGTCCAATACGGTACACCCCCTTATCATGCCACCATTTGAAGGGATCTACCTCAGTGTTAGAGTGAAAGGATGGATCAAGAAAAATACTTAACAAAGGTTCACCTTTAGAAACCAAGCAAGGATTGTTTCTAAGTGAATCCCATAAGGCCAAAGCTTGTGAAAGAGTGGGAGATAATATAGGAGGTCTAATTTTGGGAGTGCGCCAAATGAGTTCTTCTATTGTAGACAATAGGGAAGCCTGTTCTTCTATCCCTATCCAATCCGGGCGCTCGTTTCTAAGGTAAACCTCTGATAATTGTGCTAGCCTTGCAGATTGATAATACCCTGAACGGGTAAATTAAAGAGACTGCGAGAAGAAAGGCGAGGGCCCTTTTTGTTCCAAATGAATTTGGTAATTTTACCTTGAAAGGATTTCAGATGGCTTTTTATTATTGGTATCGGAAGAGATCTAAAAAGATATAGGATTTTAGGAAGAAGGGTCATCTTGATAGAATTAATTCTACCAATCCAGCCTATTTTATGAGTTCCCCATTCAGTCAGATCTTTCTCGAGTTTCCTAAACATTGGGGGATAATTGGCTGAGTATAAATCCTGGAAATTCGGGGTTAGATTAATACCTAAATATTTAGTGGAAGCAGAGTCCCATTTGAAGGCATATTTGTTTTTCAAGAGAGAAACCGTAGATTCGGAAAGAGAAACATTAAGGGCCCTAGACTTGGCCATATTCACCGTGAGACCCGAGACTTTAGAGAAATTGTCTAATAGGGTGAGGATTTCCGGAAGGGAGGAAGAAGGGGAGGTTATAAAGAGTAATAAATCATCCGCAAATAATGCGCACTTGTGTTCCTTTTTGTTGCAATTGACTCCACTGATATTCGAGTTATCTCGAATGGCTATAGCCAGAGATTCAATAACGATCGCGAATACCAGGGGAGACAAAGGACAGCCCTGTCTTGTGCCCCTTTGGATTTCTATAGGATCCGAGAATATGCCCTGTAGCCGGATTTTAGCTTCAGGGGAGGAATAAAGAGAGGAAATGATACCTAAAAATTTAGAGCCAAATCCCCACTGTTTCAATACGGTAAACATAAATGGCCAAGAAACTGAATCAAATGCTTTCTGAAGATCGAGTGAAAGGAGCATACCCCTTTGTCTAGTACCTCCAGTCCACCCAGAGTACATTAAGGAGATTAGATCAATAGCTCTCCTGATCTGGTCCGGGCCTTGTCTCCCTGTAATAAAACCTACTTGGTCTTTAGCGATGTATTGACCTATGAAAGCAGACAATCTGTTAGCTATTATTTTAGTAAGTAATTTAAGGTCATTATTGATAAGGGAAATTGGTCTATAGTTCTCCACTTGGCTATGATCTTTATCGGGCTTCGGTATCAACGAAATATAGGCCATATTGAGTTGTTTATCAATAGGGATGCCCTCTGTCATATAATTGAAGAATCGTGCTAGATAGGGTGATAAAATGATTGAAAATGTTTTGTAGTATGAACCTGAGAAACCATCAGGGCCGGGGCTGTATTCAGTTTTAAGTTTTTGATCACTGACATCATTTCCTCAGCCGATATGGGAGCCCCCAGCACCTCCTTATGAGCCTTTGTCAGTTTGGGAAGATTCAAGTTGTCCAGAAATTCTCCCATTTTATCCGAAGAGAAATTACTATCATTAGTGTAAAGTTTGGAGTAGAAGTGATGGAAGGCTTCCATCATCCGCCGAGGATTTAGAGTGAAAGAACCGTCCACCATTTTTATCTTGGGGAGTGTCTTTGATTTGAATCTCGGGGACAGTTTATGTGCAAGCATTGGACCTATTTTATCCTTTAAGTGGTAGTACCTGGCACCCGTCCATTATAAATCATCTCCTGATTTTACTGTGAGTGCCAGGTTTAAAGCGGATCTAGCAGCATCAAGAGCGTGCGTAGGGACACTCAGGGGGTCTGATTTATGTTTTCTTCATAAATCTGAATAGGTGTAACATCCCTGCTGTTACACTGTGCAGAACGAGCGCAGCTGTAACCTATTCTAGCAGCTGCGCTCCGTTCTGCAAGTGGTCCGCGTCACTTCCGGTGCGCGGATGTCTGCGCTCCACGCTGGAACGCGGAAGTGCGTCCCAGCGTTCTCCTCTGATTCCCCGCAAATTCGCGGCTATTTAAAACCCATACAGATGACGGCAGGGTGTTCCGTTATTCTGTTGAACGCCTGCCGTCACCTGGGAACGCCACTGCATTCCGCAACACGGACCACCCTGCGATTGCCTGCATCTCCTCCTTCCAGCACCCTGGGATCTCCGCACACCATCTCTGCTTGTATTTCATCCAAAGCACTACCAGTCCCAGCAGAACCGCAAGTATCCTAATAGACATACTGCAGTCATTGTTATCTATACCTTCCTGCACGTTATAGGGGAGATATCAGGTCTGTGTCACTGTAAGGAGATCTATTCATATATGGACTGAGCTATGCATCTATATGTGTCTTGGAATTAGAACATAACAAGTACTTACTGCTAGTGTTCAACCCTAAAATACTACAGTACTTCCGTATCACATTGCAATTATCCAAGCTACCGTGTATTGTAGATACTTTACTTTATCTTCATCAGTAGCGGTAGCTTATGTTGGAATAGGCTCCGCTATACTTTATGTTGTCTACCATTTAGAGGCTGTGATGAGTTAAACCCCAAACTTTCTTATTGATGTGAGAGTGAACTGGTGGTTACGCCTGAGAAGCCTCTGCAGCTGAGATCTTATTCAATCAGTACATTCACGTAGCAGAGTCGTTACATAATAACGGAACACCCTAACTGAATTGATGGATCCAGCAGAGCTTGCTAACCACCTACTTGGACTCTCACAAAGAGTTGACACCCTCACTGCTTCAATGAATGATCTTCGTTTAGAAAATGAGGCCCTACGTAATCAAAACTTTGCACAACCCAGGGACAGACCTGAGCCTAAGGTTTGCCCCCCCCGAACCCTTTTCAGGGGACCGAAAATTATTCCGCCAGTTCATTAGCTCTTGTCGTCTTATGTTTGAATTGCGTCCCCGCACCTACTACTCAGACAGGGTTAGAATTCTCACCCTGGTATCCTACCTGAAGGGGGAGCCTAGAGCCTGGGCGGATGCTTATGTGGAAGAACATGG
The DNA here is from genome assembly GCA_029574335.1 of Rana kukunoris. Classification (NCBI taxonomy): domain Eukaryota; kingdom Metazoa; phylum Chordata; class Amphibia; order Anura; family Ranidae; genus Rana; species Rana kukunoris. The sequence continues at coordinate 263,663,207 of CM056050.1, read as the reverse complement.
TGACCTATTGGGGGCATTTAATACTTTCCTAGATGAGATGTCACTTCTATATGAGGATCCCAATAAACAGCTTACAGCAGAGAACACTATTAGGAACCTCAAACAAGCGAAAAGACCTGTAGAGGACTATATCTCAGAGTTTAAGTGTTGGAGCAGGGAGACCCAGTGGACGGATATTGCACTCCGTAATCAATTTCGACTAGGCCTGTCTGAACCTATGAAAGACGAGATTGCTCGCGTTGAACTCCCTTCATCTTTAGAGGATCTCATGCACCTATCTCTCACCATTGACCATCGCCTCAGAGAAAGGAAGGCTGAACGTGGGAATACTTATATTCCACCACCTCTCAGGAGGTCCAAATCACCACCCAAGGATGTTCCCATGGAACTCGGAGTTGTCAGAGGTCCTTTATCTCTGGCCGAGAAAGAACGTCGCAGAGCTCATAACCTCTGTCTATACTGTTCCGCTCCAGACCACATGGTATCCAGTTGCCCACTCCTCAAGGGGAAGTCCGAAGGTATCATATCTAACATTTGTAAAACCAATCCACCTGAATCTACCACTAATCAATTCATCTTTATTACTCTTACCTTACAGTGGGATCATCATAGAACCAGCATTGATGCGATGGTCGACATCGGTGCCTGCGGCAACTTTATTGATTTAGAAATTGTAAAATCCAATAAAATTCCTTGTGTGCTTAAGCAAAAACCTCTCACTGTCACCTTTATTGATGGCTCTAGTTCCAATTCTGGACCAATATCTTCCCAAGCCTCTCCCCTACTGGTTACTTGTGGGAACATTCATACTGAGACCCTTGTCTTTGATGTTATTCCATCTCCATTATTTCCAATAGTTCTTGGTCTCCCTTGGTTAATACTCCATCAACCAACTTTCATTTGGTTTAATCACTCACTAAGTCTAAACACCACATATTGCAAGCAGACTTGTTACCCCATATATACGATTCTTTCCGCAGAAGTTCACTCTGAAGTTCTCCCTACTTATCTACATGATTTCTCAGATGTTTTCTGTAAAACTAAGGCAGAGAAACTCCCTCCCCATCGTATATATGACTGTCCGATTGATCTCATTCCTGACAGTCCGATCCCAACTGCTCGCATCTATCCCCTTTCACAACCAGAATTAGTGCACCTTAAAGTTTATCTTGAGGATAAATTAAAAAAGGGCTTTATTAGACCTTCCACTTCCCCTGCAAGTGCTGCCATGTTCTTTGTTAAAAATAAGGATGGCTCTCTCCAGCCCATAATAGATTACCGATCCCTCAACAGTATCACTATAAAAAACCGCTACCCTTTACCCCTCATTCCAGAACTCATCGAACGTCTTCAAACCTCAAAAGTTTTCACAAAATTAGACCTCAGGGGTGCCTACAATTTAATCAGGATTCGTCCTGGAGACGAGTGGAAGACTGCTTTCAAAACTCGATATGGTCTTTTTGAATACACTGTAATGCCATTCGGACTCTGCAATGCACCTGCTACATTCCAGTGGTTCATAAATGACATATTCCGGGATCTGCTCGATATCTGTGTAGTAATATACTTGGATGACATTCTGATTTATTCTGACACCCTTGAGGAACACACTAAACATGTTCGTTGGGTTCTGGCCAGACTCAGAACACATTCCCTGTACGCCAAACTTGAGAAATGTGTATTCAGCCAGTCTAGTATTTCCTTCCTTGGTTACCAAATTACACCTCAAGGCATCCAGATGGATCAATCCAAGGTGGACTGTATTATCTCCTGGCCAGTTCCTCACTCTAGAAAAGCTCTTCAACGTTTTCTTGGTTTTTCAAACTACTACCGCAAGTTTATAAAAAACTTTTCAGCCATTGTCAAACCATTGACTGCTTTAACCAGCACAAAGACACCCTTCATCTGGTCAAAGGAAGCCCAGAAGTCTTTTGACTCTCTCAAGCTCTGTTACACTTCGGCTCCCATCCTTCAACTGCCTAATCCTTCGTACCACTTTACACTAGAAGTTGATGCCTCCCACTATGCCTTAGGTGCTATACTTTCCCAACGTCCATCCCTATCGGAGCCTTTACACCCAGTAGCTTTTTTCTCCAGGACACTATCACAAGCGGAAAAGAACTACCCTATTGGGGAAAAGGAACTCCTTGCAATTAAAGATGCATTTGAGAACTGGAGGCATCTATTAGAGGGTTCCACACACCCAATAACCATCCTTACGGACCACCGTAACTTACAAAATCTGAAGGCTTGTAAAACACTCTCCGCCTGTCAGGTTAGGTGGAGTCTATTCTTTGACAGGTTTGATTTTTACATATCCTATAGGCCTGGTTCACAAAACATCAAAGCCGACTCCCTATCTCGTATGAATGAAGACCATTCCACTGAGATTCCTCCGATCTCTATCATTCCTCCAAACCGTTTCATTGGAGTTACCACCTCCTTTAGACAGTTACTCTCTCAGACTCCTTGCAAAGATCTCTCTAGCTTACCAAAAGATCTCATTAGGCAACCTGATGGTGTTTATACATTCCACAACAAAATTTACGTTCCACCCAAATTACAACTTTTACTTCTCAGACATCTCCATGATTCTCCCTTAGCCGGACACCCTGGTATCAGCAAAACCACTCATCTGGTTAAAAGAGACTATTGGTGGCCCCATCTGTCTAAGACGATTCATCAGTATGTCAGCTCTTGTGACATTTGCGCTCATAACAAGCATTCAAGGAAACCCCCTTTCGGTCTACTGGCTTCCATCCCAGTACCTAATAGACCCTGGGAAGTTGTTTCATTGGATTTTATAGTTGACCTCCCTCGCTCAAACGGTGCAAACACCATCATGGTAACAGTGGATCTTTTAACAAAGATGGCACACTTCGTTCCCTTAAAGAAGTTGCCTACTTCCCTCGAGACAGCGAAGGCTTTCATTAACAACGTTCTCAAACTTCATGGAATTCCCTCCCAAATCATTTCGGATCGCGGATCTCAATTCATCTCCAGGTTTTGGAAAGCCCTATGTAGCGCTCTACACATTGACCACCGAATGTCCACTGCCTACCACCCTCAAACAAATGGACAGACAGAACGTGTTAACCAAATCCTCGAACAGTACCTACGATGCTACTGCACACACCTTCAAGATGATTGGTTCGAATTACTTCCCCTGGCTGAATTTGCCTATAATAACTCCACCAGTTCTTCATCTCGGTTCACACCATTCTATGCCAATGATGGCTTCCACCCCAACAGTCTACCATCCACTTCCATTCCAGGTACTGTTCCAGCAGTTGATCATTATCTCTCTAATCTAAAGGAAACACTGGGAATTTTACGATCCAACCTCGAACTTGCTCAGCGAAGACAAAAACAATACTATGATGCCCACAGATCTGTACCTCCTGAATATAAAGTCGGGGATTTCGTTTGGCTTTCCACCCGGAATCTTCATCTTAAAATACCCTCGAAAAAACTTGGCAGTCAATTCACTGGTCCATTTCCAATTTCACATGTCATCAATCCTAACGCTGTTAAATTGCTTCTGCCCCCAGATTGGAAAGTCCATCCCTCATTTCATGTCTCACTCATTAAACCTTTTGTCTCTAATCCATTTCCTAACAGGAAACCATGCCCCCCTCCTCCAGTGGAAGTGCTTGGTGAAACTGAATACGAGGTCGAAAAGATATTAGATTCCAGGAAGCGTGGTTCTTCCCTCCAATACTTAATATGCTGGCAAGGTTATGATCATCTCGATGACTCGTGGGAAAATTCCTCAGACATACATGCCCCCCGTCTGATCAGACAATTTCATCGGAGGTACCCTAATCGCCCCTCTCTTACTGGGAGCACCAGAGATGCTCCCTTGAGGAGGGGAGTATGTAACATCCCTGCTGTTACACTGTGCAGAACGAGCGCAGCTGTACCCTATTCTAGCAGCTGCGCTCCGTTCTGCAAGTGGTCCGCGTCACTTCTGGTGCGTGGATGTCTGCGCTCCACGCTGGAACGCGGAAGTGCGTCCCAGCATTCTCCTCTGATTCCCCGTGAATTCGCAGCTATTTAAAACCCATACAGATGACGGCAGGGTGTTCCGTTATTCTGTTGAACGCCTGCCGTCACCTGGGAACGCCACTGCACTACGTTGCATTCTTCCAATTTCTCTGTGGTCAGTTTTTTTTGTCTTCTAAGTTTGGCTGCTATTTGTATTATTTTTCCCCGAACAGTGACCTTATGGGCAGCCCATAAAGTTTCCGGGGATATATCTTTTGTATCGTTGATTTCAAAATATTCCTTTATGGATTGTTCAATTTCGGCTACGAGAGGAGGATCTTTTAAGATTGACTGGTTAAGCGTCCAGTGAGATACTCTGTGGGATGTAGCCTCTTTTCTCAAAGATAACAGAACCATGGAGTGGTCCGACCAGGGGACATCTTTTATAGTAGATTTAATGGCCGCTGGGACATGATGGTTAGATAACAATAGATGGTCTATGCGTGAATACGATTTGTGAGGGTTCGAATAATGAGTATAATCTTTCTTTTTCGGGTTTAGTTCTCTCCAGATATCGGTCAATCGGGATTGATGAAGCAAGCGTGCTACTTGGGTGCTAATTTTGGTTGGCCTGATGGGTTTATTATTTGGTTTGGATTTATCTAAGCCTGAATCGAAAGCCAGGTTGGAATCCCCTCCCATAATAATGATGCCTTCCATAAGTGGATGGAGGGTTTCGAGCATCTGAGAGAAAAACTTCTTCTGACCCCTATTAGGTGCGTAATATGAGACAAAAGTATATCATTTCTCATCTAGGGTTCCTTTTCCCAAATTAAATCTGCCCTCTGGGTCTCCATATTCTTTTAGCAAATTAAAGTTACAAAATTTAGAAAACAGAATGGCAACGCCTTTAGTCTTATTTTCTGCGTTAGATAGGTAAAATACTGGGAAATGGGCATGTAAGAATGAGGGGGTGTACCGCCCCGGGAAGTGTGTCTCTTGTAGAAACACTATATCTACATGAAGAGATTTGTATGCCTGGAGGGCCTTACGTCTCTTAACAGGAGAATTCAACCCCTGAGTGTTGTGTGACACCACACGCAGGGGCCTAGTAATATTATTTGTACCAGCCATGAGTCGTGAACTCTGTTATGGACGGATAGTGTTTTGAAAATTGAGACCACAAATTGGAAGACACATGTAATGGCAGGTGGGCCGGGAGGAAGGATGGGGCAATAAGGAGAGAAGAGAAGAAGGAAAGAGAAACATATAGAAGGAAGCAAAAATAGTAACAGACAAACAAAATGTAGTATAGCGTAAGGTCAAACCGTGACCCAGAGTGAAGGAAGGGAAGTTTGCTCCTTCCTTCAATCAAACAAGATTTATTAGAGTAGTCCATATGAAGGACTAACTTCCTACTTGTCGGGACGACAAAGTGTCGCTCCAAGAAGTAGGTTGAGGCACAAGGCCTCACCGTCGTCTGTCAGCGACATTCAGAGAATCATAAACACTTTTTTAAGGAAGCAAAAGAATGATCCCCGAAAGAGGCAATCGAGGACATATGACATCCCAGAGAAGGAGAAAAAAAAAATGCCGTAAGTATATATACCTAAAATACTTAAGTGAACAAGTAAATATTAACTCTTACTCTACCGGAGAACTTTACCAGTAATACAATCAGGTACTGAAAAACAATTTGTCCTGTGAGAGTGCAGAAAAAAGAGAAGAAGAGAAAAAAAAACAAAAAAACACCAGAACTTGAAATTAAACGTTTCAATCGTTGCGTAGTAGAGACATTTCAAACTTTCCTGTGTTTGACTCTGTTCCAGGTATTCGAGGTTGGGCTATTGGGTGTATTTCTTTTAGCTGAAGGTTGTTGAGGAGGTAAAGTGTCCATAGCTGGTTCGAGCGAGATAATTTTCAGGTCTAATAATAGTCTTTCTCCTTCTTGGAAATTGTGTGCTACGTGGTTTCTGCCGTTGTAATTGAATTTTAGGGCGAATGGGAAGGCCCATTTATATTTGATGTCCTTTTTAATGAGGGCAGACAATAGTGGTTTCATCGTTCTCCTCTTCTGAATGGTGTAGGGAGAGATGTCTGAAAATATTTGTATTGTTGCACCTTGGTATTGAAGATTTTCTTGTTGTCGAGATTTTTTCATCACTTCGTCCTTGGTGGAGTAATAATGTGGTTTCACTATCACATCTCTTGGCAAGCCATCTTTTCTCAGAGGGCCTAGGGATCTATGTGCTCTGTCCAGTTCCATTTTGTGAATGGGCATGGATGGGATCAGGATTTTGATGATGTCCTGTATTGCTGAGTGCACATCTGTGGTGGATTCAGGTAGCCCCCTAAGCCTGAAATTATCCCTCCTCGATCTGTTCTCCAAATCGTCTATTCTGGCTTGTGCCGCCTCCAGTTGTTCTTGCATGTGTTGTAGGTGGTCAGTATTTTGTTCGATTTTTGAGACATTGATATCCAGTTTCCGTTCTATAGATTCGATCCTGTTTCCGATGCTCTGAAAGTCGGCCCTGATGTCCTTAGTGATTCTCTCGGCATTTTGAGCCAAGCCCCTATCCAGCATTTCTCAAATTCTGTTGAATAGGTCAGTGACATTAAAGGAGGGTTCAGGAGAGCGTTCAGTATTTGCATGGATATATATAGGGTTTTGAGAAGAGATCTCAGGAGGGGTTAAGTGACCCGACATTGTAGGTATCATTCCTTCTTTTACAACAGACGAATATAGAGCAGTATGTGTTGTAGAATCTGATGTAGGAGGTGGTGAAATGGCTAGCAAGTGAGATGAGATTTGTTTGACAGACATAGAATTTTCTGTAATTTCCAGCGTGCGTGTCTGAAGTATGGAGTCCATGTTTTTGATAGAATCCTCGACGGCTAAAATTTTATTCATATTTTTGTTCTTCTTGCTACGCTTTCCCTTCATGTGCTGAGGGTGTGTCAGAGTATTTACACCCACAGGAGACAAAGCAATATGAATCTTAGGTTTAGCAGCTTATTAAGTATCCTGTGTCAACCTTTTAGGAGGAGCATGATATTTTAATGCTCAGTTCATACCCAGGATCTGATGTTTGAAGTCAGACAGTAGGAGTTGAAAAGATCCTTTTTAATTTGATACCATATTTAGTGTGGTAAGTGGATGACATGGCAGTATAAGAGGAGGGTCAAAGTTCCTTAATTTCTGTCAGCTGACATATGACGGTGAGTGGAGGGTTTTCCCTAAGTCGCCACCATGAGAGTGCCCATACAAAGGGTTATATTAAGTGTGTAAAGATTAAGGCAGGATATATATACAGCAAATGGATGAAAGTTTTCCTCTCCAGACTGCAGCCCTCAAATCCTTTGGTGTATAGTCCTTCAGGACAAATTCTAAGAGGCTGAGGTGGGAGCTTAACAGGAGTGGAGTTATATACAGGGGGTCTTGTGAGGTGACTGTGAGGTAACCTCTGGTTTCCTGACCCTGGGTATTGTTTCCAAACAAATCTAGGTTGCAGGGGGAAACTCACACAAATGTCCCTGTATGAGAATCTTGAGTCTCTTAGTGAAACGTCAAATGTCAGGAGATTTTAACCTTCTGTTCTGTTGCTGTGATATAGGCAGGTGTAGGCGCAATTCAGGGGGTTCTCAAAATGGGGGAGGGCACCTGAGGGAAAGGACCATGACCAGTGCTATCTACCCCCGGTAAGTCTCTATCCTGGGGATGCTCCTGTATCCTATCACTGAGCTACAGACTGCCGGGAGGAATGTCACTAAGAGTGTGCGGCTATTACCAGAGGGAATTACCTCACCGCGGAACAGCTGCGGCTGCTGTTATGTGTGCCTCAGAGTGGCGGCGGCGTCTCCTCACACACGCTCCGAGAGTGAGCCCTCCGGGGACACGGGAACAGTACCAGGCTGTGCAGTGTGGGCACCGGAGTCAGGCAGGAGGGCAGTAAAGCATGCTTGTTATACTCATTATGAAACCTAAGGGGTCAATCCTCTGCATTGTGTAAAAAGGCTCTTTGATCCTGTCTTCTCTGATCCTCCCCTTCTTTTACTGTCCCCAAATGTATCTCCTGATAAGACAGCCATTGGAGCCAGTCTGCACATGCTCAGTTTGGTGTGTATTGCTAGAGAGTATTTTTTTCTTTTGGGAGGGTGCATGTGATCAGCACAGGGCCAGTAAGCACTGTCTTGACAGAGGGTCAGGGGTTCTTAAGCCTCATATAGGACAATCGGAGCAGAATGAAAACTCCTCCTACAAGCTTTAACCAGACACTGATAGAAGTCACAAGACTGTTAAACACTGCTGATGAGAAAAATTATTAAAGCGGTGGTTCACTCTAAATCTACTATGTCCCATCTGATCCAGCATACTGGCGTCAGCGCCAGTATGCTGTTTTTTATTTTTTTAATTGCTCTACTTACTGTGTAATGATTAATTTTCATTTCTCTCCCCCGCGGTGAATGGCGCCGCTATGGCGTGTCACGGCTTCCGAAAATAGCCGATTTAGGCCTCGGCTATTTCCAGCGCTATACTGCGCCTGCGCACAGACCTAGGAGCTGACTGTGCAGGCGCCGAATATCTCCGAGTCCTATTTCGGCTTTTTTCGGAGGGCGTGATGCGCCATAGCCATAGGACTCGGAGATATACGGCGCCTGCGCAGTCAGCTCCTAGGTTTGTATGCAAGCGCCATATAGCGCCGGAACTACCCGAGTCCTAAATCGGCTATTTTCGGAAGCCGTGCCGCGCTATAGCGGCGCTATTTACCGCGGGGGACAGAAATGAAAATTAATCATTACACATTAAGTAGAGCAATTAAAAAAAAAAAAAAAAAACAGCATACTGGCGCTGACGCCAGTATGCTGGATCGGATGGGACATAGTAGATTTAGGGTGAACCACCGCTTTAAGCAGTTTATATTTACTAAAATAATTGCATTTCCATGTTCTGTGTACTGTGAGAGACCAGATAAATTGAATGCAGGTTCCTGGGTTCATTTAGTAACATTTTAAAGCCTAAATTTTAATCTTCTTGGTTTGCGAGTAACGCGATGTACGAGTGTTTCACAAGACGGGCTATATATTTTCTTTAATCCGGACACTCTCAGCTGGGTGGGGTGGGCGTAATGTACATCAGAGTACCTGAAAGTGTCAACAGTTCCCATGTGTCTCCGAGCGTCACCAGCGCCCCCCACACCTCTGGCCATATACAGTACTGCATACACCAGCAGTGGTTGTGGAACGAATCATCTGAGTTTCCATTATTTTTTATTGCGAAACTTCCTTTGATATATGAGTGCTTTGGATTACAAGCATGCTTCTGGAACTAATTATGCTCATAATCCAAGGTATTACTGTATACACTGATTGTTAGCGTTAAAAGAAAAATATCCACGTATGTGGTCAGGTGTCAATCATAAGCAGGATTCTGCTGGTGTCAATAACTGATGGATTGGTAATGACTAAGCGCTAACATCTACGCAAAACACATCTACCTCTTTCTCCCCTGCTCCATCTGTCAACCACTTGTCATATGAAGCTTAAATAAAAAATTTTTTTTGAAGTGCAGCTATCCGGAATCATTTCCTTATGTTAGATAGTTAGGTTTGCAACGTTTATTTAACCACTTCCTGCCCCGGCCTATAGCAGATTAATAGACGTGGTTCTGAAAGTGGTTCTCTTATCCTGACTGAGCGTCATATGACGTCCAGCATGATAACATGTCGGCATGTGCCTGCAGGGGCACGCAGCGATCGTGAGTGCGGCGTGTCATTTTGAAAAGCCGCATCTCTGATAGTGCTAAGAAGCCTCTGACAGAGGCTTCTTACCACGTGATCAGCTGTGATTAATTACATCTGATCATCCCGTGAACCAGGAAGTGCTGGTAAATGGCATTCCTCGAGTTCGCCCTGACAGGGAGAGCCAATTGGCGGCGGCATTGATTATCAGCACAGCCCCCATCAAAATTACCCATCAGCTGCAAATGAGTGCCCAGTAGCCAGTCAGTGCCCTATCATAACCTTGTGTCAGTGCCCAATAAAGTGCCAATCAGTGCCCATCACAGTGCCAATCAGTGCCCAGCATTTACACCTGTTAATACCTGCCCAATCAGTGCTGCCCAATCAGTGCCAATCAGTGCTACCTATCAGTGCCAATCAGTGCTGCCAGTCAGGGCCCATCAATGCCGCCTGTCAGTGGCCATCATTGCCACCTGTCAATGCCCATCAGTGCCGCCAGTCAGCGCCCATCAGTGGTGCATATCGGGGCCGCCTATCAGTGCCCATTAATTCTACATATCAATGCCTCCTCAACAGTGCCCATCCTTGCCACCTTATCAGTGCCAACTCATCAGTGCCCATCAGTACTGCCTCATCAGTGCCAGTGAGGGAAGTAGAATTTTTTTTTATAACAGAAACAAATAAAAACATATTTTTTAGTTTGTTTAGCTCAAAAATTTCCTGGGCAGGAAGGGGGGAAAGTGCCTGGTATTGGAGTGGCTAAAGTGGTATTAAACCCTTACAGACACTTTTACCTACAGGTAAGGCTATAATAAGGCTTACCTGTAGGTCCTGGAAATATCTCCTAAACCTGCACACTTTAGGGGATACTGTATTTACCATATACACCTTCACCAACATCATCGGCTCATGAGCACTAAAGAAATGCCACGATCGTGCTATTTCTATAGGGCTCGTGCCATGGGAGTGACATCACGCAGCTCCAGCCAGTCACATAGCCCGAATCCACGTCTCAGAAGGAAGAGGGGTGAAGCCACTAGCGGGGACATCGTGGGCTTAGTTTGCAGGTAAGTGGCACATAATGAGCTAATATGCGATGCATACTAGACCATTATGCTTTTACTTTGCAGGGGAATAAAGAGTAAGTACAACCCATCAGGGTTTACTCCCTCTTTAAACACTAGCAAGTTATTAAACTAGGCACAAATCCACAATTCCTTTTAACCTGCCCCTCAGGTTACATCAATGTATCTATTTATTTTTCTGCAAAAACTTCCAAAAATGGCAACACAAGTCATATGTCATTGGATTGTATGCACTCAGGGCCGCCATCAGGGGGTTACAGGGAGTACTCATGTAAGGGGCCAGATTGTCCGCTGGCTGTGGTAGAAGTATTCTGTACACAGTAATGGAATTACCCACCCAGCATCTACTTTTATAGTGTGTATGTGTAGCCAGTTAAACACTTGGCACAATCAATTTCATTTGGATGTGTCAGTATTTTAACAGTGTCCGTTGAGAAGAAAGACATGCTTCCTGCTTAAAGTGACACTAAACTCTGTACTTTCTATCGATCTCAGCTTCCTTCAAATTGACAAATTCCTTTTTACTGCTGTTATGCAACTTACTGTTAGATTGTAGTTACATTTGTTCTCCACTGGACAGTATGTAAGAATTTAGCTAGCTCCTCAGATGGACTATGGACTGGGATGTGTAGTGTAGAGTTGTGCACATGCCTGCAACTAACATGTATTACATGTTCCAAACAAATGGAAATGAGGGCGAAAGGAGGACAGAATAAGGCAGAAAAACACAGTAAAAAACTGAAAAGCAGAGGGCTGGCTTAAGACTTAATTTTGGAAGGCTAGGGAGTTCTCCATGAGGCAGAGAAAGAGGCAGACGTGATCTGAGGGGCTCAATCCCACCTGTTAGCTAATAAATGTATTGGAAGCCTTGAACAGACAAAGTCGTTGACAACATTGTTTTATTGATATATAGGGGGGGGGACACCAACATCTGGAATATCACATGAATATGTGTGAGGGGCAACTGCACTTATTTGTACCATAGTACTCATATCCTCTTTTCTATACAATCTCACCTGTATCAACCCCCATACTAACACAATGATGCTCATCCAAAGATCCCTGCGGATTCCACACATAGGCGGTAGCAGGAACAAGCAAGGCTCCCAATACATTTATTAGCTAACAGGTGGGATTGAAGTTCATGTTTTGGAACCTGCTATGAACTTGTATGCTCTACTCATACCCCTTTGTTTTGATATATCAATGTGTATTACAGGTTACAGTTTTGGAAAGCAAAATTTGGGTGCTAAGTACTTCACCCCTCCCTACAGGTGATCTGGAATTCCTTGGAATGGAGCTGATTGTGGGGTTACAGCGTTGTATATGTCAAGTCCCTGTGTGAGTCAATTTCCATACTCAATTGGAGAGATAGGGGGTTACACATTCTATTTGGTGGATACAAACATGCATTTATAAGATGTATAATATAAATTTGTAATATGATGTATTAAGACTGTTTTGTTTCTTTTTCTTAAACACATTAAACAATGATTTTCTATATGTAATAAATGAATCTATACGTCCTTTCCTGAAGAAGTTGTTTCGGCGAAACATGTTGAATTAAGTGGACGTAATTATGTATGTGATCACAGGAAGTCATTGTCTATGATAGGATGTGTGTGTATACCTATGGCTATGATTACACTGTTATCAATACTTTTATGATACTGTCTTTCAATAAATATTTTTGTATATTTTTATACTAAATCTTAGTGAATTTGTATATGGTGCACCTTAAAAGTCCTATATCTCCAACCAAATACATGTTCTAGTTTCTAGGGATGTTGGTGCCATATCTATTTAAATACATTTTCTTATTGATCTCTACCACACTTTCTGACCATGTTTTGAGTACTATTTCAAGGAGTCTTGGCTGTTAATCCATGACTTGGCTGACCAATATCCTTTTAAGTCTTTTCTCTTGACTAAGTAGATGTGGTAGAGTTTAAACACTTTGAACTGTGTCTGTGTGTCATTACAGTACTGTGTTCCTCCATTAATCACATTGCTAGGTGTGCCAGAGAGGCTGGGACAGATCTTTGGGGTTGAGAGGCAGAGTAATGGACCGAACAAACAAAAGGAGCTCCTTTGGGGGTATAGCTACACTGATAATGTTTGGTATCACTTTAAACATCTACCTGATCCACAGAGTCTTCCACTTTTATTACTAGAAGCAAGAAATTAGTCAATTGATTTACTGGCAAGTGTCTAGGTAAACATTATTGTAGAGACATAACACACAGCTTCTCTTAGGCCTCGTACACGGTCGGCCCGACCGTCCCAGCAAACAGATTCGACCGTGTGTACGGGCAAGCCGACGGATTTGGCCACCCGACAGATTTCAAAGCATGCTTTGAAATCTGTCGGCTGGGAACCCGTCCGCCCGACATGTCTGCTGGTTAGTATGCTAACCAGCAGACATGTCTTCTCGCACACGCGCCGAATGATTTCGACGCATGTGCGGAAGTGTTTTACTTCCTGGTGCGGTGACGTGGCCGCGTCAACGTCACCGCCACGTCACCGACACGTCAGCGCGCTGTCTGCTGGCGGGGATTTTGGTTTGCTCATGTGTACACGCGAGCAAACCAAAATCCAAGCAGACAGATCTGTTCAAATCGGTCGGTCCGACCGATTTGAACTGATAGATTGCCTCGTGTGTACGAGGCCTTACTTGATTCACCCTTTCAGTTTCTCCCTATATAATATGCACAGCCCATTTAGCCAAACATTAGAAAGCTGTTGGTTATTCTATCATTCTTTAAAATCACTTATTTTAAAATTCATATAGAACAATAAAATATGTAAGCATTTGCAAAATTAATGATTCCGGAGACGTATAATATTTCAGTGCTTCATTAGTGCCATTGTGTTTGTACTTGGACAAATGTTGTGGTCAGTATGGCACCAGCAACTGGAACAACAGATCACTCATGCTTGCATTTTTATGTTAAGTATCATATGATATCTTTAGCCTAGGTCATGAAGAAATATTAACTTCTTTCAATGTTATCCTAGCATCAAACCCCTTGTTGCAGCTGTTCTAGCACAGGTGGCATCTGACAAATGGACTAAAACCTTAAGAAGGGACCTTTGAGGTTTCTCCTTACATCAAAGCTATGTGATTATGAGGTAACAGAATTCCTTCAAAATAATGTGTGACGAACCGTTTTGTTATTCCAAGAAATGATTCATACCGCTTTAGTTAAAATTACATTAAACCTTTGTTTTTTTTATTTTTTTATTAAAATAAAAATCATGTTATGCTTACCTGCTCTGTGTAATGGTTTTGCACAGAGCAGCCCTGATCCTCTTCTTATTCTGGGACCCCTGCTGGCACTCCAGGCTCCTCCTCTTAGACGAGTGCCCACATGGAAACCCAATTAACATGAATGAAAAAAGGGTCCTGCATAGTTTTGAAACATTGCACTATAATATCTTGTGATGTGCTCTTTCTTGAATAAAAACTGTTTGGACGAAATTGATGATCCTTGGAGTGCTAGTGAATTTCTTCTTACTGTTTTGATGGAAAGCCATTTCTTAAAGGGGTTGTAAAGGTAAAAAAAAAAAAAATCCCTAAATAGCTCCCTTTACCTTGGTGCAGTCCTCCTTCACTTACCTCATCTTTCGATTTTGCTTTTAAATGTCCTTATTTCTTCTGAGAAATCCTCACTTTCTGTCCTTCTGTCTGTAACTCCACACAGTAATGAAAGGCTTTCTCCCTGGTGTGAAGAAAACCTCTTGAGGGGGGAGGGGGCGAGCAGGAGGGTCAGGATACTCTCTACTTTGCAGATAGAGAAAGGAGCTGTGTGATAGTGGGCATCCTGACACTCCTGCTCACTCCCTCCCCCCTCAAGAGGCTTTCTCCACACCAGGGAGAAAGCCTCGCATTACGGCGTGGAGTTACAGACAGAAGAACAGGAAGTGAGGATTTCTCAGAAGAAATAAGGACATTTAAAAGCAAAAACGAAGGATGAGGTAAGTGAAGGAGGACTGCACTAAGGTAAAAAAAGCTATTTAGGGGGAAAAAATACCATTACAACCCCTTTAAATACATTGCCGTTACTTAAGATAACAAAGTAATGCATATCTCATTTTTAATGACAAACAAGATGCTCTTTTCATGATATTGCCTTGGAATTATTTTTTTAATTTGTATGCAATCCATGTAAATACAAAATAAAATACATAACAAAACTAAAAAAATAATCCTTTTTTGTTACTTTGGAAGGTATTAGTTTAAAAACATTTCACACAGCGCAGCACGACTCCATATTTTTACTTAAAAACACTGTAGGCCACAGATAAGGAGTTAAGCCAAGTACACACAGGCCAAATGTCGCAAGACAATGGCAGGTTAAAAAAAAAAAGCCCAACATTCTGCCTGTGTGTATGTCGGTCTGTCAGACAGAAGCCAGCCATTTGGCCAGCTTCTGTTGGATATGCATGCTGGAAAACCAGCAGCCGACCGACTCCCGATCAGCGCTATTGGGCATCTATTTAGCTCAGTACTTAACTATGTATTGGATCTACCAAGCAGGGCAGCCATCGGACATTTTGGGGGTCCTTACACAGCTTTAGGCATGCCCCCCCAGATCCTGACCACCAACATTTCCTAGGGCCTACCCGCTGGCTGTACCACCGAATCTGCTCACTGACATCCCATACCAAGTCCCACTCCTCCTCCTTCCCATGTCCTCTTCCTCCTCCTCCTCCTTCAGTCCCATCTTCCCAAATCATGTCTTCATCTTACAATCTCATCTCCCTCATCCCATGTTGTCTTCTCTTCCACCCCATGTTATCTCCTCCTCCTCCATCCCATGTCAGTAGAGCAGTGAACTGTGTCAGTCATTTTTTTATTATTGTTTTTAAGAGCCCTGGCAGCAGAAAGAAAGTGATAAATCAGCAGAAAGTAATAGTACCAAAAGCTGATACCTTGGGGGCCGAGTTGCTCAGGACACCCGGGCCCCTTGGGATGCTCGGTTCCCTTACATGAGTGTTGGCTGTACCCCCCTGATCGCAGCCCTGCTACCAAGGAATCCTCTAGTGGGCCCTGACCTCAAGCTGTCCCCTGACACAGGTATAGCAACAAAATCTACCTAGAATAACAGATATAAACATTTTTTTTAAAACAATATGGCATATGTGTCTTCTAATGTTACAATGTGCACTGCATACTGGTTTAAAAAGGACATTTTGTGATCTTTTCTTTTTTGTTGTTGGAACATGATACAGTAAATGCCTACCAATACTGTTGCCTAAGTAAATGGCTTATATGTAAATATGATACAAGGCAATTCATAGGTTTATTGGCAATAATGATAACAGCCATGGCCTTAATCTACAGCTTTTACCATGGCTAGTATTTTGCATTGCCAATTGTTATAGAAATAGTTTATGTGTGTGTTGCTCTAAACATTGCTTTTACCTTAGTAACCAGCATGAGCGGATTCAGCCATTTTTGCTGCTGTTGGTGCTTGGAGTATAAGTGTAGGTGCTAATTCTGCAGTCCTAAATCTTAAGTTTTAACAGTAAACATACCATATTGAGTCAGAAAATAAAACAATGGTTGGCAATGCACTGTTTAGTGGGCGTGGCCTACAGAGGCATGTTTTAATAGATCATGAGCCTATTTGTTGTACACATTTTATTTCATTAGCTTGACATATGTATATTTCTATGATATATATAATATAATAGCAATTTTATTTAACAAGGAAAGTATTATAGAATATTGCATACACAGGCTCTTTGACATTCTATTTTAATGTGAATATACTGCGCTGTACCTAAACTTAAACAAAATTGGGTGATGCTGCAACTTATATGTGAGACACACACATAAAAATAACAATAGAAACAAAAAAGCTGCGCAAAGAAAAAATATTGTGCTCAAAAGTGAAAATATACCCACATATACAGTAACTAATGTTGATATTCTTATAGACTGAAAACACTAAGAATGCAATTAAGGGTTGCTGGCCCTTTAAATTGTATATGAACAGACTGAAATGTCCACAAAAAAACAACTGAGAAAAGTTAAAATTATAAAAAAAGTCTCCCAACCCAAGGGAATCTCTCCGCAATATACAAGATTTCTTAGATGAAAATCTGTGGTGACAGATGTAGACACCCAGAAATAAGTGAATATAGGAAATCCTCCACCACCAGGTAATAGCTGCTTACCAGATGGTATGATCCCTTAATTAAAAGAGAACACATATGCATGTAGTCATTCTCCCAGCCTTAGATGTCTGTGCCACAACGAAGGGATCTTTAGCCAAATATCCTGCTCACACGTCCACCTCACCAGGTGTTAGAATAGCCCATGTGGAGCGAAAAAAAACACTTCCATAGTGTAACCCGTACATAAGTGTTTATTAAAAAGTTTAAAATTGCACTTACATTTGCGATGATATAAATAGACGATACAAATAGTATACACAAGGCAGCCGGCTCTCGATCACAGCCCGTAGCTTCCGGGACTGGCACAGTACGCGATGACGTCAGCACGCCGCTAACCTACACCGTTTCGTCCTAGTAGACTTCTTCCGTGCCCCTGGACGAAGTCTATTGGACATCCCAATGTGACACGTGGGTGTGGGGGCAAGGCTCTGAATGCACCTCTAGAAGACATCTGTACTGTATACCTGCAGCCTTTTTGTTATTAGATTACAGATTCTTTTGGGGCAAAGAGTTTGCATTTAACGCAGTAAGCCATGCTACTTCACTCCAAAATGTCTATCTTGTTTTTTGTTTATAAACTAAAAAATACATTTTTATTTTTGATAAAAAGAATTATACAATAATCAAAGAAGTGAGAAACATCTAAAATTGAAACTCTGTGAAATTATTTATAGTTATTATTTATCTTATTTAAATTGAAATTGGTATTTTACATTATTAATAAATTGCAGGAAGACATTGAAATAGACATTTCATCTAAAACTAAATTAATTTCATCTCTTCATAAAGGGGACTCTTCATTTCATTCAGTGTTTGTGTTATATGCTATGTTTTACTTATTTAATACATTGTTATATTAAAGGAGAACAAAAGAGAAGAGAAGAGGAGAGGAGAGGAGAGGAGAGGAGAGGAGAGGAGAAAAGAGAGAATGACCTAGCTGCTCGTTCATTATACGATGAGAGTTTAGGCACAGTGCATGTGCCAGGTTTTGCTGCTACTACAGAGGAGGTTGAAGATGTGGCTTCACTGTCTGGCAAGGTTGGCTACACCATATAAATGGAAGAACAGATTTAAAATTCCTTGTTATTTACTCAGCTGTATATACAGTATTTAGTGTGTGCATTTATCTGCTTGCCAGGAGTTAATCTTAATCTTAAAGTGGTTCTAAAGCCCTAAGGTTTTTCTATGCATTAAAGTAAAAAACCTTCTGTGATGCCGCTCCCCACAGAGCCTCCCTTTTTCTTACCTGAGCCCAATCGGATCCAGCGATGTGCATGAGTGCAGTGGCTCCTGTCACTGTCTTGCTACTCATTGGCCAAATTGATAGCAGCGGGAGCCTTTGGCTCAAATGCTGTGACACAGGAGCAGGGGAAGTGTCAATGGTGGCAGCAGTGGGGCTCGGTACGTACATGTGCCCCCATGGCATGTTTTCATGGGTGCACCTGCCGAAGAGGAGAGGCCTGGAGCCCTGGCGGAGGACCCCAGAAGAAAAGGATTAGGGCTGCTCTGTGCAAAAGCATTGCAATGAGCAGGTAAGTATGACATGTTTGTTATTTTAGGTTTAAAAAATAATGAAGGTTTAATACCACTGTAATAGTAACTCTTATTTGCTCTATTCTGGTCAGTTAAATATATTATTGAATACATTTTTATTTATTTATAAACTGTTTATACTGTCAAAAATTCAGAACTGTTTTGTGCATATTTCATGTGTTATCTCAATTAATATATTTATCTCTCCCACTTCTTATCTTGAGACTACAAATTAATTAGTGCCCAATCTTTGAAGATAGTAGGATGGATTTAGTAGTTTGACAAAAGTAGCTAAAAGAAGAGATTACTCTTTTTTACCTTTTTACACCAAAAATGCTGTGTGTTGTCAGCCCACAAATGGAAGTTAGAAGTTGAGTGAATGTATGGTAGATCAGCATGTGTTTTTCTGTACTTGCAAGGTAAAAAGGGTAAAAAAAAGGGTTAAGAAAAGGTAAAAAAGGGGAAATTATGCAAGGAAATTGAAATTTCCTGACATACATCTTCTTGATATTATGTATAGGTTTTATGAACATGCAATATATTATATTCAGTACTCAATACTTAATTAGTATTGGTAAATGATCATCTATGTATTATTTAAAAGCTGTGGAACTGGTTTTTATATGCTTTTGCTACATTTATAGCATAACATATGAACCTGACAAGGGTTGCAAGAGAGTTGAAATATTGCTGTGTTGTCCTTTGTTGTATTAAGACAGGCCTGTAAAGTTTTATTGCCCATTATCCTAAATGAGTGTCTGTACTTTTTAATCTGCTATTCAAGGACTGGGGAATGCATGACTAGTAAACTAGTAAACTGGAGCTTAGAACAAATACCCGTAATTCAGTGAACTACATTAAAAAAGACTAATATTTATGTAAAACATTTTTTTTTTCAAAACTAAGAGGAAAACAATAAAGAGGACACTGCGTCCTTTGTAGCAGTGTTGTAGGATTATGCCTTGCACAAATGATCGGAATTTCCGATAAAAAAAGTCAGGCGAAATTATTTCATTGGATATTGCGACCGTGTATAGGCCCCATCCAGGGCCGGAGTGGGACTCATTTTCAGCCCTGGAGTTTCATGCCTTAGACCAGCCCACTTTAGTTCACGACTATTAAAATAATGTAATTAAAACCTCAAAATATAAGTTTGCAATGGTGCACTGTTCTCTACAGCCTGTAATTCGAGATTTTCCTAGCTTGTGACGGAAAATATTGATTATATGAAGACAGGAGGCGAGTATCTTATGCATTAATCTTTCTTTATTAATGCTCACAGCAGAAACAAAACTGATCAGTATTCAAGCTTTTCTAAAAATAACATGAAACAGAAAAGCTGAAACTTGAAAACTAGAAAGAAACTACGTTTCCCAGCAGTCCTTGGGTCTGTGACCCCTCCCTCTGGCCTCTGCATATAAGGACTGCTCCTCCCCTTCCTATTCCTCTTTCTTCATGCGAACTTCCAAACGAATTGAAAATGATTCACCAGTCTCTGGGACCCCCAACTCCGGGGACTTCGGCCGGCCGGCCTTTTCTGAATCCCAGACGTTCTGTTGTACGCGGGGTAACATTCGTCCCAACGGGGACCAACCGACAGCTTCTACGGCCAACCGGGCCTTTGGAAACGAAACCATGTTAGAAGGAACGTGTCTTCGACCTTCCTGAACGCAGTCGAACGTGTTCAGTATCCTGTAAGAGAGTAGAAGGAACCATAATAGGGTAGGGTAGGGAGGGAAGATACTCGCCTCCTGTCTTCATATAATCAATATTTTCCGTCACAAGCTAGGAAAATCTCGAATTATACCTCAGACAGGAGGCTCATATCTTATGCAAGTTCAAAGCTAGCATTTCTTACAGAAAATGAAGACAATATACATCAGATTACCCCAAAGCGGCCATAGACACATGTGTTTCCGGTCTGAAGTAAAAGGAGCGGAAAACGGTCTCCGAGGACCAGTCCGCCGCCAGTAGAAGATCTGACAGAGATCCCCCGGCCGAGACCACCTTAGTAGCCATTGCACTTCTAGTGGAGTGTGCGCCGAATTTAGTGGTATCTATACCCGCCATGTCCATAGTCGACCTGACCCAGCGCGCTAGAGTGGCAGAAGTCACCGGGCGATGAGGTTGGACGTAGGAAACCAATAATTGGGGCGAAGATGGAGAACGAAGTTCGGCGGTACGCGTTTCATAGGCCTGCAGGCACTTGACGACACATAAGCGCGGACGATCCGAAAAGAAAGGATAGAATACCGACTGAATGCCGGTCTTGGTCCTACGCACGACCGAGAACCTAACTCCTAGGGGCGAAAATTGTCGCCTGGAAATATCCAGTGCTCTAACATCTGAAACCCTTTTGACCGAGATAAGACAGAGGAGGATCGTAAGTTTGTACGTGAGATGTTTGAGAGACAAGTCCTCATTGTCATCCCACGTGGATAGCATGTCTAGGACCCTGGATACGTCCCAGGTTGATAGGTATTTGGGACGAGGAGGTCGTTTAAACTTGATACCTCTCATTAGTTTGCAAATGAGAGGGTGTCTACCCACCGGCAAGGCATCCACAGGGTGATGGTAAGCCGAAATAGCTGATCGATACACGTTAATGGAGCTGTACGCTCTACCGGTATCGAAAGCCTCCGCCAGGAAGTTCACTATAAGTGCTACAGGGGTATGTATCGGATCAGCCTGTCGTTGACTACACCAACGCACCCAGATTCCCCAGGCTGACCTATACGCCGATCGAGTCCCGGGGGCCCAGGCCAGGGCGAGAAGCTCTCTAGCTGACTGTGAAAGGCCTCCGTCAGCGTCTGGCATCCTGAGACCAGGCAGGCTAGGAGGGTCAGAGAGCCGTCTGAAATTAGCGGGTGTATGTCTTTGGACGGGTGTGAAAGGAGGACTGGAAACGAGGGCAAGACCCTGGGAAGGTCGATGACCATTTCCAACAGAAGAAGAAACCACGGTTGTGTTGGCCACCAGGGCACAATCAACACCACCTTGGCTCCCTGGGTAGCGATCTGCAATAAGGTCCGGCATATCAGCTGGAATGGTGGAAACGCGTAATGCGTCCCCCCCGTCCAGGATTGGCGGAAAGCATCCACCGCTGTTGCTGTTGGGTCCGGCCTCCAACTGAAGAATTGGGGCAACTGATGGTTGAGTCTGGAGGCGAACAAGTCTATGGACAGTGGTCCCCAGAGATGGATGATACTGATGAAGGTCGAGCGGTCTAGCCGCCACTCGCTGGAATCGGTAATGTATCTGGAGTTCCAGTCCGCCACGATATTGGAGGATCCCGGAATGTACTCCGCCATGGGGACGATATACGCAACAGTTTGATCTCTTTGAGAGAAAACTCTGAGCCGCGAAGAGGGCAGCTAGTAGCTCTAGGGCATTGATGTGTAGGAAGGATTCCCTGACTGACCAGATCCCTCCTGTTGAAATCTCTCCGAATCGAGCGCCCCAACCCCTCCGACTTGCGTCGGATTCTAAGACGACGTCCGGATAGGAATTGAAGATTGTCTTGCCGTTCCAATCGACGGCATGACCGAGCCACCACTTCAGTTCCGTCCTGGCCTCTGCGGAGAGTGGAATCTCGTCTGCATAACGGAGACCTTGTCTCAGGTGAAGGATTTTGAGGCGTTGAAGGGCTCTGTAATGGAGAGGGGCCGGGAAGACGGCCTGTATGGATGCGGCCAGGAGGCCCACTATTCTGGATAATACCCGTAAAGATAGGGATTGCTTGCGCAGTACTGCTCTGATCTCTTTGCGGATCAGAGCAAGTTTTGCCTTGGGTAAACGCAAGACCGCCTGGTTGGTATCTACCAGGAAACCGAGAAACTCCATGCTCTGGGATGGTGCTAGAATAGACTTCTACATGTTGATGAGGAAGCCTAGGTCCTGCAGGAGACGTACGGTCCAGCCTACGTGGGTCTGAGCCTGAGATTTTGAGTTCGCAATGATAAGGATATCGTCTAGGTAAATAATCAGACGAACGCCCCTGCTCCGCAACGCGGCTACCACAGGCTTGAGTAATTTGGTGAAGCACCATGGGGCCGATGACAGCCCGAATGGTAGGCATGTAAACTGCCACGTGCGATCCCACCATTTGAATCGGAGTAGGTGTTGTGACTCCGGATGTACGGGGACTGTGAGATATGCATCTTTTAAGTCCACCTTTGCCAGCCAATCCCCCGGGTGGAGGAGGTCTCGGAGGCAATGGATACCCTCCATCTTGAAGTGACGGTATGTGACGTTTTGATTCAGGGCCCGGAGATTTATCACGGGGCGGTAACCTCCCCCCTTCTTTTTGACTATAAAAAGACTGCTTATGAACCCCAGGGAGAGAGGGTCTACCTCGAGCACTGCTTGTTTGGAAATCAGTTCTCCCAACTCGTTGTCTATGAGTGCAATGTTCTGAGCAGTGAAACGAATGGGGGGAGGAATAATGCCCAGTTGAGGGCAGGACAACAGTTCTATCTGGAACCTTGTGACTGTGTTTATCACCCATGCGTCTGCCGTAATCGCAGACCAGGCGTGGATAAAAAACCGTAGTCTTCCCCCTTCAGGGGTGGAAAAACTTGGAGTCAGAAGAGGACTTACCGGAGTATGGACGGGATCTGGGGTCACCTCTGCTCCCACGTCCTCTCCATGGTCTGCCACGTGGTGGAAAGAACGGTGCGGGTTGTGCCACCGTGGTATAGGAGGCAGGAGTCTGAGCGTAATGTTGCTGGGCGGGAGCCCTATTAAATGGTCTGGAGTAACCAGTTCGGCCGGCAGAGCGGCCCCTACCTCTGCCGGCCCTAGCAAAAACCTTTTGGTTGCCTGCCCTTTTGAGGGACGATTGAGCTTTGTCGAGACTATTGAATAGTCCCACAAATTTGTTAATGTCCCTAACAAGGGAGTCCCCAAATAGTAGGCCTTCAGCAGAAGGTCCCGGTTCGGTCTCCGCCAGGTGGGCCAGTTGTGGATCCAGGCGCATGAGGATGGAGCGTCTGCACTCCGTGGAGCATGCCGTGTTGGCGTTACCTAAAAGGCATATGGCCCTCTGGGCCCACCCCCGAAGTTGTTGCACATCAACCTCTTGTGCTGAGGCAGCTGTTTGCTCAGACAAGTTAAGGATTTTTGTCAGTGGGCCCAACATGTCGAGGACCCGGTCCTGGATGCTCCTGAATGAGCGATCTATCCCCTTCTTGGGGAATTTCCCTGATTTGGCCAGGTACTTAGATAAGACGGGATCAATGTCTGGTGTACATGCCACCTTACTGGGTAGGCAAGGGCGTGGGCATTCCGCCCGCCATTTATTTCGGTTAGCTCTATCCAGCGATCTGTGGGTCCAGAGTTCCACGTATTGGGACATGTGGAGCAGGGGAGCCCAATCTCCCGACCGCGGGTGAGATATGGCATCTGGATGGAAGAGAGGTTCTCCCAGAGCGTCTGTGATTGTATTGCCCTGAATATCAGGTTTGGCGTCGTGTGGGATCGCCATTGACCCAGCACCTATATCATCATTGTCATCGTACTCGGACCCCGAGAATCCGGCTTCTGAGGACTCGTCAGACGAAATATCGTCTGAGTCGAGTACGTAGGAGTCCGGTTTGTTCCGCCTGGCGGATGTACGCCTCATGCATGACTCCCTGAGGCTCAGGGGTTGAAAGGGGTCCGGTGGGTGCGTGGGGTGGCAATCCGGGTGAGGGAGAGCCTTGTGCACATTGTTTGCTTCCCCTGCCGGGGAGTCCTCGATATGAGCCAAATGCTTCCTCTTTTGGGAGGATTTCCCTCTTTTTACTAGAGGTTCTTCAATTACGGTGGGGGCAACCCTGGGGGTTTGTTGTGAACCCGAGGGTAACGCCACGGCTGCCATGGCAGCTTGCACAGACCTGGCTACCAGGTCCTGAATCTGTGCAGCGTTAAGCATGCATGATGGCTCCAGAGGCACTTCAGGTCCCTTCAAGGGGACAGAGCTGTCCTCAGACATTGCCTTCTGGCAGTGCAGTTATAGAATGCTAAGTAACTGGGGGATGATAAATCACCACCTCAGATCCTGACCTATGGGAAGGAGGGGGCCTGCCAGAGAGAGGTGTACTACACCTGTTAGATGTTAAGTATTATTAGTAGCCCAGCAACCGCTTCTATAAACGAACAATGTTCAGTAATAAGCACTAGGTTATAATAATAAGTTATAATAAGGTTACACAGGTTTTGTACAAGTAAAAGTAAAAGTAAAAGTAAAACACCTCACAGATAACTAGCAGCAGTACAATACTTATCTCTCCTGTGAGCAGAAAGAAAGAGGAATAGGAAGGGGAGGAGCAGTCCTTATATGCAGAGGCCAGAGGGAGGGGTCACAGACCCAAGGACTGCTGGGAAACGTAGTTTCTTTCTAGTTTTCAAGTTTCAGCTTTTCTGTTTCATGTTATTTTTAGAAAAGCTTGAATACTGATCAGTTTTGTTTCTGCTGTGAGCATTAATAAAGAAAGATTAATGCATAAGATATGAGCCTCCTGTCTGAGGTATAATTCATAGTATTTTTCAAAAAATATTTCCAATTCAGTGCAAATACAGTAAGTTTTGCTTCACAGTGAAGATTTATTAGAACAATAAATAACAGGACCTTCCTCGCACCTCTGTACCCTCCCCGCACCTCTGTGTTCCCCCTCTGGACCCCTCCCCCAATATCTGTTCTCTCTGTACCCTTCCCCACATATCTGTACCCCCCACCTCTGTAACGTCCTCCACCACACCTCTGTTCCCCTCCGTACATATTGTAAATTACAATATAAACCTGACAGCAGAAAAAAAATGTTTTTATTTTTTTTCAGGTTGGTTACTGGGTGCACTGAGTGTGCTGCCTGTTTTTCCCCTACCTGTGAAAATCTGCCCTGGCCGCTGCCATGTATCCTGCAGAGACTTTGTGGGTGCGGCACGGGCACCAAAGCCGCCCCCCCGCACGAAAAAAAAAGAAAGACCCCCGATCCGTCCTTTTATTTAATCGGCTCCTGCGGCCGCCTTCCGGCTCCCTTATAAATTTAGCCCCCGACGCGGCAGCCTGTAGCATGGCACTTGCGCCAGTGCATGGACAACCAGTGCCCAGGGCGAACGTGCCGAGCTGCGCCCCCCCCCATAACCAATTATCTTACATACACATATATATATATATATATATATATATATATATATATATATATATATATATATATATATATATATATAGCAGAGGTCAGAATTGGATA
The DNA here is from genome assembly GCA_029574335.1 of Rana kukunoris. Taxonomy (NCBI): domain Eukaryota; kingdom Metazoa; phylum Chordata; class Amphibia; order Anura; family Ranidae; genus Rana; species Rana kukunoris. The sequence continues at coordinate 263,637,449 of CM056050.1, read as the reverse complement.
AATTACAAGGATCAGGAGCAGTGTGTACAGTGGTAGAGTATGTACAGTAATATACAATATCACAAACATGTAGGACCAAAATCCCTGTGCTGCAAAAACATTTTGTGAAGGAGATAAGAACACACTCCTGGTACTGTAAAATACTATAACATATAATGTGAATAACTTCCAAATATTCAAATAACTCTAGTCAAATTCTTATGGTTCATTTTTACACAATTTGGTTTTGGAGTTACTACCAAACTCCCAGTGCTGCAAACAAACACACAGTGCAAAGTACTATTAAAGTGCACTTTAAACAAACAGTCCACTAGAGCAGTGGTCTCCAAACTGCGGCCCTGGGGCCAGATATGGTCCTTTGCTTGCCTTTATCCGGCCCTTGAGGAATAATTCCTGCCAATGACACCAACAATGGGGCATAATTCCTGCCACTGACATCAACATTGGAGCACTATTCCTTCCAATGATGGGGCATAATTCCTTCCACTGACATAAAACAAGGGGCACTATTCCTCCCAACGACACCAGATCGGACATTTTTAACTCCCACTGGGCACAGTTTGGCCCCCCTGAAGTCTGAAAGACATTAAACTGTCCCTTTCTTCAGAGAGTTTGGAGACCCCTGCACTAGAGAGCAAGTGCTCTTGTGTGGATGTGGGAAACCCCCTCACTGGGACATTGTTTTCTGACAACAGGGACTCCCCCCTATCAAATACACTGATCAGCACTGCTTCTGTTTGGCTGCAAACAGCTAATTGAACAAGGATTTCCAGTAGGGTTGCCACCTTTTCTTCAAGCCAAACCCGAACACTTTAGCGGCGCACGACATGGCACCCCAACCGCGGTGCGATTTTTGCCGTGACTGTCACCCGACAAATCGCGGCAAAAATCACATAAACAGAATTGTGGGATGCCTGTCACCCTAAAGAAGTTTTTCTTCGTGATTGGGGTGCCATTATCCCCATCCCCTATTACAAATCTTATTCCCCTACCAGCACAAATCCTCCTGCCTCCAATACCCCCATGGCAGCCGACAGGGGGTATCATAGGACCCCAGCACACAGGGGAGCCTGGACAGCAGGGGGTTCGGAGCAGCGGGCGTGGGGGGCAATTACAGAGGATGGGGGTGCAATTACAGAGGAGGGGAGTGCAATTACAGAGGAGGGGGGTGCAATTACAGAGGAGGGGGGTGCAAATACAAAGAAGGGTGCAATTACAGAGGAGGGGGGTGCAATTACAGAAGAAGGGTGCAATTACAGAGGAGGGGGGTGCAATTACAGAGGAGGAGGGTGCAATTACAGAGGAGGAGGGTGCAATTACAGAGGAGGAGGGTGCAATTACAGAGGAGGAGGGTGCAAACACAGAGGAGTCAAAAAGGGAGAGAGAGAGGTGACAGGCAGCTGCTGGTATGGAAGTTTTTAATAAAATAGATGCTTATAAACAATGCACTCACTCTTCATGTCAGTGTCTGTGAAGTCGGCTGTGCCATTCTCCCCTCTGCTCCACGCTGCGGTTACCACTGAATCGCTGGAGGAAACTCATGTGAACTGTCAGCCTCTGATGATGGAGGCGTGGTTAAGCCTCCGGAACGCTCTGATTGGTCACAGTATCCCAGGCTGACAGCTCACTGCAGTTTCCCCACGGTTCTGTATTCTTGGCTTCCTCCAGCGATTCAGTAAAGTAGCGTGGATCTGAGGGGAGAATGGGACAGCCGACTTCACAACTGACATGCCTACTACAGCTCTGACATGAAGAGTGAGTGCATTGTTTCTAAGCATCTATTTTATTAAAAACTTCCGTACCAGCAGCTGCCTGTCGCCTCTCTCTCACTTATGTTTTAATTGCTCTGTAATTGCCTCCCCCTCCCGCTGCTCCGATCCCCCTGCTGTCCGGGTCCCCCTGTGTGCTGGGGCTCCTAAAAGGAGGCCCCATGGTACTCCCTGTCAGATAAAAATGGTGTCCGGGTGTGAGGCAGAGGGAAACCCGGGCACAGCCTCCTAAACCCGTACTGTCCGGGTCAAAACCGTACAGGTGGCAACCCTAAGCAGAAGTGGATATAACAATTGGTTTCTGTCTAACAGAGAGGATTACACACCGATCTAAAATTCAGCCCCTGCTGAACCCAATTAATTCCGATGTGTGTACTCAGTTCTACCTTGTACTTTTCTTCAGTGGGCTCTCTGCAGTTCTGTTACTGGTCCCCTGTAGCTCCTGTGTCAGTTAGGAGTGACAGTGGTCACACTCCAGCCTCCACTTTGGACCATACAGGGTTAATCTTCCTCTATATGTGATAGGGAGGAGGAGAAGAGCACTAGAGCTGGCTGAAGCATAGAATTAAGTAAAAAAAAAACACTATACAGTACCTCCATTCTCCCCCCTCCCCCACTGCAAGAGTGGACTTTCTTGAAGTTGAGCTGGGATAAGAAATCACATCCTTTGCTGTGTAATGCTTATATTCTTCAACAGGTTAGGAATTAGTGTGACAGTTCATAGATGTAATCCACATACACATTATATCTTATTAATAATCATCATTTTTAGAAGATATAAAGTGTATATGGATTACATCTACATAATTACATAATTCCTAACCTGTTCAAGAATTTTACTTTCACTTTCAATAAACCTGCAGTGAAAAGTGCAGGGCACATTTGTAATCACATTATGGAATGCAGAGCAGTCGGGACTCACAGTAGAAGAGGATCCAGTCTGTCACCCATGATTTACAAATCTTCACTCTGCCCTGGAGGAGCGCTCTGCTGTGTGCTGCTGGGCGGGAACCAAAGATCCATGCTGCAGTGTTGTGAGTTTCTCTTCCTGTTCCGCCCACATGCACTTTCGCTGGGACTGTACCAACTCCAATCGGGGGGGGGGGAGACTTATAGGAACTCAAGAAGGGAGCCTGGAAAGGAGTGCAACTGCTGCTGCAGAGAAGTGAGCAGGAGCGATAATCCTTGATGTAGGCAGGTAACAGGGGCATACAAGTTTTACAGCCATATTATGATATTTTGTGGAAATATTTTTCGAACCGGCCCACAACCAGACCAGCCCACCGGGATACTTCCCGATTCTCCCGATTGGCCACTCCGGGCCTGGCCGCATCGGACTTTTGTCCGTCGGAGTTTAGAAAAAAAAACATGTTTTATCTTTTTTTTTTTTTCTGATGGAAAACAATCCTATCTGAAATTCCGATCGTCTGTGTGGAACTCCGACGGAGAAAAAAACACACATGCTCAGAATCAAGTCGATGCATGCTCAGAAGCATTGAACTTAATTTTTCTCGGCTCATTGTAGTGTTTACGTCACCGCGTTTTGGACAGTCGGAATTTGGGCTAACAGTGTGCATGCAAGACAGCTTGAATGGAATTCCGCCGGAAAATTATATCGGATTTTATCTCATCTGAAATTCCGATCGTGTGTATAGGGCATAAGCCTTTTTCTGACTCATAATGGTGTATGACTAGTTCCCAGCAGGTGAAGTACTCTTTTGGATACAAGCGACTTATTCAGGATTGTGATCATGTGACTTCTTTTAGCACTTGTTTCAAACAAGACCTATACTATGTTGCCTTGTAGCCATCAGTTCCCATTTTTCAATCTGCAGGAGGTGTGAGGGGACCTCCTAAAGGCAGAGCTGTATCCTGGCCTAGGCCAACAAGGCCCAGGCCTAGGGCAGCACTTTGCAGGGGGGCAGCACGAAAAGAGTCCCCGCCGGCTTGCGCTTCACTGTTAGAAAAAATTAGTCTAGCGCCCCCCAGCATTCCGCAACTGTGGGGGGGGGGGGCGCTTTTAATTTGGACTGTTTTATCATCCTGGACCACAAACCTTCCTCACTGTGCTATATGTTTCTGCTGCACCATCTACTTAAAGTAGAACTATAGGCAATACTTTTTTTTAAATTTTGAGTAGAGTAAGAGAGGGTTATAGCCCCTGTCAGTTTATTTTTTACCATCCCTGTCCCATTGTGAAGATTTCCCTTCACTTCCTGCTCTATGGCCAACCAGGAAGTAAGAGGAAATCAAAGGAAAGTAAATTAAGGGAGACCATTACCCCCCCCCCCCCCCCAGGCCCTTAGAACTAGTGTCCTCACTCGAAAGTTTCAGGGCGGGTCTTAAACAACACAGGGTGTGGCCATGACAGGAAGGGGTCATATTTAAATTAGGGGGTGCACAAGTTTAGTCAGGCCTAGGGCAGCACAAAACCTAAATACACCTCTGCCTAAAGGTCAATCATGTTCTCTTGCTACCTTTCTATATATTGTGCATCCCATTACATGCCAGCTTGCTACTTGCAAATGACAGAATTACTACCGAAACCCACTGTAGGACAAGTGTCAGAAGCCACTTGACCTATTCGTTTATTTTTAAAGAATGAGAAGAAACGTCTAAGAACCAGCATGAAACTGCATAAATAATCCTGTTTTACAAGTCAGCATTGCTGATTGCTACAGTAAGTTATTGTGCTGCCCCAAAATAAATCAATAACTTTAAAAGGGTTTGCTGTTAAATGTACATTGTATGTTCCAAATCTCTGGATCTTTAAAGGCTATAATACTACCGTGTTTCCCCCGAAAATAAGACACCGTCTTATATTTATTTTTCCTCCAGAAAACACACAATGGCTTATTTTCAGGGGGTGTCTTATTTTTATTACCGGCAAGTATGGTACAACAATCTACATTTATTCAAATACAGTTAAGTCGTCTTCTTTTTGATGAAGCTTTCCACACCCTATACCCCGGTGTTTGTGTGGGGTGAGAGACTGTTGCTGGTTAGTGCTGGGGAGCAACTTTACTTCTTCCCCTGAGGACAGAGCGTCCTGCTCCTCACTTCACTGAGAAGACTTTTTACTTTCACTTTCAACGGGACCTGACAGGGGGAGCCGACCTTATTGATGGGGCTGCCGACACCTCTCCTCTCACCTAGAGATACCGTAGCAGCTGTCACGATGGAGCAGAGAGGAAGGGCTGCACGACTTCTTTACAGCTCCGCACTAGTACACTACGGTACATACGTCTATCACGTCTTGTTTACCGCTCCGCGCCGCTACACATAGTCATGCCCATCACTATGTCTTATTTTCGGGGGTATGGCTTACATTTCGGAAATGCTTAGAAATCATGCTACGGCCTTTTTTAGGAGTACGTCTTATTTTCGGGGAAACACGGTAGTATAAGGAATTCATCAGCCAGGCTACTCTTTTGAATAGGAAAAATCTGTAATGGGCTAGATATTTTTTCCAACAGGGGCTACACTTACTCAAAATGGCAAAATACTCTAGGGCAGTGATGGCGAACCTTGGCATCCCAGATGTTTTGGAACTACATTTCCCATGATGCTCAAGTTCACTGCAAAGTGTATGAGCATCATGAGCAATGCAGTTCCAAAACATCTGGGGTGCCAAGGTTCGCCATCATTGCTCTAGGGATTATGAATTCTAAACTAAAATATATGGGGCCAGATTCACGTACATCTGCGCATTATTGGACTTGGTCTTTACGTTAGACTGGCGCAATATAGCGGCACAATCACCCTATTCTCGTCGGTTTTGCGCAGAAATTTGCGCCTGCGCAACGTTATTTCAGAGGCGCAAGGCGGAGTAATTCAAATTGGGAAGGACGTGGGCGTGTTACATTGAAATGAGCCGTGACCCCATGTAAATGAAGGGCCGGCCGGCTCGCGCATGCGCGCTTGAAGCAGACCATGGTCAGCACCTCTGTGTGCATGCTCACAACTCACAAAAATTGGAAGTGGACTAGGGCAACGTAATGAACTACGCAGACAGCATAAATAGACAGACACAAACGCACTTCCTTTGCAAAAGTACATCCCTTTGTATCCCTCCCTATACAGCAAGGTGCTTTTGTTCTGTTGTTTATTAGCGTTTGTTTGTGACGTGTCTTTGAGATATTTGGTGACTGTTTTGCAGAGTGATTTTTGTCTTTTCTGTGTTTTCTTTGTTGTGTTTTTTTCAAATAATTTTTTTGCTGTGCGTTTTTTTTTGTGTTGTGAATGTTTTTGGAATGTGGGGGTGATATTCCTGCCGGAAAATGGGTGTCACCCTCAGTTTTGGTGGAGAAGGGTTCCCCAGGACCAGGGAGAAGTGATCCCCAGGTCCGTGTGAATGGTGTATGAATGTACAGTGACATAATTGGAGCCGTGGCATGGCGTTGCTGCTCACAAGTCCTGCATGGTGGGCTTGTGCCAATCCAATGTGATGAGGATGTGATGTGTCTGTGCTAGGGACCACAGTGGTGTGCATGCATGCATTCTCATTGTGCCATGATTAATGTGTGTTTTTAACGTGCAAAGATGCCTAATGTGAGCTGGCTCCTAGCTGCTCTTCCCTCAGAAGACGGGGTAGCCTTGGTTAGGGGGGTTCCGTATAGGATTTATGAGATGGGGATCCAGTGCATATGCAGAGTCACCCTGAAGGGATAAGACAGGAGGATGTTAGTAGTGCATGTGCCCCTTGTGATTTCAGCATCATTGGGGGGGGGGGGGGACAGTCATGCCTGCCACCCATGTCACTCACCAACCAGCCAGCTGTCCCCATACATGTTCTGTTCGAAATCTGTGGGGATGGGGCTAGGATTGTATATGTAGCTGTCATGGGTGTCATGGGTGGTGTCATGTGTTGGGCTCCTGCAGGGTTGTGGTTAATTCCAGGATGGCATGAGGGGTGAATCTGAAGATGCGAGACACCTCAGAATCACTCATGCCAAAGATGTCTATGCGTGTGTGATATATCAAGTGAAGAGTGAGGGGCTTGTATCAGATTATATTATTATATCCATCAAGGTTTTAAAGGGCTATTGAAAGATAGTGAGACCGTGTTTGTAATTTGTATGTATGTTGTGTATTGATGTATATATGTATGTATATTTTTTGTAAAAATGTTTTTTAAAGCAAAGAAAATTTTTTGGTAAAAAAAATAAAAATCCTCTCCCGTGCCCTCCTCCGTGCCCTCATCCGTGCCCTCCTCCTTCTTTGCTCATCTAAAGTCAGTAGTATAGCTATGAGCATGGATGCCACTGGCATGTTGGCATACAGTTTGTTGGGCAACATGTGTGACTGCTGAGCTCCTCACTAACAGTCTTGCTTTCTCTGACATGTAGACGAATTGTCTAATTTTAGACCACCTTTTCTATGGTCTAATTTTAGACAGGCCGGTCAGCTGTTGCGCACAGCGCGTAGCCTGCGCTGCACCAACGTTCTTTTGTGGATCCCCGTAACTCCCTCATTAGCATATTTGAATAGCAAATCAATGGTGTGTCTAGCGCCTGTCTATCGAAATTACGCTGGACCAAAAAGGTAGATTTCTTGCGTATCTCGTTTTGGGGATGCGGAGTATTGAAACGCATGCGCAAATTTAGACTTACGCCGCGCATCTCCTGTTACGCCGGCGTAATCGCTCTGTGAATCTGGCCCATAGTGCTTAATTTAAGGTATTACATTACTGCAGCCTTAAAAATGGTAACATTAATAGGTAAAGTGGATCCAGGGTAAATCTGATTGCCTCTAGGGGGATCAGGAAGGAATTTTTTCCCCTGCTGTAGCAAATTGGATCATGCTCTGCTGGGGTTTTTTGCCTTCCTCTGGATCAACTGTGGGTATTTTTTATGGTTGAACTGACTGGACTTCTTTTTTCAACCTAACTATGTAACTATGTAAACTTAAAAAAGGTGAAGAAAAAAATAATTACTTCATAAAGCAGTCAGCTAAAAAATTCTGTAACAAAGTAAAGCCTGAAGCACTGGTATTAAAGAACAGGAACCTCAATGTCCTTTTTCTGATTCAGCACACCCAGTGTCAGGAATCGTGGGGCCACCAAGTACACAAATATGCAAATTTCTTGTTCTGGAGCCTGCTACCCCTACTGTATACTAGGTTGCACTATTGACCTATTACTACGATTGGTGACCCACTGGCCACTAATGCAACACAGGAGGTAGGATAGGTTGGGGCTAGGGTCATAATCCAGGGAACTGGGCTGAGATTTGTATAACAGAGCAGGGACAGACAGGTATTGCAGGACCTGTTCTAGATATGTTTGCTATGTGTTGACAGTACTGAGTTTGTTCTATGCTTTAGATTCCTTTTAATCCTTTAACTGCCTAAAGCATGCATGAAAAGAATAAAAGTACCATGTGTGGATGAAAAAGACACCAAGTACACAGTAGTAGAAGTAGTAGAGGGCAGAGTCAGGAGAAAAATAAAATTTTCTCCCTCAGATAGTTCTACGCCTGGGACCCCTAGAGCAGCCCATCCCTCAAAGGGGAGAGCACAAGCACCCTCAGTAGGCTTCTCTCCTAAACCTCTTTCCTTGGTCAAAGACTTTGTTTCCCAGCTCCACTTACCCTAAATAGGATTACCTATAATTACTCCACCGGAAAGTGGAGAAAACCTTAAAAGGGGACTCTTATCTGATGTGTGTTTAAAAACCAAATCCATAGGAATAATGAAACTTAAATCATATGATATCAGTGCCTTATTTCAACATTAATTCTCAAAGCACAGACTTACAAGCCAGTGGATCTGTTGCTCAAGCTGATTGGAGACATCTTAGATCAGGGCTCAAAATTTCAAGTCCTGAGCTACTAGCCAGGCCTCAAGAGTTACTCGCCACCAGTTGCCCCACCTAATTCATACACTGCCCTGCGCCTAATTGCACCTGTAAACACGCCCTCGTAGATTATCTCATAGAATGACACTGTTAAATGTTTTTTATGCAGAATCAAGTTACACAATTAAATATTACCAACAACAACTTTAACAAAATGGAAAAGGGCACTGGGGGCAGACCAGAGGGACAGGGCACTGGGGGCAGACCAGAGGGACAGGGCACTAGAACTGGGTCTCTTCCCCATTCTCTTGTTGTCTCCTCTGCAACTCCCATCCATTCTCTCTCTCTCTCTCTCTCTCTCTCTCCCTCTCCTATTCATCTCATCATCAGGAGCCTGTGTGTGCGGCTCCACACTTGCATGTCTCCACTTCCCTCTTTTATTCAGGCTGGCAGTGAGGAGAGGAGCTGCAGCACAGTGGGAGGGAGTACAATCCAGCACTGAGATCCACACAACTGCAGAGCCATTGACACCATAGCACAGCGCACACTGACACTGCACAGCACACATTGAGACTAGTCTGTTCACAGTGCTCAGGCTGAACTGTTGGACACTTACATAGAGCACAAGGAGAAGAAAACTGCACAAACTGGAAGTATGCCGCTGTCAGGGAAACTTTCAGTGAGCGCTGCAACGGAGTGGTAATTTTCGCAATCCTCCACCTCACTCATTACTTCCTGCTCCCTGCTCTCTAGCTACATTGGTCGGGGGGAGGGGGGCAGGCTCAGAGAGGTCATACTGTTAGGTCCCATGGCCTAATGAGGATTGTAAGGAGAGCTCCTGTGTACTGCTCTGCCTGGGCTCAGTAGACTACTTTTCCTGAGCATGCACCTTTCCTCTTCGGCCGCCAATCTCATCGGGACTCTAAGTGTAGGCACAGATTGGAGGGAGATTGGCCATGCATCCCTGTCATCACTCGCCCCCAGCTTAAATCCACTCGCCAAATGCTAGTAGGCAAGTGAAAATTTTGAGGGCTGTCTTAGATGACACACTGTGCTGTCCCCACCCTGGGAGAGTGGCAGCAAGAGGAGCCAGAACAGTTCTGTGTACACAGTGCACTCAAATATTTTATTTTTGCCAGTGCCAAACAATTATGCCTGTGTGTGCTCCAGTGAGATATAAAGGTATATACAGTATACGTTTCTTTGAAGTTACGCAGAGCTATGAATTATATCAACTAGCCTTAGAGTTTGACACACAGATAAATATTTTAGTCTGTGCAACAGTTTTCATAATTGATCATTTCCTTCTTATGACTTGTAAAATGTAATTGAATTCTGCCTCTTGTAATGGAAAACCATTTGTTTCCAAGGCTCTACTTCCTGTTTATTTTATTAAATGTGAAAGCCGGAACATCTACAAATAGAAACCAAAGTCAAAGTCTAAGCACCAAATTTTGCAATAACTGTCACAAAATGTTTTTGGTTTTGCAGAGCAGTACCTAATACAACCAGATTTATTTGATAAAACGCTGCAAAGAACAATGGTGCTATGCAAAGCATAAACAAATTATTTCAGAGTAGTCAGAGAACTCATTGGTTGTTACAAGCTACATTATTTCAAAGACCATGGGTCCAACACACTAACCCAAGGGTCACATGCTGCCTGTTGGCTCTCTGTGTGTAGCCCACTATGTTATTGGCTGGGTCTGTCACCTGTTGGGCACCTATGGGAACATTGAAACACTCTCTGTGTTTCAGGTTTTTGCACTGAAATAAAGACAGTACTGTCAGGTTAGGTGATCTCTGTCCAACAGTAGTGTTGCTCACGAATATTCGCATTGCGAATATTCGCTACGAATATTGCATATTCGAGTATTCGCGAATATCTCGAATATCGCGGCGAATATTCGCTATTTCGAATATTCGATATTTTTCAAATTTCGCAATAAAATTCGCAATAGCGAAAATTCGCAATTTTTTTTTTTTTATCAAATATCACGAATATTCGATATTAACGAATATTCGCAACCGCATATGTGAAATTTCGCTTTTTTTTATATAAAATATACCGAATATTCGTAAATATCGAATATTCGTGATATTTTATAAAAAAAAAAAAATCGCGAAATTTCACATTAGCGAAAATTCGCATTAGCGAAAATTCGCATTGGCGAAAATTCGCATTGGCGAAAATTCGCAATTTTTTTTTTTTTTTTATAAAATATCACGAATATTCGATATTAACGAATATTCGCGAATATTCTTCGAAATATTCGCGAAATATCGCGAAATCGAATATGGCGTATTCCGCTCATCACTATCCAACAGTACAAAAGAGCAGCACTTTCATATTTGTATTTGTAGCGCTACCCCCGAAGGAGCCACTGGTTGATTCCGGGGTCGGCGTATTAAGTTACCAATTATACTTGTGAATACGGGGTGAATACTGGTGGAAAGTGAATAGAGCGAGTATCCAGACATCAGAGTGCGTTTTCAAAGTTTTATTCCAAGGCCCAACATGACCAACATCAACATGGCACACTATAGAGAAAGGTTGATGAGCGGAAGAAAACGGCAGTATCAGGCCTTGGATATTGTAAAGAGCAGCTTGCTCTCAGTACAGTCACACTTAACCTTTGCCACTCCCGTCGGAGTGGGTAAAGTGCCCCCGACAGACGTTTAACTTGGGCCTGGCAGCCAAAAGGTCACTTGCATTAGTCACTGGGAGGAATTAGGGCCTCTTTCACAGGCCTGAGGAATTTCCATACTTTTCAAAGGGGTAGAACTAATGGATCCTCCCAGTAAGTCACTCTCTAGAGTCATCAGAGGACAGTTGAAGTGTACCTGTCATATAGTGATGACCGGATCCCCGGTGGTTCGCCTAGGCCTCGCGGACAACCTCTGCCTTTGGGTCTTCCGAACCAATCCCCCACCGTACTGGGACCCAGCAAGCCGCTGGGGCCCCTTTCGATGTCAGGGTGAAGCTCCGCTTGGTGTGTAGCTTCGGCCAGGCAGGCATAGAACGTCGCACCTTCTCTCAGGCGTCTGCCACAGATATACTCTCCCGCCAGCATGTCCAGAGGGAAAATCCTCCTCTGATTGGCTACTGGGAGAAAGGGGGTCTGTCAGAACCCCTTCTAGCGCCAACTTTTACCCAGGGGTAAAAACACCTCCCCTAGCATGCAGACTGAACTAGAAAGCAGTTCTAAACTGACAGCAGCCTAAACTTAACCAATTTGTGAGTGGGAGCAACTTAACTCTCCCATTCCCCACTAACTTTTCCGAACATCCGAATGCTCAGACCTGATACTGAACCAGACAGAAAGGAAGTAGGAAAAAAAACTTTTTTAATATTTCAATGTATATATCTATATAACAGACACATATACAAAAAAAAATAATGTAAATCTCTTTCCTGGATACACAGCTTCCAGGGTCAGGTCCTGACACTGCACGCTCACGCCTGAATGCCCAATCTCGCTCCCTCCCGAGGAGCATAAGTCATAGTGCAGCATAAACTTAGTGCAAGAATACAGTTTAAATGCAACAGTGTCATCCTACAAAGTCACGATGCAGAGCACTACCCCTAGCGGCCAGTGCACTGGCACTGCAGCGGTGCGCCCCTCAAAAAAAAGGTCAAAGGCGCGGAAGGGGCGCAAAAAAAAAACACACAGGGGAAAAATAGTTATTTTTCTTGATGAATTTTCCATGGTTGCAATTCAAACAAACGCAAGTTCCCACTCCAACTGACTGAACCCACTCCCCTGAAGAGTTCTACACAAAAGGGGCCCCAGATGTGGATCTGGAGGGGTGGGGAATTTCATGTCTGTCCGTACCTCCAGGCACACTGGAGAAAGAGGGAGAGGGAAGGGAAAAAAAAAACACAGTCTTAATTGTAGAATCGTGGGTCAGGGAGGATACTGATCTTAACTGCCCTGTTAACAGATGCCACTGAGAAAACCAAATCTCTTGGTGCAGGGTACCTCAATACCACTCGGTCCCGGTATAAGTACCGGCCCCAACTCCAGTCACGAAGGCAACCCATCAGGCAATCTCCCACACGAAGAAGTGCACATTCAGTCTCGCAATCTCGAACCTGGACATTCAGATGGTCCCAGGCGGCATTCCCGACATCACTTTTCCCTATTTCGGTGAATGTCCTGAAAGAGGTCCGAGGGCACGTATGGGTACTCCCAGCCATAGTCCATCGCCACCCTGCACATATTAATGTATTGCAATCCGGACAATTTTGGCATCGCGTCAAGTCTCCCAACTCCACGTAACACGGGAGTGTCTGGCGCCCTCTTTAGTAACGGTAGGACGGTCGACATTGGGGTCATCACATGCCGACCAAACTCGGCCACTCCCCAACCTAGCTGCAGGGTTGTAGGATGTGTAGGCTTTAATCTGTTCACAGTGTCCTGGCGGAAGTCCTGGCCATCCTCTGTCTTTGGCACAGGTGTGGATTTTGCCGCCGAAATAACCCGCCAGAGGTGGACTTGGTGCATCGTGTCTGATTCCGGCACCACGTCAGTTCGCACTCCAACCTTGTGGAGCTCATAACCACGAGGATCACCTGTATCCCTTTTATTTGTTCCCAACGATGAAATAGGGAGCGTGGGCACAATGTTTCCCACGTTCATGAAATCAGCCATCTTTGCGCTCAAAAAAACTTTCGTGGGTGATGTCGCTGTAGGGATTTTAGCGCGTAACTACTCTTTACATGGCGCGCAGGGGTGGGTGGGTCCTCCTACTTGGAAGAACTTGTCCAGGCACGTTGCAGGCACGTGTCACAGTACACGTACGCCCAAGCTTAGCGATGCAGGGTTAACTCCCCCGTTGCCGGACAGTCCATGCACAATTCTGAACACTTTCCGATTCTCAGTAGCTTCCTACTCACTTTCTTCTCGTTGCGAGAGGTAACAGCCGAATCCCGGACTACGAGCCCCCACGTGTAGCGCTACACCCGAAGGAGGTGCTGGTTGATTTCGGGGTCCGAGTATTAGGTTACCAATTATACTTGTCTAGGGGTGAATACTGGTGGAAAGTGAATAAAGCGACTGTCCAGACATCAGAGTGCCTTTTTAAAGTTTTATTCCAAGGCCCAACATGACCAACATCAACATGGCACACTATAGAGAAAGGTTGATGAGCGGAAGAAAACGGCAGTTTCAGGCCTTGGATATTGTAAAGAGCAGCTTGCTCTCAGTACAGTCACACTTAATCATTGCCACTCCCGTCGGGATGGGTAAAGTGCCCCGGACAGGCATTTAACTTGGGCCTGGCAGCCGAAAGGTCACTTGCAATAGTCACTGGGAGGAATTAGGGCCTCTGCCACAGGCCTGAGGAATTTCCATACTTTTCAAAGGGGTAGAACTAATGGATCCTCCCAGTAAGTCACTCTCTAGAGTCATCAGAGGACAGTTGAAGTGTACCTATCATGTAGTGATGACCGGATCGCCGGTGGTTCGCCTAGGCCTCGCGGACAACCTCTGCCTTTGGGTCTCCCGAGCCAATCCCCCACCGTACAGGTCCCAGCTTAGGATCTGGGACCCAGCAAGCCGCTGGGGCCCCTTTCGATGTCAGAGTGAAGCTCCGCTTGGTGCGTAGCTTCGGCCAGGCAGGCCTCGATGGCGGGGCCCATGGGGGAACGCACCCTGAAGGTGGATGCTGCACCTGGAACGTGGGCCCCGCATTGAACGTCGCACCTTCTCTCAGGCGTCTGCCACAGATATACTCTCCCACCAGCATGTCCAGAGGGAAAATCTTCCTCTGATTGGCTGCTGGGAGAAAGTGGGTCTGTCAGAACCCTTTCTAGGGCCAACTGTCACCCAGGGGTAAAAACACCTACCCTAGCATGCAGACTGACCTAGAAAGTAGTTCTAAACTGGCAGCAGCCTAAACTTAACCAATTTGTGAGTGGGAGCAACTTAACTCTCCCATTCCCCACTAACTTTAGCGTAACGCCCTGCCAAACAGGGGGGCACTACATATTGATTAAACTTCACTGCTTGTGAAGCAAAGCCAGAGCATTTGAACATCATCACTCTCTGACAGACTCCCTCTCATACTCCTATAGTCCTGGTCATACTGGGGAGAGAGAAAGCAGGGACAATATCGCTGAAAACCAATGAGAATAAGGGGATGGGACAATGGCACTGACCATCACCATCAATATGGAAGTTAAAACTCTGTACTGACCACTAAAGGTGTGATACATTCTAACGTGACATGCTTTTTTTCATGCCATTCAGCCTAGAAGACATACCATCCAACTGCACAATGAAGATGGTCAATTTCCTAGGTTCTGTCAGGCAGATCGAGTGTATACACATATTACAGTCTGTCACCCAATACTCAGGGCAATGCACATACTCAAGGTAATGTGCCCTAGAGTGAATAAGAATGCATGTCTGACACTGGCTTAGGCATCAACCATTCTATTTAAAACACAGCACACTGAGGAGAAGTTACATGGCCATCAGCTCCTGTGACTCATGACCTGACATGCATTCTACTAATCTGTATTTTGACTCTGCTTTCCTCCTGAGTTCATGATAACTTGTCTCATGCTACTGACTATCAGGTACCAAAGTGATGAACGCCAATGGAGACAGGGCTTCCCTTGCAGCTAATTTCCAGACTCCCCTGGAGGTGAGACAGGAGGAGTCAGGCCCAAAGAAGCACAGGTCGCCTTCAGAGTTTCTTGCAGAAAAGGCTTAAGAACACTGCTCATGTGCTGCGGGGCTGCTGCAGGCATGTGGTGCCTGTGAGATATAGCAGGCAACTAGAGTCACTGAGACCGAGGGTAGTCAGTTCAAGCCAAGGTTTGGTGCCAGGTGGGAGCCGAGGTCAAGACACGTAGCAGGCATAGGATATTTTTTAAACAAGCCAAGGTCAAGTTCAGGAGATGGTTATGAGACAAGTCTGGAACAAGTCGGGTCGGTAATCAAGAATCAAAGGAAACAGGAAACACAGGAACGTTTGTAAAAGCTGAAGATCAAACAGCACTTCAGCCAAGGTGTAAATATAGTGTAAAAGAATACGTATGCACTACTCTGTGTATAAATTACAAAAAGTATCAAAACATATAAAACAAAGAGGAGAGGAGAGAAGACTACCACCGAGGATTACATAGATGCTTGACTAGACCCATTGGGGTCTTCCTTAGAGGTGAGAGGCTGCGCACACTGTGTGTGGACTGAAAAAAGAAAGAGGATATAGTGTGATCACATCACCTTGAATTGCTTTGCACTGGATCACTTTATTTACTTTTTTTACACATTTCTGTATATTTGAACAGACAATTTTCACATCTTTTTGCACTGGACATTTTTTATGTACTATTTTATTCATTTTGGCACTTTGATGCTTATTTGTAAATGTTTGGAAGATTTGCTCATATATTTATTGATATTATTTATTGCATTTCTGTTGATTATATAATGCAACATTGCACAGATTGTGTAACATAAGTGTAATCATATATAGCGCTGCTCCACCATATACATTTTACTTCAGCCAAGGGCTGGCTTCCTTATAAAGGCCCATGTGAAGTGCTGATGGAGATGCTGAGTCCTAGAGCCCTTCTCCTGCCCTGACTGATGCTAGGTCCTAGAGTCCTCCTTCTATTGGTGCCCTGGCACTGACCTCAGCTTATATTCTTACTTTGCTTTCTGCCTGCTGCTTTTGTGCCTCTGCTGCCTGATATTGACCTCGGTCTGAACTTTGACCTGCCGGCTCACTGGTAACTCAGCTACTTGGGTGTTGCTTACCTCTGCTAATCCTTACTACGTCTCTGCTTCCTGTACCTGGGTCTTCCAGTGCCAAACCTACATTCCAGCTTTCTGTGCTAGATCTGGTCTGAGCATCTTCAACAATCCAGGCTGTCTTTTGACCAACTGTTGTGTTTGGATCAACTGAAGACACCCTATTGTCTACAAATCTTGCCTAGAAGCAACTTTCCAGGTGTCCAGCACTACTACCCTTGGGTTGCTTTCGAGTGCAGCTGTATAGCACACGTCCTTGCTAACTCCACTACTTTTGGACCTTTGACTCCTTCCTAAAGGTTACTTATACTTTCCCTCCTTTTCTGGGCCTCCCCTTCTCAAGTGGTCTCTTGGTCCCTTGTGGCCTCTTCCTCTAAATTAGGGAGTCAGGAACCTGGGCAAGGCAGCAAGTTGGTCTCTTTGAACCAAGAATTCTGTGGGCACTACTTGCCTACTTGCCCCCAAACTATGAAAGGACTCTAGTTTCCAGAACTTACAAGTCCTTGAGGAATACCTCTGTAGGTTTGCTGACTTGACATCTGTACATCATCTGGATGCTGAAGAGCCTTAACTTTGGGGAAAGTTTTGAGAACCTTCCGAAATACATTTGAGGAACCTACTCCCTATGCTGAATAGTGAATAGTGAAAAGTGAATAATTCGGACCACCCTGGCTTTCCATTCGATACTAGACATGTGCATTCGTTTTCATTAGAATGAATTTTCATCCGAAAATCAGTTTTTTTTCGTTATCGTTTTAACAAACGATAACGAAAGCGCAAGAAACGAAAACCGAAAGATCCGGCATAAAAAATGCTTTATTTTCGTTTTCGTTGCAGTAAAAATTCGATATAGAGAGATTCGACATTATAGAGAAAATATTTGACATTATAGAGAAAAGATTCAACATCATAGAGAAAAGATTCAACATCATAGAGAAAAGATTCAACACTATAGAAATAATAGATTCGACATTACAGAGAATAGATTTAGATTTATGAGAAAATAGATTCGACGTTATAGAGAATAGATTTGACATTATTACTAGTCATACAACATTAGAATTCTTGTAGGCGGAATATTCGACCGTAAATGTACGATTCAACGTAAAGTTTCGAAGTTCCATCGAATATTCTTTTGACCATTCAACAGAAACCAAGTATTATTGATTTTCGGACGAAAGCTATTCCCCAACGAAAAACTAAATAGATCAAAACGATTTTCGGGAGTAACCAAATAAATGTATTTTCCAGGCGATAACGAAAAAACGAAACAAAATATTCCAGTCTGCTCATGTCTATTCAATACCTCCAGCATCTCCTCAACCAATGGCCTCATCATTGCACAGTGAAGGAGGAAGCTAAAATGTTACAGCTGTCACCAGAATAGGAGTTGAATAATGAGGATGAGGACATTTCTCTTGCAGTGACCAGTTTTTTTTAAAAAGGAGTGTCCTCTCATTTTGAAAAGGGTTCCATGTCTCTTGTGTCTCAGGACAAGAAAATAAGTTAAATCTCACTAACTAAAAATATATTAATTTAGGCCTCCTACACACAGGCAATAATCTCGTCAGGGAAAAAACATTGATTTTTCCCGACGAGATTCTTGGCAAGAATCTCTTGCCGCCCGAGTGTACACACAGACCCTTCAAAAGAACTGCAGTTCTCTTGAAAGGCAAGAACATGGTGATGTCATTGCGTATGACGAGCATGCGCTAGTCACATTCAAATCGGTCGCCGCCATCTTGCTTCACCCTACCTATGCCATGGAAGCTACCGCAAATGCGTCAAAATCATTTTGAGCATGGGCAGGTTTCCCCGGCGACCAGGTAAGTATACACACTCTCGGGTTTCTCGGCAGGAAAACTGCTGAGAATCTCGCGACGAGAAAATAGAGAACATGTTCTCTATTTTTCTCATCTAGATTCTGGGCAGTTTTTTTGTCAAGAATCCTGAAAGCCTCGTACACACGCACGTTTACTTGGCAAGCTCTGCCAGCAGTTTTCTTTCTGGTTATTGCTGAGTAAACCAAGCGTGTGTACGAGGCTTTACAGTATTTTTGTAATCATCTGCAGCTATATTCCAAAGAACATATACATTTCTGTCCCAGTGTGCCTATACATGAACACTTAAATCATATGTTGAATAGTTAATGTGACAATTTATTGGCTTGCTCCATCATACTTTGTCTCTTCAGGGTATAGAATTGTTCAAGATTAGATCTGTTTGTTTACTTCTTGGCAACATATGTATTTCTTTTTACACTACCTATTCAGTTTCCTAATAAATGCACATTTAAGAACCTCTGTGTAATTTATAAAGAGTTGGACTTCTTTTGCTGCAGCACAAGGCACAAGCTATTCAAAAATTAGAACATCTGCCTGCCGGACTGCAGACATGATACAATCGTCATTCTTTCTTCCTCTGCAAGTTCTACTGAGACAATGAAACTTAGTAACATCTATTGTTGCAAGTGACATTTCCCATCAGAGCTCCACCTCTGATATGCTAATACACTCAACAGCTAGAAGAGGACAGACCGGATTTTAGTCAGTACTGTGTGAGAACATACTTTATTAATTTTTTGTTTCTTCATGAAAATGGCATGAAAGACCATGGTGACCATCTGGCCGGTGGGCATTGTTGGTGGTTCACAAAAATGTATCAAAGATATGGCAAAGGTCTTTTAAGAATAGATTAAAGGGGTAGTTCACCCAAAAACCTTTTTTTTAACATTGATTGAGGCTCGTTTTGTCAAGGGGAATCGACGGTGCGCAGGCGCAGTATAGAGCCGCACCGGCGCTCGGCTTCTTTCGGCTACTCGTGACGCGATGTATGCGACCGTCGGAAGCCTGTCAATCGAATAGGAACGCCCAGACCAGAAGACCATACCCGGAAGCGACGGAGACGATGCATCTCTAAAAAGGTAAGTACTGCTTCGATTCTAAAAAAAACCCCACCCGATTCCCCTTGACAAAACGAGCCTCAATCAATGTTAAAAAAAAAGGTTTTTGGGTGAACTACTCCTTTAATGTATTACATGGCTGTCATCTCTGTAATATTACAACACTGTACCATTTTGATTTCCTAAACTAAAAATATATAGTACAGTATACAATTCACATCAACTGTCTGTAATCTACTGTATACATAAATAGGAATAGCTTATGAGTAAAGGTCCAAATAATTTAAGTATTATGATTGTTATTTGCAATAAGAACAGTTTTCAACAATGAGAGCCGATGACACTTGAAAACAGACAAAGCTCTTAGAGCAGTGGTTCTCAACCTTTCTAGTGCCATGACCCCTTGATAAAATTTCCCAAGTTGTGGGGACCCCTAACAGTAAAATTATTTTCTTAGCATGGGTTGTCAGCGCTCAAGGCAAGACAAGTAATTTGCGCCCCTAACCCAGGGACATTTAGCGCTCCCTGAGTCCCTTCCACTTGTACAGTATTAAAACCCATTATGGTACGTTTTAGGATGCACCACTCTCTCTTTATTCTCATTTCTTTCCCTTTTATCCCTCTCCATCCTAACTTATTTTTTCCCCCCATCCCTCTCTCTAGCTGTCTTTCTTGTTCTTCCTCTTATTATTTCTCTCCCTTTTTCTTTGCCCCCCCCCCCCTTTCCTCTCCATTCCATGTATTCTCTATTTTTATTCTTTCTCTTACTCCTTGGTGGGGGTGTGGGGGGAATGGGATAAGTGGCAGTGCTGGAGGGAAGTTGGGATGAGTGGCAGTGCTGGGAGGGATGGGATCAGTGGCAGTTCTGGGGGAGTTCTGATCAGCCAACTTGGGTGCTCTTGATCAAGGTCATCTGCTGATCTGAGAACTGTAGTTTACTCACTGTGTCTCCAGCTTCACTGCATCTCCAGCTCTGTAGTATCTCGCAGCAGTGACACCTATGCCGAAATCAGGAGATAGGGTCTCCTCCAGCCCCCCCACCCTACTTTACCTGCCTCACCATCCAGCTGACCTCTATGCTGTGAACTGAATTGGTGGCTGCAAAGAGGCTGATTGGGTGGCTGTGGGCTCCAGGAACAGCCCAGCTGGGCGGCCACAGGCTTCAGGGACAGCCCTGCTGGGTGGCCACGAAAAGGCTGGGAGAACAGATTTGGTGACCCCTGAAAAATCGTAATTCGACCCCCTCAGGGGTCCCGACCCCCAGGTTGAGAACCACTGTATTAGAGCCTATCCACACCTTGGCGATCTGTTGAGGTGTCTTACACACTTGCATTAATGCATCAATTTATGTGTTAAAGAAGCCATGGGGAAGTGGGCTCCTGAGGGGGAAAGAGGCAGTTCAAAGCTTATTTTATTAACCATTCTAAGCCTGATATGAAGTTATTCAAGGAGTGCATGTTGGTTCTGGCATATGCCACAGAAACCTGGGTATGTAGTTGCACTATGGGGTAAGACATAACACTACTTTAAAGGGTTAACTTGTCGGGACAAGAAAGAGAAGTGTAGTTGTTATGGGTAACCAAGAAAGGAACAGCAGTCTGTCTCCCATAGTAACCAGGAGCATGACTGCAGTCTCTCCCTGGTCCTAGGTACTGATCAGCATACTCCGCCAAGTGTTACCCCACATGCAAAGGCGCAGTAGACCCCACCCACATTCAGGTACAGAAGAAGAATTACTAAACAAAAAAAAATACTTTTTAAATGAGAAGTATGGCTTTAAAAACAAATAGTCATACTCACCTAGATAGCTGCAGCTCTGATCCCAGCTGCAGCTGTCCCCCGTCACCGCTAAGACCGAGAACTAAGCGATCAAAGACTGCTGATTGCTCAGTTCTCGGTCTTCACTAGAGAGCTGGGCTGTGGAAGGGTGGGACTGGCTGGGTCAGGCTCTCAGCAGCTTGATGAAAGGCTGAGCCAGTTGCTAGTCCAGACATCTGAGTGGATCCTGACCATATTGTTTGGTGATTTTGAGCATGCGCACTGGGATACGTCCATGGCCGGCGCATGCGCAGTTCAAAAAAGCGTCATTTACGTCGGGTCACGATTGATTTAAATAAAACACGCCCACCTCTTCCCCATTTGAATCGCGCGGGCTTACGTCGGCCCATTTTCACTACGCCGCTGTAACTTAGGACGCAAGTCCTTTGTGGATACGGAACTTGCCTTCCTAGCGTACGGCGGCGTAGCGAAAATACTTTACACTACGCCGCCGCAAAGATACGCGGTGCTTTGAGAATCTGGCCCACAGTTTTTACATTTTTATTTTTAGCCCTAAATATAACAAAAATAGAACATATGTACAATATTTAATATACATTCCCTTTAATCTGGCGGTATACTGTACTAGGGACACTAATCACCCAATTACATCGGTCCTAAGATTAAAATATTTATTTTCTGAATACGCATTCACATTTATTTATTTACCAACATCATTAGAGCATTAAAAATGGGATGTTGACCTATAACCACAAAACACGTAAAACACCTTAACGAGGGGAATGCAACAAACATAAACTCAAAAGACAGCAGATAATTACTTGGGGGCAAAGGGACCAATGATTTACTATTAATCACACACATCCATTCACCCTTGTAATGGGTCATTTGCAGTCTACAAGTAATTAGCATGTATTTCTCCTTGACTGTCATAATGGTGATATTGTCAGGAAACTCCTTTCCTGGCTGATTGCTACTTGGCAAACCATACTGGAAAGTGACTCATATTCAACAAAATAAATATCCGCAAGTATAAGAAAACTTTTTGTCACATGCTTTTAAGTGCAGTTTGTATATGTAAGTTTATCCTGCAGGTTTATAACTTATCACTCTTTCAGCAAGTTCATCTCTACCAGCAAAACCAGGGAAGGCAGAGTCCTTGGAAATTAGGAATGTCTGTGATTGTAGGTGTATTGTTAATTTGATATCCTCATAGTTAGATTGCTCCCGTAAAGGTCAAAAGTGTATACTCCAGTTGAAGAGCACTGTGTTTTTCAGGAAATCAAAATAAACTACATTTTTAAAAGGCAACATGAAAACCCATGATTAGACATGGCTAACTCGCTCTTGCTTTGCAACATGTCATGGCTTTTATATTGATTATGAGGGGTGTCAGAATGTTTGAATGATTAATTGAGTCAGGGATAGTAATAGTTGAATTGATCAATGTATGGCACTGCCTCCAATATAAAAATAAATGATAAGTATAATTATGCTGACTAATTAATTATTCCTGAAATTCATTACTCTATGCCGATATTATTTATTCATTTATTACAGGTACTTATATAGTGTCTTCAATTTACGCAGCACTTTTATTGTACATTCACATCAGTCCCGGGGATAGTGATAGTTACTGGCTGAAGAAGGAACCAATGAGCTGTTCCGAAATGCTCCCCACCTCTATGACACACTTCCTGTCCACTTCCTGTTTGTGTTCCATGCTGGTTTTTGTATCGCTTCCTCTGACATCATCCCTAGGCTCCAGCATTATTGTGTCCCCAGAACATTCAAAGCACAAGTTGGCTGTTATCTCGTGGACTTCCCTGGAAGCTTTACCATCACAGACTGGGACTGCCCTACCACTGGAACATCTCCTGAACACACTTACCTGCTACATGCCTGTTTCATCCACTATCCTGTAAGTGTTTTTAACCCCTTTAGGGGATATTAAAAGTTTTATACTTCTGCACTTAGAGCCCCCTTGTTTGTTTTTCTGTTTCCACTAGAGACTGCTTGTCTCCCTGAGTGCTGCCTAAAGTGTGTGAAGATTTGCTACCCTCTCCAACACAGACTTTATCTGTCAGGATTCAAATGCTTGGAGTGCCCTGGATATACACGTTTCTGGAACAATCGTGGATAACAGTCTGATTGATAATGGAACACAGACACCAAACTTTATATTCAACAATGAATCCATAACTTTATACAGCTAAAAATTTTATTATTTTACCCTGGAGGTTATGATATCGTGAACGGTATATCAAATTATCCATACAAATAACTATTGCAATCATAATAATAAATTAAGCAAGCAAGAGTCATCGGAATCAGCCTTTCTCAACTGGGGTGCTGCCTGAGGTCGCCAGGGGTGTTGCGGCATCTTGGCAGAGAAAGGCTGTCGCATGAGACCAGAGTGTGTTACACCTTCTAAGGGCTCATTTCCACTGGCGTTTTTACAGCCACTTTTCTGAGCGTTTTTTGCAGCTTAAAAACGCCTGTCCATGTTAGTCTATGGCCTCATGCCCACATGACGTTTTTAAGCTGTAGATGGTTGAGACGTTTTTAAGCTGCAAAAAAAACGCGGGACCAGTGCGTTCTGAAGCTCCAACAATAGAGCTGCAAAAACGCTCAAAAACGCTGCCGTGGCATTTTTAAAGCTCCAGCTCCAAAAAAAAAAAAAGCGGTGGTATTTATTCACCCAAGTGTTTTTTATTTATTACGATAAAAATAGCGAACATGTTGAAAAAAACAATATTTTTAACTTTATGTTTTAAAAGAAATCCAAAAAATAAAAAAGGCCATTGTATATTTAGGAAAGAAAAGGATTCTTTCACATGTCTTTGGTAAAAAAAAAAAAAAAATCTGATAAGTGTGTGATAATTGGTTTGTGTGAAAGTTATAGGCCCAGATTCACAGAGCGATTACGCCTGCGCAACAGGAGATGCGCGTGCGTAAGTCGAAATGTGCGCGTGCGTTTCGATGCACGGCATCCCCAGAACGAGATACGCAAAAAATCTACTTTTTTTTGTCCCGCGTAATATCGTTAGACTGGCGCATCCGTCCGCGCAAAAGTGCGCTAGACAGACCATTGATTTGCTAGTCAAATATGCTAATGAGGGACTTACAGGGGTCCACAAAAGAACCTTGGGGCAGCGCAGGCGACGCAGTGTGCGCAACAGCAAAATGTCCTGTCTAAAAGTAGAGCATATGAAAGCTGGTCTAAAATAAGAAAAAAAGTCTACTTGTTAGATAAAGCAACACTGTTAGTGAGGAGCTCAGCAGTCACACGTGTTGCACAACAATCTGTATGCCAACATGCCAGGGGCATCGTCGCACATAGCTATACTACTGACTTTAGATGAACAAAGAAGGATGAGGGCACGGAGGATGGCACGGAGGATGGCACGGGAGAGGATATACCGCACCCGCATAGACCTGCTTGGCATGAGTGATTCTGAGGTTTATCGCATCTTCAGATTCACCCCTCATGTCATCCTGGAATTAACCACAACCTTGCAGGAGGACATCACCAGCCCAACACACCGCTCACATGCAGTGCAGCCACTGGTCAAGGTCATGGCACAACTCCATTTCCTTGCCAGTGGCTCTTTTCAGCGTACAAGTGGAGTGGTGGCTGGGATGTCACAATCCTCCATGAGCAGATGTGTGCACCAGGTTGTCCCTGCAATCCTCAGACGCATGGCCAACCAAATCATCAAACCCACCACTGAGGACCTGCGGCTGAAGGCAATGACAGATTTCTACAGAATTGCCAGATTCCCACGCACCGTGGGGGCCATTGATTGCACACATGTGGCACTCCAGCCCCCCCATGAGACAGAGCACATGTACCGCAATCGGAAGCATTGTCATTCCATCAACGTACAGGTGATAGTCGATGCCCAAGGCCTCATATGGCACGTCCGTGCCAAACACCCAGGGTCCAGCCATGACAGCTACATATACAATCAATGCCACATCCGAATGGAATTCGATCAGAACGTGTATGGGGACACCTGGCTGGTTGGTGAGTGACATGGGAGTCAGCCATGACTATCCCCTCCCATGATGCACACATCACAAGGGGCACATGCATGACTAACATCCTCCTGTCTTTTCCCTTACAGGTGACTCTGCATATCCACTGGGACCCCATCTCATGACTCCTATCCGGAACCCCCAAACCCCAGGAGAGGAAAGATACAATCAAGCACATGCCCAAACACGAGCAGTGGTGGAGCGCACCTTTGGCCTCCTAAAGTCACGTTTCCGATGCCTGGATAAGTCTGGCGGTACCCTCTTGTATTCCCCAAACTTGTCACTGTACATTCATACACCATTCACACGGACCTGGGGATCACTTCTCCCTGGTCCTGGGGAACCCTTCTCCACCAAAATTGAGGGTGACACCCCTTTTCCGGCAGGAATGTCACCCCCACATTCAAACAGCATTCACAACCCAAAAATAAAATAAAAATAAATTACCAGCAAAATCAAAAATTTTCCAGCAAAAAAAAAAAAGAGGGGAAAAAAAATTATTGCCCTTGACGTGAGCCACGCCTGGGGCGCCCCCGGCCACCGCCCCGGCTCCTCAGGGGAGACTCATGGGGGAGGGGGAAAACCGGGGAAGGAGGAACAGCCCCTGATCTCTGCCCACCTGGCGGCCTGCCCTCCAAGGCCACGTCTATTCTGTCCAGGGCAGCACCAAGTGTTGCCGTGTTGGCCTGGATAGCCTGGGTAAGGGCCCTCACATCCTGCCCAACGCCTGCTGATGTAGTCTGCAGGTCGTTTAGGCAGGTTGTGAAAGCCCGGGAGTGGGAGTCCAGGTTCCCCAGCGTATCCTTGATGGAGGACAGGCTCTCCTCCATCCGCACCAATGTCTGGCTGACCTGTCCCAGATGGCGGGTCTGGAGGAACTGGTCCCTTCTCAGAGTGGCGGGCAGGAGATCGGCCAACCCCCTGGTGTTCTGGGATGAAATCCTGCCTCCAGCTGATGCTTGTGGCCGGGGAGAAGGGGAGGCCCTTGGGAGGGGAGCCATGTTGGGGGAGGAGGGGGGGGGCTCCCCCTTAGGGAGGGCTGCCTGCTGCCAGCCAGAGGGGAAGAGTCCTCAAAAACCAAACGTCCAGTGCCTGACATGGGCTCCTCCTCCTCATGATTCTCCTCCTCCTCCTCATGATTCTCCTCCTCCTCTTGAACCTCCTCCGCGGACTCCGGCCTTGTTGGGGGGGCCTCATTAGGCTGCTGTCCTGGGGATGGTGCGGTCAGGCCAGATGGCCCTGCACCCTCCTGCACATCTGTGGATGACACAAAACATTCACAGGTTGGAGGATCCACACACTTGCCACATATTCCCTTTCACCCCCTCCCCCACACATGCTACACACCTGATATTAAAAAAAATACTTACCTGGCACCACGGGCTCCGGACTTGAGTCAAAGCCGGGCAGGCCCTCAACTTCATGCCGATGAAAGGTCAGGGCCACCGCACGCTCCTCCGCTGTCAGCCTAATACGGCATGGTGGGCCCCCTCCTGTGCCCCTGGCATGGGCATGCATTCTGGCCAGCTTCTGTTTGACCAGACGACGGAGGTCATTGATTTTTTTGTTAATCCCAGACCGGGTCCGTGTCTCCCCCTCCCCCGCTGAATTGACCTGCTCAGTGATCATATCCAAAATCTCCCTCCTCCTGGCCGGGTTGGTGTTGGCACTGTCCGGGCCGTGGAGGAAACGCCCATAATCGCTAATGGCCCGGGCAAGAATTCTTTTTTCCCCCACAGTAAAATTGAGCTTTCGCTCTCTCTCTGTCATACTTCCAAAAAAACTCACTCCCAGTCAACAAAAATCACTCACAAAAACAAGCACAACCAATCAAGCAAGAACACACACAAAGAGAAAACCAACACCCAAAAAATCACACTAGCACTCAGCAAGAAACAGTCACAAAAACAAACAGCAAAAAAACAGCAAGAAAACAAACAAACAGAAATATATCAAACAAACAGTCACTCAAACACTTATCAAAAAACACTTTCAAAGATGGTGAGTGACATGGGAGTCAGGCATGACTATCCCCTCCCATGATGCACACATCACAAGGGGCACATGCATGACTAACATCCTCCTGTCTTTTCCCTTACAGGTGACTCTGCATATCCACTGGGACCCCATCTCATGACTCCTATCCGGAACCCCCAAACTCCAGGAGAGGAAAGATACAATCAAGCACATGCCCAAACACGAGCAGTGGTGGAGCGCACCTTTGGCCTACTAAAGTCACGTTTCCGATGCATGGATAAGTCTGGGGGTACCCTCTTGTATTCCCCAAACTTTGTGTGCCAGATCATCGGTGCATGTTGCATGCTGCACAACTTCGCAGTAAGAAAGGGCCTGCAGATTGCCCTACGTGATGACCTGACCCCTGAACCAGACAATCCCCCCCCTAACCGAGGCTACCCCGTCTTCTGAGGGAAGAGCAGCCAGGAGACAACTCACATTGGGCATCTTTGCACGTTAAACACACACATTAATCATGGCGCAATGAGAATGCATGCATGCACACCACTGTGGTCCCTAGCACACACACCCCACATCCACATCAAATTGGATTGGCACCAGTCCACCATGCTGGACTTGTGAGCAGCAACGCCACGCCAAGGCTCCAATTATGTCACTGTACATTCATACACCATTCACACGGACCTGGGGATCACTTCTCCCTGGTCCTGGGGAACCCTAGTCCACCAAAATTGAGGGTGACACCCCTTT
Source organism: Rana kukunoris (assembly GCA_029574335.1). Classification (NCBI taxonomy): domain Eukaryota; kingdom Metazoa; phylum Chordata; class Amphibia; order Anura; family Ranidae; genus Rana; species Rana kukunoris. Next base: position 263,609,666 of record CM056050.1, on the reverse strand, counting down.
TCCGGCAGGAATGTCACCACCACATTCAAACAGCATTCACAACCCAAAAAAAAAAAAATTACCTGCAAAAGCAAAAAATTTCCAGCAAAAAAAAAAAAAAACAGCAGGAAAACAAACGAACAGAAATATATCAATCAAACAAACAGTCTCTCAAACACTTATCAAAAAACACTTTCAAAGATCTACTAACAAACACTTGATCACACAGAACACTAATCTGACAACTACAAAACACACCGCAACGAACAACAGGACAAAAGCACTTGGTTAAATGGGAAGGGACAAAGGGATGTACTTTTGCAATGCAAGTGCGTTTGTGTGTGTCTATTTATGCTGTTTGCGTAGTTCACAACGTTGCCCTAGTCCATTTCCTATTTCACTGATTGCGCCGCTCCCGAGTTGTGAGCATGCGCACAGCGGAGCTGACATAGTCTCCTTCAAGCGCGCATGCGCTAGCCGGCCGGCCCTTCATTTGCATGGGGTCACGGCTCATTTCAATGTAACACGCCCACGTCCTTCCCAATTTGTATTACTCCTCCTTACGCCTCGGAAAAAACGTTACGCATGCACAATTTCCTGCGCAAAAGCTACGAGAATAGGGGGATTACGCGGCAAAATTGCGCAAGTCTAACGTAAAGGCGGTGCGCTACGCCGGTCCAATAATGCGCAGATGTACCTGAATCTGGGCCTACATATCTAATTTTCTGACTAGTTATTACATTTTGAAGGCCCTAGAGCAGTGGTCATCAACCTTGTCCTGCAGGGCCCACTAACAGGCCAGGTTTGCAAGATAACTGAAATACATCACAGGTGATATCATTTGCTGCTCTAGTGATTGCAGTATTCTAGTGTGCATCTCCCCAAGGTAATACATAAAACCTGGCCTGTTAGTGGGCCCTGCAGGAATGGTTGATGACCACTGCCCTAGAGCACCAGGACAATGGCATTACCCACAAAATGACCACATTCAACAGATATTGATCATTGGGTCAGATGTGTGTAGGTGTTGATCAATAAGACAGATGTGTGCAGATGTTCATAATTGGGACAGATGTGTGCAGGTAAAAGATGTTGATCACTGGGACAGATGTGCGCAGATGACAGATGTTGATCACTGGGATATGTGGTAAAAGATGTGTGCAGGTTGGACAGATGTATGTACGCAGATGTTGATAACTGGGACAGATGTGCGCAGATGTTGATCACTGGGACAGAGGTTGATCACTTGGACAGATGTGAGCAGATGATAGATGTTGATCACTGGACAGATGTGTGCAGATGAAAGATGTTGATAACTGGGATAGATGTGCGCTGATGTTGATCACTAGGATTGATGTGCACAGATATTGATCACTGGGACAGATGTGTTTTACTTTGTGGGGACACTGTGTGGGGACACTTGCTGTGTGATCAGTGAAGTGTAAAGTGCTATACACTTACTGATCCCTGCTGGCAACACCGACCAGCTCTCCTTCTCCTCAATGACAGTCCCATGAGCTATTTTGAAATCAATTGGCTGCCCTATGTGTATTACAGAAAAAAATTGCCAAAAATGTGCCCTCCCACTATGCTAGGTGTAAATGGGGCCTGAATGTGAAATTGGTGTGTTTTTTTACACAAGAACAATGAGGCTCTATTCACATCTGCGCGTTTCCTGAATGCATGGAAAACTGCACAGGAAAGGTGCATTATGCTGCATGTTTTGGAAACGCGATGCAAACTTGCATCGTTGCCATTAAATTTAAATCGCTCAATTTTATCCCACTTGCATTTTCCCAAAATGTATGCTTGAATCTGCAATAGTGAAGGTATCTCTATCTTTAAGATTTGGGTTGATAAACCTTCTTGTAGAACATCAATCTAAAGAACATAACTTAATACATTTAAAAGTACACAAAGTATACATGAAAGAATAACTGATCGTGACCTAATTGTTAGTTGCTTTTCTTTTAATTCCACCAGCAATGATCACCACCAAAAGAGGTTAATGCAGGCCCACAGTTTAAGACGGTATTATCTCTTCTGTAAAAGGAAAGGTTAATCTACTGAACTTAAAAATGAAACAGCCACATGCCAGGATGACAAACTATTACTGCAGTTTGTGCTTTTAGCACATCTCTGTCAATGCTGTCGTTTTTATTAACTAAAGTAAATTAGTAGAATTATATGGCTCCTCCCCACAATGGTTTGTTGCCAGATTATGCTGTATGCATAAAGTATGTAAACTTCTCACTTATGCCTTCTAACCTCCTAAAATAAAAAGGGACATAGATATTAATCCCTTCTCAGAATCTCACCAAATGTTATCCCCAAATTTACCATATTTGAACAGACCACAATTTGGCAAATTCTACTCATATCAGAACCCAAATAAGATAATACTGCAAAGTAAGGACAACATCAAAAAATATGCTTTGTTTCCAAGACATGTAAACCAGGTGTTTTGTAATGTATACATTTGTACAGCAGTACAATTACATTTAAATCATATTCACAGCAGGCATATGAATCCATGCCAAATACAAGTACCATGTTTTCACCACATAGGGATACACAGGTGTACAGTGCGTCCCTGTGCAGCCAGTCCAATTGCTGGCAATTCACAAGCACTGGCTGCATGGACACTGCCGCCTCTACCATTGTGCATGTCCCCGAACGCACCCAGGGTGAACAAGGCAGAGGCATATTTATAAAGCAGTGAAAGTGACATTAACAAACCATTCTGTGCAAATAAATGAATCGCTGTAATTTAAAACACATGCAACAACAAGATAAACCCATAGTGAATGTTCGTGGGATGTCAAATTTACTGCTTTATACATATACCCCATAGAATATAATGCTATGTTCTGTTTTAGCATATGCTTAAGAAAAAAACAGCAGAACCATTTTAGCTGATCTGTCTCTGCACATTGAAGGCTCTTAATTTCTACATTGTCTCCTGTGCACAATGCCTTTCTTTATGCAATCATAATAAGAGCTAAATCCCACACATCAAGTGCTTTAATTAGATGTCCAGTATCCATTCTGTGTACATTAGCTTGTGATCCATTTCAGAGGTAATAATACACCTTGCTTCAATAATGTCCCTCTAAGTCTGGTAACCTTACTGGACATTTTTTCTGCTGGGGCATTTGGCTTTTTTCCCCTGCCTCTAAACACATATGCGTGTTAGGCGCGGTACACACGGCAGAGAACCTCGACGGGCAGAACACATCGTTCCGCCCGTCGAGGTTCTCTCCCGGCCGTCGAATTCGGCGACCCGCCCGTCGGGAATGGCAACCAGCCATTCTTCCAGGCGGGCCGTCGAGGAAATAGAGAGCGTGCTCTCTATTTCGGCTCAACGGGCTTCCCGACGGGAAGCTCGCCGAGACCGTACACACGGCCGAGGTCCTTGCTGGAATGTGCATTCCAGCGAGGTTCTCGCTGGTTTTCAGCGAGAACCTCGGCCGTGTGTACGGCGCCTGAGCCTATGTGTCCAGGCACACATAACCATTTACAGGAGTTTAAAGGCGGGGACATTTAGAGGCAGAATAAAAATCACAGCTAGTGTGTCCAGGAGCAGCAGAGTTTTAGCAGAAAAAAAATGCTTGAAATGCCTAACCATGTCTAAATGCATCTAAATGTGCCAATGCCTAGGTATCACAGTTCTGCAAGTTACAGTTTTTCTCTATTGGTTTGGCTCATTTCTTGAAACAGAAATTACATTCTCAAAACAACATGGACAAATCTCCAAACCACTTGGCAATTGTTCACAATTGAATGGCATTTCTCATTCACTTCATCAAATTGCAAATGTCTCAGTACATGTCTCAAATGATTTAGTACAAGTAGCCTACATTTAGCACAATTTCCAATTGAATAGATCATGTTGATCCAAACTGATTGTCATTTCTCAGTCTAAATGGTCGTTCTCTCCAAAACGTGTCAGTTTCATTTCATTGTTTAAGTCATCACATGCACAATAGTCTGTTCAATTGTCAAAATTATTCAGGAACACAATACCATGAATACCATATATGAATCTTTTGGAACATTTGATAAAATCATTACAGCAATTGACAGTCAGGTAAAACTAGAACTTGAACGAAGGAGGAGTTGGTCTCAGATGACCAATCAAACAGTATGTTTAGTTACCTGACAGATACTGTCCATTACTGTATTGTGAATGCTGCCAAGCATGTATATATAGAGATTGACCATGCAGGACCAGTACAATATCTGAACATGGAGGCACCTGGCCAAGTAGATGAACACGGGCAACTGCCTGCCCAAGGAAGAGGAAGATGTGTAAGGGTGCGTGATGGTGGAATAGGGGGAAGAAGCTGAGGAGCACGAAGACACCATGCTGTCCCTAATGAAATTTGGGCGACAATTATAGACCATGTCATCAACCATGCCCTCACAATCAATGATGGAATTATATAATGTATAGGACAGGACACTGTGCATAGAGCAACAAATATGTTTATTTACTCATTTGCGTATTCATTTAGTGTGTGTGTGTGTGATAGGCCTACAGTATTACAGTATCTTACTTCAGTGGGATGTTACTTATGATACTAACCATGACAAGAAAAATATTGTAGAAAATAAACTATGGAATAGTATGGAATAGTTTATTTTCTACAATATTGATAATACAGTTTACAGTAGTATTCCAGTATTACAGTAAAAAGTGCAGCTTACTGTATGATGCAATTATCATTATAATCCTTATTTTGAAGAATATAACCTACAATACAGTAAGTAAAAGGGTCAAAGAGCTGCAATTACAGTAGTGCCTCCCATGGAAATCTATCTAATAATGTTACTGTAACATTTCAGTAATTTCATAATTTTTCCCCTCCCCTTTCTGTCAAATACCCCCTGTAGTACCTCTGCATAGGGTACATGTACCCCAGGTTTGGATCCACTGGAATACCGGCCAGTAGTATATTGAACTTGTGCAGAACATAGAACATTCCTATGTAGCTGTCTGTAACTGTATTGTATGGGGATGAGGCTGGCTTCAACCTGGCCAAGGGCCAAAGACGTGGCTGTAATTTCATTGGCCACTGGGCCATGGTGGATGTCCCAGGCCAGCGAGGGGGCAATAAAACTATGTGTGCTGCCATTTCTGAGAATGGTGTGGCCACTCACATGCCCAGTCTTGGCCCATACAAAACACAGAAGCTCCTCATCTTCTTGGACCACTTTCATTTGGATTTGATCCCAGAAAATGAAAGAGTTCTCATAGGGCCTCACCTACCACAATATATAATTGTATGGGACAATGTGAATTTCCACCGTGGCCCGCTTATCAGGGCCTGGTTCACTGCTCATCCAAGGATGGATATTGTGTTCCTACCACCTTACTCTCCTTTTCTCAATCCTATTGAGGAGTTTTTCTGCGCTTGGAGGTGGAGAGTGTATGAGCATCAGGCTCAAGATCAGAGGTCCCCGTTCCATGCAATAGACGCTGCCTGTGAGAATATTACAGGAGATCAGTGTAGGCGATGGTTGCGACATCTCCCTCGTTTCTTCCCTCAATGCATCGCAAGGGAGGATATACGCTGCAATGTTGATGGGAATCCGTGGCCAGATAGTCAGCAGCGTGTGAATGGGCAGGAGGGTGAGGACAGTACCCAGGAGAGGGAGGGTGAGGACAGCGACCAGTGAAGAGATGTTAAGGCTCTTTCACATGGGTGGCCTGTTCAGGTCCGCCTGCCAGTTTTTTAGGCGGACCTGAATGGGCACTCTGTGCTCCTCTATGGAGCTGCGGATGTCAGGGGTGACATGCCCACTGACATCAGACCCGCTCCGGTCCGTCTGGTGGATTGGATTGGGTGAACACGGACAGACAGTCCGTGTTTATCCGATCCCCCCATAGGAGAGAGCGGATAGCTGGCAGGGCAGTCCCTGTACAGTGTGCGAGGACCTCCCTGTCATCCGCCGGCTTAGCGGGGATCAATGGAGCGATCCCCACTGAGCAAGTGGAGGTTCACGGGGCGGATCATTACTGATCCGCCCCGTGTGAAAGGGGCCTTACAGTAGTTGTGAAACTCGAGCTTTATTTACAGCATTGTAGGCTAAATTTACAGTAATTGTCCTTGTTTTTTGTTTGTGTGTTTATATTTACATATATTATGCTGTGTACGTTTTCTTTTTAGTCTCATGTATGGAAGTTACTTTGTGTGTGAATGATAATGGTAACAATACTGTAAAGTAATTTTTCCTTAGCAGTATGAGTGCAATGTGTGATGTCAAACCTTGGAGGCTACTCTTACCCTAAAATCTTTTCTTATTTTTCAGTTTTATACACAATTGTATTCAGTTAGCTAGACAAAAACTGTACAGTAACCATTGTCAATGAAGGACTGGGCTAAGACTGAAAGGTGGACATGAGGGATATTTTAATGGTCCTCTGCCATAGAGATAAAACATCTAAACATTTTGACTTGCAGTGCTTACACAATGCCAAAGGGATGATGCATTTTGGGGGCACTGACTATTTGAATGAAAAAGAAATTTAGTTTTGACACATGAGTGAACTGTTTTGGGAAAGATATGAACTTTTGAAGGTGAACCATGGTGTTGTGCCGAACCATCCAGGTTATTTTGGCAAAAGCACCAAGAGAGCTGAGAATGTCTGTCTGGTCTGTTTTCAAGAAATGAGCCAAAGCAATTGAGAAGAATCTTTGCCATTTTGGAGGCACTGACTCTTTATATGGGAAAGGAATATGGTTTTGAAGCATGAGTGAACAGTTTTGGGAGAGATATGAGCTTTTGCAAGTGAATTATAGTGTTGTGCTGAACTGTAAGACTGTTTTGCCAAATGATCTTAGAGTTTTGAGAATGTCATTTCGGTTTCAAGAAATGAGCCAAAACAATAGAGAAAAACTGTAATTAAAAGAAGCAGAATTCTCTTTGGCACTAGAGACTAAATTTGAAACATTAGGTTATGGGCTTGGGAATGGAAGCAGATAATCCCATTGGTCTAGAAATCCCTAGATATAAGCGTTTAGAGGCAGGAACATTGAGAGGTAGAAAAAAAAAGACACAGCTAATACGTCCAGGAACAGCAGAGTTTTGGCAGAAAAAAATGCTTGCCATGTATAAACACATCTAAATGGGCCTAAACGCTCATAAACGCCTTGGGTGGCCCAGCAAGTACCCCCTAGCTTAACAATAGTTGATTTACAATTGTCCACCAAATGGTGACTGCATCCTATCAGATGTAGTCAGTTTTGCGGTGCCATTGTATTCATGTACAGTGGTATTCATGTACAGTGGTCCAGAGTGTAGACACTATCTGATAGTGGAGATGTGGATGGGAGAACAGATCAACTTTCTCTTATTAATCCTTTGGGCTGTACATGGTGGGGTTAAGTCTCATTTTATATGTGCATGGATCACAGGCTACCTGAGATCAGGGCCCCTTTCAACCTGTTTATTCATTCTGGTCTCATGATGTGCCATTATGATACCAGACTTAACAAATCAGCTGATGATTAGTATGGACTGCACCACTGAGATATTACCTGTCAGTTTGGACATCCAGTCATGTTCATATCTTTGATTGCTTCCACTTTCTTATACCCTTATGTCCAGTCAGTAGACGTTCATTCGGGGAAGTATTCTGAAACCTAGCAGAACAATTAAAGATGCCACGGATCTTGCCTGGTTTCTGATATCAATTTAAGTTTGACAGCGGGTAAAACTTGCTTCATGATAATCCTATGACACACACCAATTTCATCATCATAGCCATTGTCAGAGTTATGGTATCCAATTATGCTCCAACCCAACACAGATCTCTGTGCAAATAACTTCTTTACCACTGAAAACCTATTTGGGCAGTAAGGCTTGGAGACAATTATAGCCTATTAACAACCCTACTTCACAGTCAAGTTCAGGAAACATTTCATCTGCTAGGTGTTCTAGATGGGACCAGTTCCTTGCGGTATCACATGAGGGTATATTGGATCAATTGGCAGGTATGTAGTCTCTGGTATAAGTTGTTGGAAGTTCAATTTTTATTTCAGACTTGATGTAGACCAATCAATTTCTGACTGGACTCAATTTTTGGCTGGACTCAACCTTTGTTTTAGAAGTTTTGTTAAAAATCTTGAGTTTGAGTGGCTCTTTTTAATATCAAGTATTTCAGCTGTATCTTTTAGGATGAAAGTAGTGTCACCCTGGGTGTGAAGCAAAACACACACTAGAATTTCTTTCCTTGGTTTAGTTATTGTTGAGACATATACTGAAATAATTGATGAGGCATGAGTTTTACTTCTTTCTTGGACAACTCTGTTGAAAGTCACTTGCATAGACTCTTGTGTCTTCTGTCAATCAGCTGTTATTTCTGTGGGTCCATAAATTGTCTGCTCTTGATTGGTTCTAAATCTTTGTTCTTTATTCTCCCGATCTTGATGTAGGCATGTTGGGTGATACCTTTCACATTTATCACACACACACTTCTGGAGGTGCAAATTTTGGAGTTATGACTGATTTTAAGGCAGCCAAAGCACAAATTCTTTGACTGTAAAAACTTCACTCTTTCTTCCACTGGTCTTTTCATAAGCTTGTGACACTTATGAAGAGTGTGGTCATGTCTCTTACAAAAGGCACACATGATGCTAATCCTTTCACTAGAACTAGTATTACAGGTTTTTGCACTTGAACTGTGATTGTGTTGAGACTTAAAATAATCTTGATCTGTTTGTTTAGATCTTTCTTGTTCTGTAATCGGGTTGCATGCATATCTAGCTTCGTTGAGGAATTCGACAAAGTACCTGAATTTAGGGAATGCTCTGTATTCATCTTGGAATCTTGTGACAGCTCTGTTCCAACGTGAACTCAACCACTCTGGTAGCTTGGCTGCTATCCTTTGATTTTCCGCGCAACCATTTAGAGCTTGTAAACCTTGAACATAAGGCATGGCTGACTCAATGCTGCTTAGAAAATCTACAAATTCACTGAGATCTTTACTGTCCTTTGTGGCAATCATATTTCATGCTTTTATTTTGTCACGATAGCATTTTCCAACTACAAACAGATTATCAAATCTGTCATTAAGTATGTCCAAGGCAGCCCAATAAGCGGTTTCTGTTCCAACCAAGAAGTGTTCTCCAATGGCTCTCTTTGCTGGGCCAGACTTGCGTAAAAAGAAAAGCTTTTCTTGGGTTGGCAAGTTCTTGCGGTCAATTAATGTCTAGAAAGACAGCTTCCAGTCATTATACTTCAATGGGTCTACAAAGAAAACAACAGGTTCTGGAATTGGAATACTATTGGTCATAATTGCTTCAACACGTGCTTTCACAAGGTTTATTAGAAGTTTCATGGGATGTAGTAAATATACTGTAGCTGTCTGAGGGCCTTGGGTGAATGGAACCCTTTGAGGGGTAACAAGGGGTTGGTTTTATATAGCAGTGACTTTAGTGAGCAGGACTGGCTGAAAGAAAAGAAGGAGCACTTGGTTGAGAAACAAACTTCCTTTGTTCGTTGAGGAAAAAGTAGCAGAACATTGTTCTTCATACTCGTTTTTGATGCTTCCAGGATGCACTTGTAGCCTTGCTTGTGCTGCATTGTGCCTTTTTAGTTATTCCAATTGTTCCACTTCTTTCTTCTTCTCTTCCAGCTTCCTTTTTCTACTGGTGATTTCTGATATAAATTGTGCTCTTTTTCCTGCATTCTCTACTTCTTCTACTACATTTATTGTGCTCACAACTTCAATAATCAATTCTGCATTATGATTTTTCTTAAGGGCTCTTTTCAAACCATTCATATGATATTTCCATCTTCTATATTTCTGTTCAAAATCTATTATTAGAGAATAAAATTTGCCTTCTTGTAGTGCTTTTCCTTTTTTAGTGAGTGTGCATGTACGTTGACTTCTTCTAATGTCTGGGAGCTATGTATTATCTGAGCTCACCTTGGTTTGTTGTATTTGTGCTGCTATGTCTGCTGGCTATGGTGGGTTGGCTTGCTCTGTAGTGACAACATCTTGTGCAATAGGGTCTGTTGGACTGACTTATCTATTGGACAGCACTGTATTTTCATTTGTGTCTGACATGGTAATCTGTTCCATACTTATCAACTGTATGGCTTTTCTTGCTATCTGATTTCCACATGCAGCTTCATGGTTTCATGACCTTCACAGACATAGTGAAATGTTCTACTATGCCGCCCTTAGTCACAATTAGAAGGCTGAGGTTCTTGTCTCACAGTTTAATGTACATATCAAGCTCTTATACCGACACTTACATCTACACTGTAGAACTAAATAAAGAGGACAAATATTAAAGGGTCATTAAAGGAATTTTTTTTTTAGCTAAATAGCTTCCCTTACCTTACTGCAGTACTGGTTTTATGTCCTTATTGTTTGTTTTTGCTTGGAAGTTACTGTAATCCTGCTCTGTTCTCCACACTTCCTGCTTGTCTGTTTACTTATAAGCACCATACTGGGAGCTTTCTCACGATGGTTTAAGCTGTCATTACCGTGTGTCTAAAACTTCCCAGAACCAATCAGATTCATTTCAAAAACAAAACATTGCCCTGGATTTGTTTGTTTTTGTTCTGTGTTTCTATTTCTACTTTGCAGAAACATGAAGCCAGTTCAAAAGTGAAACTAACCTGCAGGTACATTATGTGATTGATTTTTATCTATTTTTAATCATTTTGAAAAGGAATCAGTTAACTTGTATGCCTCTATACCCTGTAAACAGTCATTTCAGCAAAAAAGTATTTTTCCTTTAGTGACCCTTTAAGGACAAATCATCAGACATACAGTGAATTACATTTAAAACAAACATGACTTGAAACTCACAATTAGACAGAAATAAATCTACATACCACTTTTGCCTGCTTGTAAGCTAGGAGAGTGGTTTGTATCTTGAAGATTCTTAGTCAGATGGCTTACTTTACGCACAAAAAAAACTTCTGTTTCAAACTGTTTAAACTCCTTTCAGTTGCAAGAAAAAACAGGAAGTGAAATGTAATAATGCATGATGGGAGAAATAAATGAAGAAGTAATCTAGAGGAAGTACATTCCCAACATTATGCAACGTGTGATACTTAATGGAACTTAACTTATCACAAATCCCTCAATATGAATCTATAAAACATTTAGAGGATAATCATTTTGTACACATTAAACAAGTACAAGAAAATTACTATTTTTTCCCTTAATCAGCTTCAAGTAATAACACTGTTTTGTGTATGGGCCCTTTTAGATTCACTGGCTTACTTGCCCCTTTATATCTATGGTTGTGTCACTAAGAAGTTTCAGTTTTCTGACCCTGCTATCAGTTTCTGGAAAGACTTCTACTACTTTGGCTAGCTTTCACTGATTTTGTGGTCATCTTGGAGTAGAACAATGTTGTCTGGTTTGACATTTCGTACAGTCTTATTCTATTTATTTCTCTGTTGCAAGCTCAATAGGTATTCGATATTCCTTCCTCCACCTGGTCAAAAACGTATTTGCCAATAACTAAACCTTCTTCCATTTTTTCTGAAAACTTTGGGATGACAGCACCGTTCAATCTCCTTTCAGTTGGAAGAAAAAACAGGAAGTGACATGTAATTATGCATGATGGAAGAAATAAATGAAAAAGTAATCAGACAAGCACCGTCTAGAGGAAATTAACATTATAGACACAAGACACATTCTAAAAACCTACACGACAACGATGTCTCTCCTCTTCTTCCCCACACAAAGGACTCAGTTCAGAACATCTGTGTGCATTAAGGGGAACTCTTACTCAGAATTAGTTTATTGCATTCTTTATAAATTGCTGTCTTATAATTTGTGTTGTTTACCTACCGGGCCAGTGGCATCAGGATTCATAGGTTCTCACAGGGTCTATTGGTTATCCCTGGGTCTATTAGTTATTACAAATGATTTATTGTGATTGTAAAACCTCTGTATACTTGCTAAGACTAAAGTTTAAGATTGAAAAATATCTGCATTAATATTTCTTTATGTTTCCCTACTTAAGAACTTCAGTAAAATACTAATTTACTTTGCTACAGTCTGGTGCATTTGCAATGGCATTATTTCTTTGAATTGTCCAAATCCAAGGTGTCAGAGTTGTCAGGAAGCTTGCAAAGTCAAGGCAACCTTTGGGGATAGTCAACTTCCAGCAGCCCTTAAGGGGGTGGCACTACAACCTTTTTTGTGAGAGGAATAGAGCACCATTGTTGATATCATTAGAAGAAATGGTGCCCCATCATTGATGTCAGTGTGAAGAATAGTGTCTAATCATTGGTGTCAGTGGGAGGAATAGTGCTCCAAGGGACAGATAAAGGCAAGCAAAGGGCCACATTTGTCCTTGGACTGAAGTTTGGTGACCAGTGACCACTGATCTAAAGCGATGGTGGAAAGGAACTATTGTTCAGATGGAGGAAACATTTTGATGCTATTGATGTGTGCTTACTTTGTCTTTTAAATCAATTTGTATTGGGGGGGGGGGTGTCAATAAAGCAGAGCTTAATTTTCATAGAAAGTTCATTTTAAAGATAAATATCAGCAACATCTTAAAAACTAACATCAGTACGTAGACTTTAATTCATGTTACTGGTATGATTTTTTTTAAATGGCAGTAATGAGCAGGACCATTAGAAAAACTGGCACCAGAACAGGATGCTGATAATAAGTATGCAGTGAGTTAGAAGTTGATAATTACAGGCGAGTAAACATAATTAAATGGGATGAGAAAACAATCCCTTTCCATGAATGGTACTTAATATAACATTAGCTACATGTGTAAAAGGTTTGTCAAAATTAATTGGAGCTAAATACGAGTATATAAATGTCTTGTTAACAGCTTACATGACAGCCTAAAGTAGCAAAGAGATTCAATTAGACATTAATCACATACGTTTATATTCTACTGTACAATATGTACTCCAAGTAGACACTTTCAATATTCTAAGTTGAGGTGATTGGTACAATCTGAAATGGTAAAGGTTAATGTGAATAAGTAGTCAAGGATCCTCTTTTTTACATGATGTTTTTTTTATCCTGCTAGAAAATAAAGACAAGTGACTGCAGAAAAAGTAGTCCATTGAGTTGATTTATTTTTTGTTTTTTGTGGGTTTTTTGTTCATTAACCTTGTTGTCTGAATATAGATCTCACTACCTCTGTTGGTAGTCTATTCCAATCATCAGCTACCCTTTCAGTAAAATAACATAAACTTTCCTCCAGTTAGTTTTAGGTCATGTCCCTGTGTTCTTGATTTTGGTTACATATTGAAAAGACGACTTTCCTGAACGATATTCGCCCCCTTATTGTATTTAAAGGTTTCAATCATTGTGTCTCCCCTTACCCTTCTTACCTCCAGACTGTACATATTAAGATCCTAAGGTTGCTCTCGATATGTGTTATCCCCCAGACCTTTCACTGTTTTTATTACCCGTCTCTGGACTCGTTCTATCTTATCAATATCTTTATGTAAGTGAGGTCTACAGAACTGGACACAGTATTCTAAATGAAGTCTCACTAAAGACCTATATTGGGGAAATCAGTACCTCCTTCCTCCTGCTGGTGATCCCTCTAGTGGTGCATCCTAATATTCTATTCACTAACCTGATTGCAGTAAACTAAATCTGATTGCATTATCCACATATTATTGTAGACAGATGCCTAAAAACTGTATGGGTGTTTGCCAAATAAAAGATTAACGTTTGGTGCTTCAGGGTTTAACGTTCAGTGCTGTGGCGTGCCTGCTTGGGTCACTTCTTGCTTTTGAGACGACATATGCAGGAGGGGGCCTGACCTCATGGTCATTCTGTGGATGGGAAACAATTAGTAGGATGCTCTGCGTCAAGGTGTAATTTAGACTGTGTAGTTGAGTTCCCCCTTAGTGGGACCCAGGGGGGGGGGGGGTTTGGGAGCTGAACTTTTTGTGTAACATTGTGGAGATAGAGTTATGCTACAAACGGTATGACACCACAGCACAGCCAAAGCTCAGTACAGTGTTGGGAGAGAGTGGCCATGAGGGGCACTAATTTACATGTGTAACAGTTGCCTAGCAAGTAGACATGTTTTAGTCCGAATGTAAACTCAAACAAATTTTTGTTTCGCATCTCCGAATGAAATAGTACAGAATTTCCTTGAAATTCAATTAATTGTTATTTATTTTTTACAAATTCCAAATTTGAATTCAGATTGGTCAAAAAAGAATTGACCAATTCAAATTCTGTAGAATAGCTGGTTATTAAGAAGCATTTTGTTTTGTTTTGTTTATAAATTTTCGAACAAATTCAAAATTTTCAGAAAGATTTAAATTTCAGCAGCGGGAGTCAATGGCATTTTACTGCTGTCTCGGCCAATGAGGAGGTGAGTCCCGGACAGCTGAGCCTATCGTGCAACATCGCTGGATTGAGATGGGCTCAGGTAAATATTAGGGGGGTGGGGGGGCTGCTGCACACAGAAGGCTTTTTATCTTAATGCATAAAATGCATTAAAGTGGATGTAAACCCTCTCCTTTACCTAGTGAAATGAATAGTCTCATATAATACACAGAGATGGAACAAATCTCCCTACATAAGTTTTACATGTATATCTGTTGTCTTCAGCTTTCCATATTAGAATGTGCACATTGTGTTAAAAAAAAATGTCTTCCTGTTTCAGCAGTGGGAGGGGAATTTGGGCTTGTGTGTGAGCTGATTGGAGGAAAGGCACACACCCCCACTCCACATGGGCAAAAGAACAAAAAAACATGCAGAGCTGTACTGTGAATAGACCAGCTCTCTTCTAATCTCCCTTTAAGTTATCCCCCTGACACAAATTTGCAGCTGCTTTTATCTCCTGTGTTGAAGAACTTGTCAAAAGTTATCATGCTGATAACAGAGGAATGGAGCAGCAGAAAGACATGGGAGATAAGTGAACACTACAGGTATATGTGCCCTAGTCAGATTTCATAAATGGGATATACATCCACTTTAATATAAAAAAAAAAACTTCTGCCTTTTTAACCAATTTAACAACCAATGACTCGTCAGCTGTCAGTGGGCTTCCCCTCTGAAAGCTGAAATATAAACAAATGAATGCTGAAATAAGAAAATTTTGGAAAAAAACAGAGTGGGGTCCCCCCAGTCCATACCAGGCCCCAACGCTGTATCCTGGCCTAGGCCAACAAGGCCCAGGCCTAGGGCAGCACTTTGAAGGGGGCAGCATGGAAGGGGTCTCCGCCGGCTTGCGCTACACTGTTAGTGTAACGCCAGTGTTATGGGGTGGACTGGGCTGAGAGGCAAATTAGTCTAGTGCCCCCATAAAGCGGTCGCACTGCTTTCGGTATGCGGGGGGCTTTTAATTTTGACTGTCCTATCATTCTATCATTCTGGACCATTCTGGCATGGTTATATCTTCTTAGTCCTCTCCACCAAATTATCAGAAATTTGTGCTTAAATTAGAACTATAGGCAACACTTGGGCCCTCAGAACTAGTGTCCCCACTCAAAAAATTCAGGACGGGTCTTCAACAGAAAGGAGTGTGGCCTTGACACAAAGGGGTGGGCCATATTTAAATTAAGGGGTGCACGAGTTTAGTCAGGCCTAGGGCAGCACAAAACTTAAATACACTACTGCCAGGCCCTTATCTGAGCATGCAGTCCAGAAGGCCAGGAAAGGGGGGGGGACAAGCGAGCACCCTCTACCCCCTTCTGAACCATACCAGGGGGCTTAAAGTTTCTGATAAACCCTCCGCCTGCAGACCCCAACAATGACTGCCCAGGGCTACGGGGAAGAGGCCTTTGTCCTCATCAACATGGGGACAAGGTGCTTTGGGGTGCCCCAAAGCCCCCCCATGTTGAGGGCATGTGGCCTGGTATGGTTTAGGAGGAGGGGGAAGAGCAAGTGGCCTGCCAGGCTGCATGCTCGGATAGGGGTCTGGTATGAATTTTGGGGGGACTACATGCTGCTCTTTTTTTTCCTTAATTTTTGAGGTGGGGTTCTTGTGTGGGGGGAGTCTCCACACAGTTTTTTTGTATAATTTTCTATTGCTGGCATTCTTTTGTTTACATTTCAGCTCTTAGCAGGGAAGCCGGCTGACAGCTGATGAGTCATTGGTTGTTAATAGGAATGGGTCGAACACTCCCTGGTTCGGTTCGCACCAGAACACCTCGAACAGGCAAAACTTTCTAGCGAACATGCAAACTCTATTAAAGTCTAAGGGACACAAACATGAAAAATCAAAAGTTCTAATTTTAAAGGCTTATTTGCAAGTTATTGCAATAAAAAGTGTATGGAGACCCAGGTACTGCTCTAGGGGATATGTATCAATGCAAAAACATTTTTTTAAAACAATGTTTTTTTTTTTCAGGAGCAGTGATTTTAATGATGCTTAAAGTGAAACAATAAAAATTAAATATTCGGGTCTGGTATGGATTTTAAGGGGAACTCCATGCCAACATTTTAAAATCAATTGGCGTGGGGTCCCTCCCAGCAATTACTGTCAGGCTGCATGCTCGGATTAGGGTGTGGTATGGATTTTGGGGCAGACCCCATGCCAATTTTTTTCAAAATTTTGGGGTGGAGTTACCCTTAAAATGTATTCCAGTTCCCCTTAACTACTTAAGGACCAGTCGCCATCGTTATAGGTCACACCTTTGATGTTAAATACCATTGTTATGGCAGGAGCTAGCTGCCATAACCCCAGAATTTAAAAAAAACAGCAGACTGTCCTCTCTAAAATAAAAGTGGTCTCAGCAGCAGATTTGCCTCGGGGGCAGGAGAGGGCCCCCCTTCCTGCTGCTTACCGGTCCTCTGACACTTATTGGAGAAGACATTCGCATCCGCCCCCCTCACTGCCTTGATGCCGAGTGAGGGAAAGATGGCCCCTGCTTGGCTCTATAGCATTGGAGGGCTGAAGTGATGTCAAACAGCACTTTCGCCCAATATTCTTGAAGGGGACATTTTTTTATATACTCTGAACTGTATTATATATACTACACGGACTGCACTGTATACTATTCACTGTATTATATATACTACAATGACTGCACTATATACCCTGCAATGTATAATTTATGATATACTGATGACACTATATACTCTCCACTGTATTATATATACTTCACGGCAGGCCCGGATTGGCTAATCGGGAGAACCGGGACAATTCCCGGTGGGCTGGTCGGGTTGCGGACCGGTCCCGCGGCCGCCTTACGGTTCCCTTATAAATTTATCCCCCGGCGTGGCGGCCTGTAGCGTTGCACTTACGCTACATACATGGGGCGTACACGGACTTGGCCAGGGGGAGGGAGCGACTGACGCCCGCATTAAACGGCCGGTGATTGGCCAGACCGGGTGCATGTCATACCAGTATTGTATTGTCCAAAATAACTATTGTTTGTATTTTTATTACAATGGTTATGTAATAGAAAGTGTATGCTGTGAACTCCTTGAAAATGGGGAGTGATATTCTAGGGAGAATTCAAGTGTCTATGCAGTGCAAATCTCAATTTTACAAGAGGTTTATGTTTTTTACAAAGATTTTTGATTTTTTTCTGTACTAGAATGGCTTCATATAGTGTGTCACTGTTCTTGCAACATTTATTTATTTATTAGATACACGTAAAAGAAAGACATATAAAAGCTGGTCAATGGAATGCTATAAACTGGTACGTGTGTGTGTGTGTAAATATCGCCTTACTATGTGTCTTGGTTGACAGTACCGTAGATTGTAGTAGGAAACAGACTTAGTAGCTTTAGTTGCTGCCATGAAACATTTTTTTACCAAAGTGTTAGCAAATTACAAAAAATCAATCTGTTAACCTTAAATTCCCAGCAGAGAAAGAATGTGGACTGCATGCAGATGTTCTGGTTCTGTTGATTGTTAAATAATTCTGATGGACACTTCCACATGTAGGTTGTAAACATGCATTGTTTAACCACTTCCCGCCCGGCCAATAGCCGATTTGCGGCCGGGAAGTGGTTATGAAATCGTGACAGGCCGTTCTCAAACGGCCTGCACGATTTCATGCCGCACGCGCCCGTGCGGGCGCGCAGCGCGGCGATCGGTGATGCGGGGTGTCAGTCTGACACCCTGCACCTCCGATCTCGGTAACGAGTCTCCGGCGGAGCCTCGTTACCACGTGATCAGCCGTGTCCAATCACGGCTGATCACGATGTAAACAGGAAGAGCCGCCGACGGCTCTTCCTCACTCGCGTCTGACAGACGCATGTAGAGGAGAGCCGATCAGCGGCTCTCCTGACAGGGGGGGGTTCGCGCTGATTGTTTATCAGCGCAGCCCCCCCTCGGATCGCCACACTAGACCACCAGGGAAATAAAAAAAATACAAAAAAAAATGACCCAAAAAAAATGAAAAAAAAAAAAAGGGGGGCAGTAAAAAAAAATGATGCCAATCAGTGCCCACACATGGGCACTGATTGGCAACATTGATCCATCAGTGCCACCCCTCAGTGATCATCAGTGCCACCCCAGTGTCTGTCAGTGCCACCCCACAGTGCCAATCCATGCCCAGTGCCCACCTACCAGTGCCCACCTGTGCCACCTATCAGTGCCCACCTGTGCCGCCTATGAGTGCCCACCTGTGCCGCCTATGAGTGCCCACCTGTGCCGCCTGTGAGTGCCCACCTGTGCCGCCTATGAGTGCCCACCTGTGCCGCCTATGAGTGCCCATCTGTGCTGCCTATGAGTGCCCAGTGCTGCCTATGAGTGCCCATCAGTGCCGCCCATGAGTGCCCATCAGTGCCGCCCATGAGTGCCCATCAGTGCCCAATACCAGCGCCGCCTATCAGTGCCCATCAGTGCTACCTAATCGGTGCCCATCAGAACTACCTCATCGGTGCCCATCAGTGCCACCTCATCGGTGCCCATCAGTGCCACCATATCAGTGCCCATAATTGAAAGAGAAAACATACTCATTTACAAAAAAATTAACAGAAAAAAATAAAAACTTTATTTTTTTTTCAAAATCTTCGCTCTATTTTTAGTTGTTGCACAAAAAAAAAAAAACGCAGAGGTGATCAAATACCACCAAAAGAAAGCTCTATTTGTGGGGAAAAAAGGACGCCAATTTTGTTTGGGTGCAGTGTAGCATGACCGCGCAATTGTCATTCAAATTGCGACAGTGCTGAAAGCTGAAAATTGGCTTGGGCGGGAAGGTGCGTAAGTGCCTGGTATGGAAGTGGTTAAAGGACCTCAAGTGGGAACAGCCAGCATTTGTCTGTACACTCTTGATCAATGGCTCTACAAAGGGTCACTTTCTTCCAATCACTTTTCTATAACCATGGCCCTTTACTAAACAAAGTTCTCCTGTGTTACCCAACAACTCTGCAAATTCTATAGTCTATTTCAGCACATCTTTCTACTTTTTCTTTAACATAAATTCTGGTAATAGAGTAATTCATGGGCAGTACAACAAAAACAAAAACTATTTCTCAAGCTTTTTAAAAGAATTTAGTGCGTTCAAATAAAGGTCAGCTGCTGTGACTTGAAGCGATTCAGCTGGTGGTAATTAGTAATTGTTTATGCTTAAAAGATGAAATCGTCTTTTCTTAATTTATTTGCAATGCCTCAACCAATACAATATAGTTCATAGAGATTTGAGAACTTGACACAACTTTGTAATTGCTATTGGCAAAAAAGCCATATAATAGCATGTACTGACCACAAACATTTAATGCAGAAATGTGTAGTTTCAGTGACAACTTCTGTTGGCTAACTCTAGTTATTAAAGATGCAAGCTTTTAGGATCTCTTAGGTCATTTCCCCAGGTTCTATACAAGGGACCTATAGAGTTGTAAAGGAAAACATTATTTTTTTGCTGAAATGACTGTTTACAGGGTAGAGAGACATAATACTTAACTGATTCCTTTTAAAAACGATAAAACATAGATAAAAAACAATCATATAATGTACCTGCAGTTTCAGTTTCGTTTTTGCATGTTTCTTGCCTCTCTGCCTTACAGAGCATACCGAGCCAATAGAGGGCAGTGATGGTTTGGAAAACGAAAGTGATTGGTGCTGAGGGGTTTTATGGCCCGTACACACAATCCGAATATCGGGCGAAAACCATCGTACGATGATGGATCGTACGATTTTCGGATTGTGTGTACACTACTTTCGAGAGCCGATCACGACCGTTCATCCGATATTATTCGATCGGACAAGCGCGAAAATTTTCCTCATACGATGTCAGATCTTACGATTTTCGTTTAGTCAGTACAGTTGTCATCCGACAATACAATACAAATACATTACAACACATGACATCACTTCAGATTTTTTTTTTCTGTCGTACGAGAATTTTCGTGACTTTAATAACCTATTTCATTTTACTTGCAAATATTAAGCTAAAAAAGTCGTACGATCCATCGTACGATATTCGGATCGTGTGTACGGGCCATTAGACACACAGTAATCACACCTCCTTGATTAGTGACCACAGAGAGAAAGCTCCCAGTAGTGTGGTGATCAGGAAACAGACAACCAGGAAGTGTGGAGATCAGAGAAGGATTACAGCAACTTGAGATGAAAAAAAACGAACAATGAGGACATGAAAACAGCACTGCATTAAGGTAAAGAAAGCTATTAAGATAAAAAAATGTTTTCCTTTACAAACACTTTAGTAAAACAATAAAAAGTATCAATGAAGCTACAAATATTCTACATTATTTCATGGCTTTATGGAAAGACTCCTGCGCTACCAAATGTGGGAGTTGAAGGTGGACTGGGGATTCTGCAGCAGACTCCTGACACTCTGTCCTGGGCAGAGAGAAAAATGTATATGTAAAAGAAGGGGGTGTTGTCTGCGCTGAAAGTGAACAGGGGGGGAGGAGGGGGGGGTGTGGGTGATAGGGGTGAATGGATGGGACGGGTGGCTGGATGGGTGGATGCAGGTGGGTTTAGGACAACATGATAACCAACATAATCGAAACAATGATGTGAATGAATAAACACATAAGGGTGATAACCAATAAATACAAAAATTATTACAATAATTATTACAATAAGGAAAAACCCAACACACTAGCCAGTGTAATGTGAAACCAGTGAAAAACAATCCTAAATGGAGAAAATTCCATGAGGAAATGCTGGATTATGAAATAAATAAAGTCTCTAGTGAAAAAACCAAGAGTCCAGATAAGTCCAAATTGAAATGGTGGTGCCAGGAAAGGGTGACAGCAGAAAGCACCTCAGGTGGTCCCCAGCTCCTCACCTCAAGGCTATAGCTCGGATAGCCTGCAACAGCACCTCCCGGTGGAGGACAGTGATCCCTCGGCAGGGCAAGCAGCAGAGGCACTCCTCAGCGGTAAAGGTAAAGCAAAAAAGAAGAAAGCGAGTGAGTGACAATAAAAGACGTCTGGTAGGCAACTAGTGTCACTCGTACATCCACTCACCCCGGGGTGATGGATGATGGGCCTATCTCCCACGAACAGCGAGTTCGTACTTCTAATGGCAGATATCCTCTTCTAAGCTGGCCAGATGGTCACTCACAACAAGGGATCTCTCAGATGGCATACATGATAAAAGAAACAGACCATAGCGCAATCCCGCAAGGTAAAAAACACATTTAATAAAAAAAATAAAACTCACATTTAAAACGATCCAAAAGGCACAAAACAAACATCACCCCGGGGTGAGTGGATGTACGAGTGACACTAGTACCAGACGTCTTTTATTGTCACTCACTTACCTTTACCGCTGAGGAGTGCCTCTGCTGCTTGCCCTGCCGAGTCACTGTCCTCCACCGGGAGTGCTGTTGCAGGCTATCCGAGCTATAGCCTTGAGGTGAGGAGCTGGGGACCACCTGAGGTGCTTTCTGCTGTCACCCTTTCCTGGCACCACCATTTCAATTTGGACTTATCTGGACTCTTGGGTTTTTTCACTAGAGACTTTATTTATTTCATATTTTTTCCATCCAGAGGCATTTCCTCATGGAATTTTCTCTGGTCTTATAGTTTGGATTTAGGATTGTTTTTCACTGGTTTCACATTACACTGGCTAGTGTGTTGGGTTTTTCCTTATTGTAATAATTATTGTAATAATTTTTGTATTTATTGGTTATCACCCTTATGTGTTTATTCATTCACATCATTGTTTCGATTATGTTGGTTATCATGTTGTCCTAAACCCACCTGCATCCACCCATCCAGCCACCCGTCCCATCCATTCACCCCTATCACCCACACCCCCCCCCTCCTCCCCCCCTGTTCACTTTCAGCGCAGACAACACCCCCTTCTTTTACATTTCATGGCTTTACCTCCACAAATGTTTGACAGGTGTACACCTAGCACCAGGGCTGGACTGGGACATAAATTTGGCCCTGGATTTCATCCAGACTGGCCCACTTTGACAGGTCTTTCCCATAGCGGCCGGACAACTCCCCCCCCCCCTACAGCCACCCATGCCCCCTCTCCCCCTTCACAAGCCACTAGCCATTCTACTTGGATGGCTGGTACTGGTACTCTTAAAGGCAGTACCAGTGGGGAAGCTAGATATTATTTCACCCCAGGCAAAGAATAATTTTGGTCCCCCCCCCCCTTATGGGACAAGATTAGGCAGAAGGGAGAGACTCCCAGGCCATAGCTGTTGAGTCAGCTGTCTGTCCCCTCCCCCATGCTCCTCTGGTCCTCCTCCTGCTTCTTTGTTCCCCCCAGGTGAGCACGGGAAGGGAGAGACAGAGGAGCAGAGAGGGGCGTCAGTCCACTGCCACCGAAGCCGGCCCACTGAGCCTTCGGCCCACCGGGAAACTCCCTGTAGTCCTACTGGCCAGTCCATCCCTGCCTAGCACACAAGATGTAACATTTATCCTAGGAACTCTTAATTTTTTTAAACTTACGATTATAGGTTAAGCTGCTTAGCCCTCAACAAGGTATGACTCTAAACATGGACTGCAGAATTTCAGTCCAAAGGTGAGTTTTGACATGGTTTTAGGATATTCATAGGTTGGAAGTTTCCACATCTGTTTCAATGGCACACCAAGAGTTCAGTATATTTGAAGTGTCTCTTATGAACTTAGATCTTTGAAAAGTAAACTTGTTAAAGGGGTTGTAAAGGTTCGTCTTTTATTTTCTAAATTGGTTTCTTTAAGCTAGTGCATTGTTGGTTCACTTACCTTTTCCTTCCATTTCCCTTCTAAATGTTTTTTTCTTTATTTCTCACTTCCTGTTTCTCCTCAGTAAGCTTTCCACCATCATCCGAGCAGTGGAAAGTCATTTAGAACAGCTTACTGAACAGCTTTTTGAGGAGGAATAGGAAGTGAGAAATTCAGACAAAGAAAACAAAGAAAAAAAAAACATTTAGAAGGGAAATCGAAGGAAAAGGTAAGTGAACCAACAATGCACTAATTTAAAGGAACCTATTTAGAAAAAAAAAAAAAAAACCTGTACAACCCCTTCAAGTAAACAAATGAAAAAAAAAAGGGGCTCTCAATGTTATTTTCTTTTAAAAATACTATTTGACTGTTTGGAAGAGGTAAGCAGTGTTTCTTTCATGCCAATTTCCTTTACCACTGGACTAAAGCTGGCTAGATATCTTTTGTACAGCACTGTGGCTGAAAGAAAGAAACCTGTCTAAGTGGGACATCTGTTCTGGTCTCAAAGTTTCTAAAGCCTGGCTGGTACACACTATGGCCCCGTACACACGTCCGTGAACCTCGTCGGGCGAACCTCATTGTTCCGCCCGTCGAGGTTCCCGATAAGCAGTCGAAAAGGTCGTCCCGACGGTTTGCTCGTCGAAAGTGTACACACGACTGGTTTTCTCGGCAGAATACGTCTCCCAGCGAGCTTCTCGCTGGATTCTGCCGAGAAACTCGGTCGTGTGTACGGGGCCTATTTTGGCTCGACGAGCTTCCCGACGGTTTGCTCGTCGAAAGTGTACACACGACTGGTTTTCTCGGCAGAATACGTCTCCCAGCGAGCTTCTCCCTAGATTCTGCCAAGAAACTCGGTCGTGTGTTTTTTTGTTCAACCCAGCAGGCTGAATGAAAAAATAAAAATAAAACTGAGGATGCCGAGAAGAGCTAAAAGAGAACAAAAATACAGCTGCTGAGGGGCGGGGAGATGCTGTCAGCCTCTCAGTGGCTCGCTGAGAGGCTGAGACAGCTATCAGTCCAGGCACCCGGCGGATCCAGACTCCCAGAGTTAGGATGATGCACTGCCTTGACTGATCTTGGTGACCTCAGCAAAGAGTGGACTTCAGACCGTACTCTGCTGAAAATTGGTCACAGGAGTGCAAAATAAATTGCACTCCTGTGACCCATAGGAGAAGCCCAGCTGAATGAGCTCAGGCTGGACTTCTCCTTTAAGCCTGGTACACACTATCAGTTTTTTTTTTTAAACCCAGCAGGCTGAATGGGAAAAAAACTGAAGAGCTCAAGAAGGGCTTGCCATTGGTTGAGAGCACTGATTGGATGCTGATCAGCAGATGTTTTTCAATCAGGCTTCTGTCAGACAGGCTGCCGTACACACGGGCTGATTGGTGGCCAGTTTCCGTTGAATTGCCTGCCACTGGCTGATATTCGGTCAGTGTGTTTGGGGCCTTAGGAAGAGATTTACCTCTCTTTCTATTATGTCTACAGCACAGAAAGTAAGGGAACCTCTGTTTGGCCACGTATACACGATGAGACCGGTCCGATGAAACTGGTCCGATGGACCGTTTTCATCGGACCAGGCTAAAGTGGTCTGATGGTCTGATGTGTGTACACATAATGGGACCAAAAATCCGATCAGACCAGGACGCGGTGAAGTAGAACACAATGACGTGCTGAAAAAACGAAGTTCAATGCTTCCAAGCATGTGTCGACTTGATTCTGAGCATGCACAGGTTTTTGGTCCGATGCTTTTGCGTACTAACCATCGAATCTGTCTGACGGACAGGTGTCTGTCGGACAGATTTTAAAGCAAGTTTTAAAACTTTGGTCCGACGGACAACGGTCCGATAGGCCGTACACACCATCGAACTGGTCCGATGAAACTGGTCTGCAGACCAGTTTCATCGGACCGGTCTGATCGTGTGTACACGGCCTAATAGGACAAAGATGTAAAAAAAAAAGCTGACTGGGGGTTAAAGTATTACTTACTCTACCCAAAATGAGAAAAAAAATCTTAGGCTTAAGCTCCTTCCATTAACCACTTAAGCCCCGGACCAATATGCTGCTAAATGGCCAAAGGCGTTTTTACAATTCGGCACTGCGTCGCTTTAACAGACAATTGCGCAGTCGTGCGACATGGCTCCCAAACAAAATTGGCATCCTTTTCCCCCCCCACAAATAGAGCTTTCTTTTGGTGGTATTTGATCACCTCTGCGGTTTTTATTTGTTGCGCTATAAACAAAAATAGAGCGACAATTTTGAAAAAAATTCAATATTTTATACTTTTTGCTATAATAAATATCCCCCAAAAACATATATAATTTTTTTTCCCTCAGTTTAGGCCGATACGTATTCTTCTACCATTTTTTGGTAAAAGAAATTGCAATAAGCGTTTATCGATTGATTTGCGCAACATTTATCTCGTTGACAAAATAGGGGATAGTTTTATTGCATTTTTATTATTTTATTTTTGTTACTACTAATGGCGCCGATCAGCGATTTTTTTCGTGACTGCGACATTATGGCGGACACTTCGGACAATTTTGACACATTTTTGGGACCATTGTCATTTTCACAGCAAAAAAATGCATTTAAATTTTGCAAGTTTATTGTGAAAATGACAGTTGCAGTTTGGGAGTTAACCATAGGGGGCGCTGTAGGATTTAGGGTTCACCTAGTTTGTGTTTACAACTGTAGGGGGGTGTGGCTGTAGGTCTGACGTCATAGATCGAGTCTCCCTATAAAAGGGATCACTCGATCGATGTAGCCGCCACAGTGAAGCACGGGGAAGCCGTGTTTACATGCGGCGGTCGGGAAGTGGTTAATTGCATTTTTGTTAAACAGTTGTGACCCAAGAAAAAAATGACTGCAATAAGGTTATTTATAATTTTGTTCTATGCAAGCTGTGGTATCAGTGGGGGTTTTAAGGAGACTACATATTAAAGGCTTAAGGTTTGTACCTTCATGCATTCAAAAACCTTCTATGTGCAGCAGCCCCCCAAATACTTACCTGAGCACGATCTTCCTCCAGTGATGTGCACAAGAGCCCCAGCTTTCCCTCCTCATTGGCTCCTGTTGCTGTCAATCACAGCCAGTGTGAAGAGAGAGGGCCAAGTAATTGGGCCTAGTAATTGCAAGCTTGCTCTGGGTGCACTTGGCAGGAGGGAGGGGCTATGAGGATTGGCAGGGGACCCGAGGAGAGGAGGATCGGGAACCACTGCACAGAGTAGGTAAGTATAAAATGTTATAAAAAAAAGAAAGCCTTTTACCACTTAAGGACCCCTTCACACCGATATACGTCGGCAGAAGGGCACGGCTGGGCACAGAAAGTGTTGTCTACTGTTTGTACTATCTTGCACTATAAACAAAGACACAACCTACTGTAGCGGTGGAATAAAATGACTAAAAATGCAAGTGCCAGGCAATGAAATGATACTGAAACAACTCCAGCATTTGTCTCCATCCACCCAGCAGACTCACAGCATGACCCGTACATATGTGACCATCGTCACTCATGCATTTTCTGTCTCAGACAATTGCCGATGGTTAGAAGAGAGATTAGGTAACAGAAAAATTCAAGTTCTGCTGGAACAGATGGCTGTCAACAGAAATAACTAATCCATGATTGCTACTGTTGTTTGAAAACACATGCTGCATAGAAAACATATGCTTTGAAGTAAATATTTCAATTATTATATAATGGAGCATGAAGAATTGAAACTCTTACTTGAAACCTTAAGTTACTTATTGACCTAAATATTCTAAGCAGGGTTGGTCCTATAGAGATTGCCAAGGCATAGACACAGCTAAACATATCTGAAGCACAGATGCAATAATACTTGGTATGTCTTTGGATATATACAGATGCACAAATGCAGAAGTGCAGCTGCCATGGTGGCACATTTGTTGCACATTGACTAGTTATTAATATCCCAAACTGTATCTAATTCGTTTTAATAGAGACAGTGGGATCAAAAAAAAATAAAAAAAAAATAATCAAAGTCACGTGGAGCTGTGGTGGCTCAACGTGATTGGCACTGCGCTGACAAGCCGTTCACCTCTGCAGCCAAGGGTTCGGATCCCGGTCTCGGCTACATGTGAATTGAGTTTGGTGGTCTCAGCCCGGCTCCCGGTGGGTGTGCTATGCAAGGTACGCCTGTGCTTAGTACGCCCACCCCCCCCCCCCACAAAAACCACCACACTTGCACGCACACAAAATTGGTTTAATACGCACGCACTTTGGCCATGCGGTCTCCTAAAGAGAGGTGAAGGACCTACGGGGCTGGCTTGGTGGGTCGGGCCCCCTCACTCCCTCATAGGGGGAGTCCCTCTGCCCCGATGGGGTCCTGTTGGGCCCCAGTTGGGCTCCCAAGTGGAGCAGGTAGGGCGGGGTGAGTGGGAGGCCCCCCCTCACACCCGCCATTGCCACCGGGGGCATGGAGAAGGATGGCGATTGCCTCCGGGGGGAGGGTCTGCCTACTCCCAACTCCTGCAGTCCGGCTCCTCTCTCTCGAGTTCACGCACAAAATACACTTTAAAAAAAAATAAAAAATAAAAATCAAAGTCAGGGATGCCAGAGAGTTTTCATCACATGTAAGTGCAAAAAAAAAAACACTACTAGCTACATACAGTTTACACAATAGAGAGTCACTTGTGTAGCGCCACCCCCGAAGGAGCCGCTGATTGACTGTTGGGATCAGCACATTAAGTTACCCTAGCGTTGTCTAGGGGTGTAATACAGGAACAGAGTAGTGAGTGGAGGTCCAGACAGTCAATACAAGTTTTTCCAATGCTTTATTTCCAGGCCAACACAGCCAACACCAACTTCAGTTAGGAAGAAAAAGGGTTGATGAAAGAAGAGGAGAACTTGCGGTGTCAGGCCTGGATATGGACGGCATGCCTGCTCCCAGTAATACTAATTTGTAAGCTTGTCGCCACTCCTGCATCAGTGGGTGAAGTGCCCACGGACAGGTCTCCTGCGCAAGCCTGGCAGCCGAGGTGTCACTTTAGATTTTCTGGGAGGAACAGATCTTAACACAGACCTGGCTCTAGGGCCTCTGCCATAGGCCAATTACTTTAATGGAGATTAGGTGGATGAACAGAGCGAATGCTCCCAGTAGATTCTAGCACAGGTCACCGGGAGACAGTAAAGCGTACCTGTCACCATCTTGGCCACCAGATCCCCGATTGGTTCGTTCAAGCCTTGTTGGACCATCTGCCTCTGGGTTCCCCTCAAGCCGATCCCCCAATCGCACGGCACTCAGCCTGGGATCCCTTCAATAGGACTGGGAACCCAGTAGGTCACTGGGGTCCCCTCTCGCCTCCGGTTGAGGCTCGGTGAAGCCTGTAAGCTTGGCCAGGAGGGCCACACCGGCGAGGTCCATGGATGCGCGCACCCTGAAGGTGGATGCCGCACCCGGAACAAGGACCCCGCGAAGATCCAGAACACATGACCCCTGTCCCAGATATACCCCTCCCCTGCATGCCCCACGAGGGAAGAACTCCAATTGGCTGCTGGGGAAGACTTGCTCTGCTAGAAACCCCTCTGGTGCCAACTGCCGACCAGAGATGGTACCAGATCCCTAGAATGCAGACTGACCCAGTGAACCTTTCCGGAATGACAGAGGTCACAATTTAGGCAAATCATGACTGGGAGCAATGTAACTCTCCCAGTCAAACTAACTTTAGCGTAGTGCCCATGCGGATAGCAAGGGGGCGCTACACTTGAATCATCTGTCAATTGAATGGTCCCCACTTATAACTATTCCTTATCACTCCTGGGATTTAGCTAATAAAAATTGCCTGTGTAGCTATAAAAACTGTATTGTATTCTAGAAGGTCCACATAACTCCTATCAGAAATTCAGAAGTTCGTTCAGGTTTAGTGTCAGATTTATTCTACTTCTCTATCAGGATGCTACTTCCACACTGCTTAGTGATGTGTTGTTGGCGTGTCACCGTTACTTGTCATGAGTTACTGCACATTTGCATTACTCACCTATTGTATAATAGTAAATAACTCAACATTGCCTGTTTCCACCCTAAAAAAAAACTTCCAATAATACTTAAAAATAATATCACTAAGGCACACCCTTTCCAGTTCACAGATTTTCCACCAGATGCAAAAATGTCATGGCACCATGAGTGGCAGTGTGATATCTCTCTGTTTTGGCCAGGTCAACACAATACAGAATATTCATAGAAAGAAGATAATGTAAACAGTTTGCACCTAAAGTTCAGTGCTGCAACATCATTGCTTATTATACAGTAAGTTCAAGGTTGCCTACTCCTCTTTGGGACCCTTAATAGCCTTACTGTATTACTCTTTTCCCCACAATTGTTCCTCATTAAAGTGGAGTTCCACCCTGAAAAAAAATGTTGCTCCAAAAAAAAAAAAAAATGTTTACTTACCCGAAATAGCTGTTGCTATGCGGAAGTCCCTAATCTGCCTCTTCATCCTCCGCAGTGGTTCCTCTTCCTCCTCCTACACTCTGCTTCTTCTTTTGAACGGGGTGTGCTGCATTCTGGGAACTGTGTGTATCCCAGAAAGAAGCCGACCCATTCACAAAGTGCCGCGCTGCTCACGCATGCGCAGTAGGAAACGGGCAGCTTACTGTGGATGGTGGCGCCAGAAGCTGCCAGGATCGAGGACCAGCCTCGGCGGGGGCCGACATCGCTGGCGACTAGGACAGGTAAGTGTCCTTATTAAAAGTCAGTAGCTACAGTGTTAGTAGCTGCTGACTTTTATTGCCATGCCATAAGCATCGGTCAGGGAGGGGTGTCTGTTTATACAATTAACCACTTGCCGTATGGGCCAATTCTGACATTTTTTATATATACTGTAATTAAAAATCTACATTTTTTAGGGAAAATTACTTACAACTCCCAATCATTAAATATTTTGTGAAAGCAGAGGCCCTGGGGAATAAAATGGTTGTGGTTTCAAATTTTGGTAAGATCTAAAAGATGATGTTCTGTCGAGTAAATAGATTTCACACATGTCAAGATTAAAAATTTCACATGCCAGTTAAATGAGGACAAGCTGTGGTAACGAAAAATCTCCCTAGACTACCCTTTAAAAGCCTTAACAGGTTTCCAATTTAGAGTTAAACATGACCTCTGGTCCTAGAATTATTGCTCTCATGCTGACGTTTCTTGTCAATACCTTGTTTCTGTGGTGAAATCACTGTTTACATATCTGTACAGGACCTCCATGCGTGTTTGCATGTGTGCCAAGTATGGGGGGACCAGGGCACTTTAACGATTTGTATTATTTAGCTGTAGAGCCTCATGGATTGAT
Organism: Rana kukunoris; assembly: GCA_029574335.1. Classification (NCBI taxonomy): domain Eukaryota; kingdom Metazoa; phylum Chordata; class Amphibia; order Anura; family Ranidae; genus Rana; species Rana kukunoris. Next base: position 263,579,323 of record CM056050.1, on the reverse strand, counting down.
TGTAACAGCTGAAGAGCCTCTCCTATCACCTTTACATGAAAGCCCATCGCTATCTGCCAATTTTGATACCAGGATCTTGGCTGCAGCTGCAGCCATAATTCTGATATCACTAATTGTTCATGAGGATGTACAGGTATGTCCTAGGGACAGGAATTTGTTAAAGTGCATAAGGTCCACCTATTCAAGGTGCCTAACCCCTATGTGCAATTATGGATGAAAGTGCAAAAATAAAATAGGGCAAAAAAGTTAAATGATATACCTAACTTTTCCACTGATCTCTGCCAGGGCACCTAGCCCAGGGTCATATCATTGTACTTGTAATTTTTTCCTGCATCAGCTGTTTAGAATTGCCAATGATACTGTAACCCTGCAAGATAAGAGTTTTTGTGCCCTGGGCAGAGAGTATCAATAACAGCCCCCTTTCCGGGTGGGAGAACACAATGATTACTGCTAGCAGCTATAGCTGCCAGTAATCGTATTTGAAAAACCAACAGGCTGGTTGTACCAAGTCAATAATCGGATCAGCCTGCCCACACATGGATTAAAATTTGACTGGTCCCTGCTGAACCGGCTGAATTTTTATCCATGTATGTCTGGCTTAACCTTACTTTTGCCACTGAAATTAAAGGGGTTGTAAAGGTTTGTTTTTTATTTTCTAAATAGGCTCCTTTAAGCTAGTGCATTGTTGGTTCACTAACCTTTTCATTCGATTTCCCTTCTAAATGTTTTTTTTCTTTGTCTGAGTTTCTCACTTCCTGTTTCTCCTCAGTAAGCTTGCCCCCATCATCCATGGGGGTTAGTCAATCAGAACAGCTTACTGAGGAGCAACAGGAAGTGAGAAATTCAGACAAAGAAAAAAAAGATTTTGAGGAGGAATTGAATGAAAAGGTAAGTGAACCAACAATGCACTAGCTTAAAGTAACCTATTTAGAAAATAAAAAACAAACCTTTACAACCCCTTTAAGCAATATAAGATGTCATAAAACTGCCCTAATTGTATAATAGAGGAGCAGTCGCACACTGATGAGGTCATCATTTAGCTCACACTGCTTTCTCCTGTCTGCAGGTACCAGTGTTAAATTGATAGCCATCTAAAAAGCAGCAGAATTTAAATGGTTTTCTCTGCTGGCACTTCCTCTCACAATTTGCTGTGCAAAAGATTCCAGGAAGTTGATATAAAGTAGGGTGACCAGACATCCCCAGTTTCAGGGGACAGTCCCCTGATTGAGGAGACTGTCCCCGGACCAAGTCTGTCCCTGGTTTTGTCCCCAGATTGGATTTAATAGGGGGCAGCGGCAATTTCAAAGACAATCAGTGCAGAATTAAAATAAAAAATATAGAATTACACACCCCCGCTCCGCCGTGCCAACTAGCATAGGGGGGTTTGTATTTTTTCCATTATCTGTGCCCCCTTCTGATGATCATGTGCTGGTCGGAGCGGAGGGAATATTTCTTTAGTTTCGGGCGCATGCCCATTCAGCTCCGCTCACATGTTCTTCTGCATTGGCTCAAGTCCTGGCGCCAGCCGCCTGCCTATCTCCTTTCCTTCCCTGGCTGAGTGATCTTCCTCCGCTCCCCATCCAGTAGTAGCTGGGCCCGAAAAGTAAGACTTGAGAGGCTGTGAGGCGGGGGGGGCGAATGGCAGAGAGTCGCTGATTGTTGCCATTACTAGTAAAGAAAAAATATGTCCCCAGATTTCATTTTAAAAATCTGGTCACCTTAATATAAAGACAAATTCAAGTACTTACACTAGCTGTTTTTAAGAATACGTTTAATCATTTTACTGGATGCATTATTAAAATAAAGGGTAATTTCTTTCTATATTGCGTTTAACTTCAATGTTAGAGAAAATGTAATTGTATCTGGAAACAATTCTCTCGTCTTCACAATGTCTTCATGAAAATTATATAGTAAAACCACATCCTGCATCCTTGTGTTCATTTTACACAATAGATACTGCTATATTTGGATGCATAGTTCTCCACAATGAACACAAAAGAAAAACCAAAACAAAGCACATAAACTTACTCGGTCTTTTTGTAGCAGTGTTATTTGAGAGCAGATTGGTAGGCTGCTCGTGGGGGCATGCTAAGACCATACTCTGGGCATGAGTGGGCAGAGTGCTGTGTTGACGCGTAGGCTTACTTTAGGCAAGCAAACAAGAAGTTGCAAGACTCAGGTTTTGTGACTGTTTGCGACACCCGTATGCATTGTCATCTCATCAGTTTAGAAACAGTCTGAATCAAGTCATCTCATGTTTCCGTGCAGCTTTAAATTGTATCTCTCTTCTAGCCACTTGCTTTCTGCCCACAAGTGGATATAACTATTACTATACAGGCTGCATGATGAGGGGTCTTCTTATGCTAGTCCTGCCCCCAGATCAGTGGGATCCACTGACAAATGTCCCTTACTTGGGTTGTTGTCTGCACATTTAACAAAAAGTATCAGACCCTGTAAACACGGCTGGAAATCCCGTCAGGAAAAAAACGTTGGTTTTCCTGACGCGATTCCTGGCAAGCTTGCCGTGCATACAGACAGCCATTCAAAGGAACCACCGTTCTTTTGAATTGCAAGATCGCAGTGACGTCATCGACTACGACGAGCCGGTGCTCGTCACATTTGATGCCGTCACCGCCATCTTGCTGCACCCCACACTAAACTTGTATGCTAACGCGCATGCGTCAAACTCTTATCAAGCATGCACAGGTTTACCTGGGACAGGTAAGCATACAGACGACCGGTTTTCTCGGCAGGAAACCAGATGAGAAAATAGAGAGCAGGTTCTTTATTTTCCCATCCGGATTCTCGGCTGTTTTCCTGATGGGAAAACTGCTAGGGAGCATACACATGGCCGGGATTCCCAGCCAAAAGCACTCCTGGCAGGTTCTCTGCCGGGAAAAACGATCGTGTGTACGAGGCTTGATTCTCATTTCTCATTTGATTCTCATTTCTGTAGAGTAAATGTAATAGTCACTCATTACTCATCAGTCTCTGTGATCTTTATATATTATTATTATACGGAATTTATACATCATGACACAGTGGTTGGTAATGAAAGCTAACTGGTTCCAACAGTGTGTCTATAGCGTAAGAACTAAACATTATATAGGAGTCCTTAATTTTCCTTGCACTGGGCATGATTTCTGATCACACTCAGTTATCCAGTAAGCAAAACACAAAATACAACATATAGATATTGTATTACATAACCTATTTAAAACTATTAACCTTTAATTAACTCTAATCAGCCCTAATTAACTCCTTCTTCCCCTGCTCTCCATAACTGTATTTTTCCTGCAGATTTTTTTCATTTCTATTTTCTAACCATTAATATTTAAACATTAATAATTGTATGCATGTTGTTCAAAATATTATTTTCAGTTAAAAATATTTGTTCAGAGGCCAAAGGGGCAAAGCCAGTAGCTGGATATGCAGTGTAATATTTTTGTATTTCTTATAATGTACTGCTGCTAATAGTACAAATTGAGCAACTTACTAAGTGAACTAGTTTCACTAGTTCACTTAACTTCCTGGTCATGTTTAGGAGAATTTAGTTAATAGGATTTTCTCCTGTATATGACTGAATGGTTGAAGTAAAATAGGTTGACTTCGACAAGAGTGAAATGTACTCCTTCTGTAGAGATAAATGTTAAATTGCAAATATCCTTCTCAAGTTTTGCATTTTGGAACTTTCTATGAATACTGTTTGGTGCATCGGATGATAACATTTATTTCAATTATCTGCATATATAATCTCTATGAGAACTCATCATTTTGCTTCCTCATTTTTACTTCCGGCTTAAGATAGTTCACCACATTTATAAAAGTAGAAAAAAAAAAGAAAAAACTTCGTATGATAGCTAGACCGGTGACCTCTGTGAGCCTACACTCTACATTTTTTTCAATAATTTAATATAAAATCTAATAACAAACCAAAATATTGAACAGATTCATTTTTTACAGAGCTCTGTACTACGCCAGTAGTCTGAACTGTGAGCCAAGATTTAGTATCTTGGTGAACAATACATCTGTGAAAATATTTGTGTCTGGTAGTAGTAATTGGAGATGAAGAATTCCTATGTAAATATTAATAATACATTATTTCTAAATCATGAATAGAAAGACAGATTAAAACTGTGTGCAAGAAACCCAATTCAAGATTTGGATATATCTTAAAAAGCCATGCAAAGACTTGTCTTCTGGGCATGCGTGGGCGCATGCGCGATTGTCCCGGAGGCCATTTTTAAAGGGGTTTTGACGTCATTGGTGTCCAGCTGGCTATTGCTGACACCTGCGGCCAATTTGGGGCACCTCCTATATATGCATGGCTGCACCTGGTCATGGCCTCTCTCCCCTCAAGATAAGGACTAACCAACAGGAGGTAGATGTGGTGAACCATGCAAGGTACATTTATTTATAATGCTGTCATTAAGGCTCCATACACACTATTAGATGTTCTGCAGATTTACCAAATCAGATGTCTTCAGATTTACCAAAACCATGTAGTGTAAGGGCCTGCCGGATTGCATACAAATTGAAACTCTTAAAGAAGTTGTAAAGGAAAAAAAAAATTTGCCTAAAATGAATGTCTGCGAGGTAGACAGACAGAATAGTGTAATGAGTCTGTTAACAAACAAGTAAATACCTATTAAATTCCTTCATCTATATCACCTCCGGCGTTCTAGTTTCTGTTCTTTCATTCACTTCCTGGTTTGCATCACTTGTTCATGTAAGAACTACATTTCCCAGTATGAATTGTGCCACACCCAGTAATTCACACCTCCTTGAAGTCTCTAACATGTAGAGAGCGTCCTGCCACACAGATGTAGTTCCCAGGAGGGGGCGAGCACGTCACTGACCACTGCAGTAAAGTCTCCCTTCATGGTGGTCAGTAAAATAAGACAAACAGGAAGTGAACAGAACAGAGAAGAAATAGAGCAACTTCTGAGCAAAAACGAACAATGAGGAAGTGAAAAGAGGAATGTCTGCAGGTAAAGGATGCTTATTATGAAAAAATTTTTTTCCTTTACAACCCCTTTAAGGTTTGACCTCATATTATATGGCTTGGGTAAAACTGAAGACAAAAATTGAATATGGATGAAAGGTTTGGTGCTGGAAAACCCTTTTTAATAGATAAATAGTGCATTTTATATACAACTATATAGATCAGACCAAAATGAGGGACAAATGAAGGGTAATGAGGGACATTGCTCCAAATCCAGAACAGTCCCTCGAAATCAGGGACAGTTGGGAGCTATGATAAATGTACTGTCAGTTGCTGAAATGAGTATTCCACCACCTGGCAGTGAAATTAGCATTTTGTCGCCAAAATCCCAACGTCCCATGGGTTTCTGGAGAGTAGCAATTTAACTAGTTAAGGACAATGGACATACTACAGACTTCCGAAAAAAAAAAAAAAAAAAAAACATCATCAAAGTTCACAGGATGTCTGTAGTATGTCCTTTCCTTCTGCTGTACTGCCCTTCCCCCCTATACTGTGCAATTCTAAACAATCACACAGCCAGGAGCTTTAGTGTAAATTCAACAGCTTTAGAAGCTGCTGATATCAAGAACAGACCAGTTTTGAGACACACTGGGGGAGATTTACTGCGTAACTGATGCATACTGAATCTGATACAGCTGTGTATAGTAGTCAGCTTCTAACTTCAGCTTGCTCAATTGAGCTTTGACAATAAAACCTGGAAGCTGATTGGTTACTATGCAGAGCTGTGCCAAATTCTGTGTGCACACATTTTAGTAAATCTCCCCCAGTGTACAGATGCAAGATAAAGAGATACAAAATAACAGTTACTTTGTATGTATTCTGTTTCATTCATTTGCAGATTAATGGGATGAGCTTTGATCTGCATATGATGGCAGTTAAAGCAACCTGACATTTTTTTTCCTCATTAACCTGTAATTAACCTTTTATGAACTCTAATCAGCCCTAATTAACTTCTTCCTCTCATTGTTCAATGAGGAAATTTGGCTCGACGACCTTTTCGACCGCTCATCGGGAACCTCGTCGGGCGGAACAATGGGTTTAGCCCGACGAGGTTCTCGGACGTGTGTACGCGGCCTTAAAGGGTAACTCCACTTTGATGGGGAAAAAAATAACAAATAAAGAAAAAATAATATAGCATATACAAATGCGACACATTGTATTGTAATTGAATGTTATTAAAAATAAACTTTCCTTTTCAATCTGCAGCACTGTTTTATTCTGTAAAATGCAATGCCCGGAGGTGTTCTGTACACAGAAAAACAAGAAAACAAGTGAAAAATCCTTGAGTGACGAACTTGTATCCTTTTTTACTTCCACTTCTGGTATAACTCCACTTGCGCCCTACACGCACCTTCACACCCACGTGACTGCTTCAATCCCTGAAGAAGTCACATGGGCGTGACGTAACGCGTAGGACGTGAGTAGAGGTATACCAGAAGTAATGCTAGTAAAGGATATGAGTTTGGCACTCAAGGATTTTTCGATTTCTACTTTTAAATGTGAGTATTAGTTGTTTGTTTTATAATAAACTTGTTTGAATGGTAATACACTAAGAGCAGTGGCGGCCGTCCATTAGCCCTATATGCAATGGATAGATTCATGCATAGCATGTATCTAACCACGGCCGCCACAGCCACCACCTATTCATGCGTCCGGCCCCTTTCAGGGCACAAAGCGCATGAATTACAGCGGCAGTTTTAAAAAAAAAAAACACCAGATTAGAGCCAGAAGTTCTAATAGGCTTTAAAATAGGGTGTGCTCAGGTATAAAGAGAATGCGACCGGAGCCCACCCGGGTGTGTTACAACATCTAATTAATATTCACTGTTGAAACACTAATCCTCAATCCGGCCAATCAGAAGCGGGTGTGAGACCCGTTTTCTGATTGGCCAAAAAGAGAACACTCCCGATTGGCCGCCGAAGAGGAGGGAAGAAACAGAAGCCGGTGATGAGGTAAGTGCTACCGGGGGGGGGGGGGGTTATACTATTTACCATCCCCCAGAAAAAAAATGATGCCACTTATGAGAGTATTCTACTTTATATATGCATACATGGAGGATATAGGAAAGAATCCCGTAGGAACTCCGCAGAATCTACACTACCATTTCAAAGAGCAGAGTGTTGGGAAAACATACAGAGCCCACCACATTATATCACTTCTAAAAGATACCAATACATACTGTATCTCAAGCATATCTCAGCTGAGAGGCTAGAGAGCACAGAGGTGACACGTGAAGAAAGGGAAGAAGTCACCCATTATTATGGACATTTACAAGCAATGGTGTAGGGATACATCACAAATATTCATTATAGACTACAATAAGGACACATACTATTGAAATAATTGTATATTTATTTCACAGATATCGATATTGTTTTCTAGCTTGTGTGTTTATTTGTGTCCATCCTTGAAACACATGTTTGTATATTCTTAGCACCATTGCACAGGAATTATTGTCACTTTTTGCAAATTTAAAGTTGATATTACTGTTTGGTCGACAGCTTAACATTACTCGTCTTTTACATTTCTTATTAATTAGCCATGGATAAGCTATAAAGTGTTTGCAGCTATCTCATATAATTTGCATAACCCATACATAGAGGTAGCGCAAGAGGAACAAAATACACATTTATCACAGGAGGTTCATTACTGGCCACATCAACAGGTAAAACAGTAAAAAAAAAGCCTAAGAAAAAAAGCTAATGATTGGTAAGGTGCAATATATTAAATTTTTGATTTCGGGTTTAATACACCTATAAGTACACTAGATTTCACTTCTTAGCACATTAAAAATGTTTACCAATATAAACTGCACTTTATAATGCAAAATTGTGTGCATAGTGTTATATGAAACATAGTGCTGATATGATATTTTTATACTCTGTACTTCCACAATGTATTTGCAAATCAATGCCTACATTTTGATGTAAGTAGAGGCCCCTACGATGTGACCTCTGACTCGGGCCTGTTTTAGCATATCAGCCAAAAGTCTATGAAGTAAAGTGTGAGTGACAGGAGTCTCTTCCTCTTTGTAAGAACAAAGACTATGAACCAACAGGAAATAGAAATAGAGTAACAGAGACCACAGAGGATCACATGCAACCAATTGCTAACTGTTGTAATTGTAAAGGAAATCTACATACAGTCTGTAGTGAAAAACTGCTTGTGTAAAAATGATGTTAGTGTCATTATCTGACCTCTGACGCCGGTAGCTTCAGACACAACAGAAAAAAGTTTCTATTTACAGAATTAAGTGTATTCTGTAGCACATACCTTGGTGATACAGTAAAACCTTGGTTTGCAAGCATAATTTGTTCCAGAAACATGCTTGTGATCCAAAGCACTTCTATATCAAAGCATTTTTTTACAGGGTATAAAAGAGAAGAGAGGCACCTCTAAGTGAAGCAATAAGTCGCACCTTCATTAAATGTAACCATATTGCTACACTTAGGCCTCTTTCACACGGAGCAGTCCGTTTTTCGGTCCGCTCCCTGTGTCCGTCGGCTCAGCTGGGGGTCTCCGCTGAGCTGTCGGGCAGGCAGGCAGGGTTGTCCCCGCACACTATGCAGGGACCGCCCTGTCTCTCCTACGCAAAACGGACCGTCTGTCCGTTTGCATCCGATCCGATCCGCCGGATACGGATCTTGCGGACGTTAGCGGATGTGTGAAAGGACCCTTAGAGGCTCCTCTCTTCTTTTTTATACTAAGTATCAAGATATATCAAGACATCGATTGTAAATCAAGGCAACATTTATTAAGACATTTTGCTTGTCTTGCAAAACACTCTCAAACCAAGTTACTCTCAAACCAAGGTTTTACTGTATTAGAAAGTCAACTGAGTTCAATATAGGCAGAATTATTAGCTTGTGGACATCCAGAAAAACTGGATGTTTGAATGAAATTGGAGCACAATTTCAGTTTCAATATTTTTATTTGAAAGGTATAACAGCTATGTAACTTCCACGGGGTAGAAATTCATTGCACACAGCAAAGCATGAAATTATGGAAAAACAATGACTGATGGAAAACAGCAGTATAGTGCCTAGGTTTACTACTATAGTTGCTAGTTTATGTCCAAAGGGGGATAGCTCAGCATGGATGGTTTCACTAGTCTTTGGCAAGAGGGTAGAGGAAAGACGTTGGGGAAAGGAAATGAAGGAGAAGAAAGGTGGAGAAGGGAGGTCAGAAAAAGAGGAGAGCATGGCAAAGTGAGGATTGTTTTGGGGGAAGAGATGAGGGAAAAAGGGGGTAATGCTACATAAAACTAAGACTAGAGGGATTCAGAAATGGAAGAGCATAGATGAGACAAGGCATTTAGATTTCAAGGCGCTTAGGCTAAAAAATTTGTAGGATTATGGACATCTTTACATTAACAAGAGTCATGGTCATATGCACTTTTACCTCCTGACCCTAGTTCAGTGTCTAAGTCCAAGCTTGGGCTTTGGTTTCTTTGGCAAATACGAACAAATACGAATGCTAGTTTTACCAGAACGAGTGCTCCTGTCTCATAACTTTCTTCTGAGCATGCATGTTTTTTTCCCCATCATTAAAGCCTACACACGACCGTTTTTCACGAAAAACAACGTAAAAAAAACGACCAGAAAAATTAGAGCATGTTCTAAGTTTTTAACGACGATAAAAATGCTCTGGAGCCTACACAGTTGTTTTTAATGACCAATTTAAAAAATTGCATTTTTCTCGTCATGAAAAACGGTCGTGTGTACGCGGCATTAGGCTATCCCAAAACATAAACAAAACATAAAGCTCTAACTGGGAACAAAACCAAGTTCCAACAGACAAGAGCCATGAAACTTGAAAAGAGAAAGCACTGACAAATCTACTTTACATTATAGGATCTTCACAACGGGAATCTAATGCCGTGTACACACGGTCGTTTTTTGCGATGAAAAAAAACAACGTTTTTTAAAACGTCATTTAAATTGATCGTGTGTGGGCAAAACGTCGTTTTTTGTCTTAAAAAAAACGACCAAAAATAAATTCCAACATGCTTGAATTTTTTGTGTCGTTTTTCAAAACGTCGTTTTTTGTTTCACAAAAAGTCACCGTGTGTAGCAAAAACGTCGTTTAAAACGACGTTTTTCAACCCGCGCATGCCCAGAAGCTAGTTATGAAGCGAGCTTCAATGGAAAAGAGTGGTGAACGTAACCTCGCTTTTTGTGAAAAAAACGATGGTGTGTATGCAACATCGTCTTTGAAAGTGACGTTTCAAAAACGTCGTTTTTTACTTCACAGAAAACGTCGTTTTTTTTATCACAAAAAACGACCTTGTGTACGCGGCATAAGACATCACAGGAAGTCTTCTTTTATATTTTATGTAAGCCTTGCAAACCCACATTTGCATTAAATGCCCTACTATACTAAGGGCTGGTTCATTTGTACTTTGCTCTCTGAAGCAGTGGCGTCTCCAGCTTTCATATTTAGGGGGGGCACATGGGGGGACAGGGACAAAAGTAGGGGGGCCCAACTATAAAATGCAATTATATATATATATATATATCTCCTGGGGCCCTTTACTACGATCCCACAACGGGCCCTTTTACATGTTCTGCAGTGAGCTCCCTTTCTACTATACTGGGGCCCCCCAGGGTGGCAGAAAACAAGAGCTATGTGTCACCAGCACACCAAGAAAATATAAGGGTCCAAAGCAGTGGGAGAACTTTCAGGGTTGCAAAGGTTGTTTTGCCACTGAGCCCTGGTGTTCTGCCACTGTGGGGTTCCCCAGCTGTCCTGTCCCTGCTATTGACAGCGATGGTCTGGCATCTGTCTCCTTGGCAGCGGCGGCAGTCCATTAGGACCTAGTGCTGGTGACATTACGGATGCATGCAGGGGAAGGCTGGCACTATTAGTTATAGAGAGCTGAGCCCCCAGCTGGTCACCTAGCAGCAGTAATGCTGTATAACCTTCACTGTTGACATGCTGATCGGGATGTGATCCAGGTAATGCTCCCAGTCAGATCTAATAAATACAGTATTTATTAGCATCAAGAGTACAACCACATATATATATATATATATATATATATATAAAATCAAACGTATGTTCCACAGCCGTGTGGGCTCTATGCCTGTAAAGTGTGGGCTCTATGCCTGTAAAGTGTGGGCTTTGATCAATAAAATCTCTGATATTTAACACTAGGATTTGACTGGGAGCATCACCTGGATTGCATCCCGATCAGCATGTCAGAGAAGGCTCCATTGCTGCTAAGCAACCTGCAGGGAGCTCAACTGTCTACAACCAATAGAGATGGGCTCGGGTGTGTTTGAAATCCCACATGCCCAATCCCAGGAAGCCAACACTCCACAGTGCTAATCACAGGCAGTGAGACATTTCCTGATCTGTGCAGAGCTGCGGACCGGGAAATCTCTCACTGCCTGTGATTAGCGCTGTGCAGTGTGGGCTTCCTGGCAGGCTCTGGCATGTGGATTTTTGAACATGCCCAGCCCATCTCTAACAACAAATTGTGCTGGCCCTCCTGTATATCAGCCCCATAAAGTAACCAGCACTGGGTTCCAATGTGCTGCCGCTGCTGCCAAGGAGACAGAGAACAGCGCTGTGAATAGCCAGGACAGGACAGCAACTCTGGTTATTCCAGCACTGGTCCACACTGGGAGGATTCCCCCATCCACCTATAATGTGTAGATGGGGGAATTGGATCATTTTTTTTTCATTCAACCTAATAGTTGAATGAAAAAAAGTGATCAATGTATGGGCTGCCTAAGAGCTAAGACCAGCCATAGACAGTTTAAATCTCAGCTGGTTCAGCAGGAACTGGCTGAGATTTGAACCATTAATGAGCAGATTCTCTTATGATTATCACTAGTGGTTGCTGTATAGCCACTAGTGAGAATCACTGTTTGTCGGGAGAATACAATTGCTGGGCAGGAGGGATATTCCCCTGTCAGCATTGTCTGTGTTGTGGGGGAATCATGCAAGTTTGTTTCCTGCAATCTGTGGATGTAGGAAAGAAATTTGCACTGTATATTACCTGCCTAACGGAAAGTGAAAGTGTAACAGAATGGCCCGTGACACCCAGAGACTTTTGAAGGATGGGGGGTACTCGAGTGCCAGCATCACTAATGACTCTTGGGTCTAGGGTCATCCTGTGCCCCTTTTGGGCATAGGGTGACTGAGAAATGACAAATTACATGGGATGGGACATTACTGATAATTCATGTTTTGCAGGATATCTTTAAATATTACAAGTTGGTAAAGTCTGACTCTGACAGGTCAATAGAGTGTTTTCATTCAATGTGGGGACACATGCTTTTGAGGTGTTAATTGAGTCTGCTCCTAGACATTCCACTGTGTGATGCTAATACTGTTTTGTGTCCATTGTGCTAATTAGGTCTGCTCCTAAGACCTGTTTATTGTGTATGCTAATGACACTGTTAAGATGTAGAATGTGACTTGTCAAGCTGTAGTAATTAACCCCTCTAAATGCGGAGCCAGACCCTCTGGGTAATGAGTAGTAATTTACTCATCGGAATGTCAAAAGAATATGTATGAAGCCCCCCATTGTGTGATGTGTGGGTGGAGTGTGTCTTTGTCCCTGTGATTAACTGTAACATGCTTGTACTGTATATAAGAAAGCTAAGTTACCATTAAAGGATTCATTAATTCATTTTGGAACCAGTACCAGAGCTTGTGTTGTCTCGGTTATTCTGGAAAATGAAATGGGTCGTGTCTGATGTCTGTCGGACTGTCGGATAAGCTGTCGTGGGGCGATGGAATGGAATATCGTAAACGGTGGTGACAGTTACAGAAAGTAAATTGTGAATGTCTTGAAAGAACAGGAGAGGGGAGGGAGACAGATGGGGGAGAAGGGATGGAGATAATACAGTTCAGTGATTACAGTGTACTGCAGTCTGCAGTGCACACACTTACCCACGGTCCAGGCTAGAATCTCAGGCATCATTCACACACATGCTGCTGATTTTCATATTTCCTGAACACACATCCCCTCTCTTCAGATACAGCACACCGAGATAGTGTGGGCGGGACTGAAAGGAGGAGGAGGAGGAGGAGCTGTATTCCTCCCTGCTCGTATGTGAGGAGAGTGGGGGGGGGTGGCTGGACTCGCTGGGCTGTAAAAGAGTGTCATAGATTGACACTCGGCTCAGCTTGCAGTCACCACTCTCAGAATTTACAGGCTGGTTCTCCTGTCCTAAGGACGGGAGAAATCAGTCTGTTTTTTCAGTAACTGAGATGAAGGCTTGGGCCTCCCTCCCCCACAGTGCTCATGGAGTCCTTTCTGCAACTCACTCATTGGCACGGAGAAGAGTGAGTTGCAGAAAGGACTCCATGAGCACTGTGGGGAAGGAGCAGATCGGGCGGCTGTGGTTGTGTGAACGCTTGCAATACACAGTGTCAGCGAGCAGAGGGAGGGGGAGGAATGCCCCGCAGAGCTGACTGGGGACGCTCTTCCTCTCAGTAGAGACTGTTACTCCAGGGGCGGCCCATGGTGGGGCACAGCATAATGTTGGGGGGGTCAGGGCCCCCTCTGCCCCCCCCCCTAGAGACGCCTCTGCTCTGAAGAGCAATCTGCGTTCATCTGTAGCTAAAGGGGGTAGAGGTTAAGTGGTAAAAGCACAGCTCAACCACCCCAAGCCTTATGTGTAAATGAGCCCTAACAGGGTATTTCAACATGTATAAGTTCCTTAAACTCACTTAGGTCTTTGAAAAGCGTGAGGCTGATGTAAAATGATTTTAGTCACTGCCATCGTGTTTTGGATGTATTTTAGGCCTCGTACACACGATCAAATCTGTCTGCTGGAAACGGTCTGCTAGACCGTCCCAGCGAACAGATTCGACCGTGTGTACGGGCGAGCCGACGGATTTGGCCAGCCGACAGATTGGAAAGCATGCTTACCAATAGACATGTGCACAGAAAAAAAAATTGTTTTTTTTTGTTCCGTTTCGTATGGTCCCGTCTGTTCGTTTCCGTTCGTTTTTCGTAAGACGCCCGTTTTCCCGTTCGTTCCCGTTCGTTTGTCGTACGACGTGATTTTTTCGTATTCCGATCGTTTCGTATTTCCGTTACCGTTTTATTTTCGTACATGCGGGATGATTCGTTATTCTGTTTAATTCATGTTCGTTTCTTGTTAGACAATAATTATCGTGAATTTTCGTCAATTTGCATTCTGTGTATCTTGAATGCTTTTCTTTTGTTAGCGTCAGTTGTATGTTCATTGTTCAATGACATCTATAACAAAAGAATTTCATTATGTATATTGAATGAATTCCTTTGTCTGTTACAGGTGTCATATCAACATACGAAAATAACAAAAGAAACAGGTTCAAATGCAAATCTTTTGTTTATGGTTTTTTTAATGGCCAGAGAGTTAGGCTGGCCATACATGATACAATTTTCTGTGCAATTTTCTTTAGATTTACCTTCAACTATGTAGTGCAAGGGCTTGCCTGATTGCATACAATTGAAAGTGTTGTTTAGTTTGACCTCATATATGGTTTTTGGTAAATCTAAAAGAAAATTGTACAAGAAAATTGAACATGTATGGCCAGCCTCAGTGACTGAAAGCAGCTTCTCTTTTGTGCAGAATAGTGAGTACACTTGTACAGTAAAGCCTAATAAACTTTTCTGTGGATTTTCATCTGAAGGGACATCAGTTGGCCAGACTTCTGAACCCAAAAATGGTTTTCTGATGCAGTTTAAAAACAAACAAATTTTCTGAGAACGATCGGAAAACTATCGTTTTTATGTTTGTTGTTAAAATAGTCTGACCAAGTGTATGGGGCTTAACAATACTATTTTTAAGCCCCATACACTTGGTCAGACTATTTTAACAACAAACCAAAAAACGATCGTTTTCCGATCGTTCTCAGAAAATTTGTTCGTTTTTGAACTGCATCAGAAAACCATTTTTGGGTTCAGAAGTCTGGCCAACTGATGTCCCTTCAGATGAATATCCACAGAAAAGTTTATTAGGCTTTACTGTACAAGTGTACTCACTACTACTCAGCACAAAAGAGAAGCTGCTTTCAGTCACTGAGGCTGGCCATACATGTTCAATTTTCTTGTACAATTTTCTTTTAGATTTACCAAAAACCATATATGAGGTCAAACTAAACAACACTTTCAATTGTATGCAATCAGGCAGGCCCTTGCACTACATAGTTGAAGGTAAATCTAAAGAAAATTGCACAGAAAATTGTATCATGTATGGCCAGCCTAACTCTCTGGCCATTAAAAAAAACATAAACAAAAGATTTGCATTTGAACCTGTTTCTTTTGTTATTTTCGTATGTTGATATGACACCTATAACAAAAAATGTGCCTTCAGTATTTTGAATACACAGAAAAAAGAAAAAGGAATTCATTCAATATACATAATGAAATTCTTTTGTTATAGATGTCATTGAACAATGAACATACAACTGAAAACGAACACAAAACGGATTCAAACAAAATACACAATGCAAACCTCTTGATACAGATTTAATTTTTGTTATTTTGCCATTTTCGTTTTGTCGTTTTTTCCCGTCGGATCGTTCGTAATTGCGGTCGTTCGTTATGCGGCTAATCCGTTATCCCGTCGTTTTCGTATTTTGGTGCTTTAATATTTTCGTATGTACACATTATCCCGCGGGTACGAAAATGAACATTTTCGTACGAAAATAACATTCGTACGAACGGGAATGCACATATCTACTTACCAATCTGTCGGCTGGGAACCCGTCCGCCCGACAGTACGCTAACCAGCAGACATGTCTTCTCGCACACGCGGCGAATGATTTCGACGCATGCGCGGAAGTGTTTTACTTCCTGGTGCGGTGACATGGCGGCGTCAACGTCACCGCCACGTCACCGACACGTCAGCGCGCCGTCTGCTGGTGGAGATTTTGGTTTGCTCGTGTGTACACGCGAGCAAACCAATATCCTAGCAGACAGATTTGTTCAAATCGGTCGGTCCGACCGATTTGAACAAATAGATTGCCTCGTGTGTACGAGGCCTTAGATATAAATGCATTTGCTATAAAATGTGTTCAACAAACAGGTAATATAACCAGGCCTGTAATGTCACAATGCGGTAAAGATCAGTGGTGTTATAATTATTGTGAGGATGCAGGAAGCAGATAAGCTTCAGAGCCTCTCTATATCCCTTCCAGGCAGCTGGTCCTGTGTTTTTTCCTGTCACAGAAACCTCTTTCCCCCCCACCTTCCCACACCATGTGCTGTTGTGTTAGCACAGGAGGAGAGCAGCAGAGTGACAGTGACACTACTACACGGCCAGCTGACAGGAAGAGATGTATAGAATCTTGTCTGTTGTTTCATTAACTAAAGACAACTGGGGAATAAGATTGGCTTATAAATAAAACAGATAACTGAGAGGCGAGAGGAATGCCGCATTTAGGCACTCAGTCGGCGGTGCCTGCCATTACGCCAGCCATTATTTATTGAAAAACAAAAACGATAAAGTATATTTGTTATCATGGAAGAAAAACAGCATATTTCCTAAAACTTGCAATAACATTTTATTCCCTTTTTTTTAGAATGCCCGCCACTTATCTACGGGGAAAGTTAATATTTATGGCCAAACCACTATTTATAAAGCTTCAGTTTGTGATTTTGTGTCATGAAACTATCATTGAACCTGTACACTGCTAGTGAACTTACTGGTTTATCAGGTTATTGTGAGAGATCAATGCCACATAAGTACAATGTCCTGTTATATTAGATTGACAGCTTTCTCAGTGTTAAGAAAGAATGACAAGACACAAGTTTCTGGGATCACCTAGGGGTTATTTGTAAAAAAGACAAAAAACACTTGTGTTATGCTACCAGCAGAGGGTGGTGATTCTGTGTCTTGAAGGCTGCAGCTGGATGAAATTGTATACAACATACTATGGAATTACTATGCATGCCTTGGTATATTGTAGTATTTAGTAAGGACATAACAAGCAACATGGGAGCAATGTTACTATTCTCCCATCGGCTTCACAATGGTGGGGCAGTTTAAAGAATATTGTGATTGCAGGTATGCTTTATTCATCCTTTATATGACAATGGGGTTGATTTACTAAAGGCAAATCCACATTGCACTACAAGTGCACTTAAAAGTGCACTGAAAGTTAGGGTGACCAGACATCCCCGGTTTCCGGGGACAATCCCCGGATTAAGGACACTGTCCCTGGACCAAGTCTGTCCCCGGTTTTGTCCGCAGATTGGATTTGAACAGGGGCTGGGGCAATTTCAAAGAGAGTCAGTGCAGAAGTAAAAAAAAAAAAAATCTGAATTACACACCCTGCTCTGCCGCTCCTACTAGTTTAGGGGTGTATTTTTTTCCATTATCCATGCCCCTTTCTGATGATCATGTGCTGGTCAGAGCGGAGGGAATATTTATCCAGTTTCGGGTGCATGCCCATTCAGCTCCGCTCGCATGTTCTTCTGCCTTGGCTCAGGCTCAAGTCCTGGCCAGCCGCCTGCCTGCTTATCTCCTTGCCTTCCCTGGCAAAGTGATCTTCCTCTGCTCCCCACCCAGTAGTAGCCGGAGCCTGGAGAGTAGGACGGCGGTGGCAGCAGCGGCAAAGGGCAGAGAGTTGTTGATTGCCGCCATTACTAGTAAAAGAAAAATATGTCCCTTTATTTCATTTAAAAAAATCTGGTCACCTTACTGAAAGTGCACTTGGAAGTGCAGTTGCTGTAGATCACTGTAGATCTGAGCGGAAGCTCTAAAATGAGGGGAAGCTCTGCTGATTTTATCATCCAATCATGTGCAAGCAAAAATGCTGTTTTCTATTTTCCTTGCGTGTCCCCCTCAGTGCGACTGCACTTGAAAGTGGATTTGCCTTTCGTAAATAACCCACAATGTCTACATAAGAAGTACTCAAAGGATTAATCCTACAATATGCTTATGCTGGTGACTACATAAAGAGGAAGATGCAGCATTGTGACTGGTTTTATAATTCCAAATGTGTCCTGTTGCATGTTGGGGTAGTTTATTACAGGACTTGTCAGTGTGGTTATTTACTGCCCCCACACCCCGCACAAAAGTAAACAGAATGTGTGATATAATTGACCAAATGAAGACTTTACTCAATCATATGGGAGGACAGTATTTTGGCCCCTTTCACACTGGGGCATTTTTCGGGTGTTTTTCAGCATTTGGCGTAAAAAAAAAAGCCTGTTAAGCACCTGAAAGAAGCCTCATCTGCAATCCCAATGTGAAAGCCCAAGTGCTTTTAGAGCCCTTTAGCACTGCCAGTGCCCGAAAAACACTGGTAAAGCGCAGCTAAGACGCCTTTCACACATTGGGATTGCAGATGCAGCTTCTTTCAGGCACTTTACAGGTGTTTTTTTTTATCGCTAAAGCACCTGTAAAACACCCCAGTGTGAAAGGGGTCTTATTGATAAAGGGGAACTTCCAATTTCTCATAAGCCCCCTACAGATCTCTTCAATCACTGGGCCACAATTATGGGGAAAATGCTCTTGTCCTCATCAACATGACGACAGAGGCCCAGATTCATAGAGCAATTACGCCTGTCTAACTGGTGTTAGACAGGAGTAATTTCAAATTTTGCGCACCGTATCACTAGTTTGAATCCTCAAACCATGATACGGCGGCTTCGGGCTTCGATCCGAGAGGCTTACGTCTTCGTAAGCCTTCGGATCTACGCTGCCATCTATTTGCGGCCGCTGGGAGGAGTTTGCGTCGTTTTGAAGCGTCGGGATATGTAAATGTTTTTTTACGGCGATTCCCGAAGATACGAGTGGTCGTCGCAATCGCTTTCGTCTATTTTTTTGTACGTAATGTTAGAGCAGCTTTTTGCTGCTCTAACGTTACGTCGCCCATGTTAAGTATGGCCGTCGTTCCCGCTTCGAATTTTTTTTTTGTTTTTTTTTCGTTTACGTAACTCGTTCGGGACTAGGATCGCCCGTAAACGACGCTACGTCACGACGTGATTTCGCGCAATGCACGGCGGGAAATTTGCGAACGGAGCATGCGCAGATCGATCGCCGCGGGAACGCGCCTATTTTAAATGATTCACGCCCCCTACTCGCGCAGATGGATTGCGACGGGAGAAATACACTACGCCGCCGTCGTTTACTGGACTAAATCTACCTGAATTCCACGTAGAGCAAGGTAAAAAACGGCGGCGTAGTGCATTTCTGATACGCTACGATAATCCATTTCTGTGTGAATCTGCCCCAAGGTGCTTTGCAAGGGTTGTCCCATCCGGGCGGTGGTAGGAGATGGTTGTTATGACAGTGGTTGAGAACAGCTGATCTATACTTTACATACATTGGATTTAGATGCAGGGAAAAAATTTATCTTATAAGCTTATGAGCGCAAAATGTTAGGCAGGCATCTGAAACAAACGCCCTTTTGTTTTTGGCCATTCCAAAGCATAACTCCAGTTAACATAATCATAATGCATTTTGCAGTTTTAAGTCATAGTGAAACTGGGCATCACTTCCTGCATTCCAGTAACCTAATCTAACTTTGTCTTTCTGTTAGATTTTAACAAAACTCCATCTTTCAATGTTCTTGGTATACAGCTTTCTGTAGTCTCACTTTGTAAGGGTGTGGCCCCTGCAGTTTGAAATCATTCAAGAAACATACAGAAAAGCTCTTCTGCTTCTACCTGTTGTAAAAGTCAATATCCAGATGTGACACTGTGAAGCAACCATTTCCAACAACGCTGTAAAAGGGTTGCCCCGATATCACTTTTTTAAGACAGAGTACAAGTACCAATACTTTTCTTTCAAGTACTCGTCGATACGAAATACCGATACCTTTTTAATGTCATGTGACAATTTGAATAATGGGCACTGAAAGGGGGCACTGACAGATGAATGGCACTGACAGGGGGTACTAACGGATGGATGGCACTGACAGGGGGCACTGACGGATGGATGGCACTGACAGTGGGCACTGACGGATGGATGGCACTGACAGCGGACACTGACAGATGGATGGCACTGATGGATGGCACTGACAGGGGGCACTGACGGATGGATGGCACTACTGACCACTGCTCTGTCCACTACACTACACTACACTGACCACTGCTCTGTCCACTACACTATATACTGACCAATACTGACTTGTCTAAACTCTCTAATCTCTCTCTCTGGCTGACTGAGTCTCACCTGCAGCTGGTGTCTTCCATCAGCCTTGAGGAGGTGAAGAGAGGGTATCCGGAGGAGAGGGAGAGCATGGAGGAGGGGAAGAAATCACATCGGTCCGGAGGCTAGGCGGGACCAGCCCCGCCATGATCGTGGATAGGCCAGACTCGCCCCGCCGTGATCACGGATTGGCCAGCCCCGCTGCGTTTACGGATAGGCCAGCACCGCTGTATTAGCCAATAGCTTCGCCGTACATGACCATTCACAGGGCACCAGCCAGGGACACAGGAAGTCAACATTAGGGGGACGGATCCGGCAGTGACACACACTGCCTGGCGTCCCCCTAAATGTTGCACCCGGTGCCATGGGGCCCCCACGCTACCCCACTGGCTCCGCTACCCCTCTCCGTCCACCGACTTTTCCAGGTATCAGATCAGGCATCGGGAGCATTTGGGCGAGTACAAGTACTCACACAAATGCTCGGTATCGGTCCGGATACCGATACTAGTATCAGTATCGGGACAACCCCAAAAAGGAGACAGATTTCATGATTGACAGCGCCTGTCTCTCTGTGTGTGCTTTCCAGAGAGATAAGTGCAGTAATAGGGTGTGTCACTCATTAGTAAACATAGGCTCACTTACCACTGTAAATGATTCAACAATCACCAGCCCGACATCACTAGTTCATTCATAAAAGTGAAAGACACACAGTGATGCAGGGCTGTGTGATCCTTCAGCCAGGTCTGCAACTACCGTGTTTCCCGAAAATAAGACCTTCCCCAAAAATAAGACCTAGCATTATTTTCCAAGAGGGCTGCAATACAAGCCCAACCCTGAAAATAAGCCCTAGTTTAAAATGCACAATGTGTGTGTTTCTGTGATATCATTGCGGGGAAGAGTGCTGTGATGGGTCACAGAAGCATAGAATTGCACTAAAATGCACAATTATATTACAGAAACACACACATTGTACATTTTATACTACTGTAATAGGGTGGATTATATGATTTTAAAAGCATTCACACCGCAGATTCCTATCAGGCAGGGGGAGAGAAGACAGCACATTACATGGCAAGACCTATCCCAAAAATAAGCCCTACGTTATCGAATGTTGCCAAAATTTAAATACGACCCAGGCTTATTTTCAGGGGAAACACAGCACTGAGTGATCTGTTACTATTATAAATTAACAATCAGGGCTGCTTGTTCATTCATAATAGGTAAATATTACTGAGAGCTGCAGCTCTTTGTACACATACAGGGAGCCAGCAGATATTTTACACAGGCTCGCCGTTCTGAGTGATATGTTACTGTTGTGAATGAACAAACGGCTCTAATTATTCATTAATAGTGGCAGATCACTCAGCTTAGAGAGATGATGGAGGCTCTGTGCTGGATGTACCTCCCCACAGGAACACCCATCATTTGGGCTTCAATGGTGGTGCATTAAGACACGTGTTTAGGGGACAATGGGTCCACCAATCAATCAGAATTGGTGGTATATGCTCTTGGTCCCCTGGGGGAAAAAAAATGCTTTACGAATAATTCTACTCTAACCCCATTGCTAGAGATGTGGTAAAAAATACTAAGGCTCCTTACACACGGAGCGGTCCGTTTTTCGGTCTGCTCCGTGTGTCCGTCAGCTCAGCGGGGGGTCTCCGCTGAGCTGTCGGGCGGACAGGGCGGTCCCCGCACATTGTGCAGGGACCGCCCCATCTCTCCTCCGCTCTCCCCTATGGGGAGTCGGATGGAAACGGACCGTCTGTCCGTTTGCATCCGATCCGTTTGGCCGGACGGAAGAAAAATAGGACATTCTTCCGTCCGCAAAAACGGATGCGGATCTGGCAGACGTTAGCGGATGCATCATCCGCTAACGGATCCGCTCCCATAGGGGTTCATTACAAGTCCGTAAACGGACTTGTAATGAACGGATGAACGGTCCGCTAGTGTGAAAGGACCCTAAAGCTGGAAAAAAGGGCAGAGTTATATTGCAGCCATGATTCCAATAAAGTCTCTAGCATAAATTTAAAAGTACCTGTGTTTTACCCTAGCTATATATGTTAATAATAGGTCAGGTACAGCCAGGGCCGCCATCAGGAATTTTGGGGCCCCTTACACAGCTTCAGGCATGGGCCCCCTGGAGCAGAGAACCGGGGGGGGGGGGTGCTGCCGCATGAAATTGAGAAGCGGGGGGGGTTGCTGCCGCGAATTAAGAAGCGGGGGGGCCCTTTGCAAAAAGAAGAAATAAAGAAAAATATATATAAAAAAGGGGGGTAGCCGTCCGGGGCCCTGGGGACCTCTGTGCCCTTTAATAAAAACAAAAAAAGAGAGAAAAAAAAAAAATATATATATATATATATATATATATATATATATATATATAATATATATATATTTTTTTTTAAAAGGGTGGTTGCCAACTGGGGCCCCCGGGGACCTTTTTTTTTTTTTAATAAAAGGAAATTACAAAAAAAGGGGGCTTTCCATTCGGGACCTCTGGGCCCTTCAATAAAAAGAAACCTCTGGGCCCTTAAAAAAAAAAGAAAGAAATAAAAAA
Organism: Rana kukunoris; assembly: GCA_029574335.1. Lineage (NCBI taxonomy): Eukaryota > Metazoa > Chordata > Amphibia > Anura > Ranidae > Rana > Rana kukunoris. Next base: position 263,556,651 of record CM056050.1, on the reverse strand, counting down.
ATATATATATAAAAAAGAAAAAAACATTTATATAAAAAAAACAAGGGGGTTGCCTTCCAGGGCCCTGGGGACCTCTGGGCCCTTTAATAAAAAATTAAAATATAAAAAAAAATATATAAACAAAAATAAAAAATACAATTATAAAAAAAGGGGGTTTGACTCATGGGGCCCTGGGGACCTCTGAGCCCTTTAATAAAAATACATCTATATATTAAAAAAAAGAAATAAAATAATATAAAAAAGTAAACAAAATTATAAAAAAGGAGGATTGTCATCCGGGGGCCCTAGGGACCTCTGGGCCCTTTAATAATAATATTATATATATATATATATATATATATATATATATACATATATATATATATATATAAAAATATAATATAAATATAAAAATAAAAGAAATAAAAAAAATATTAAAAATATAATTTTTTTAATAAAAAAAGGAGGGTTGTCATCTGTGGCCCTGGAGATCTCCATGTCCCTGTGGACCTCTGGACCTCTAAAAAAATAAAAGAAAAAAAATTGGCCCCTTAATAAAAAATAAAAGAAAAATATATTAAAAAAATATATTTTTTTTATAAAAAATAAAATAAAAAAAAGGGGGTTGCCATCTGGGGCCCTTGTGGCCTACGGGCCCCTAGACCCCTAAAAAAATGGCCCTTTAATAAAAAAAAATATATATATATATTAAAAAATATATTTTTTTTTATAGAAAATAAATAAAAAAAGGGGGGTTGCCATCCGGTGCCCTGGGGGCCTCCGGGCCCCTGTGGACCTCCGGACCTCTAAAAAAAGAAAAGAAAAAAATTGGCCCTTTAATAAAAAAGAAAAGAAAAATATATTAAAAAAAATATTTTTTATTAAAAAAAAATATTTTTTATTAAAAAAATATATTTTTTATTAAAAAAAAATATTTTTTATAAAAAAAGGGCTTGCCATCTGGGGCCCTGGTGGCCTCCGGGCCCCTGGGGACCTCCGGACCTCTAAAAAAATAAAAGAAAAAAATTGGCCCTTTAATAAAAAATAAAATAAAAATATATTAAAAAAATATATTTTTTTTATCAAAAAATATATTTTTTTTATAAAAAAAATATATTTTTTGATAAAAAAGGGCTTGCCATCTGGGGCTCTTGGTGGCCTCTTTTTTTTTTAGGGTGGTTCCCATCCGGCCCTGGGTACAGCAAGGTAGTTAGCATTATTTTCACTGGTGAATTTAAAGTGATTATAACCCTAAAAAAAGACATCCTGTTCCTTTAAAGCAGGATACACAGCATATTGCTTGTGCTGTGTCATTTGTCCCTCTCTATGTTCTAAAAAACTTGGTTGATCCTGCCTATACCTGTGTCCCCCTATGTAAAATTGACATTGGTAATCATGGCTGCTGATCCCTGATTACCATGGTCAGTTTACATGCCTCCCCCTTCTGCCTGTTAGCTCCTGTGTCTGAGTCGATAAACAGATCTGCTCCTCCCCTTTTGCCACTATTAGTAGCTGGCAGAAAAATCAAAGAAGGATTATTGCCAGCTCCTCTATTCTATAAAGCGTTACAATACTATGTACTTTTAGATCGGTTCTCTTTGGTCACGTGACCTCTGGCAGCTCTCCTTCTCCGTTCCAAGGGCTACAGTGAGAAGGGCTAAGCAGACAGCACAGTGGTCACATGACCCCCTGGCTGACATCAGAGGGGGATCCCACTATAGCCCTTGGAACAAAGGAGGAGAGCAGTCGAAAGAAGGTAAAAGAAGTTACCTTCTAAAATAAGGTATTTAGAGGCATTACCATTAAAAAAAAAAACACGTACACAGTCGTGTATAGATTTGTAGAATTTAAAACTTTATAACCACTTTAACTATTTCCTCTGGCATTTTCTGGCATCTTTAGTTATGCTATATTGTTACCGACTGGCCAAGTTGATCCTGTATTCAAACTAAAGTTAAAGGGTTTGCATAGGATTTTTTTTTTATCTTAATAGCTTGCTTTACCTTATTGCAGTGCTGTTTTCATGTCCTCATTGTTCATTTTCGCTCTCAAGTTGCTGTAATCCTTCTCTGATCTCCACACTTCTTGGTTGTCTGTTTCCTGATCACCACAGTACTGGGAGCGTTCTCTCTGTTGTCACTAATCAAGGAGGTGTGATTACTGTGTGTCTAAAACCCCTCAGCACCAATCACTTTCATTTTACAAACCATCACTGGCTCTGTATTGGCTCTGTGGCTCTGTACATGCAAATACTAACATGCTTGTTAGCATAGTAATTGTAGATCGATCATAACAAATGTAGAGTTATAAGCTGCTATATTTTACTTTGTACCGGAACAAGTCAGCCTTTTGCAGTGCAATTATTATGGAGCTATAGATACTAACATTGCAGAATTAGTAGATCCACTAATGACAGAAGCATAGCACTGGTGATGGGGAGGGGGTGTTGTTACCTAGGGCCATTTACATCTTATTCTTATTCAGGGTATCATCAAAGGAAATCCTCTGGCAGCGTTTACCAAAGTCCATAGGAGACAAAACATCTAGACAGGATTAACTGATGTAATCAGCATGAGACCAATGAATACATACATATTGGTATGACATGTGTTTTATGACTATTTTCACAACAAAACAAAATAAATAGCCTTTTCACAAAGAGAGCCAACTATAGCTGCCATATTAAACATTGATTTCAACGTATGAACTGAATGTCAAGTTACATAAAATGTTGTTTTCAATACTCTGCCAGGAACTAGATTATTGAAATGCCTCCAAAATGAGTGAAAAACTAAGATTTTGTTGCTTATGCACTTTAGAAGCAGCCATTTTGGCTTTTGGGCATTAAAAACATTTCATCATTTGATATCACTTCTTCAAGTAGCTGACTCTACAGAGCCGATATGGATAAATATTTAGGAGAGTACCTAATTTTTTTAGCCTTTTTGTGGTCAGTAAAAACACCTAAAAGGTTCTACTAAGGTCTTCTAAACAAGATTTCCTTAATGAGTTCTGCATGATTTCATCTATTCCTTCTCAGCAGTACTCGGAAACCCATAGTCGCTTCTCCACAAGTAGAACCACAAGTAAAGCACAACCAATAGTAATACATATAAATTGTAAATTCCCTCTAACTGTTTTTAGTTTTGGATGATTTTTTTTGTCTAGGTAGTTCATGTGAAAAATCCCTCTGGGTCAAGGTGTATTTCCTTCTTGAAATGGTAACAAGTTACTCCAGGTGCTGACCCTACACTAAGTACTAACCATCTTTATGTAGTAGGCCTTGACACAATGCAGCTTTGTTGACCCATCACACCTTGGGTAGTGGTAAATCAAAGTGACAATGTAGCACAAGGAACTCTGACGCCAGAAGATACAGAGGACATACAATTTTTTATTGAGAATGCAGAAGCAGTACTGAGACTCTCCTTGTAGGTAAAATATCACAGCAGTAGTAGCTAAGTTGCAAAGTATGGTAGAATGATTACAAAGCAAGAGCTGTGCACATATCTCACCGTGAAAAGAACCCATCGGGCCCTAAAACTTCACTGATTATTCACATGTTTTTAGTTTTGGGAAGGGAACGCTTTGTAATTTGTATTTTATCACACTTATTCACTCCTGATGAAGCCCTTTATTTTAGGGTGGAACATGTAGAATTTTGGGGTCTGAGGTTGTATATATTAGTACTTTTATTTATTTATTTTATTGACCGGGGTGTGCTTGGATTTGAATTAAGAATGTTATTTGAGGGAGAGAGAGAGTAGATCCATAATTTGAATGTAAAAAATGAGTAAAAGCAGATAGAACTGGTTACTTCTTTAGAAAGTATTTTACAGTCCTCTTTACACCTCATTATTCCCAGCATTTACCTTTAGGTGTGGTATTTATATAGTTTATTTTTTCATTATCTTTTTGGTATACATTTTTAATTTTGCTTCAATAAATGTAAAGTTTTTAGGACCCAGTGGGTTCTGTGTGCAGTGAGATATGCGCACAGCTCTCGTTTCTTTTTTTTTTTTTCCAAAATATATTTATTATACAAATTTTTAACTTTCTCCCACTGTACAACACAAGATTACACATTACATGTAAAAGCTTTACAACATTTAAATAAACAATTATACACATATACACATTGTCTCAAAATGATAGTTCCTAGCCTACTACTGGCTGTACTGCCTTTCTGTTATTGTGCATTCCACCCTTTCTAGGAAGTTTTACTTCTCGAAATATTACCTCCCTTCTACCCCTTTTACTACTCTTCCTTTCTTTATATTTTTAATTGGGGGATATAGGGCTCTTTGATGAGGTAAGGTTACTTATGTAGAAATCTGGAAAATCTTATGGGGGAAACCTGGGGGCAGAGACATGTGAGAAGAGGGGGTGCAGGGAGGGAGAGAGGACAGAGGGAGAGAGAGGGGAGAAAAAAAAAAAGAAACAATTTTCCTTCTCTCTTTCTCTTTAGAGGGAGTTGTGTAATAAAAATTGTTTATTTAAGGTGTAGGGGGTACAAAATACCCTTTAATATAGATCCAAAGGATCCTAAGTGATGTGAGGAAGAAAGAGGAAAAAAAAAAAAAATTCCTTCTCTCTTTCTCTTTAAAGGGGGTTGAGTAATTAAAATTGTTTATTAAAGTGTAGGGGGTACTAAATACCCTTTAATTTAGATCCGAGGGGTCTCCGAGGGGTCTCCTCTCCCACCCTCTCCCTCCCCTCTCCCCCCCCAATACCAAGTTCAATATATAAGAAAAAGTGTGTACATGTTCAAAGTGACAGAAGAAAAAAAAATAAAAATTCCCTTCTCTCTTCCTTTTTAAAGGGAGTTGTGAAATAGATTGTTTATTAAGGTATAGGGGATATAAGATATCCTTTAATTATTAGATCCAAGGGATCCTAGTGATGTGAGAAAAAAAAAAAAAAAGGAGGGGGAAAGAGAGAATTATGTGAAAATGAAGATAGGATGGGTGAAGATAAAAAAGGAAAAAAAAAAAAAAAAAGGGGACAGAAGAGAGCCATGTCGTTCTCCCTCTTCCCCCGTCCTCCCCCCACCCCCCCACACTCCCCCTCTCCGACCCCCGACCTCCCCAACAGAGTTCCATTACTCCGTATTACCCCCCACTAGGTTACCTGTTCCCTAAATTCTCTCCATTTCTTCCAGATACGCTCAAATTCTGGCCTACCCTCATTCTGGTTCGATAATAATTCCTCCATCTTGCAGATTTTATCTAATTCTCTTATCCAGTCTCCTATTGAGGGGACCTCCTTTTCCCTCCATCTCCTAGGTATTAGAGCTTTGGCCCCGTTTAGGAAAAATGGGATCAGAGATCTTTTATATTTTTTCCTGGCTACTTCAGTTCCGTGAAAAAGGCAGTGCCAGGGGTCAAATTTCACCTCTTGTCCACTTATCTTCTTAATCATTTCTAAAATCTCGATCCAAAACCCCTGTATCAAAGAGCATTGCCACCAAATATGGGCATGTGTGCCCTCTATTCCACAACCTCTCCAACAGAGAGGCGATGTATCAGTATAGATTTTATTCAACTTAGTTGGAACATAGTACCATTTCATGAGCAGTTTATAATTCATTTCTTTCATTTTTGAATCAGTGGATGAGTTGTAGACGAAATCTAATACCTGTCTTTTCTTGTCATCTGAGATGTTTTGGTTCAATTCCTTTTCCCATCCTCCTAGTGCTTTTAGTAGGCCTGGTTCTCTCATGGAAATCAACATTTTGTAAATATTTGATATCCCTTGTCCTCTTTTCCCCCCCTGCACTATACGTTTTCCCCAGGGGTTTAGTTCCTTCATGCCTCGCAGGGGTCTCTGAAGGGTGCCTACAAAATGTTGGACCTGCCTGTATCTCCATTCTTTCCCGAGAGAAGATCCGTACATTTCTCGTAGATCCTCTAAGGAGCCTAGTCGGTTACCCTTCATCACGTCCCTCAATTTTAATGTATCCGAAGATGTCCATCGCAGGTATTCCCCCCCCGCCTTACCAGGGGGGAAATAGTCTGTGCCCGTAAGGGGTATCAACGGACTATTATAGGACCATTTTCCTTCTTTGCAGATTACATCCCAGATTCTATAGGTTTCTCTTGTCATCAACGGACTATCCTGGGTTATGTTTCTGTGGCGTTTTGGTATCCATATTCTCTTCCCCAGGTCTTTTTTACTTAAACTCTCCTCAACTTCTACCCATTTTTTCTTTTGAGCTCCCTCCTGTAACCATTCAGCTATTCTCCTTAGTACTGTAGCTCTATAATAACTTTTAAAGTCAGGAAAAGATATTCCCCCCTCGCGGCTAGGTCTAATTAAATTCACTGCCGATATTCGGGCTTTTCTTTCCTTCCATATGAACCTCCTTACTATTTTCCCCAGAATTTTAAAGAAAGCCTCTGGTATTTTTATGGGAAGGGTTTGGAAGATATAAAGTATTTTAGGCAGTATCATCATTTTTATTATATTTGTTCTACCCCACCAGGAAACTTTCTCTACATGATACCCCTTCAGATCTAATTTTATCTTGTTCAACAAGGGGATATAGTTATCTTCATAAATATATCTTTCCTTGTTTGACAGGTATATTCCCAAGTATTTCATCTTCCTCTGCTTCCATGTGAAAGGATAGAGAGCGCCAAGATCTCTGCGTTCCTCCCATCCCAATGAAACACATAGTGCCTCAGTTTTTTCTTTATTAATCTTTAAGTTTGAAATCTCACCATAATTCTCATATTCAGTTATGATCTTTGGTAATGTCTGCCTTGGGTTGGATGCATATAACAACATGTCGTCAGCAAACGCAGAGATCTTGTGCTCCCCTCCTCCTACTCTTATCCCTTCTATCGCCTGATTGTTTCTTATTGTTGACAACAATGGTTCAAGGGATAAAACAAAAAGGAGGGGTGAAAGGATCCCTGTCGGGTCCCATTAAATAGAAAGAATTTCTCTGAAAGACTCCCGTTTACCCATACCTGAGCTGAGGGTTTTGAATACAGTGCACCTATCCATTTAAGCATATTAGGGCCCAGTCCTACCTGCTTCAGTGTAGCTGACATAAATTCCCAATCTTGCCTATCAAAGGCTTTTTCAGCATCTAGAGATAGGAAAACTACTGGCTCTTTGTTCTTTTTAGCTTTCTGTATCAGGAACAATACCCTTAAAACGTTGTCTCTAGTCTCTCTTTCTGGTACAAATCCTGCCTGATCATTATCGATCAAGGCCGGCATGAGTGGTTTTAATCTTTCCGCTAGGATTTTTGCATATATTTTCATATCGACATTGATCAGGGAGATGGGTCTATAGCTAGCGCATAGTGACGGATCTTTATCTTCCTTAGCTATTAATGTAATATGTGCGCCTAATGCTTCTTCACGCATTTTCATGCCTCCCCTTATGGAGTTTATATATCCCTGAAAAAAGGGGGAGATAATTTCCCCAAATCTTTTATAATAAAGAGAGGTGTACCCATCGGGCCCTGGGCTTTTCCCCATTTTAATACCTTTAATTACTTGCTTAATTTCTTCTATAGATATATCCTTCTCCAGGTTAACTGTTATTTCCTCAGGTAATACCGGGATTCCAGCTCTATCTAAATACTGTTTAATTTTTCTACTTTTGTTCTGCGTCTCTATTGGCCCAAGATCTTCATTAACCTTATACAATCTTTGATAATACTCTTGGGTTATTCCACCAAGGACATAATGAATAGCTCTCGTTTCTAATCAGAGTTGATTCCAATATAGAGATCTATCCTTAATAGTACTTTTATAATTTGGGCACATTGTTTAAGTTTGTTGAAGTTAGGTGAAGTCATCCCACTGCTAGACACCACAGAAAAAAATATCAGATCCTATAAATGATACCTGATAAACACAGCAGGTGTTGTTTTATTTTCATTTAATCTAGTTGTATCTTTAGGTGTAAAAACTACTTCCTATTTTGAGCAGGAAGTTAAAGTAACAAATTGAGTAAATTGTAAAAGCTGTGAATAATCTACTCAACGGGATTACATAGTAATCATACTACACAGCTGTCAGATGGGAACATACAAGTGGTGTCCTAGAATGTGTTTTACATATTTATGTGTCGGGTCAGTGTGCAATATTAGAATTTGATCTTCTTTGTTCTTGCAAACTCATACAGAGTGGGAGCGAGGTATGTCAGTTCGCTGTATGGCTTAATTTATTAATTCACAAACTAGGCTCTGCATGTGGACGGGGCTAACCAAGACAGAGCTTTAAAGGGAACAGAGGACACAACTTCCCCTTTTAAGTTTTTAATACATAGTAATCAGCAGTTACAATAATGCAGTAGCCTTGCTTCAGAGTTCGGTTCTGTAGAACAAGGCACTTATGTATATTAGAAAGAAGAGAAAGGTTCCCCAGCGGGGTTATTAGGCAGCGGGATCAGTTTCCATATAAAACGATATTTATTGACCGATGGTATCGGATATCACAGTGAGTATGGGTAAATGTTAAACAATATATAAAAAGAGAGGGTACAAAGGTTTCTCAATCCTTGTTGCAGTAGACATAAATATTTATACATATCGTAAAGTTGCAGGGGAATGCACAATGTGGATTCCCGACGCGTTTTGACCGTTCGATCAGTCTCTTCAGGGGGACAGGCATTCTAAAATATAAATGATAGGGGTTTAAAAGTATTACAAAGCATAAAAACATACATCATGGTGGGTCTATCACAATGATATAATTACCGCTAAAACAAGGAATCAAACATGCTGGTCACCGCTGGGTAGCCGGGGGGGGGGGGGGGGCCCTTAGGCTTCCTCCATCCTCCCCAAGGGTGGCCCATCCTCGAGGGCCTACAAGGAGCCAGAATGTGGACACCCTGGAGGTGGAGGAGTCGGCACCTGCAATAGACACCCATAGAATTGTGTATGATTAGGAAGGATTAGATAAATCCATTCAACATAGCTGCCAAAGTGACAGCATATGTCAGGGATCCAGCCCTGTTTACCGATCTCCGCACATGCGCAGTAGAGCCGCGCTCCAGCGTGTACCCGTGCGGGAAAGGCGCGCGCATGCACGGTCCGGCGGCGTGCGCGCACACGGGCGCGCATCCCCCCGGAACCAATCGGAGGCCTGACCAGGCTATTTAAGCCAGCTCCTGTCTCACGGCGGGTTGCTGGTTTGTCTTCAGCTTGTGATTGGACTCTCTGCCGCTTTACCTGAACCACTGACCCGGACTTCCGTACGACTCTGCTCTCTCCCTGAAGTTGACCTTGGCTCTTGTTCCTGGATACGCTGTCTTCTCCACCCCCCGACCTCTGGCTTGGCTTTGAAATTGTTGCTCTCTAACCCCTGAACCTCGGCTTGCTTCCCGGACCCGTCTTCAGTCTCACCCGCTTGCACCTGCACAGTACCACTTAGCTACCACTGCTGCTCAGCACAGTCTCTACTACCTGCCCTGCACCTGTCCTGTGCCTCCTAGGCTGCCTGCTCTGCCCACCAGTAGGGGCTCCAGTTCAAGTCTTCACCAGAATGCCAGCTACCAACCTGGACCTCGCTGGCGCCGGTGCCTCATGGGGCCTACCTGCCCTGTCCCAACTCCAGGGGACGGTGTGCGCCGGGTCGCAATGGTGGGCCACCCTCGGCATCTCGGCTTCGGTAAGTACGCAGTCTGACAGCATAGCAGTATATATGGTATTAAGGGGACTAAAGGCAGTTGCTAAGTGCCAATATAAAATGGATGTCAGGGCAACTTGTAAAGTCCATTAAAGTTATTCAGTAAGTAAGGAGTATGCAATAATATAAAGCAGTAGTGAGCTGGGTACGGTGTGAAAGGGGTTGGTGGTGTGATTGGTAGGAGAAGTAAATAAATGATCACCATTAAGGGCAATCCAATGTGAAAAATGTGGAAAGATGTATGCATGATTTGAAGGAAGTGAGTATATGGTGTGAACACCTGTGTGTATTAAAGTGATGGAGGTGAAGTGGTATGAAAAAATATATGTGAAAAAAATATATATGAAAAAAGTGAAAAAAATGTAGTGGTAGTGGGATAGGTAAAAATAAGTAATAAAGTGCTATAAAGTTATATAGATAAATGGTTACCTGATGCAATAATAGGTAGAAATATTCTGTGTGACAGGTAAGGAAATCCTGCCCGCTGGTATGCATGGTAGGTGAGGACAAAGTGCCGAGAGATAATGAGTGCAGTAACATCTGATCTGGCCTGTGTGGAATCAGATAATGACTCCACACAGACCTACCATTTTATAGAGTCCAATGGGTGTGGCGATTAGGATGATCGCACACAGGTGCCGTGAGTCTCCTAACCACCAAAGGAGTGAGAGTCCCAGCCGTTAATGGAGAAGACGGCTCACTGGTGGCTCCCCCGACGTCCCAAAGGGCCAGACAGCCCCGGCAAAAAGCCATCCTCTCCGCCGCAAATCGCGTGATGTCATGACGCCGTGCGCGCACGTGCACTGCGTCAAACAGTCCAGAGGGGATTGGGGGGACGCCGCCGGCAGGGTAAATCTGACAATGGCTGTCCAGGGATCCCCTTGGACACCATGCGAGTGGAAATGGGGGGACATAGGCAGTCCCCCCAACCCTGCCGGGAAGCCCTGAAGGACAGAGCCACATCCATATCGGAAGGGACAGAGGCAGCCTGACCCCGACGGGGGCGCCAAACGGTGACAATACACAGTATGCATGTATGGCAGTGGCCATCATAGACACCATAATCACTTTGACAAATACATCGTAACAGAAACTGATTGAATTGTAATACATTTTTGCATACAGCCGTGTGTGACTATCATGGCTAAACCTCATGCCAAAGTTTGTATATGGTTGAATTGGGACAGATATTGGGTATAGTATCTGAACATATTGCACAATGGAGTCTGTAGTATATTATGTATATTAGTTCTAAGGCAGAAGAGTATTGCAGGACTTACATACAAGAGGTTGCTTGAGGCATACTTGCTTAAATATGTACCCCGTAAGGCTTCTCCCACGGTCCTAACAGAGAAGTGCACAGAAATGTGGCACACTGGTAAGTGTAATTTCCTGGAGCACAGAGAAGGGTATCCAGGAAGGCCCCTAAACTGTCCCTGATCATTAGGAACCTGTCCTGAATGCTAAACCTAACTTTCACTCACGAGTGAGTCTCTGTACCTAACTAAACATTCTCATACTGAGGGCGCACAAAAATGACACAGCAGGAGCTATATATAACCCTTCTGTTTCAGATCAATTCTCATTAGAAGTCTGTGTCCAGTCAGACAAAGGCTCTTCCAAGGTAGTGTCCAGAGTCTATGGCAGAGGACACATTTTGGTATGCTTGGATCCTCCCCTGGACAGAACAAAAGGAGAGCAGGGCAAAGCATTACAAACAGTGAGAGGAAATCCCTCCAAAGTTATGGAAACTCTAGTTGTCACCAGGGTAACTAAAACTACGGTAGTGTCCCCATTGTAAGTTTTCTCGTCCATTCCTGTTCTTGTGACAACTCAAAATGTGTCTTTTTTACTTGGTGATAACATTAAATGGGACAGTTAGAGAGGATGAATGTCCCTACTGGGGGCACGGAAGGCAATTAAAACCTTTAAACCTAACACTATATCAAAAACTAAAAATACATAAATCTCTTTAGTTGTACTTTAACCACTTAACCCCCGGATCAAAATGCAGCTAAAGGACCAGGCCCCTTTTTGCAAATTTGCACTGCGCTTTAACTGACAATTGCGCGGTCGTGCGACGTGGCTCCCAAACAAAATTGGCGTCCTTTTTTTCCCACAAATAGAGATTTATTTTGGTGGTATTTGATCATTTGATTTATTTTTTGCGCTATAAACAAAAATAGAGCGACAATTTTGAAGAAAATGCAATGTTTTTTACTTTTTTATCCCCCAAAAATATATACATTTTTTTCTCAGTTTAGGCCGATACGTATTCTTCTACCTATTTTTGGTAAAAAATATCGCAATAAGTGTTTATCGGTTGATTTGCGCAAAATTTATAGCGTTTACAAAATAAGGGATAGTTTTATTGCTTTTTTTTTTTACTACTAATGGCGGCGATTAGTGATTTTTTTTCGTGACTGCGACATTATGGCGGACACTTTGGACAATTTTGACACATTTTTGGGGCAATTGTCATTTTCACAGCAAAAAATGCATTTAAATTGCATTGTTTAGTGTGGAAATGAAAGTTGCAGTTTGGAAGTTAACCACAAGGGGGCGCTGTAGGGGTTATGTGTTCCCTGTGTGTGTTTACAACTGTGTGGCTCTAGGTGTGACATCATCGATCGCGTCCCCCCTATAAAAGGGATGATGCGATCGATGCTGCCGCCACAGTGTTTACACACGGCTCTCCCTGTTCTTCAGCTCCGGGAACCGATCGCCACACTCCACGGCTGGGTAGTAGTACAGGACGTACCTGTACCTTGATCTGCCCAGCCATGCCATTCTGCCGATGTATATGTGCAGGAGGCGGTCCTTAAGTGGTTAAGTAAGAATGTTTGTACCAAACGTAGAAGAGGGTGAGAGAGGTAGAAAAAGAGAGAAACAGCCTGAGGAACAGCGCTGGAAATTGAAGTAAGAGTCAAAGAAACAGAGAAAGCAAGAATTATTGTGGGTGTGACTATGCAATGACACAACACTCTAGCTGCCCTGTAATTCTATAATCAGAACAGGATTGTTACAATGAAGCAGTATTTTCTACGTCATCATTACTCTTAGGCCTTGTACACACAAGTGAATAAATCCGCTGAACATGGTCCGACGGACCATTTCAGCTGAAAAATCCGGTCGTGTGTAGGGGCAAACGGACCGTTCTGGCCGGATTCCTCCGGCGGAAAATTTCCAGAGCATGCTTTGGAATTTTTCCGCCGGAGAACTGTCCGTCAGATATGTCCGCTGGTTAGTACGGCAAACCAGCGGACATATCTGCCCGCACATGCGTCGTATCCTGTGAATGGATCCGACGCATGCGCGCGGAAGTTTTTACTTCCTGGTGCGGTGACGTGGCGGTCACGTGGCGGCGTCAACGTCACCGCCGCGTCACCGCGCTGTCGGCGGGGAATTTGATCCGATGGTGTGTACAGCCATCGGATCAAAGCAATCCGGCGGACAGATCCGATGGGAACGGTCCGTCGGACCGTTCCCATCGGATCTATTCCCTCGTGTGTACAAGGCCTTAGGCCGCGTACACCGATCTGTTTACACCGATCGTGTGTACGCGGCCTTAAACTTCTGTCAATGCTGTTCTGCTAAGAAACTGCTATGGAGTGGAATTAAAGTGGGTCTATGATCAAATGTTAACATAAAGCTTGGTTTTCATGGATGAATACATGTTCCTCAGCTCCTGTGAAGGATATGTAACAAAAATAATAGAAATATTTTACCTTCCTTATAACTTGGCTTATGTTGGAGATGACGTTGAGTTGCTTATGTCTTCTAACTAGCTTTTGTTCACATTTACATTAACTTGTATGGAGAAAAAAAAGTTAAGACTCAGCAAATTAACACATGCTATGTTTACTAAAGGGCAAAGCAAACAAATTCAGCTGCTCCTTACCATAACATAAAGTTTCAAGCATTGCATTTCAAATCCTTCCAACCTGATTTACAAGCACGGGGCCAAACAGAAGTCAATACTTTTGTACAGGGCAGTATAGACGGGTGTTTGTCTTCTGACATGCAGTATATTTGTGATCCATTTCGGAAGAATTTTCAATCCATACTTAAATATGGTTTAGGATGTTCACCTAAATTTTATATTAATAATATTAATAAAAATCATAATAATAGTGTTATCACAGGAATTTATACACCGTAATAAAGGTTAGCACTCATCCCGGCTTCTATGGAACAGCCCCTCTGACCTCAGGAAAGAAAGACCCCCGGCATTGTCCTTGGACATGAGGCAGTGCAGTGTAAACATTACAATACACATGTGCCTTGGCCATCCCAAGATGGCATTACTGGAATCTGTAGCAAGTTGTTCATATGCAGCAATACACATGCAGTAGGTCAGTTTTCCTTTTCTAACTTTTGGCTATGAAGTCCAGCAGCACCATTTTCTGGTGGCTGAAGTGCCTATGCAGTGTAAATATTTACCCTGCACTGCCTTGTGGCCTGTGACATGCCTTAGTCTCTGAATCTGCAAAGATCTAGAGGGGCTTCCTTCCTCACACAACCTCTCCTTTGGCCATGGAGGGCTGTCAGAGCTGCATTGACTTGTGAAATGCTGCCTGTGAGTGCATTCTTCTCATGATCATATGTTGTTGTTGATAACTTTAACTCATAAAGGTTGCTTTGTGTCATGTTTTTAAATGTTTGTCCTCTTTAGCGCATGGCCTTCACAATGTGCACTCTGTAGGACTACCTTTGAATGAAAACCCTACTTTAACCCTGCATTACCTGAAAACCCCAAAGGGCAAGTTGCAATTTTTATTTTTTTCCGTACTGACTTCTGCTCTTGGTGCAGAACAATTTGTGTACAACTTACTCTTGACCTTTTGCTTCTCTGCGTTACTTCAGACATTTGCAGTCAATGTGTTACTTACTCCTGACCTCTGTGCTTGGTGCATAACTTTCTCCTAACCACTATGCTTTGTGCGTTACTTACTCCTAACCTCTGTTCTTTGTGTCTTAGGCCCTGTACACACGATCAGTCCAAACTGATAAAAACGGACTGAAGTTCAGTTTCATCGGTTCATCGATGAAGCAGACTGATGGTCTGATGTGCCTACACACCATCAGTTCAAAAACCGATCGTGTCAGAACGCGGTGACGTAAAACAGTGGTCATCAACCCTGTCCTGCAGGGCCCACTAACAGGCCAGGTTTTATGTATTACCTTGGGGAGATGCAGACTAGAATACTGCAATCACTGAGCAGCAAATGATATCACCTGTGATGTATTTCAGTTATCTTGCAAACCTGGCCTGTTAGTGGGCCCTGCAGGACAGGGTTTATGACCACTGACGTAAAACACACAACGTGCTGAAAAAATGAAGTTCAATGCTTCCAAGCATGCGTCGACTATATTCTGAGCATGCCCGGGTTTGGAACTGATGCTTTTGCGTACTAACCATCGGTTTTGACCTATCACTACTCTTTGCTCTGCTTTTCCAGTGCACATTACAGTGCCAAGTGTCAATCAGGCAGCTGGATGACTAGCAACAATATTGTCAGGATCCTTCCAGAGCCTGGTGCGGCTCTACCACGTCAGCCCGCTATCAGCTGATTCTGGGTCATAGTAGAGCAAAAGTAAGTGCACTCCTGTGACCCTCAAGAGAAGTAGGGCCAAAAAAAGCCTGGTCATACTTCTCTTTTAAAGCATGACCCATTAGATTTTCTTCATCTTTATGTGAAAATACCATTTGCACAAACTATTTCTATAAGTAAACTTTTGTAAGCATATACTCTTCTTTATCGTTATTCCAGGATTGGTTATCTTCAAGTCTCTGTATTCAGATCAAGCTTAGCATAAAAAGGTTTCAGCTGCTGTGCGGTCTCACTGTACTGTATTTTTTTCAGTGTGTTGCACAATTCTGAGCAGAATGCCAAATAGTACTAAAGGCCACAGAGATCTTTACAATGGAAAGCAGGCGGGTATGCACAATGTTTACCTTTTATCGTGTTACTTTCTATTTCCCTCATAATGCAATTTACTGTTCAAATCATCTTCAGCTAACTTTCTATCAGTTCTATATTTGCAAAACAAAACACAACGCCTATGAATCTTGCCTTTAGTTTAACAAACATCTGGTTTTAGATGTAAACTCTGCAGCTTTCAGGATTTCATGGAATTTCCTTTTCTCAGAGAATTTACATGGAAGTACCTCCTCTGTGAGAGATGAAGGCATCAGTTATCAGATAGGCTGTGAGATTACAGGTTTCATGATAACCTCGTTCCTTTTGCTTACTTTTTTGTTTCATTACAAAAGTGTTAATTAACTGTATTTTCTGCAGTTCAAAGCATTCACAAGTATTCTCGCTAGTTGTGCTTAGGAGATGTAACTTTTCACTGATTCTCAGACCAGCTCACATACAAAACCGCCTCCCATGGCTTCCAATACCATCTCTATGCCCGACACACAAATTTATCTCTCTACCACTCTGCTCACTCCTTCAGTCTCCTGACGTATCACTAATTAACTAACATACATATCAGCCTACATGCCACACCACTTCCTCAAACTCAATCTATCCAAAAGCGAGCTAATAATATTTCCTCCCCCACGTGCCTCTTCCACTGATCTCTCTGTCAAGATCGATAGCACAACTATCAGCCCATCCCTGCATGCCAAGGTTCCAGATGTAATCCGGGGCTCTGAACTCTCCTTTCGGCCCCACATCCAATTACTGTCCAAATCTTGTCGCCTTAACCTCTGCAACATCTCCAAAATATGCCCCTTCTTTTTACATTAAAGTTTATTGAAGAAATGATAAAGGTTATACAGACATCGAGATTTGCTGTGTTAGTTTTGCGTGTACAAAAACAGCGAGGCATCAATGCCAAAAAATCAACAAAGATAATACCCATATGCATTAAAACTAGTAGGTAGTATGTACTATGCAATGTGGCCAATGACGAAGTCACAGCCCATCATTCCATGAGAATTACAATCCCCTACTATCATGAAACATTTCTAAACATCTTATAAGTAAAGTGAAGCGAATAGAAGAAAGAAGAAGGAAAAGAACAGAGAGAAGTAGCAAGAGAAAAAGAGAAGTACACAATAAGGTAGGATTTAGTGCACAGGATGGGGATCAAAAATATCACCCCATAAAGGAACCGCCGGTGACCGCCCAATCACAACAAATCTTTTGTCACCGAAGAGCAAGTATCTGTCACCCCCCTGGCGTCTAAAACAACCATCAAGAGCATACAGTCATGACCCCCACCGTAGCAGGGGACATAAAGACCAGCACCCATCACCTCAGGCAGATCTCCCAGCCCAAGCCACCAATCATGTTTATGTAGCTCCCCCCATCAGAACTTCATACTCTTTGGAGAATCGGAAAGCAAACCAGGGAGACCAAGTGTCATGGTAACGTTGTACAAGTTCAGCGGACTGTGCTGCAGTATCCTCCATTTCACATACCACAGAAACTCTGTGTAACCAGTATGGTGGGAGTCCGTGTGGATTCACAGCTCCTAAGTTACTCCCTTCTCATTGGCTTACCTTTACATAGTCTATCCCCCCTTCAGTCCATTATGAATGCTGCTGCCAGGCTGAACCATCCTAACAACCGCTCAGTGTCTGCTACTCCTCTGTGTGAATCCTTCCATTGGCTTCCGATCACCCAACATATTAAATTCAAAATACCAACAACAACTTACAAAGCCACCCACAACTCTTCTGCCAGCTACATCACTAACCTGGTCTCTAAATACTGACCTATTTGTTCTCTTTGCTCCTCCCTAGACCTCCTGCTCTCTAGCTCCCTTGTCACCTCTTCCCATGCTCGCCTCCTGGACTTTTCCAGAGCCTCACCCATCCTTTGGAACTCCCCACTCCAATCTGTCTGACTATCTCCTACTCTGCTTGCTTTTAGACAATTCCGGGAAACCCTCCTCTTCAGAGAAGCCTATCCTGCCCACACCTAACAACTGTACTTTTATTTTCTCCAGCAGATCATCCCACAGTTGTTACCTTTTGTATCACTAGATTGTAAGCTCTAAAGAGCAGGGCCCCCTAATTTCTCCGATATAAAATTGTATTGTAACTGTACTGTCTGCCCTCATGTTGTAAAGCGCTGGAAACTGTTGGCACTATATAAATCCTGTATACTACTAATAATAATGATATTGATATTAATAATGTTGTTCTATTATCGCTCGGACTTTACCTCTGAGCAGCAATATGCCACCACAAGCTAGCCCATCCTCCAACCACCCCCTCAACTTGGATACATAGAGGCAAATCATGGATTTTATAGGCACCAATATATATAATACATTTACAAAATATCTTAAAAGCATATAAAAAGTGAATACAGACTTTTACAAACTATAATTAACACAACCAACTCTAACCGCTGGACCAAAGTCAGTAGATGTAACAACCACTGGGAATAAATCTTAGCAGAGTGGAAGCAGAATAGTGTTTTGGAGATGCAAGCTCTACATGTTTCACAATATAACGCTTCTTCAGGAGCTTATCAATATTTTACACGAAATAAATGGAAAAAACACATAAATAAATATACAAATTGTCAAACACAATAAATGCATTTTGTTTTGTAAAAGAAGAACTTATGAGGAAAAAAAAAAAAACATAGATTGAAACTGAGTTCAAGAACCCAAAATTAGAAGCAGGCATGCAACCAGGATAAGAAATGATGTGGGAATACACCCAGTATCCATAGGTTAGAATAAAGCCTGATACCTCAACATGATCTCAGTATCTCTGTAATTATTATTATTGGGCATAAATAACTGATACATACTCATTATTTGATGTTAGTATAATATATCTATTTTTCAATTAACAATGATTATAGATAGGGACATATATGGTCCCTGATATATTGATATATACTATTTATGGATATATCTTTTTCTATACTCCAGACTAAACATCTCAATTTTGAGAGCTTATTACAGGCTATTATTAGCATCCATCTCTTGTGTGTTTGCTGGAATGCTCATACTGAAAAACCTATCCTCGAGCCGTCCGACATATACATACTGACCTATGGTAAGTTATGTTATTTTATAAATATACATCCCAGACACTGGGTGTGGTGATGGTGTGGTGATGGTGTCTGCCTTTTTCCATTTCACTCTACATATGCACTACTCCTATTGAGGTATCAGGCTTTCATCTAACCTGGGTGTTATTATACTGGGTATATTCCCAAATCTTTCCTCGCCCTGGTTGCCTGCCTGCTCCTAGTTTTGGGATTCTCAACTCAGTCTATGTTTTTTTTCTCATAACTTCTTCCTTTACAAAACAAAATGCACATATTGTGTTTGAAGATTTGTATATTTATTTATGTGTTTTTTCCATTTATTCAGTGTAAAATATTGATAGGCTCCTGAAGAAGCGATGTATCGTGAAACATGTAGAGCTTGCATCTCCAAAACGCTATTCTGCTTCCACTCTGCTAATGGATATATAAACTCAGATACTCAAAAATGTCAAATAAAGTAAGTTGATTGTACAAGTTGTTTCCCGTTAATTTGCATTTTATTACACACTTCTTTCTCTGTCTGAAAAGTTTTTTTGGAAATAATCAGCTCTGATTTGCAAGTCTTGCTTTCATAAAATTTGACCTTCTGTTCATTTATATATTCTGCCGTCATGCATTTATTAACATTGTGACATTCTCACCTTTTCTTCTTAGCTTTTCAATGACTATATATATACTGTATATATTTTTTTAGGTACTTATATAGCGCTGTCAATTTACGCAGTGCTTTTACATATACATTGTACATTCACATCAGTGCCTACCCTCAAGGAGCTCACAACCTAAGGTCCCTAACTTTCATTCATAAATACTAGGGCCAATTTGGACAAGATCCGATTAACCAGAGTGATAACTAGTATTTACAATCTTTTTTGTCATTCTAGCATTCTAATTTGTAAAGAAATATTTGTGAACTGGATTGTTTTTCTGGTTGTTTATTCAAATACCTTTGTGGGAAAACCATGAATTATATCACATTACAAGAATGTTTAAATAATAAAATGGTGCGAAAAAGTAGAAGAGATAGCAATCAAAAACTTGAAATGGTCAATGCATGTTTGCATTCCATTTGTCTCTTTTCAAGCAGAGGGGTGTTTGACCTTTTTTTAGAGCCTTTACCTTGCATGTGTAGACCTGTACTTCCCCAGGGCAACAACAGCATGCAAAAGTTCTCTTGGAGTTATCCTAAATACACATCTGTTTATACAAGTGCAGGATCCTTATAAAGACAGGCAAGATCAGACTAGATGTTGTGCAACGCCAGTACATACCATTGAATATTTACAAAAAAAGTAATTGATATTACTTAGGATGCTGACTGAGTACTGGATGTATTGATTCATGTACCATGTACAATAGTATTCTGAAAAATATTTTTGTAAATCCAAGTTTCTGTAGGAGCCTCTGTCTATTAAACACCCTTATGATTTGTTTACCTGTAAAGCTTTCTACGTATAGATTAACCACTTGTCCACCGGGCCTATTTTGGCACTTCTCTCCTTCATGTAAAAATCAAAATTTTTTTGCTAGAAAATTAATCAGAACCCCCAAACATTATGGGCCAGATTCACGTACATTGGCGCATATTTTGACCGGAGTAGCGCACCTCCTTTACGTTAGACCGGCGCAATGTAGAGGCGCAATTACCGTATCCTCGTAGTATTTGTGCAGAAATTTGCGCCGGTGCAACATAATTTCCGAGGCATAAGGTGGAGTAATTCAAATTGGGAAGGACGTGGGCGTCTTCCATTGAAATGAGCCGTGACCCCATGCAAATGAAGGGCTGGCCGGATTGCGAATGCGCACATGAAGCAGACCATGATCAGCACCTCTCTGCGCATGCTCACAACTCGGCACGGCGCAATCAGTGAGATTTGAACTTGGTGAGCTACGCAGAGAGCTTAAATAGACAGAGACAAACGCCCTTCCTTTACATCCATGTGTCTCCCTTCCTATACAGCAAGGTGCTTTTGTTCTGTTGTTTCTTAGCGTTTGTTGGTTTGTGACATGTCTTTGAGATATTTGGTTAATGTTTTGGAGAGTGATTTTTGTCTTTTCTGTGCTGTGTGTTTTTATATATATATATATATATATATATATATATATATATATATATATATATATATATATATATATATATATATATATATATATTTTTTTTTTTTTTTTTTTGCTGGTCATTTTTTTTTTTGCTGGGCATTTTTTTTTCTGTGTGTGAATGATTTTGGAATGTGGGGGTGACATTCCTTCCGGAAAAGGGGTGTCACCCTCATTTGTGGTGGAGCAGGGTTCCCCAGGACCAGGGAGAAGTGATCCCCAGGTCCGTGTGAATCGTGTATGAATGTACAATGACATAATTGGAGCCGTGGCGTGGCGTTGCTGCTCACAAGTGGTGTGCATGCATGCATTCTCATTGTGCCATGATTAATGTGTGTGTTTAACGTGCAAAGATGCCTAATGTGAGCTGTCTCCTGGCTGCTCTTCCCTCAGAAGACGGGGGACCCTTGGTTAGGGGGGGATTGTCTGGTTCGGGGGTCAGGTCATCAGGTATGTCAATCTCCAGGCCATTTCTCACTGCGAGGGCCCTCACCCAGGCTATCCAGGCCAATATGGCATCACTAAGTGCTGGCCTGACCAGAATTGCCGTGGCCTTGGAGGGCAGGCCGCCAGGTGGGCAGAGACCAGGGGCTGCTCCTCCTTCCCCGGATTACCCCCCCCTCCCCATGAGTCTCCCCTGAGAAACTGGGGCCGTGGCCGTGGGCACCCCAGGCGTGGGTCACGCCAGCGGCATTAATTTGGTTTCCCCCCTTTTTTTTTTTTCTGGACTTTTTTTTTTCAGGATATTTTTTTTTTTTTTTTGCTGGTCAATTATTTTTTTTGTGTTGTGAATGATTTCGGAATGTGGGGGTGACATTCCTGCCAGAAAAGGGGTGTCACCCTCATTTGTGGTGGAGAAGGGTTCCCCAGGACCAGGGGGAAGTGATCCCCAGGTCCGTGTGAATGGTGTATGAATGTACAGTGACATAATTGGAGCCGTGGCGTGGCGTTGCTGCTCACAAGTCCAGCATGGTGGGCTTGTGCTAATCCAATTTGATGAGGATGTGATGTGTCTGTGCTAGGGACCACAGTGGTGTGCATGAATGCATTCTCATTGTGCCATGATTAATGTGTGTGTTTAACGTGCAAAGATGCCTAATGTGAGCTGTCTCCTGGCTGCTCTTCCCTCAGAAGACGGGGTAGCCTCGGTTAGGGGGGGATTGTCTGGTTCAGGGGTCAGGTCATCACTTATGTCAATCTCCAGGCCCTTTCTCACTGCGAAGTTGTGCAGCATGCAACATGCACCGATGATCTGGCATACAAAGTTTGGGGAATACAACAGGGTACCATGGGGGTTTCCGCATAGGAGTCATGAGATGGGGTCCCAGTGCATATGCAGAGTCACCTTAAAGGGAAAAAACAGGAGGATGTTAGTAGTGCATGTGCCCCTTGTGATTTCTGCATCATTGGGGGGGGGGGCAGTCATGCCTGCCACCCATGTCACTCACTAACCAGCCAGCTGTCCCCATACATGTTCTGTTCGAATTCCATTTGGATGGGGCTATTATTGTATATGTAGCTGTCATGGGTGGTGTCATGTGTTGGGCTGTTTTTTTTTTTTATATTAGTTACTGAAAATATAAAAGAATATAGTTTACTGTGGATAGATCACTAATAGGTTATAGCATCACATCCCTTGATTCATTGAGAAACAATGACAGACTGAAAAGTCCCATCATTAGATTAATTCCATAATGGCATGAGGGTTGAATCTGAAGATGCGAGACACCTCAGAATCACTCATGCCAAAGAGGTCTATGCGTGTGCGATATATCCTCTCCCGTGCCTCCTCCGTGCCCTCCTCCGTGCCCTCCTCCTTCTAGCTATGAGCAAGGGTGCCCCTGGCATGTTGGCATACAGATTGTTGTCCTGCAAGTGTGGCTGCTCAGCTTGTCCCTAATGTGTTGCTTTAGCTGACATGTAGACGGATTGTCTAATTTAAAGCAAGCTTTTATATTGCCTAATATTAGACAGGAGGTGCAGCTGATGCGCACAGCGCGTAGCCTGCACTGCACCAACTTACTTTTGTGGATCGCCGTAACTTCCTCATTTGCATATTTGCCTAGCAAATCAATGGTGTGTCTAGCGCATTTTTTGCACGCACGATGCGCCGGTCTATCGAAATTACGCCGTTCGTAAAAAAATAGATTTCTGGCGCATATCGTTTTGTGGATATGGCGCAACGATACGCAGGCGCATATTTCCAATTGCGCTGGCACAGCTCCTGATACTCCGGCGTAAGTGCTTTGTGAATCTGGCCCTATATATTTTTTTTAGCAGACACCCTAAGGAATAAAATGGCAGTCATTGCAACTTTTTTTCTTGCACAGTATTTGCGCAATAATTTTTCAAATGCCTTTTTTTGGAGAAAAAAAAACGGTTTCATGAACTAAAAAATAACAACACAGTAAAGTTAGCCCAATTTTTTTGTATAATGTGAAATATGAAGTTACGCCAAGTAAATAGATAGCTAACATGTCACGCTGTGCACTCATGGAATGGTGCCAAACTTTTTTTTACAGGTTACTATTTTCGAGTTACAGAGGAGTGCGAGATAACAGGGACAGGGGCTTTTAAAAAAAATAATTATTATTATTTTTTTTTATTTTACTTAATATTTTTTATTTTTACACTTTTCTTTACATTATTTTTTTGGATCACTTTTATTCCTATTACAAGGAATGTAAACATCCCTTGTAATAGGAATCTGTGTGACAGGTCCTCTTTATGGAGAGATGTGGGGTCAATAGGACCCCACATCTCTCCTCCAGGCTTACAAGCATGAAAGCGGCTTTGTTTATTTCCGGGTATTGGGCGTGACGTCATAACGTCGCGCCCGGTCCTCCGACGGTCATAGAGATGACTGTGACCGTCTGGTCACCAGTCATCTCTATGGATCTGCAGCGAGCGCCGGCTGATTCGCTCTCCGCTCCCCCAATGGCACAGGAGAGCCCGGAGAAGCACCGGATGGCGGCGGGAGGGGAGGGGGACGTCCCCTCCCGCTGCCTATAAGAACGATCAAGCGGCGGTCCATGAAAAATCGTCCGAACAAACTTTCGGAAAAAAGAAAGTTCGGTCGTGATCACAAACGATAGTGCCATCATGTAATGACAGATAAATCATTCAGTGGACATAAATTAAAAAAAAATGTTTTTTTTTTTTTTTACATATACCTAGTGCAGAAATTTCTGACGGGAAACACATTAACCTTCCGATTTATCGCTCGTTCGTCAGAAAATTTCCAAATGTGGCCTTGTTTTTTCGGCTCAAAAACATCCCAACGATTATCGATTTTGTGCCCATTAACTGGCCGAAAAACGAAAGAACTGTCTGAACGAATTTTCATATAGTGTATGGCCAGCATAAGGGGCCCTTTTTTGAATTGATACATGTCCCCTAGGGCAGTACCAGAATCCACATAAACTTTTTATGGCAATCAATTGCATATAAGCCTTTAAAATAAGGACTTTTGATTTTTCATGTGCGAACCGAACCTTGTGGGCTTCATGTGTTAAGAGAAGATAAGTGAGAGAAAGTTCATTAATTGCCTCCCACTCAGCATCCTGATAGCAAAAGTGCAGGGTTCACTTTTCTCTCTGCCATTGTAGTCAGGAGAGGGATTGGTGGGATGGGCAACAGCAGATGTTCCAAGATCCTTGGAGCATAAGGTGAACCTGGGAGCAACGACAGCAGTGACAGTGCTGGGCGCAGGAGCTGCTCTTTTAGGCACATTGATATGGAGTATTTGTGGGGTGGTGCAAGTTGAGTGGGTGCTTTAATTGCATTAAAATTAGAAACACAGTTGCATGGGAATTCATTTTTCCTGAAAGTCATATATCTTTTTGTGCCATTGAGAAGGTAATTAGTTATATATATATGATCTTTTTTTCAACTCAATGATTCTGTTTTAAAAAAAAAATAAAAAAATTCTGATATGTTGATTTTATATCATTGACTTGGATGTTATAAGTTGCACTGAGTAAATACAGCTGGATAAAACAAAAACTGTGCCTGGCCATGCTGCAAATCAACCAAATGTGATGATTTTAAAGGGGGTGATTATTTTCTATACCCCCTCTCTCTCTCTCTCTCTCTCTCTCTCTCTCTCTCTATATATATATATATATATATATATATATATATATATATTCACTGGAACTGGCCAAGCCCAAGCCCTGAAAAACAACCCCACACCATAATCTCCCCTACACCAAATGATTTAGACCAGTGCACAAAAGAAGGTCCATAAAGACATGGATGAGCAAGTTTTTGGGTGGAGGAACTTGACTGATCTGCACAGACTTCTGACCTCAACCTGATAGAACACCTTTGGGATGAATTAGAGCAGAGACTGCAAGCCAGGTCTTCTTGTCCAACATCAGTGCCTGGCCTCACAAATGTGCTTCTGGAAGAACAGTCAAACATTCCCATAGACACACTCCTAAACCCTGTGGACAGCCTTTCCAGAAGCGTTGAAATTGTTATAGCTGCAAAGGGTGAGCCAACTCAATATTGAACCCTACAGACTAAGACAGGGATGCCATTATGTGCATGTAGCGGCAGGAGTTCCAATACTTTTGGTAATATTGTGTGTGTGTGTGTGTACATATATATGTATACAGAAATTCCCACTACCATAAAAAATTGAATGATTCCCCTCTATGCCTATTTTTCTGACAACTGTGATGGATTTCCCATCAGTTTTTATCTCTGGCCCAAGGGCTACCATGACAAATAGAGACGGTGTATCTCCCCAGCAGGGATACAGGCAACAATAAAAAAATAATATAAAATAAACTGACACAGACGCAGGGGTGGACTGACAACTCATGGGGCCCCCGGGCAATAGAAGATTATGAGGCCTGGGCTTACAGATGGCCACCACGCCAGGAGGCAGTGCAGAAGCAGCACAGCTAAAATCTCAAGATTTTCACATCAAAAGCATGTCGGTTTCGGAAACATCAGGGACAAATGTAAAAAAAAAAACACAGATTTTTACATACTGTCTCTAGTTTTATTGAGCCTGGCAACCCTGATGGGGCCCCCTAGTGGCATGGGACCCTCGGGCAGTGCCCGCGAGTCCTAATGGTCAGTCCGCCCCTGCACAGACAGGTTCCAATGCTTCCACATTATCAAAAATAAAAAACATAAAGCTTTAATGCTTTATACATTAAAGCACCAGTAAAAATGAATCAAATATTAATGGAGCAATCTCTGATTCGCAGGCTGGAAGTTTCTGAACACAAATACGAAATGAGAGGAGCTGGTAAAATTATGTATAAATAATTTCTTAAGAATTCAAATTTCCCCCCGCTGTTGCTGATTTTAAAAGGCGAAGGCTGGTGCAATAAATTAGTCGTTTTATTTGAGTAAGCCACAAAACATTTCAGGGAAAAATAAAAGCATATACTTTTAGTATGCACGGTTTATAATGTCTATAATGTTTATAATGTCTTTACATTTGCTACATGTGTCACTTTTGCTTGCTCTTGTTCCAGCTTTCCAATCATAGGCTGGGTTACTTGCCAGGAAACAATCAATGGGATGCTTTGCCAGTAAGTCTTGAGACGTTAATCTCCTGGCTTAAGACCAGCAGTTTGGCCTAGAGAAGGAGACTCTTGTTTATTCTATGGTACAATCTGTGCCTGTGTATTGTTATTTTGCAATAGGCCTAATGTTTTATATCTACTAACCTGTTTATCTTGGTACAAATCAGGGGCAGAACAACATTTGACATTTTTTTTTTTCAAATGCCTGTAAGTAAGCAGAGATTCCATTACAGATGTTTCTGTAAAGATTGTTTTATTGACTTCCATTTAAACATGATTCTGCAATATGTCATATGAATGGCTAAATAACTGCATCTGCTTTATGTTTCAGTGCATTGTTTGCAAGTAGTAATGTTGCCAAATGTGTGGGACCATTGCACAGACAGAAGACATCTTCAGATAAGATTGGGTGTGTGGGTTGGTCATGGCTCCCAACTGTCCCTGATTTAGAGGGACTGTCCCTGATTTGGAACAATGTCCCTCTTTCCTCCTCATTTGTCCTTCATTTTGGTCTGATCTATATAGATGTATATAAAATGCACTTTTTATCTTTCAAAAACTTTATTATAGGCTTATTTATAGGTAAAATTTAAAGATAGAGTTTTACTCAATTCTTTTTTTTAAAGCCCGACTTAGTTTGCGAGTGTTGTCTCGCAAAATGAGCAGGATTCAAGCCTTCTGCGGTGTGCAGTACCACATTTGGCCAGAGGTGCGGGGGGCGCCGGTGACACTAAGGCAGTGTAACTGATCAAATCACCTGTTCAAAATAATGGAAAGCCTGAAAACATGACCTGTTTGGGGGACTTGAGGACTGGAGTTGACAAACATTGCTTTAAAGCACCATAGGCAAATTACTCATTTTGTATTAATAAAAATACTTGAATTCGTGGGAATATTAAACATACTAAATAACTAGCATATTTTAACCATACTATATTTTCATGGGATAAAACAGCATCCTCAGCAGTGTGGTAAAGGTGCAAAAAGGACATTTTATAACAACCCCAATCAGACTCTAGACATATATACAGTAGATGTATAGGATGTAATATCTTACAAAATGTATTTATGGTTTAGTATATAGTAGGTGTTTAGCTGTTCAGTGATGTGTATTGGCACTTTGCACAGATTACTGTGCAGGTTAATGTTTGCTTTCACTACATCAGGTAACAGACACCTTGTTGACTTTACATGACATCACCTCCATGAAAAGTGCAGTTAAGCAATCCTTGCAGTCACATAGCAATGAGTCATGTTCGGCGTAAACAAGTGTCTGCATTGTGCTTTTCAATAATAAGTAACAGCAGGGAACTAGTTACAGCAGGAACACTAGTATTTTCACCTGTAGAACACATATTAAAGAGTCAGTAAACCCCAAATAGTTTTGTTTTTTTATAGTTAGAGAGTTCAACTGTCAGGATCTCATCATCATAATTGACAGTTTGTACCTACCCACTTCTCCCCTTATACTGCTGGATTTGCTGTTGTTAACAGTCCCAGCAGATGTGCTGGCTTACCAGACCTCACATTATGAAGACACCCCCTATCTGCAACACTTGGCCAAACCCTCCAGCTGGTTGCCTCGAGTAGAGAAAGACACGCTGGAACTGGGTTGCTGTGCCACTTCCCAGTCTAGGTGCTCAATGCAGACTCCAATATTTGCGTACATGTACAGATGAAGAGTCCAAGACCCCACACACTATAGCCTCCTGATCCACATCCCCTCCAACTCCTATGTGCACAATAAACACACTCTTACAGGGACCTTTAAATTCTGGGGTTCAGTGAAGGGCTCTAAGTTTAGTCCAAAGGCCTGACGCCTATGTAAAATGATGGCCCAAGCCACATGGAATGTGATACAACTTGAGGGATCCTAAACCACCACTAGGAGAATCAACCTCATTTCAGCTAGCCACTATCAGCTCCTGTTTGGACCAGGTTTGCACTTGGCACTTCCTAGAGCAGAGGGCAACCCGCTAACAGCACTTCAAGCAACGCTGTATCCTAGCTTAGGCCAACAAGGCCCAGGCCTAGGGCAGCACTTTGCAGGGGGGCAGCACGGAAAGAGGCCCTTCCGGCTTGTGCTACACTGTTAGTGTAACACAAGCTGCTTCTTATTTTGACTGTCCTATCAGCCTGGACCACAAACCTTCCTCACTGTGCTATGTATTTTCTGCTGCACCATTGGCATGGCTATATCTTCTTAGGCCGCGTACACACGATCAAATCTATCTGCTGGAAACGGTCAGCTCGACCGTCCCAGCAGACAGATTCAATCGTGTGTACGGGCGAGCCGACGGATTTGGCCAGCCGACAGATTTGAAAGCATGCTTTCAAATCTGTCGGCTGGGAACCCGTCCGCCCGACATGTCTGCTGGTAAGTACGCTAACCAGCAGCCATGTCTTCTCGCACACGCGTCGAATGGTTTCGACGCATGCGCGGAAGTGTTTTACTTCCTGGTGCGGTGACGTGGCGGCGTCAACGTCACCGCCACGTCAGCGCGCCGACTGCCGGCAGGGATTTTGGTTTGATCGTGTGTACACGATCAAACGAATACGTCCCCAGCAGACAGATTTGTTCAAATCGGTCTGTCCGACCGATTTGAACAAATCTGTCTGCTCGTGTGTATGAGGCCTTAGTCCTCTTCATAAAATTATTAGACATTTTTGCTTAAAGTAGAACTATAGGCAAAAATGTTATTTTATTTTTTTGGATAGAGTAAGGGAGGGTTATAGCCCCTGTCAGTTTATTTTTTAGCATCTCTGTCCCATTGCAGGAATTTCCCTTCATTCCCTGCCCCATAGCCAAACAAGAAGTGAGAGGAAATCTATGCAAATTCAGGGAATCCACCCCCCCCCCAGGCCCTAAGAACTAGTGTCTCCACTCAAAAATTTCAGGACAGGTCTTAAACAGAAAGGGGCATGGCCTTGACAGGAAGGGGTGGCTCATATTTAAATCAGGGGGTGCACGAGTTTAGTCAGGCCTAGGGCAGCACGAAACCTAAATACACCACTGACTTTAAGCTGACTTGTCACTCTTGGGAAGCAAAGCCTCTCCCTGAACAGTGCAGCCATGTGGCATTAGCTCCCAGTTACATAGTGGCTGCTGCCCCTTTCGTCTACCATGCACATAAAATGTTGGGCACTTGAGCTAACATGACTACTCAAAAATGACTGCACCAAATCTCAAATTTCAGTGCCAATGATAGGCTGGCTTCCCCAAGATGGCCACCTGGAGAACCTAACATCAGAAACTCAGTCACCAATAGGTTCCTGCCTGCCTGAGGAAGTGACACCATTAGGTTGGCGGACACACTGCAGCATTATACGTGCCTATAACTTGAGTGCCTGAAAGACATAAAGTAAAACTCCAGACAAAACTTTTTTTTTGTTTTTCATAGAATGGGTAAGGCCTCGTACACACGAGGCAACAGATTTGTTCAAAACGGTCTGTCCGACCGATTTAAACAAATCTGTCTGTTTGGATTTTGGTTTGCTCGCGTGTACACACGAGCAAACCAAAATCCCCGCCAGCAGACGGCGCGCTGACGTGTCGGTGACGTGGCGGTGACGTTGACGCCGCCACGTCACCGCACCAGGAAGTAAAACACTTCCACGCATGCGCCGAATCCATTCGGCGGCGGTGCGAGACGACATGTCTGCTGGTAAGTGTACTAACCAGCAGACATGTCGGGCGGACGGATTCCCACCCGATAGATTTCAAAGCATGCTTTGAAATCTGTCGGGTGGCCAAATCCGTCGGCTCACCCGTACACACGATCGAATCTGTCTGCTGGGACGGTCTGGCAGACTGTTTCCAGCAGACAGATTTGATCGTGTGTACGCGGCCTAAGAGTTTGAATTTTATTACATGGTTTTATATCACCAGCTGATACCTTAGTGGGATATTTCCCTTCACTTCCTGTCCTAGTGATCAAATTGTCAGCTGATACGAAATTAGAAAAATGTACAAGGGGGGACACGGATAGCAAAAAAATAAAAAAACAACAGGAGTTCTAGCTTTCCTGCTATTAGAAAACTTTTTTTTTTGCTGTATTCTTATTGCCCAGAAATACACTGCTGATTTTACTGTTCGGTATATACAAAAAAAAAAACTCACAGTACTCTGAACTTAGACTTTTCTAAATGTGACAAATTTAGTAGCTGTGAGCAGCACATGCACGTTTTAGCATATAATCATACATAAGACACACTTGGTTAGCTGCAGTGTAATTTACTTAAGTAAAATTAAGTAGCTATAATGCTGAAGAGGATTAAGGAATATAGGTATATTTGTTGCCATTTTTTTTGCATTTGGAAAGTTTTCTTGTATTTTGAAATCTGACTTTTGGGCCCCATGCAGATTGGGCAATAGGTCCACTGCATGAGTCTCGGGGGCAGTGGTTCTCAACCTAGGGGTCAAATGATGATTTGCCAGGGGTCCCTGAGTTGTTCCTGAAGCCCACACCGCTCTCCCAGCCTTCCGCCAGCACTGCCACTCATCCCATTCCCCCCACCAAGGAGTACGGAATAAAAATAGAGCATACAGTACATGGAAGGGAGAGGAAAAGGGGGGAGGAACAAAGAAAAAGGAAGAGAAAGATTAGGAAAAAGAACAAGAAAGACGGCTAGAGAGAGAGGGATGGGGGGGGGGGGGCAGGAAATTAGAATAGAGAGGAATAAAAGGAGAACAAAGAGAGAGAGAGTGGTACGTCCCAAAATGTACCATAAGGGACAGGGGTCAAGTCCTGGGAAAAAAATGTGTGAACTCCCACCCAAGATCCACTCCACCACCAAAAAAATTAAATGATACGCTCATATGCATAATTACTAAACCGCATGTTTGTTTTTTTTCGATCCATTTTGTTCTGTACCTTAGTAATCCTTTATGTTACTGACCGCTTCCTGTATATGGATTTATTGGGTAGTGTGCAGTTATTCCGTCACTTCCTAGATGCCGCAATGTCTCCTGGGAGCTTTTGTCATTGTCCCCAGGAGATATTGCGGAGGTCTGCCGTGAGTTATCGCGGGATTTAAAAAGAAGCAAGTTCTTTCTAAATCCCGCGATAACATAAAGGATTACTAAGGTTCGCCTGCCCCTGACAGTGACTCAAACTGGGCATCTCCGCTCAGTGAAGGATTGGCTCGGGCGGCTCATCTGCTCTAGTCCTGCAAAGAGAACTGAGTTCCTGCTGTGAAAAAAGTGCAGGAACTCTGTTCCCACGCGTTCCCGCAGGACTTGAGCCCTGATTATGGGTTTTTAATACTGTAGGAGTGGAAGGGACTCGGGGAGCACTAAATGTCTGTGGGTTAGGGGCCCAAATTACGAAAATAATTTTATTGTTAGGGGTCCCCACAACTTGGGAAATTCTATCAAGGGGTTACCGCACTAGAAAGGTTGAGAGCCACTGTTCTGGGGTAATCTAAGGAAAGAGGGCACATGTACACTATCCAGCCCCACTGCCGGCCGCATGTAAAAATATATGAGAGTCTGACAGCTGCTAGGATAAGGCTGGATTGTACACAGAGCTAAACGAATATTTAGGTTAGTATGCCCCCAGGAACAAATGCCCAAAATGCAACCAGTGCATGTTCTGGATATTTGTTCCTAAGGCTTTGCATGCTTTCACTTCCTATAATCAAAATCCGCTGCAGTCATTTCGTTTTTTTTAATTTAGTATGCTCTTCACTGTACTTGACCAGCATCATCTTTGCCTCCAGTGGTCCAGCACCGAACAGCTTAACCATAGGAATAAATTAAAGGAGAAGCAGGGCCAAAGCTCTTTTGGTTCTATTTCTCCTGTGAGTCACAAGAGTTCACTTTGTTCTGCACCCCTGTGCCCCATTTTCAGCTAACAGCAGGCTAAAATGTGTTGGCTGATTTCACTCAGCCTGTCTAGGATCTGAATTGATCCCAGCTTTAATGTCGGGATTGACCCAGATGCCTGGATCAGCAGCTGACTAAGCCTCTCAGTAGGCTGCTGAGACATTGAGGCAGTTTCTCCTGCCCCCTCCACATCCCATCATTCTGACAGTCACTGGCTCTCTGCAAGAATTGAGCAGTCAGAGAACTTTGAGGCGGTGCGGTACAAATGCATCATCAGAGACAGGCTTCATCCAATTTGGTGTCTATAGTTATTTGTTTTTTTCATTTCATATTAGTGGTAGCTGATGCTTCATTTTTTGGGGGCAGCTTCACCCTGCGTCTCCTGCTCCTCGGCAGCCAATACGATCGCTTCTCCTTTCAGCCAATCGGGTCTCAGGACACACTTCCTGATTAGCTGGGAGGAAGATCAGGAAGACAATAGCGAATATTAATTTGCTATTGTCACATAAGTGAGTGGGCTCAGAGCGCAGTGCCCTGCGCTTCTAGCCCACCCTTTTTTTAAGCCAATTAGAGTCTCTGGCTCTAATCATGTTCTTCTAAAAAAAAAATACAAAAAAACTCTGTTGTAATCCATATGTCCGGTGCCCTGCATGTAGATTACGGACCAGCGCATGAATTAGGGGGGCGGTGCCCCTGTGCCCCTTATGAACGGACCGCCACTGATTCCCATACTTCTTTTTTTTAGCTGGGGTGTGCATATGCATTTAAAAAAAGTTGAGGATTATGGTAAGTATTTGAGCAGGTGGGCTGCACTTTAAGCTTTTTCTTCTTCCTATTATGTTACAGTCAAGTGTAAAAATGCAAAAATGAATGATCCATTATAATTTTAAATGTAAAATACTGAAAGAAACCTCCATGGAGTTTTGGAACCTGACCTATTATCAGGTGATGTTGTAATGATACTTTGCTCTGTCTGTTCTCCAGCAGATAGTGTTTGTTACTCACATACTGTAGGTACAGATCACATTGATGACTCATTATGATTATAACACTGTTACAAACAGCAAATGTATCATTGCAGTCACATATGAAATAAAGCACTATAAATAATGTAAACACATGCACTTTGTTGCAGTACTAAACATGAAAAAGGATGTTCATTTGTTTACTAAGTTTGTTCGCATGATTATTAAAGCTGGCCATACACTAGTAGAATTTCGCACCAAAATGTTTTGTTTTTGCAATGTTTGTTTTGAATTTCTAATACTTACTGGGGCCAAATCAATGTTAATTTTTTGACTGTTACACGTTCGGAATTTCCGACAAGAAAAGTTCGATGTGAGCTTTTGGTGGGAAATTCTGACCGTGTGTAGGCCCCATCAGACTTTTTCTGTCGAAATTTCCGACAGCAAAAATTTAAGAGCTGGTTCTCAAATTTCAGATGAGAAAAGTTCTTGTCAGAAATTTTGATCGTCTGTATGCAATTCCGACACGCAAAAACAAACGCATGCTCGGAATCAATTTGACTAATGCTCAGAATCATTGAACTTCATTTTTCTCGGCTCGTTGTGGTTTTGTAAGTCACCGTGTTCTAGACAGTCAGAATTTTTTCGTTTATAATTTTTATTGAAAATTTGCAATAATACAAAATATGGCAAACAATGTCCAGAACAAACGGGTGACAACAAATAACCTTGACCAAGAGTACACGACAGAGCAGGTAATTCAGTTTCAGCAGATACATTCGATTGTGTGTACGCGGCCTCAGGGATCAAGCTGTGCAGGAGGCACATGGGCCATGCCACCTCCAGAACAACAAGCGCTCCAGAGAGAACATCTAAGGCAGGTGTCACTAAATGGTGGACCGCGGTCCGGTTCCGGCCCCCGTGGCCATTCTGCCTGGACCGCAGCCTCCCAAAGTAGTTCTGTGTCCTCGCTCGATCGCCCGAACGCCCGCCTGCCGCCACTATATACATAGCATAGCAGGCACGGAACTTCTCTAATGTCTCCCCCGCCCCCCTCCTCCTCCCCACACTACCTGTCTGATTCACACAAGTCATGAAGCGCGACCGCTCTATGGACAAAGGGCGGGACTTTTTAAGTTACGGAGTGAGTGATTGGTTGATAGGCAGTTCCAGCAATAAATCACTCACTTTTAAAAAAGTCCCGCCCTTTGTCCAGAGCACTTCATGCCTTGTGTGAATCAGGTAGGGTTCTCTGGGGAGAGGGGGAGTGCTGTGCTGTAAAGGACAGGGGTTTAATATCGAGAGAGGACTGTGATTGGGGGGGGGGGTCAGTCTGTAATGAGAGGTCTGTGATGGGGGTCAGTCTGTGTGATGGGTCGGGTCAGTCTGTTATTTGGGGGTCAGTCTGTGTGATGGGTCGGGTCAGTCTGTAATGAGGGGTCTGTGATTTGGGGGGTCAGTCTGTGATGGGCCAGTCTGTGTGATGGGGAGGTCTGTGATGAGTCAGATCAGTCTGTGTGATGGGGGGTCAGTCTGTTATTTGGGGGGTCAGTCTGTGTGATGGGGGGGTATGTCTGTTATTTTGGGGGTCAGTCTGTGTGATGGGGGGTATGTCTGTTATTTGAGGGGTCAGTCTGTGTGATGAGTCGGGTCAGTCTGTAATGAGGGGTCTGTGATTTTGGGGTTCAGTCTGTGATGGGCCAGTCTGTGTGATGGGGAGGTCTGTGATGAGTCAGATCAGTCTGTGTGATGGGGGGTCAGTCTGTTATTTGGGGGGTCAGTCTGTGTGATGGGGGGTCTGTCTGTTATTTGGGGGGTCAGTCTGTGTGATGGGGGGGTTTGTCTGTTATTTGAGGGGTCAGTATGTGTGATGGGTCGGGTCAGTCTGTAATGAGGGGTCTGTGATTTGGGGGGTCAGTCTGTGATGGGCCAGTCTGTGTGATGGGGAGGTCTGTGATGAGTCAGATCAGTTTGTGTGATGGGGGTCAGTCTGTTATTTGGGGGGTCAGTCTGTGTGATGGAGGGTCTGTCTGTTATTTGGGGGTCAGTCTGTGTGATGGGGGGGTCTGTCTGTTATTTGGGGGTCAGTCTGTGTGATGGAGGGTCTGTCTGTTATTTGAGGGGTCAGTCTGTGTGATGGGTCGGGTCAGTCTGTAATGAGGGGTCTGTGATTTGGGGGATCAGTCTGTGATGCAAAATATGTAAAACAGGGGGGGTGCAATCAGCGCAAAAATATAAAGATCAGAAAAAAATAAAAATAATAAGTGTAAAAATGAAAAATACTCAAAGAGTGAATTTCATATGGATGCAAGCTGAACACCAAAAGAACAATCACAAAATTCCTGAAGTAAATATATCAAACAGAGCAGTGCAGCGCAAACCTAAATAGCATAATATTAATATTAAAACGAATATGCTCATACCAGTGAAGACATAATTGAATTAATAACAGTGAAAAAATAAAATAAAATAAAATAAAAAGAAAGTCCACATTTGCAAAGTGCAAACAAATCCTGTGATCAAAACAGTCAGAGTATCTCCACCATGTGACTTGGAAAACCAATATTTCAAATATTTCAAACGTGATCCCTTCACCAGTAAAGATGGGTACTCTCACCTCACACCAAGACCCTTGTTTTACCAAAGGTCTAAAACGCTTAGAACAAATGGCAGGAAATCCAGATGGCTCAAAGATGTGCAATTGTCAGCTGAAGGACCCGGAGATATGCAAGTATCCTCAGTGGCACCAACGAATCAATATGCAAAGAAAAAAGGCCAGATCTAAGAGCTTCCATATAAACCAGGTCTCTTTAATGAGTAAAAAATGTGCAGGGTACTCACATTCAAGTAGAAAATACAGGCATAAAACACCATATCAGGCAGCCCTGCTGAGGAAGTAGTATTACGATACGCGTCCGGGGTCAGGAACCATCCCATGTCACTCCTTGATGTCCCACATCTTCATTTGAGCTGCCTGATATGGTGTTTTATGCCTGTATTTTCTACTTGAATGTGAGTACCCTGCACATTTTTTACTCATTAAAGAGACCTGGTTTATATGGAAGCTCTTAGATCTGGCCTTTTTTCTTTGCATATTGATTCGTTGGTGCCACTGAGGATACTTGCATATCTCCGGGTCCTTCAGCTGACAATTGCACATCTTTGAGCCATCTGGATTTCCTGCCATTTGTTCTAAGCGTTTTAGACCTTTGGTAAAACAAGGGTCTTGGTGTGAGGTGAGAGTACCCATCTTTACTGGTGAAGGGATCACGTTTGAAATATTTGAAATATTGGTTTTCCAAGTCACATGGTGGAGATACTCTGACTGTTTTGATCACAGGATTTGTTTGCACTTTGCAAATGTGGACTTTCTTTTTATTTTATTTTATTTTATTTTTTCACTGTTATTAATTCAATTATGTCTTCTCTGGTATGAGCATATTCGTTTTAATATTAATATTATGCTATCAGTCTGTGATGGGCCAGTCTGTGTGATGGGGAGGTCTGTGATGAGTCAGATCAGTCTGTGTGATGGGTCGGGTCAGTCTGTGTGATGGGTCGGGTCAGTCTGTGTGATGGGTCGGGTCAGTCTGTGTGATGAGTCGGGTCAGTCTGTGTGATGGGTCGGGGTTGTGATGAGGCAGGGAGGATGTGACATGAGGGGGGGCTGAGGACACTGATGTAAAGGGGGTCTGTGATGTTAAGGGGGGGGGGACTGAAGACTGATGTAAAAGGGGGTCTGTGATTTCTGCACAAGAAAAACACAGGTCTCTGCAAGGGCAATAGAAAACAATTGTTTTCTATATGTCCTGTTCACACTTCAACAGCGCCCCTGCGTGCTGAGCAGTGTGGTGCAAAATGCATACTGTTTTTATGCACCGCAACTGAGCTGTGCTGCATAAAAATTAAAGAAATGTATTTTGAGATTTCAATAAAGTTAAAAGAAAAAAAGCACAGAGTGTGATGTGTGTGTGTGTGTCTCGTAAAGGTGTGTGGTGGGGGGCGCTGTGAAGCGGAGGATATCATGTGGAGTCATAGCACCAATATGACATTTGGATCTCCGCTGGAAGAAACATTTTCTGACCGGACCCCCGTGAATTTTAATTCACTACCCCTGATCTAAGGTGTGGTCAGGTAAACAGATAGTTGTGGAGCAGAGGTCTGGAACAGGAGAAGAGAAAGCTCAAGGGTTGTATGAACCTGAGAGCCAGGAAAGAGGAGAAAACTCAAACCCCTCCTGGTTCTAGAGAGCGATGTAGGAGAGACCCACGATACGTAAAATAGATAAAAGAACTTTAACTTAGGAGCAACAACAAAAGTACCCATGGGGGTTTAGGTCTGCATCAAGTGATGGAGTAAATTAACAATTAGAAGAAGAGAATTAGAAAAGCAAAGAGAAGAGAGTGGGGAGAGCAGGAAAGGAAGAGAAGGGTAGGAGAGGAGGAAGTACACAGAAGCATAGAAACTAAGGGGGGGCGTGGGCGAGAGAGTAAAAAAAAAAAACAAGTCTCTTACTTGCATCGGGTGGTACTAGGTACCAGCGGCTCATGACTTTGAGACTCGCTTCCACTAATGAAACATTTAAAATGCCCTTATAAGATCGAGCAAAGTTAAAGTGCCAAGATTCCATATTCCAATCAAGATCAAGGTCCCGGTCCCAACTCTTCTCTTTAAAGATGGGCAAAAACTGGTAGAGACATATCCAAAAAGACTTGCAGCTGTAATTGCAGCAAACGGTGGTTCTACAAAGTATTGACGCAGGGGGCAGAATACAAAAGGCACCTCACACTTTTCACATATTTATTTGTAAGAAAAATTGAAAATCATTTATAATTTTCCTTCCACTTCACAATTATGTGCCCCTTTGTGTTGGTCTATCACATGAAATCCCAATAAAATACATTAAAGTTTTTGATTGTGACATGATGAAATTTGGAAAATTTCAAGGCACTGTATGTAAAATTTTAGTGCATGTCATATCCTGACGGGACTATTGTAACACCTGCAACTGTGGATTATGAATCATCAGACTGGCACTGCTCCAATCTATATAACCTCTGCTCCCTGGCTCATCCCCAAATCTCTTGCCTCTCTAATGCTGCACCTCAGTATGTAATTAACTTTTTGTTTCTTTGCAACGTTACTACCTTATTCAAAATATTCAAGGAACTAAACATACAATATGAAGAACATTCTCTGCCATTTCCCAAGTTCCTCATATCATAAGGAAGTAATGAATAACTGGTTTTGTACTTTGTAAGAAAAATAACACATTTAAACATGCTGACTTTGCTGTGGGTATGTGCTGCCAACTGCATTGGACTCACAAGGGAAGTGTAATTTTTACTACTGCTTTCCTCCTTCTTCGCCCTTCTAAATTTGGACTGTAACCTACATTTTCATGAGTTGCCTTAAAGAGGAAGTAACCCCAATTTTTTTTTTCCTGTAAAAAAAAAAAACCCTGCAAGAAAAAGGCATACGGAGCCATGTGCCCTCGGAGCATCTCCCATTCAGAAAAGCGTCACACTCAGTGCGCCTGTCTGCGGTGTGCATGAGCCGTACACATCGGTGCAGTGTTTTCTGCAAATATCTCCTTAACCGTGTAGGTATTTCTTGCACCTACAGGTAAGCCTTAAAGGGGTTACATAGTTAGTCAGGTTGAAAAAATACACAAGTCCATCCAGTTCAACCATAAAAAAATAAGCAAACAAAATAAAACACAGTACAATCCCATACACCTAACTCCATACCCACAGTTGATCCAGAGGAAGGCAAAAACAAACAAACAGCAGAGCATGATCCAATTTGCTACAGGAGGGAAAAAATTCCTTCCTGATCCCCCGAGAGGCAATCGGATTTACCCCGGATCAACTTTACCTACAAATCTTAGTACTCAGTTATATTATGTACATTTAGGAAATAATCCAGACCTTTCTTAAAGCAACCTACTGAGCTGGCCAGAACCACCTCTGGAGGGAGTCTGTTCCACATTTTCACACCTCTTACTGTGAAGAAACCTTTCCGTATTTGGAGGTGAAATCTCTTTTCCTCCAGACGTAAAGAGTGCCCCCTTGTCCTCAGTGTTGACCTTAAAGTGAATAACTCAACACCAAGTTCACTATATGGACCTCTTATATATTTGTACATGTTGATCATATCCCCCCTTATTCTCCTCTTCTCAAGAGTGAATAAATTCAGTTCTTCTAATCTTTCCTCCATGCCTCTTATCAGTTTGGTTGCCCTTCTCTGCACTTACTCCAGTTCTCTGATATCCTTTTTGAGAACTGGTGCCCAAAACTGGACTGCATATTCCAGATGAGGTCTTACTAATGATTTGTACAGGGGCAAAATGATATCTCTATCTCTGGAGTCCATACCTCTCTTAATACAAGAAAGGACTTTGCTCACTTTGGAAACCGGGCTTACCTGAGTGGAGAAAAAACAGGGCGGTCTCTGCACAGTGTGCGGAGACCGCCCTGTCACCCGACAGCTCAGCGGGGATTTACGGAGCGATCCCCGCTGAGCAAACGGACACACGGAGGCGGATCAATACTGATCCGCCCCGTGTGAAAGGGCCCTTAGGCAGCAGAACAGTGTCTGTCTGGGAGAGTGGGCGGAGCAGACACAGGACAAGAGGAGGGTGAGGAGTAGAAGCAGCTCCTCTCCTCTCACTGGTTGTGCAGGCAGCAAGGGGCGGGGTAAAATGTCAGAGCTGATCTCAAGTTCAACTTTCTCTATCTGGCCCAGCTCATCTCTATCTGGTGCTGTGTTGGTGGTGGGTAAACTGGGCTGTTAGGTAAACTGGAAGTCCCCTCTTGGCCTGCAACCCCTTGGTACACCCCTGGGGAGGCATGACATGTGGCCCGGTATGCCCAATGGCCAGTCCGGGCCTGTCTGTGACAGAGACTTTACCAAGTTTCCGTGTGACATCCTGGCTGCTATGTTAGTAAGAGAGGCCTATCCGGGTGCGCAATGCCTGCTCTGGCTAGAGTGGTGATGAAAGCTGCGTTGCTGGAAGCAGGACTATTTCCAGACAGAAGTTATACACCTGAACCTACTACCTATTACTAGGGTGACCACATTTCCAAACTACCATTCAGGGACACCCCCCTTCCCAAAAATCAGCTTGTGCTGTAACGAATCACAGCACAGTGATTGGACACAAGAGGCGGGATTTATGATTTCTCCAATCACAATCAGGGGGCGGGGCTGAGCTCCTCCAGGCATTCCCAGCCAGGACAAGTACTGTCAGTAAGTAAAGCGGTGATGTGGCAGCCTTTTTTGGGGGCAATAGTTTGGCTTGGGGGTGGCTGTGTCAGTTTCATTCCAGGACACTTTATTGTCCTGGAATGAAGGTGCCCGGGACAGACCTGCAAAATGTGGGACTGTCCCGGGCAATCTGGGACACGTGGTCACAATAGCTATTACCCTTCCACCTCTTCAACTACTTATTTCATCCTTTTACCAAGTTCGGCAAATAAAGAAAAGAAAACGAAGTGTGAACATTGAACTTTTTCTCAACTCTCATCTGACACCCTAAACAGCGAGGAAATAGAGGTAACATTCCGCCCAAAACAAGCCAGCAGCTCCTTTGGGGGTAGTGCTACATATATATATATATATAAAGCCATATAATAAAAGTAAAGCCAGTTCCTCAATTGCTTGCAACGAGAATGAAGGGTGGGCAAGATTTCAATCAGATTTGGTCAGACTTGTGATCTACTTTCTATTATTCTCTTGCCTAAATCTGCTGTTGGCCCTTCTGATGTTATAAATGTCCCAAAATAATGAATTAAAATGTACAGTGAGCCTGTGAATCGTTATATGCCACAGAAAATGAAGAAGCTCTGTAAAAAAAGGATAACATAGCTCAGGTTTACTTCCTGGAATAGTTGTTTATTAACATCCTAGCCATAATACAGCTTGTTGCTCCTCCTGGCTGGTTGGAATGCGGGGAATTCCACTCTAGCACTTCTGACAGACCTGCTCATGCATAGTGTTATAAGGAAGAAGCCTTTTCAAATGAAACACTTTTATAATGGAAATACCACCAATTATAAGACCAATGTGAACAGATGCAAGAACAGATTTTGCATTCTTTTAAATAGTGTCTGACTAAGATTTCAGTTTTGTTGAGAAAAAAACTATTTGTTCCAGGTCAGCAAATTATTTTGTGAAGTTGGCACAGGAAAAACACAGTTAGATGGCTGAGTCTGACCATATGCAGATGTCCAACTTCAGCAGCTTCAGCAATTAATGTAAAAATGCTTTTTTTTCCCATGTTTTGACAATTGTAGTAGAGAAGCATTGCTCTCTTCTTGGTTTCCTACTTATCCAATATTTATAATTGTTATACAGGATTTATATAGCACCACCAGTTTGAGACAGTACAGAAACAATACAGTTCAATGAAAGGGAGTTATGAGCAGGGCAGTCTTTTAGGCAGGGCAAAAGGGAAAGCTGCCCCAGGCCCTGTTATTGTTGTGGGGCCCAAAGCTGCTGCCTCATACTTGCCAACTATCCAAGTTTAAATTTCCTTCTCGCTTGAAGTGCTGTGTCCTGATATCTCAGTGTGAAGTGCTGCTACTAATGCTGCCCAGCTTTGCTCTATTGTTGTGTACAGATGACTCCCCCGCAGACCCTGTATTTACATGTAAATAACTGTCATTCATATGTAAATAACATGAGCATTTTTTATGTAAATAGATGAGGCCGGCAGCATTTAAATAAAGCCGGCATTTATATATATATATCATGCCCCTCTTCAGTAAAGAGATGATGTGTTGTAACCTCTAGCAACCAATCAGTGAGCAGTATTACTGTACAGTAATCTCAAGCAAACAATCAACAAGAAGAAATCATGTGCTGTAACCTTTAGCAACTAATCAGTGAGCCGTAATGTGTGCTGTAACCTCTAGCAACCAGTCATTATGTAGTAATGATATGCTGTAACCTCTGGCAACCAATCACAATCACTGCCTGATCTGATACAGTAAACTGACTTTAAGTCTAGCTGAAATTTATTGTATGTCTCAGAGCAGGTGGAGTGAAAAATTGCATGGGGAGGGGGGCAAGAATTTTTTTGCCCAGGGTCCAATCAACATTAAAGACGGCCCTGGTTAGGAGAGACCTGCTCCTGAGAGATTATAATCTAATAGGGAGGGGAAAGTTGAACAAAAGGTATTAACTGATGGAATAAATAAAATATTCAGTTGTTAGCTGAAGGCAGGGTGGGGTTCCCTAAAGAGATGAGTGTGTAAGCTCTTTGAGGGCAGGAACTGATGTAAATGTGCAATAATATATGTAAAGCGCTGCGTAAATTGACAGCGCTATATACGTACCTGTAATAAATAAAGATGAGTTTTCAGGGATCACCTAAAAGTGGACAGAGTAGGACGTAACTGGATAGGCTTTGGCGAAGTCTTGGAGATGAGCATGGAAGGAGAAGACAAGGGCTCTAGAGAGCAGAAACCTTGGGAGGAGACGATGTTTTGCATGATATATTGAGACAAATGTAGCTGTAGATGTAGCAATTATACTTAATTCCCTGAGAACAGTCAGATAGGATTGTGGGAAGATGTCTATAACCCAGGGGCGGACTGACAACTCATGGGGCCCCGGGCAATAGAAGATTATGGGGCCCCCAGGCTTACAGATGGCCACCAAGCCAGGTGGCAGTACAGAGGCGGGGCAGCTAAAATCTTGGGATTTTTACATCAAAAGCATGTAGGTTTTGGACATATCAGGGACAGATGTAAAAAAAACACAGATTTTTACATACTGACCCTGAATTTAATGAGCCTGGCAACCCTGATGGGGCCCCCTAGTGGCATGGGGCCCTCGGGCAGTGCCCGTGTTCCTCAATGGTCAGTCCGCCCCTGCTATAACCATGAGATTGTTGTGTGATTTGTGATTATGGTGAAGCTGTGATTGTTTGCATCCCTCCCTCTTTTTTTTAAGTGGTTGAAACCCTAGAACAAAAAAAAGAGCTCCTGTTCCCTTATAGTGCATTCAGAAAGTATTCACAGCGCTTTACTTTTTCCAATTTTCTTTATGAAACAGCCTTATTCCAAAATGAATTAAATACCTTATTTTTGCCTCACTTGTCATGTGACTTCTTCAAAGGGATAGCACTTTAACAATTGGCACTTCCTGTTAGGTCGACGTGGCCCCCTCCTTCCTGCACAGCCTTCTGGGGCACATCACTGGTCCCAGAAGACTGAAGGACCATTTACAAAGCACAGAACAGCTTGTGCATGCATTGTGGCAAACAGTCTGTGAAGCTGCTAAGCTTCACTCCAGTTTCACTTAATGAAGATGCCAGCGCCTGCATCTGAAGCCAATTGAAGAATCTGCTCAGGTGAGGACAGCACTGGATCCCTGGACAGGTAAGTGTTGTTATAATAAAAGTCACCAGGTACGGTATTTATTGGTGCTGACTTTTAATTTTGTGGGGGGAACTGGAGCTCCTCTTTTAACAATGCATGTGAATGAGCCCTTAGACATTTTGTAGGCGCTATAACTTTTGCGCAAACCAGTCTCTTGTTGCGTTTTTTTTTTTTTTTACAAAAATACGTCGAAAAATACGTATCGGCCTTAACTGTGAAATTTTTATTTTTTTTTTAAATTGGGATATTTATTATAGCAACAAGTAAAAAATATATATATATATTTTAAATTGTCGCTCTTTTTTTGTTTATAGCGCAAAAAATAAAAAGCGCAGAGGTGATCAAATACCACCAAAATAAAGCTCTATTTGTGGGGAAAAAAGGACGTCAATTTTGTTTGGGAGCCACGTCGCACGACCGCGCAAATGTCAGTTAAAGCAACGCAGTGCCGGAAGCTGAAATTTCGCCTGGGAACGAAGGGGGTTTATGTGACCAGTAAGCAAGTGGTTAATGAAAATACCATCCCTGGTGCGGATTTAAAAAATATACATTTTATGAAACTTCAGCTATAATTTTTGTTTTTCTACATGTTTATGACAGGCTGTTTGTTTAACAATATCCTTTTTATTAGCCCTTCTGTTCAAACTTGAAAAACAAGACTTTTATAGATCTAATGGAACTTCACAAACGTTGAAGCTGGAGCAAGATCTGTCAAATCCAGGCAGATAAGTTCATCCCAATTGGATAGAGCAGTGTGAAAAAATAAATAAAAGCACTGTTCTGTTATTTAACATGCAATGGCTTATTTTTAAGATAGAGTCACTTGTCTTACTAGTTACCATTAGGTTGCCTCCTTATTCCCTGTTGTCAATGACATAGAAAAAAAATACTATTTTTGAAAGCCTTGTTAATAATTCAACTAAAAGGTGTGTTCGCTGTTGAGTTGACTGGCCTTTGGCAATGGATTTTATTTGGGTTTCATCCAGATCTTGAAAATCCTATGATACAGATTAAAACAAACAATTTTTGTCAATGGCTGTTGAACA
This sequence comes from Rana kukunoris, assembly GCA_029574335.1. Taxonomy (NCBI): domain Eukaryota; kingdom Metazoa; phylum Chordata; class Amphibia; order Anura; family Ranidae; genus Rana; species Rana kukunoris. Next base: position 263,512,118 of record CM056050.1, on the reverse strand, counting down.
CATTCCTATAAACAAACATCACCCACAATCAAGATAAAATGTTGTATGAATTCAATCAATGTGTAGACAGAGAAAACAAACTTGATTCACATACATCATTTAGGCATTTGCAGAATATTGTACAGATATCAATAAGATTTTATGGGATCAGGCAGGAATCTCCCCGATAAGGATAGAGAGGGCAATAAAAAACTGACAGAGGCTCAAAACTTTTCCCAGTCTAGAAATTAAAAAAGTTTTGGCTGGAATTGGGCTTTGAACGGTATAATGCCATAGTAAATAAAGTGGGTTAGAACCCCTGTTGGGCCTCTTTGGCTGTCTGTGTCCCCACTGGGGGTGTTTGCCCTCTCTATTTTTCTATTGTCACTTGGACTGCAAATAAAAGAGAATCCAAATATTTGATTTGTCACCAAAACTAAAAATTTTCATGCATGAATGAAATTGTTTCAGTCAAAACTCAGCAGGAACCGGCCAACTTTCGGCACATGTCTACCACTGTCTGTTCACGTCACCGCCACGTCAGCGCGCTGTCTGCCGGCGGGGATTTTGGTTTGATCGTGTGTACACGATCAAACCAATACATCCCAGCAGACAGATCTGTTCAAATCGGTCTGTCCGACCGATTTGATCAGATGTATTTGCTTGTGTGTACGGGGCCTAAGGCTGCGTACACACAATCGGCTCAAACCGATAAGAATAGAATTAAGTCCAGTTTCATCGGTCCAAACCGACCGTGTGTACTGCCCATCGGTCCGTCGTCCGTTGGACAAAAGTTTTAAAACGTGCTTTAAAATCTGACCGAATGACGCCTGACCATCGGTCCAAACCGATGGTTAGTACGCAAAAGCATCGGTCCAAAAACCCGCGCATGCTCAGAATCAAGTCGACGCATGTTTGGAAGCATTGAACTTCGTTTTTTCAGCACGTCGGTGTGTTCTACGTCACCGCGTTCGGACCCGATCAGATTTTGGACTGATGGTGTGTACGCACATCAGACCATCAGGCCACTTCAGCGGTGAACCGATGAAAACGGTCCGTCGGACCATTTTCATCGGTTTGAACCAATCGTGTGTGTGCGGCCTTAAGGTTTGACCTCATATTAGATGGTTTTGGTAAACCTGAAGAGAAAAACCTGCAGGCAAACTGATAGTGTGTATAGGGCTTTACATTAATTTCTTGCTGTGTCTGCAGGACAGAAAGTGAAGCAAATCTCCCAATTGTAACAAAACAAACAAACATGCCAAAGGGTTAAAGGCTCCCGCAAAGCATGGTTCTGCACTTTGCCGGCACTTCGACAGCACTGCCTATTGATTTCAATGAGCCGGGCCGATGTAGGAGTAGTGTATACACTGCTCCTACAGCATCTCAAAGATGCTGCTTGCAGGACTTTTTTGAGCATCTTGCCAGCGCACTACTCCAGTGTGAAAGCCCTCGGGCTTTCACATTTAAGTGAAAGGAGGGGCGCTTTACAGGCACTTTGCAGGCACTATATTTAGCTCTATAGCACCTGTAAAGTGCCTCAGAGTGAAACTATTATTGCTTTTTACTTTATTTAATAACATTAGGAGTGAATTTTACTTTAAGAATTATACTTTTAGTTTCATTATCTTTGGCACAGTGGGGGAGAAATTGTGTTATAAAGGTAATAGCTCACTGAAGCAGTGCCACATCCACTCTATGGGCCAGATTCAGGATGGCGAGCGGTTCTTTAACCACTTTAGCCCCGGACCATATTGCTGTCCAAAGACCAGAGCACTTTTTGCGATTCGGCACTGCGTCGCTTTAACTGACAATTGCGCGGTCGTGCGACGTGGCTCCCAAACAAAATTGGCGTCCTTTTTTTCCCACAAATAGAGGTTTCTTTTGGTGGTATTTGATCATCTCTGCGGTTTTTCATTTTTTGCGCTATAAACAAAAACAGAGCTACTATTTTGAAAAAAATGCAATATTTTTTACTTTTTTCTATAATAAATATCCCCCAAAAATATATAAAAAAAAAATTTTTTTCCTCAGTTTAGGCCGATACGTATTCTTCTACATATTTTTCATAAAAAAAATCGCAATTAGCGTTTATTGATTGGTTTGCGCAAAAGTTATAGCGTTTACAAAATAGGGGGTATTTTTATGGCATTTTTATTATTATTTTTTTTTTTACTAGTAATGGCGGCGATCAACGTTTTTTTTCGGTACTGCGATATTATGGCGGACACTTCGGACACTTTTGACACATTTTTGGGACCAATGGCATTTTTTTAGCGATCAATGCTATAAAAATGCATTGGATTACTATAAAAATGCCATTGGCAGTGAAGGGGTTAACACTAGGGGGCAGGGAAGGGGTTAAGTGTGTTCCTATTTGTGTTCTAACTGTATGGGGGGGGTGGACTTACTAGGGGGAATCACTGATCTTCTGTTCATACATTGTATGAACAGAAAATCAGCGTTTCCCCCGCTGACAGGAACGAGCGCTGTGTGTTTTCACACACAGCTCCCGTTCCCCACTCTGTAACGACCGATCGCGTGTGCCCGGCGGCGATCGTGCCCGCCGGGCACACGCACGGGACCCCCTAGTGGCCGCGAAAGGCGCGACGTAGAGCTACGGGCTCTCGCGCAGGAGTGCCGACCTGCCGCCGTATTACTGTGGCGGATGGTCGGCAAGTGGTTAAGGCGGCGTAAACTATCTCTATTTACGTAGCGCCGGCACAACTTAACTCGCAAGTGCTGTATTCACAAAGCACTTGTGTGTAAAGTTGTGGCGGCGTAGCGTAAATTTACCGGCCTAATTCAAATTCGGCGGGTAGGGGGCGTCTCCTATTTAAATTAGGCGCGTCCACGTGCTGAACGTACTGCGCATGTGTCGACCATAGAAAAATCCCAGTGCGCATCCCCTGAATTATGATGGTGTTTTCGTCGTGAACGTAATCGACGTAAATCCCCATTCACGGACGAGTTACGCAAACGACGTAAACAATTTCAAATTTCCCGCAGTCACAACGTCCATACTTAACATAGGATGCGCCTGCTTTTGGCAGCTTTATCTTTACGCCGGTTAACCCCTTACGGAAACGGCATGCGTCGGGCCGGCGTACGTTCGTGAATTGGCGTATCTCGCTGATTTACATATTCTCGGCGTAAATCAGCGGGAACGCCTCCAGCAGCCATTTTAAACTTGCAGTTAAGATCCGACGGCGTAATACAATTACGCCTGTCAGATCTTTACTGCAAACCAGCGAATCTTGTTTTCTGAATACAGAAAACAGATACGCCGGCGCAAAGTGTGAGTTATGCCGGCATATCACTGATACGCCGGCATAACTCTTTATGAATCTGGCCCTATATTTTTATTTCAGTTTACAGACTCTACTTACGGTAACAGACTGAGTGGAGGTATAAGCAATATGCATCCATTTATGTTTTTCTTTCCCATACAGTACCTGCCGCCGAGAATGTGTTTTCAGCACGCCAGCATCGCGCTGAATCTCGGCGACAGGCTGCCGACATCTCGCACTCGCTGGAATAGTAAAAGTACATTCCAGCGAGCGCGTCATAGAAGCGACGGGGATCCGACGCGGATTCCCGCCAATTCTACACGTGGGCGGAGTTTGTTATGAATCCTGAAGGAGAACTCCCCGCCGGATTTTTAAAGAAAAATCTGGCATGGGTTCCCCCCTCAGGAGCATAACGGGCCCTTAGGTCGGTTACGGGTTGTAAGGAGACCCCCTACGCCGAAAAAACGGCGTGGGGGTCCCCCCACAATCCATAACAGACCCGTATCCAAAGCACGCCGGCCGGCCGGTCAGGAAGGGAGTGGGGGCGAGCGAGCGCCCCCCCCCCTCCTGAGCCGTACCGGGCAGCATGCCCTCAACATGGGGGGGTCAGGTGCTCTGGGGTAGGGGGCGCACTGCGGCCCCCCACCCCAGAGCACCCTGTCCCCATGTTGATGAGGACAGGGCCCCTTCCCGACAACCCTGGCCGTTGGTTGTCGGGGTATGCGGGCGGGAGGCTTATCGGAATCTGGAAGCCCCCTTTAATAAGGGGGCCCCCAGATACCGGCCCCCCACCCTAAGTGAATGAGTATGGGGTACATTGTACCCCTACCCATTCACCTGCAAAACAAAAGTTTAAACACAAATAAACCACACAGTGTATTGAAATATTTTATTAGTTGGCCGCCGGGGGGGGGGGGTGTGTATGATCGCTTTTAGAAAAGCGCCCCCCTCCGGCGGGCTTCTGTGGGGGGGTGGGTGCCGCCGTCTGGTTCTTTTCCGCCGCCGGGGGGGGCGCTTTGATAAAAGCGCCCACCACCCGGCGGGCTTCTTTCGACGTCTTCGGCGGCTGGGGGGTCTTCTCCCACTCTCCGGGGTCTTCTCCCGCTCTCCGGGGGTCTTCTCCGCTCTCCGGGGGTCTTCTCCGCTGTCCGGGGGTCTTCTTCTTCTTCAGGACTCGCCGCCGCTATCTTCGTGTGTTAGCTCAATTACTAGCGGCGGCGGTCCCCTCTTCTGCGACGTCGGCGTCTTCTTCTTCTTCTTCTTCTTCTGCTGTCCAGATGTTGACGCGACGCTTCCTCCCGCTGTTATGCCCGGCGCGCGGCTCGCAGCGAAATATATAGGCCTGTCTTGTGACGTCGCAGTCCCATCATGCTCCGGTAGGTATCACGTGGTACCTACCGGAGCATGATGGGACTGCAACGTCACAAGACAGGCCTATATAATTCGCTGCGAGCCGCGCGCCGGGCATAACAGCGGGAGGAAGCGTCGCGTCAACATCTGGACAGCAGAAGAAGAAGAAGAAGAAGAAGACGCCGACGTCGCAGAAGAGGGGACCGCCGCCGCTAGTAATTGAGCTAACACACGAAGATAGCGGCGGCGAGTCCTGAAGAAGAAGAAGACCCCCGGACAGCGGAGAAGACCCCCGGAGAGCGGAGAAGACCCCGAGAGCGGGAGAAGACCCCGGAGAGTGGGAGAAGACCCCCCAGCCGCCGAAGACGTCGAAAGAAGCCCGCCGGGTGGTGGGCGCTTTTATCAAAGCGCCCCCCCCGGCGGCGGAAAAGAACCAGACGGCGGCACCCACCCCCCCACAGAAGCCCGCCGGAGGGGGGCGCTTTTCTAAAAGCGATCATACACACCCCCCCCCCGGCGGCCAACTAATAAAATATTTCAATACACTGTGTGGTTTATTTGTGTTTAAACTTTTGTTTTGCAGGTGAATGGGTAGGGGTACAATGTACCCCATACTCATTCACTTAGGGTGGGGGCCGGTATCTGGGGGCCCCCTTATTAAAGGGGGCTTCCAGATTCCGATAAGCCTCCCGCCCGCATACCCCGACAACCAACGGCCAGGGTTGTCGGGAAGGGGCCCTGTCCTCATCAACATGGGGACAGGGTGCTCTGGGGTGGGGGGCCGCAGTGCGCCCCCTACCCCAGAGCACCTGACCCCCCCATGTTGAGGGCATGCTGCCCGGTATGGCTCAGGAGGGGGGGGGGCGCTCGCTCGCCCCCACTCCCTTCCTGACCGGCCGGCCGGCGTGCTTTGGATACGGGTCTGTTATGGATTGTGGGGGGACCCCCACGCCGTTTTTTCGGCGTAGGGGGTCTCCTTACAACCCGTAACCGACCTAAGGGCCCGTTATGCTCCTGAGGGGGAACCCATGCCGGATTTTTCTTTAAAAATCCGGCGGGGATTTCTCCTTCAGGATTCATAACAAACTCCGCCCACGTGTAGAATTGGCGGGAATCCGCGTCGGATTCCCGTCGCTTCTATGACGCGCTCGCTCTCCATCGCGGCAAGCCAGCTCGGCGCTGGCTCCCGCGATGGGGCTCGTAGGTGGTCAATCTCGCCGAGAAAGGGAGCGAGATTGACACAATATCCCAGTCACCTACTGTAGCCCGGAACTATTCTTCCTAATTCCATTATTCATGAGGTACTCCCTCTGCATTCCTTTCTATAATTACCTGTTATTATAGTAATGGGTTTGTGGTGCTGTAGTATTATGGGCAATTTGTTTGTTGTTTTGTTTACCTGCTTTTTCCAAAGGTCAAAGGGTACCAGCCCTGTCATTAAACTGTTTAATTTTACTGAAAATCTTTAAAACTGAATTTCAGGTATGGATTTTGATGCGTATTTACATGTAATGTTGTATACGCAATACCCCTGGGGCCCCTGTGGAAGCGTAGAATCACTGCAGTAGTCAGTTCTGCTACAGCGAGCGTGGCTGTCTTTCAAACCCTTTGGAGAGATGTGACCTGTACCTTGTCCAATCAAACAATACTTTGCATTTATTGAGTAAAATGCAATGCATTCTGTGAATGGTGTTTGTATTAAGCAAGCAAACCTTTTGTGTTCACTGGAAAACAAGCATTTGATGAGCTGCTGAAGAGCTGAACAGTGTATTCTGATTGGGGGAGTGGGGGAGTCCTCCCCCGGGCACTGGAGAGCGGGAGAAGAGGCCGGCGAGTCAGAAGAGACCCAGAAGTCGGAAGAAGACCCCCGGGGCTGCCAAATAAATTACTTTAAAAACCTGTGTAGTGTTTCTTTATTGACATTTTTTTCCACCAGGTGAATGGGTAGAGGTACGATGTACCCCATACTCATTTACATAGGGTGGGGGGCCTTATTAAAGGGGGCTCACGGATTCCGATAAGCCCCCCGCCCACAGACCCCGACAGCCAACGACCAGGGTTGTCGGAAAGAGGCCCTGTCCTCATCAAGATGGATTTGTCCATGTCCTCATCAACAGGGTGCTTTGGGGCAGGGGGGAGCAAAGCACCCACCCCCAATGTTGAGGGTATGCGGCCTGATACAGTTCAGGATTGGGCGCTCGTTCGTCCCCACCCCCTTTCCTGACCGGTCGCGCTGCGTGCTCAGATAAGGGTCTGGTACGGATTTTGGGGAAACCCCCACGCTGTTTTTTCGGCGTAGGGGTTCTTGTTAAAATCCATACAAGACCTAATTGCAGCCTCACTGTGACCGCATTGTTGCCTTACTGTGCCCTCATTGTCACCTCACCATCATCGCAGTCTCACTGTGCCAGTCAGTGCGTGGATTACGCATCTCCCGCGAGTGTGAAATATTCGGCCGTGCTGTGACAAAAGTCCTGCCCTCCTCTTAGACCAGCTTGTGTGATAGACAGAACACTGCGTCTATCACACAAGCTGGTCTAGGAGGAGGGCGGGATTTTTGTCACAGTTCGGCTGAACATTTCACACTCGGCTCCGTGACACAGCGGTCTCCCGCTTTGTCGTGACAAGTAGGCAGGAGGAGGGGGGAGGAGAGAGGGGGCAGCGCTGCAGCCAGAGCATAAATGCAGCGCTATCCGCTGGTTAGTTTAGGGATCTACTCTCTCTAATTTGGTCACCCCTCTTAAGCGGCTCGAAACCTCCCTTGCCACACCAGATAAATGTAGGAATATTGTTGTCCCTACTTGGTTGGGCCCACAATAACATACACAACATATGCAATGCAATATAACAATATTGTTACCTTTCTCTCAAGTTGCAGCTCCCAATGAGTAAAACACACCTCACACAGTCAGTATAATAAAAGAAGGGTAACTTTACTTGACATATGGTAGGCAAAGAAATGAAAGGAGGTTTAAACAACAGGTTAAACATATACTGATGGCTAAATCAAAACGACTCTGAAAGGGCCCTTTTCACGAGTCAGCAAAACTGAGAGAAACTTGGAATAAATCAGTAATATTGTTAAACATAGGAACTACTATATGCAGTCTATGCTCGCGAGCTTCCCCTAGTAGGCAGGTAGGCTTCATCTGATCCTGCAGGATGAAGTCTATGTTGAGAACGTTGGTGCACTTATTTAAATTGTAACTTTCGGATGCTATACGTCTTTATCAAAGCAGTGAATAGTACGTAACTCTGTCTGATGAAGTACTATCAGCTTCTAAACTGAGGTAATTACTGAAACTTGGGCAGGTGCCCTCTCACCCAACCACTCAGTCCGCTGGAGGGCCCTCACGGAAAACGTGCCAAACAGTCACTGCTCCACAGCACACGGTCTCCAGATAGAACAGCTCTCCACTGATAAGTCAGTCAGTTGGCAAGTTTCCCCCGGTCTTCTGTAAGTACGAGCCGGAAGCACTTGGGATTGTTCCTCTCCAGATGGTGAGTCTCTGGGTGGATCTACCTCCAGGCTTCAGGCCTAGTTGCTTGGCTGTGGAGCTCTCCCCTGTTCCGCAGAGGGAAGAATGCAGGTCCCAAGAGGCGGAAACAGCTCCTCCCCTTCTTTAAATAGCCTCTCCCATAAGGCTGTGCGGAGGTGTCATGTATTCCGGGAGGGCAAGGTATTGTGGGAAGTGCAGTCCATTCCTAACAAATGTCAATGGAGTCCGTTTCTCCTGGCACTTCTGGTCCCACAATGCACTGCTTTTAAAGGAAAAAACAATCTCATACGTCAACATGACTGGAACTCCGGTGTGGATTTAAAGGTACATTACTATCAGTAGTTCGTGATAGTATGCCCCAGCTACACAAATCAAAGCAGCCCTATGGCACGCAGCCTACCGGGAAATGTCTCGGTATCCCGATAGGCCATTCCCGCCCTGCTTGCACATGATTGGATAATGGAATTCAGCAGAGCTTCTGTTCATTTACTAAGCTCTGGAGCAACTGCTCTTTGCAAAGTGCACAGTCCACTTGCCTTTACTAAAACAACCCCTGAAGTTCTGTTATTAATGTTTTATTAGGATCCTATTCCCTTTTAGCTGACATGTTGTCTAATAAAAATTGTGAATTTTATTGCTGGCGGGGTGAATATATAGGCACCTCAAAAATACTGCATACCATTAATTTTTATATATATGATAATGGTACTGTAAACAGGACAAATGGAGAGGGTGAATCTCCCCAAAGGGGGTACAGACAGAAATAAAGACAGATGTGTTCCTCCATTCTATCAAAAATAAAATAAATGTTTTACCTTTAGTTCCACTTTAAATTGCACTACAATCTAGGCATGTAGACAAGTTACTGAGATATCTGTCATGAATAAAATAACTAGCAGTTTTTCCTAGTGTTAGGCATTTTATTTAGTATGATAGTTATGCACAACAGATTTAGCATTAAATTCCTTGAATATTCCCTCATAAAATATGGGTGCTGCCATAGCTGTAGGATATATTTGCACGTTTTAAATGATCATATTGATTTGATTCGGTTGGCCTCTACTAACATGCACATGCTGTTATATAACCCTTTGGTTTGATATATAAGGAAATAACCGCTAAATGGTTACCTTCTTCATTTTCACCAATCAGATTCATGAGACTGTCAGCATTTTCATGTCTAAGCATGTAAATGAGTTACCCTTTTTCTCTTATTTAACACTTTGCTGAGGATCAGATATCGCTCATTGTGTTGGTTGCTAAAGCAGAACTGGTTATTCAGGCTTTGTTGCCCATTCTGCACCACCCAATTAAATACCTGTACTAACATTCGTGCAAATACACATAATACTTACAGTATGGGTATAATTGTTGTGATATTAAAGACAACACATACTGTACCGCATAAAGCAGCTACACTGCGATTTACAATCCAATGGTAAAAATGGTACTTAAAAGTAAATAGTAGTATTATCTATTGATGCAGTTAATAACCCAACAGTTCACAGCTGTAGTCTGAACATGCTAAAGTTATTTATGACAGGCATCCAAGGCTTAATTCACACTGGCATTCACATAGATACCGGACATTTCCAAATGCATGTTAATGCATGTAATGATTTTATATCATTGTGCATTGTGCATTTACCTGTGTTTAGGAGAATTCAGTTTAGATGTGTGAAAAGGCCTCATTCCCATGGACAAAACTATCCACACGCCTGTGCAAAGGACTGTCCTTGTCTACACAGAATGCAGACAGCGTGCATTAGGGGACACGTATCCATACCTGCGGGGCTGCCAAATTAGGACCAGCATCTCCCTCATTCCAATAGACATGAGAAGGACTGCCTGCATGCGGATGAACGCAACACCTGCACATCCCATGTGGGCAATGACAGCCCTTTTCATGACTCTAGGGATAGGTATACCTGTGTGAATGAGAGCTAAGAAAATAACATTTTGTGCTTCCAGGGGAAAATGACATAATCTGAATGCACCTAAACAAGTAAATATGTGTAAATGCATATAAGAATAAGTACAGTTAAACATAGCATTAACGCCTATGTGTGCATGGACACAGGGGTTGATTTGCTAAAGGCAAATAAACTGTGCACTCTGCAAGAGCTGCTCTAGAGCTGAGTAAATTAGGTAAACCTTCACTTTGCAAAGAATACCCAATCACATGTGTAGCGCCCATGTACTTTGCAGTACTGGTGCTAGTCAAATTTAAATGTAAATCAGAGTATAGTTAGAGTCTGATCCTGATTGTTAGTGGCAAAGTGTGGTCTCTGTCTCAGCTTGGCTGTGCTGTGAGCCATTCTGCTGTGCTAGGGTGTTCTTCCAACCCTGGTGCTGCAGGTGGCAGTAGTGAAGTCAAGGTTTGGGTGCTCTTCCCAGCAGCCAATGGTGAGGGTTTGTCCCTGCTGTGCATGCTGGAGGGGGTATTTATGGGACAGACGCCATTGTTCTGGGTCTTCTTCGTCCAGTGTGGCACCTTCAGGGTGGCCTACCTGGCCGGGGCGTGCGTGCTATGCGGTGTTCCTGGTTCCGGGACCATGTTGGCGTGGAGCATCTGAACCAGCAATGGGGATCCAGTGAGCGGCTGGATGAAGACAAAGAAAAATGGATAGCCGCACTCCAAAACCTGATAGGTGGTCTTTTATTCAATAGACAGCATGTACAAAAATAGGGTCACAGCAGTGGAAACAAGGAACAGCCGACGCCCTTTTGAAGATCCCAAGCTGTGTGCTGTTCGGTGGGGAGTTGGTCTGAGGAGTGCCATTGAGAGGCTGGCGGTCCAATAGGGCTTGGACGAGACCACCGGGGATCACAGGTAGCCGGACACTGCGGGACTGATCACATGTCACTCGGTACCTGGGCGACAAGTTGAAGGAGATCCAGACGTAGCGTATCCAAGAAGGTATATCTCCAAGAATTCCACGCAGAAGGGGCCTGTGGCAGAGGTATCTTCTGAGGCTCTTTGAGAGGGGTCTGTGGCAGAGACTTTCTCCCAAGTTCACCAAGGTGGGTCTGTGGCAGACAGTTATTTCTATAATTGTCCGAGTGATACGCCGGGTGCTAGGTCAGTGAGAGAGGCCTGTCCGGGTGCACTGAACCCACTCCGGTGGGAGTGGTGAAGAAAAGTGTTGCGTTTGGGAGCAGGATTATTTCCCATCATTAGGCCCGAATCTGCTGTCCTTTCTCCTTTCAACTTTACTTTCCACACTGCAAGTTTATTGTTTTTACCCGGATGGGTAATAAAGAGCACAGCAAAAGAGCACCTGTCGTGAACATTTCTTTACTTCTGTTTATGCACATACGCATCACTTACCCCTAGAAAATTCGGAGGAGCCACGAGGTAACATGCCGCCCAAAAATCCAGCAGCTCCAATGAGGGTAATGCTACACATGCAAGGGAAATAAATAAAAAAATGCATTATTGCTTGCACATGATTGGATGATGAAAGTCAGCAGAGCTTTTGTTCATTTGCTAAGCTATGTAGCAACTGCAAACTTTGCAAAGTGCACAGTCTATTTGCCTTTCGTAAATCAACCCCATAGGATTACATGCAGGGGAGCTTAGAGGTAGGAAGAAAAACACCACGTGCCCCTAGGAGCAGCTGTAAAAACGTCCAGTGTGCATGAGGCCTAAGTCACACCCCATTGTCTATTTTAGCAGCAAAAACAACACACACACACACATTAGAAACGAAATCTAAAATGATGGTGGTTCAGTGACAAGCTACTAGTCACCTTAAAGGGTAAGCTCCCCTTTAGAGAAAAAAACTGTAAGGTGAACATGACCCCCCCCAGTTCTGCTGCCGGTGATCTCCCGCTATGAGACCTCGGATAACCGCCTCACTCGCGCCGACCAATCAGAACCCGCGTAGCCTGTCCTGTCACCGCAAGCAAAGAGAAGAGAAAGCCACTGGGATTTCAAATCCCCGAACTGGTAAAGAATGGTTGATCGCCGGACTCCAGGTTAGCGGGACTGGGTTGCGATGGGAAGGGGTCCAATGTAAGTTCACCTTACAGATTTTCTGTAAAGGTGAACTTACACTTTAACTATTATTTTGATCAGATCTCTAGACAGATATAATATGACATTAATTTGCCACTTAAAGGGGTTGTAAAGGCGGAAGTTTTTTTTTTATTCTATTGCATTCTGTGCATTAAGATAAAAAGCCTTCTGTTTGCAGTAGCCCCCCTCAGCCCCCCGAATACAGACTGTGCTCTGTTGCAGAACTGTGTAAATCTCAGGGCTGGATGGACAATAATACCAATACGTTGGTAAGTAAAACAGCTCCATTTTTTCACCTGTGTATTTAATTGTGTACCTGGGTGTCAGGTTTATGGCGTTCATCTAAAATAAAGGACCCTGAATCAGCGATCTTTCTCTAATGTCATTGGACCTAGTCAGCTTTTTTTTGCAGCTTCCGTTTCTGCTCTAGGGCTTCTTTGCACTTTAGGAGTCAATGTCACATGGAACATAACTGCTCTTTCAATCAAGCCACTTATAATTATTTTTATACATTTTCAGTAAAGATTCCTTTTTTGTTGCTAAATTCCCCTGATGACTTGGCAGTCATTCACTTGCCAGTAGAATAGCAGGAGATGTCAGTTGTTTCCAATAGAGCTTTTGTCAGACACACACAGTTAGAGTGCTAGCAGCAATTCCTTAACCTTAATTGCTTCCCCGCTGCATAATCTGTGTTCTGAAAGAAGCTTTGCCATGCACTCTTTTGATACAAGCACTCTGTGGAAGCATTTTTTTATTTTTTTTAAAGAAATAGAGCCAGTTTTATGGTCAAAAGTACAAAAGTATGCCCATGGAGACTTATATACTTACAGACGCCACATATGGATTTTGATAGAACATTGCAAAGCTGTAAAAAGTGTATGCTGGTTGCAGTCCACTGTCAGTACTGTCTTAGTAGTTGAGAATAATTTGAGTTCAGTAAAAAGTTTTTGCGTTTATGCCGATTATCTTTGTGCCTAGTAGATTCTCTAGTAGACTTTCTACAGCTGCTAAATCTTACATATCAAGTATGTTTTGTATAGACCAGGGGCCAGATTCTCAGAGGCGTTACGACGGAGTATCTCAGATACCCCATCGTATCGCCTTTTTTTTTGTCTCGTATCTATGCGAGTGATGCTTAGCATCACTTTTGCATAGATACGCTTCTACATCCGACAAGTGTAATACAATTACACTTTCGGATCGTAGGTGTAATGACAACTCCGGCCACTAGGTGGCCTTTACGTTGTTTTTTCATTTGCATATGCAAATGAAGTAGTACGCCGATTCTCGATTGCTTTTACGCCGCCCCGTCGTCACGTACGTCGTTTACGAACTCGTAAGGTTACCCCAGCTTCTATGTGGAGTAACCTTACGAGGTCCCGTCGGATGCCGTCGTGTCCCGTCAGACGCCATGTTAAGTATGGCGTCGGGTCAGCGTCTGCTTTTTCCGTCGCTTTGGTCGTTTTACTAACTCGTTCGCGAATAGGGACTTGCGTAAATGATGCTCACGTCGTTTTGACGTCGGTTTCAACGACGCTTCCCGACGTGAGCTGGAGCATGCGCACTGGGCTTTTTCCCCGGCCGGCGTGCGACGCGGGGGCGCGCTTAATTTAAATACAAGCCGCCCCATTTGAATTGCGCAGGTTTACGCTTGGCAATTTACGAGACGCCAACGCAAACTACGGAGCAAGTGCTTAGAGAATAAAGCACTTGCTCTAGTACGCAGCGGCGGCGTAGTGTAAATGGCTTACGCTACGCCGCCGCAAATATATGAGAATCTGGCCCCAGGTATATATAATATATAATAATAAAATCCCTGTCTGCATCCCATTGGGGGGATTGGCTTTTACTTCCCATCTTGATGAAAGAAAGTGAGTGGAAAACTATGCCAGGTAAAGGAAATCCTTTCCTAAAGCAGTATTAAACCCAAAAACATATTATATTGCAGATTACAAATCATTAGTTGTGGTGGCTACATCAGTTTTCTCCCCTCTGTTTTCACCATGTGATCTGTCCAGTAACACACTTCTTGTATCAGTGAGGCCCCGTACACACGGCCGAGAACCTCGACAGCCGTCAGATTCGGCGACCAGCCCGTCGGGAAAGGCGACCAGCCATTCATCCCGACGGGCCGTCGAGCAAATAGAGAACCTGCTCTCTATTTGCTCGACGGGTTTCCCGACGGGCTGGGCTCGGCGAATCCGTACACACGGCCAAGGTTCTCGGCAGAATGAGGATCCCAGCGAGGTTCTTGCTGGTTTCTGCGAAGAACCTCGGCCGTGTGTACGAGGCTTCAGACACAACTCTGGAGGAATGAGAACAGGGGGCACTGCAGACAGCAGCATTGTCAGTCTGGGGGGGAGGGGAGTGTTAAATGTATTAGCAGATTTATATACACTAACACACTTAAGCCAAACTCCAGCCCACACTTTATAGTCAGTTACAGCCAATTGCTTTTTTTTTTTCCTTTTGGGATAAAAAATGTACATAAATTTATAAACGCTGATCATTTTGAGCATCCCACTAGTGTTAAGTGGTTTGTCTCATGTACACTGATACATTCTGCTGGAGAGCTTGTGCTGTGAAACGCAACAGTCTTGCTATCTGGATCATCAGACACAAAAAAAAGGAAAATAATGCAGCTATCACATCTAAGAACTGGTAACCAGCAATATAATAAATATATGCTTTTGGGTTTTATAATGCTTTAACCAATGATCAAATAAGAAAAAAGTAAGCGCTGTGAATTTTTTAGCAGCCGACACAAAAAAGGTGAACATACAACCTTCAAACAATCATAACATTGGCATGTGAGAGGCCGTACTTCTCAAAGTTTCGTGCCTGATCTGTACATTGTTCCTCCGCCGGCATCCTCAACCCTGCTCTCTTAGGCTCCCCAGCTGGCTACCAACCTGCTGCACCTTGTGGATCCCCCGCCGGCCCTTTGCACATGGGGGAAGACCTGCAAAGGCCAGACTGAGATAGCAGGCCCAGGCTCCCAAGATGTTGCAACTGTGGCGCCCAGCGCACGTCATGAATGAACAACAAGCCCAAGGATGGGAACAGTAGAAAAGCACTAAAGGCCCATGGTAAAGAGCAATACAGGGACATGCTCTATTATGCCCAAAAATGACAGGGGACGGTTGCAACCGATAGTGGGGAGGCTGCAAATGGTGAGGAGGGTGCAGGCCGCAATACACAGGCAGGGTGGGGACAGGACACAGACAGCATTCCCAGCTACTCTGCAGCAGATGCAGCACATCCTTCCTCTCCACCTCCAGAGGATATACCAGATGAACTGGAGCAACCCACATTAGCAGAGATCCTGTGGGCTGATTATATGTGCAACACCATGAAAGATCAGTTTGGGGGCATCCATGAGGAGGTGTCACTGCTAATCATAACACAAAGGATAGGCAGATCCCTTGAGAAGCATGTGCACGAAACGCGTCAGCCACCTACTTGCTGGCACCATTATCTCTGTGTCCTAGTGGCAGGAGCATTGACTAAATATATCCTGAGTTTTTTGGGGACCACCATCCTATCAGCATACCAGAGCGAGATGTCTTTTTGCTTCGGAGTCTTTGGCAAACTAAGGACTGAATGTTACGGCCACTGGCAGTCATGCCTAGCTTTGGGCTTTGCTGCTAAGCTGGTAAAATTGTCTGTGAACCTGCACCCTTTTCCTTAGCCTGTAATAAGTAGCACTACACCTTTTAGCTATAAGGATTGTAGGTAGCTTGGCTGATTATAGCAAACTTATTTGCTTTCAGGCCGTGTTTGAACTTTCCTTGGTGATTATCTATTGTGGGCGGCTTCATTCAGGATTCAGCAAAAAGCTTTCTAATTGCTGCTGATGTGTGCATGCC
Organism: Rana kukunoris; assembly: GCA_029574335.1. NCBI lineage: Eukaryota > Metazoa > Chordata > Amphibia > Anura > Ranidae > Rana > Rana kukunoris. The sequence goes on along the minus strand of CM056050.1, from coordinate 263,496,109 downwards.
CTATTTCACCATAAGATGAGAGAAAGGCAGTCACAATACAACTCCTTATTACAAATCAAGAAAAAAAAGAAACTGTTGCATGGAAGTACAGACCTCACAGGAGACTGCATTTGCAAAATTAGTATTATATTAGTATATCTCTAAAGAGGAACAGCTTCAATAAAAGGCTTATTTTGAAAGCACTGTGATGCATAGTGAGTCATTTATTTTTCTTTACCAATTATTCCTTATTTAAAGGGGTTGTAAAGGTAATTTGTTTTCCCCTAAATAGCTTCCTTTACCTTAGTGCAGTCCTCCTTCACTTACTTCATCCTTCCATTTTGCTTTTAAATGTCCTTATTTCTTCTGAGAAATCCTCACTTCCTGTTCTTCTGTCTGTAACTCCACACAGTAATGCGAGGCTTTCTTCCTGGTGTGGAGAAAGCCTCTTGAGGGGGGAGGGGGCGAGCAGAAGTGTCAGGTTTGGTAGACTGGATTGTTCAGCCTCTCAACTTTTATAGGATGAAGGAACCCTTGGAAGAACTTTCTAGTCTCAGGAAACCCCTTGCGAAAATCTACTATCAATACCTCACGGTACATTGATGTCATTGTTATTGGGAAGAATATAGAATGCGCCTTATATTTGTGGTCTTTGGGAAGAATCTCATCCTTAGGCTCATTTGCGTGGGGGAATCGACTGGGTCCACCTGTTAGCTTTTCAGGCGGACCCAAGCAGACCCTCCATTATCTTCTATGGAGAGGCATGTGTCCGTTTAGACCCGCTGACATACAATACAATCAGCTAAAAACAGACAGATGGGGATTCCCATTAGTCTGGCAGATCGGATCGGGTGGCAGTCGGGTGTAAACAGAAAAGTGAAATGAAGGGGAAGAGGGAATAACAAAAAAAAAAACACTAACTCCAATAGGGACAAAAAAGAAAGGAATGAAAGGGTATAAGTTTTTTTTTTACCTTAATGCATAGCAGTGGTGGCTTTTTTTTGGGGGGAGGGGCGGCAAACAACCCCCACTATGTCCTCACTTACCCAATCCAGGTCACGGACGGCTTCCCTGGCTTCTTCTCCTGGCCAATACGGTCTTCAGACCCATTTGATGTCCTGATTGGCCTAGGTAGAGAAGCAGGAAGACAATAGTGAATGTTGATTCGCTAATGTCACAAGAGGGTGGGCTTGGGGCGCAGTGCTCTGCGCCCCGAGCCCAACCTTTTTGAAGCTAACTAGAGCCTCAAGCTCTAATCATGTGCTTAACTGAGTCACTTTAGAGCCACTTTAAGATGGCCATACACTATGTGAATGTAATCCAGTTCTTGCTAGACCAGCCCTGTTGTCCCCCTATCATCTGACATCCTTTGACAGAAAAATTGAAGGAGCTAGATGGAAAATTTTCATCTGAACAGCAGCTGCACAAAATTAGATGTAGATGTTATTGGAGTATTCTGCAAACCACCTTCAACAGTAAGCACGGTGGCAGATTCATTTATCTGCGCTGTACAGTGCGAATAGAGGAATCAACCAAATTAAAAATAATCTAACAGTGTATGGCCAGCTTTTGTTTTGCTGCGCCGGATTCATATGATTATTATAGGCAGATCCTTCCAGTTATCTCATTTTGAGGAATTAAAGAAATTGTGGAATATAAAAGAATTAAAAATGTGAAATAAGGTTCCAAAGTGAAATTTAAAAGTAGAACTACGTCAATAGTCTTTAAAGTGGATGTAAACCCAATTCATGAAATTTGAGCTGGGCACATATATCTGCAGTATTTTGTTATCTCTCCTCAAAGTGCTATGTCCTGTAGCTCTCTCCTGAACAGTTCCTCTGTTATCAGCCAGATAACTCCTAACAAATTATCTGATACATCAGATAAAAGCACCCAGAAATTTCTGTCAGGGGAGGTTGCTAAAATAGATTAGCAGGGAGCTGGACCTGTTACAAAACACCTCTGAGGCCTCTATAGGAGTGCGCACAGGGTATGCCAGGTGCCACCCTAATCACCCCATGCATGTGCATTATTGCTCTGTGTACCTGAAAGAAGATGGGAAAGTTCTCCCTCTTACCTGGTCTGCCATAAGAGAAGCGTGTAAACACTTCTCTTTCACTGTGCCAGCAGGAGATCAATGTGCCGGGGGCCTTACAGTATATATGTAGACACACACACATGTATGTTTGCGCTTTAGGGTGCAATAGGCTGCGCACACCTATGGAGGCCTTGTACACATGACTGAGAAACTCGTCGGACGAGACACATTGTTTTCCTCGACGAGTTCCTTGTTAGGCTTGTCGAGAAACTTGACAAGCTGTCTCTTCCGTACACACTGTCAAGACCAAATCTCCTTGTTCTTAAATGCGGTGACATACAACACATAGATGGCAGGGGAAGTTCAATTCCACTGGCAAAACCGTTGGGGCTGCTTTTGCTAATCTCATGTTACTGCGTGTTAAGTAAAAGTTTGGTGAGAGACATTTTCACTTTGTGCTATTTCCATTACAAACATTACTTTTACCGAAGGTGCGCGGGTTTCTAAGCATACACACCAACGTTCCTCGACAGTTTTCTCGATGAAAAGCATACACACAACCGTTTTCCTCTGCAAAAAAGCTCTCCCACCAAGTTTCTTGATGGATTCTGTTGAGTTTCTCGGTCGTGTGTACGCGGCCTGAGAGTCTCTGCCTATGTATAGAAGGGGTGTGTGCCATTCCTCCAATCAGAAATGTTAGCTATCTTGGCTGTATGCCCAGACATCACACTCTGAGTTAACCAGGAAGAGAAGATTTTTTAACATGATCTGAACTTTCTAAACAGTATATAAATGTGAAGACATCAGATATGGATGTGAAACTTATGTGGGGAGATTTGGTTAATCTCTGTGTATCATCTGAGGCTCTTCAATTCACTGGGTGTATGGAGGGTTTACAGACACTTTAAGTAACACCACTTTTGATTAAGTAAGATTAGGCTTGTGTTTATATTTAACCCAAAAATGAACCTATCAAAACTGAAAGTTGGAATATTCTACTACACTCACCTTAGACAAGGCCAGACTGTATCATTGTCCAAGAATTTGAATGCTGAAGTGAGATGAATTAAATGGAAAAACAAGGGGGGTGGTGTCTGCGCTGTGAAAAGTGGGTGAAATCCAAGGGTGGTACGGGAATAAATCCCTGGGCTGGTGAACGTGGGGGAGGGGGGGGAGGGGTGGTGTTTTTAGAACAGAGTGATAGCGTACATAAGTATAGTGTCAATACGTAAACCGTCAAAATGTAGCACAAAAGATAATATTGAATACTAAACAATGGCAAGTGACAAAAAAGGAGTACAAATTCACAAGCAGTAAAATGTACACAATGTGCTGGTCCAAGTAATGTGAAATCAGGGAGAACTACCGCTAGGGGCGCCCCTGAATGTGTAACACAGTGAACAATACAAATAATAATATATAAATCAGGGAAGAAATGCAAAAAAGTCTCTGAAAGTGTTTCCCAAATGTCCCAGAAGACAGGTTCCAAAGATGTCCCAGAAGACAGTTTCTAAAAGATGGAGGAAATGGTGCCGGGAAAGGACGTGGTACAGTGAACACCTCAGGTGGTCCCTAGCCCCTCACCTCACGGCTATGGCACGGATAGCCAAATAAAACCACCTCTGGCAGGGGGAGGAGGAATACACTTCAATGGACAGAAACGACATCAGCACTCAGCAGTAAGGCATGGAGAAGATACAAAGCAAGTAGGATATGGTGTTATGGAAGTGTCATTGTATTATTCACAGCAATCAAACTATCAGAAGCATTACATAATGATGTAATCATGGGATGTAACAGTCTCCTATTACATTTTTTTTCAGTTCAGTTCTTACTTTTGTAGAAATGCAAAACTAAAAAGCCTTTGGTTATGTGTTTATACAGTATGACTGCCCTCAGCTCATTGCGGTGTACACAATTCTGAGGTACTGTACTGTATTTCCTCTGGCAGTTGCTTCTTTTAAAATGGAAAGTAAAAATCAATGTAAATGTCTCAGCTTATGATCAGCTGAGAGCAGCACATCTGAGTACACATCAGCACTAATCCATTTGTCATAAGAGCAATAGCGAAATCCCATATGTATCCTAATTTCCTGACCTTAACCCACAAGGCCAGTATTACAATAAAAGCAGCCACAATCTCCTGACATGACAGACCATTCTATTCCTTTGTGTATGATGACACACACTTCCTGAGTTTATACTTTGTATATTTGCAAAACCTATATAGTGTAATTCTTTGTTAAGAGAAAGTAAAAAATTTAATAAAATCAATATAAAATAAATAGTATGAAATGTCTTCAGGAATTTCTTAAACTCATTATGCTGAGCTGTTTTCGAACTAATCCTCACCATCCACACATGTGCAAATATTTTTCAGATGCAACATCTGGTCTTACAAGGGATTCTAAACCATACCATAGTGAAGCTATCTTAGCCCAAAGATTGTTTTGCCAAATCGTGATCTGAGTAATGCTGTGATCATTTGTTGTTTACAGGAACTTTCTATATCCTGTTTTTTTTCCACATTTAAAACCATATTGTAGCTTTCTTTTTTAATTGTTTTTATTATATCAATTTTTTTTTTATTATTTTTTATTATTACTCGATTCGGAAAAAAAGAAAAACAGACTCACTACAACCATATCTTAACTGCTTGCCGACCAGCCGCCGTCATTTTACTGCGGCAGGTCGGCTCTCCTGGGCGAGAGCCCGTAGCTCTACATCAGCTACTTTTGCGGCCACTAGGGCTCGCCTCTGAGTCGGGCCGCCGGGCACACGCGATCGCTCGGTACAGAGCGAGGACCGGGAGCTGTGTGTGTAAACACACAGCTCCCGATCCTGTCAGCGGGGGAAATGCTGATCTTCTGTTCATACAATGTATGAACAGAAGATCAGTGATTTCCCCTAGTGAGGCCACCCCCCCCCCCCATACAGTTAGAACACACCCAGGAACACACTTAACCCCCTTCCCTGCCCCCTAGTGTTAACCCCTTCACTGCCAATGGCAATTTTATAGAAATCCAATGCATTTTTATAGCACTGATCGCTATAAAAATGCCAATGGTCCCAAAAATGTGTCAAAAGTGTCCGAAGTGTTCGCCATAATGTCGCAGTACTGAAAAAAAAACGCTGATCGCCACCATCACGAGTAAAAAAAAAAATATTAATAAAAATGCCATAAAACTACCCCCTATTTTGTAAACGCTATAACTTTTGCACAAACCAATCAGTAAACGCTAATTGCGATTTTTTTTGCGAAAAATATGTAGAAGAATACGTATCGGCCTAAACTGAGGAAAAAAAATGTTTTTTTTATATATTTTTGGGGGATATTTATTATAGCAAAATGTAAAAAATATTGCATTTTTTTCAAAATTGTCGCTCTATTTTTGTTTATAGCACAAAACATAAAAACCGCAGAGATGATCAAATATCACCAAGAGAAAGCTCTATTTGTGGAAAAAAAAGGACGCCAAATTTGTTTGGGAGCCACGTCGCACGACTGCGCAATTGTCAGTTAAAGCAACGCAGTGGCGAATCACAAAAAGTGCTCTGGTCATTGGGCAGCAATATGGTCCGGGGGTTAAGTGGTTAAACATTATATCGGGAGTCCCCCTTGGAAAAATGTAGGGGCGAATCCCATTATGGTATACTCAGGATAAGGTAAAAAAAATATATAAAATGAGAAAACAAAAAAAGAGAAAAAAGACAACTAACAAGACAAACGACACCAAACTAACACCTTGCAGATTAGGATAACTGAATTACATTAAGCAGTACCTATATAGCATATACAATTGCTACACAAGACATCTTGTAATTTAATATTATCAGAAATTATCTTTTCCTTTTCAATCTGTAGCTTTTCTGTAAAATTAAAGTGTAATTTTTTCTTTTATATTTGTAGCACTATTTTTCTCTCTCTCTCTGTGGCAACTGAGGTATGATGGTGTCACCTGTATAGTATTTAGGAGCAGAGTCTTCATAATCAGTGTGATGTAGTGCCTCCACTCAATTGGGGCTCGTGAATAGCAAGTGAAATCCCAATTGAGAAATTAATCTCCACATAGACAGTAATCCACACAACATTGTATTTGAAAGTCCATGTATTGAAGAAATAATATTCAGTGAACCATCCAACATAAAGTATTTTCCAAATAGGAACATGAAATCATTAACAGTCTCTATGTTTGTCTCAGTGTGATGAATCTGCAGCACTTATAGTCCTTCTCCCTTAGCAGGAATTCCTGTTCTCTTCTCCACATCTCTCTCTCTCCCCTCCTTACCCAAAAAAACACTTTGCCATCCTCTGCTCTTCTTGCTGACCTCATCCTTGGTGAGAGAGAGCATAGCAACCATATTGGAAAAGGGCAAACAAACATTGCATAACAATTACGCATTGCATAACAATTACAAAATACGCCCCTTTCTAACCAATGACACCACAAAACTATTAATTCACTCCCTGGTCATCTTCTCGCCTTGATTACTGCAACTCCCTTCTCACTGGCTTACCGCTGCACACTCTCTCTCCTCTTCAGTCCATCATGAACGCTGCTGCCAGACTCATCCACCTTACCAACCGCTCTGTCTCTGCTGCTCCTCTCTGCCAATCCCTCCACTGGCTTCCGCTCACCCAACGAATTAAATTCAAACTACTAACAATTACCTACAAAGCCATCCACAACTCTGCCCCCAGCTACATCACTGACCTAGTCTCTAAATACCAACCTAATCGCTCTCTTCGTTCTTCTCAAGACCTCCTACTCTCTAGCTCTCTCATCACCTGCTCCCATGCTCGTCTCCAGGACTTTTCCAGAGCCTCTCCAAGCCTATGGAACTCCTTACCCCAATCTATCTGTCTATCTCCCTCCCTATTAGCTTTTAGAGGATCCCTGAAAACCCTCCTCTTCAGAGAAGCCTACCCTTCCCACACCTAGCAACTGCACTTTTCATTTGAGTCCATCTGACCATCCCCCACAGCTAACTACCCTTTGTTCCACTTGACCCTCCCTTCTAGATTGTAAGCTCTTACGAGCAGGGCCCTCTGATCCCTCCTGTTTTGATTTGTATTGTGAATGTACTGTCTTCCCTGATGTAAAGCGCTGCGTAAACTGTTGGCGCTATATAAATCCTGTATAATAATAATAATAATAATAATTACTTGGTAAATGGGAAAATAAATGATCACATTACTACATATTGAATATGTTGTTGCTATTATACAATGATTTTGAATGATGTGTTGAGTTTGAACTGAGATCAATTGGTGAATCAGATTATTTCTGGCAGTGGATCTGGACCCAACTCCTCACATAAGGTTTGAGGCTGGGTTCACACTAACATTTGCGCAAAGCGCGTCTTGCTCTTTGTCCCTTGCTCCATCTGTCACATGAAGCTTCAATGAAGATTTTTGGAAGTGCAGCCATCCGGAATCTTTGCTTTATGAAGCTTTCTTTTTTAATTGTTGATTAAGAAAATCCGCCTCTATGGAAAAAAAATATAGCAAATTAAAGAAACCAATATAGCATATACAATTGATGCACAAGACATGTTGTATTTTAATTGCATTATTAATTATCTTTCGCTTTTTAATCTGTAGCTGCTGTAATTTTTCTGTATATTTAAATGTAATGACAACCTGGAGGTGTTCTATATAACACTGGTTTACAGAATGCCCCCAGAAATGTCATTTCCTGCTTGTGTAATTGGCCCGCTAGTTTTCCCAGAAGTCTACCATAAGATACAAGAAATTTTTTGTGGCAGCTCCTGCAATAGGAAATTCAGTTTTGATGAGATACTACCCAAGGGTTGAATACTTCTGAAGGGACACAGTCCCTGCAACTTTTCTCATCTGAATGCTGAGAATGCACCAGTTGATTATAATCAATCAGACCCTCCTATTTAGAATCAGTCCACAAAGGAAATTGTGAAACAAACAGCTATTTCTTCAGAGAAGAAACAGGTAGGAATCTGAAACAAAGTTTATTAACCACTTCCATACAGGGCACTTACGCACCTTCCCGCCCAAGCCAATTTTCAGCTTTCAGCACTGTCGCATTTTGAATGACAATTGCGTGGTCATGCTACACTGTACCCAAACAAAATTGGCGTCCTTTTTTCCCCACAAATAGAGCTTTCTTTTGGTGGTATTTGATCACCTCTGCGATTTTTTTTTGCGCAACAACTAAAAAAAGACTGAAAATTTGGAAAAAAAATAAAGTTTTTTTTTCTGTTATTTTTTTTAAAGAAGTACGTTTTTACGGGCACTGATATGGTGGCACTGATGGGCACCGATGAGGTGGCACTGATGGGCACTGATGAGGTGGCACTGATAGGCGGCGCTGGCATGCGGCACTGATGGGCACTCATAGGTGACACTGATGGGCACTCATAGGCGGCACTGATAGGCACTGATGGGCGGCAGTGATGGGCACTCATAGGCGGCACTGGGCACTCATAGGCGGAACATATGGGTACTCATGGGTGGCACTGATGGGTACTTATGGGTGGCACTGATGGGTACTTATGGGTGGCAGAGATGGGCACTGATAGGTGGGCACTGGGCATGGATTGGCACTGTGGGGTGGCACTGATGGACACTGTGGGGTGGCACTGATGGACACTGAGGGGTGGCACTGATGCATCCATGTTACCAATCAGTGCCCATTTGTGGGCACTGATTGGCATCCTTTTTTTACTGTCTTTTTTTTTTTACGATTTTTTTTTTGCCCCCTTTTTTTTATTATTATTCCCTAGTGTGGGCATTCACTGGTGGCCCAGTGTGGCGATCCGAGGGGGGGCTGCGCTGATAAACAATCAGCGCAAACCCCCCCCTGTCAGGAGAGCCGCCGATCGGCTCTCCTGTACTCGCGTCTATCAGACGCGAGTGAGGAAGAGCCATCAACGGCTCTTCCTGTTTACATCGTGATCAGCCGTGATTGTACACGGCTGATCAAGTGGTAAAGAGGCTCCGCCGGAGAATCGTTACCGAGATCGGGGATGCAGGGTGTCAGACTGACACCCCGCATCACCGATCGCCGCGGTGCGCGGCCCCGGGGGCGCGCAGCGGCTCAATGTCCTGGCGACGTCACATGACGTCAAGTCAGGAACTAGTAACCACTTTGCCGCCGTCAATATGTCATTGGCGGGCGGCATATGGTTAATCCCTTTACAGCAGGCTGAAACATATGTATGCTGGGAATAGGGTGGGCTATAAGTCTCACACTCTGCAAATATGCGTCAATGGGCTTTGGTTGTTTATGTGCTAAGAGCACGCTCACTGCATGCTCTCAGCACAGGGACCCAGCTGTTTCACACAACTTTCAGTTCAGGCTACAGATAGGTAGCTGGCGGGCCCGGCTTCCGGTCATGTGCTGCTGTGATTGCTAATCCTTCCTGCCCCTTGGGCATTCTAAACTGTTTAAAGGGATGCTGTGCTAGGTGGGAAGGGGTTAAAATCTATGCAATGTACACTGATTACCCAGAGGCGATTTATTTTCTCAACATTTTGCAAACTCTCCCAGAAGCCTTGCCTCCTGGCAGCAGCGTTTTGGTAGAAAACAATTGTAAAAGTGTGCAATTTGTTTAGGTGCATTTACAGGTGTTAAAGGGGTTGTAAAGGTTTGTTTTTTATTTTCTAAATAGGTTCCTTTAAGCTAGTGCATTGCTGGTTCACTTACCTTTTCCTTCCATTTCCCTTCTAAATGTTTTTTTTCTTTGTCTGAATTTCTCACTTCCTGTTTCTCCTCAGTAAGCTGTTCTGGCTGACTAACCACCGCTCGAATGATGGTGGAAAGCTTAATGAGGAGAAACAGGAAGTGAGAAATTCAGACAAAGAAAAAAAAAAATTTAGAAAGGAAATCGAAGGAAAATGTAAGTGAACCACCAATGCACTAGCTTAAAGGAACCAATTTAGAAAATAAAAAACAAACCTTTACAACCCCTTTAAGCATTTGGGCCTCAATTCATTTCTTTGACCAGAATAATAATCTTTACCGGCCATTGAAATTTATTAACGCTCAAGCGCTAAATGTGCCATGTTTACAAACGTCAACTGGCAGTGTTTTTTTGTTTTGTTTTTTGCCTCTAAAAACCCGGCCACTTAACGCTGCTAAAAGCCTATGTGTGCATGGACACATAAGCTAACATGGAGACTTTAAAAGAAAAAAAAAAGTATGGATTACTTTCAGGGCTCAAGTCCAGTCTGGGCCCCAGCACGCTGGAGATCAGAACCACTTTGCTCCGTATCACATCTGTCTATAACGGTTCCACATGCCCCCTGCACAGCAGTCCTGATCTCCACTAAGCTCCCGAGGAAGGTGATATTGGGCTACAGCTGGAGCAGAACAAAAAATAAAAAAATAACACGTTCAAAACTTTACAATTTATGCAGCCTGATTTTAAGTAACAATTAAAAAATAAAGGTATAATTGGGCTTTAAATTCCTAGAATTGCAAAAGGTTACATTGTATATAGAAGTCCATAGGGATTAGTAGCAAAGTTACAGAAAGAACCTTATCTAAAAAGAAAAAAATCAATGAATAGTGAGATAGATACACTAACAGATTGAAGCCATACACCAGCTAACACTTTATAAGCAGTTACAGCAAACAATTGTGTTTCTTTTGGAATAAAAGTTTTACATTAATAAATAAAAGGGGATCAATGTGGGCACCTCGGCTGGGGGTAAATGGAATGTTTCAACCCTCTAACTGCTACATCTGGAAGGCAGTCTGTTCTGTTGAAAAACGTACAACAGACAAAAAGAAAGAATTGGTATGCTGTATTATAATAATTGATTGCTGTTGGATTTAATACCACTTTAACCACTTAAGGACCGCCTCCTGCAGATATACGTCGACAGAATGGCACGTCCCCTTTAAGTGCCCAGCCGTGGGTCACGCCTGCCCGCGACCCAGTCCGAAGCTCTGTGACCACGGCCAGGGTACCCGCGGACCCTATCGCCGCTGGTGTCCCACAATCGGTCACAGGAGCTGAAGAAAGGGGAGAGGTGTGTGTAAACACAGCTTCCCCGTTCTTCACAGTGGCAGCTTCATTGATCGTGTGTTCCCTGATATAGGGAAACAGGATCAATGACGTCACACATCCAGCCCCGCGCCCTACAGTTAGAAAAACATATAAAGTCACACATAACCCCCTACAGCGCCCCCTAGTGGTTAACTCCTAAACTGCAATTGTCATTTTCACAGTTTTAAGCTTTCCACCATCATCCGAGCAGTGGAAAGTCATTTAGAACAGCTTACTGAACAGCTTACTGAACAGCTTACTGAGGAGGAACAGGAAGTGAGAAATTCAGACATTTAGAAGGTAAATTGAAGTTAAAGGTAAGTGAACCAACAATGCACTAGCTTAAAGGAACCTATTTAGAAATTAAAACACAAACCTTTACAACCCCTTTAAGTGCATGTACATTATAAAGGAAAATGTTCTATGCTTGAATAATATATGATGTTTGGCCCATATTGTGTGTTGTACCTGATTTGACCTGGTTGGAGGAAGGGAATATAACAACCAAAGGACAATTGATTGCCTTTTACCCAGAAATCTAAGCAGTAAAAAAAAGGATCTATTTTTACTAGTTCTTTCTTTGGTGTCCAGCTGGTTTATATAATTCCAATTACTCAGAATAGCCCATTTCTGACAGAAGGAGAGACAGAAGGACAGATTTGGTTCATGGGATTTTATTCCATGCTCCCATTTGTTTTAGAATAAGCAAAGCTTTTTTTTGAAACTCTATACCAAGGCAAGCTTTCTGTGCTTAATAAGTTAGGAATAAAGCAGGATGTGACTCACCTACGCTGTTCAGGCTGAAGAGGTGACGTCACTCAGGCATTTCAAACACAATCGTATTTTGTGTCACACTGATATTTTTGTTTGGATAAGATCTGTGTGTCTGTCATTAGATAGTCATGTCTGCTGATTCCCATGTACATACAGACATACAGCCTGTCTAGAACCATTTAATACTGGGAAGTGAATAATAAAACTATTTTCTCTACAGCTGTACTGGTAATAATATAGAGTAATATGAATGATTTAAAAGTGAAAAATTTACACATTTACATTGAGAAACACTTTTTGAAGGATAAATAGTGCATTTTATATACAACTATATACATAGATCAGACCAAAATGAGGGACAACTGAGGAGGAAAGAGGGACTCTGGTCCAAATCAAAGACAGTCCCTCAAAATCAAGGACAGTTATGCTTTTTTTTTTTTTTGTTTTTTTTTTAGTCTTAAGTAAGGGAAAATGAATAGATGGTGAATTCCCAATGATTACAGAATATGTAGAATAGGCAGATGCTGAACGTGTACTGATAATCCATAGCCAGAAGATACATTTATGATTGGCAAAAAGGATTAACATAATCTTGACATAATGAATAGGGTTTACCTGGCATCTCCTTGTTCTTTGTATTTACCTGAAAAATCTCAGAATTGCTTGACATTAAATGTAACAGACATCATATATTCTATCCTTCCATGCCTTCTATCCCTTCACGTCATCCTGGCAATTCTAGCTATATACTAAAATGTTGTTTTAAGGGTTTTGGCACTTCCTGCAAATTCCTGTCAGGTACAGTATGTCTCTGATAACTAAGGGATATAAAAAAAATGCTCTTTTTTACATTACATTTCTTATACAATTAGCATATTTAGCAATTTTTGATCATTCTCTGATCTTGTGGTATATAATTGGTACATGAATGTTCCAGAGATTATTAGAAATATATCTATTTATACACATCCTTTTTTTGCTTATTTAGGAGGGATACTTGTGCTTTGTGCCTCGGTTTGGCACCTCTGGGCTTGTTTGGAATAAGGGAGGTGACCTTATCCCACTGTGCGCCCCATTTTTCTTCTACGGAGGGGCCTCGTTTGCCACTGCCTGGTGACGGGTATGATATGTATGCTGTGCAGTTATTGTGTTCTCCTGTTTTGTACATATATGTAATTGAAAGCAATCATGCATTATTTGTGTTGCATGTTAATTTGTGTTATATATAGTGTGACTCCACACGGACATTGCCCCTGATGAAGAGACAAGGTCTCGAAAAGCGTAGGGCTCGAATGAACCACCGTGGACAAGTCACGCACCTACCCATCAATTTTGATTTTAATATTAATATTTTTGCATCTATTATGTAATAAACTTTTACCACTATTACTACTTCTTTTGTCAATTGAGTTGTTACCGTTAAAGCCCCACCCTGGGGGATTTTCTCCTTTTCTATTCCATACAGGGGTGTTGGTAACGCTTTTTCTGTAAATTATGGGGTTGATTTACTAAAACTGGAACACTCAGAATCTGGTACAGCTGGGCATAGTTGTCAGTCAGTTTCTAACTTCAGCTTTTTCAATTAAGTGGCGGTTTACACTCCAAGTCGCCCCAAGTCGCACGACATGAGAAATTCCATTAAAGTTAATGAGAGCCGTAGTAATGTACACTACTAGTCGCTCCGACTTAAGAAAAGGTTCCTGTACTACTTCAAGGCGACACCTAGGCAACTTGTACCCATAGATTTCAATGGAAATTGCCTCCAAAGGCGGATCACTGACTTAACCTGCCTAGCGGTATTCCCGAGTGTGGCTCGTGGGTGAGATTTTTGTGCTACTATCGGTAACCCCGAGCCACACTCGGGATTGCCTCCCTGGATGCTGGAAAAGGTTACTGTATTTACGCAGTGCACTGTAATTCCCCTGATTCCCTTCCCTGCGACATTACGACGCATTATTATTTGATTGGCCACTGGTAAAGTTGCCTGTCCTGGAGGCGACTTGAAGTTGCTTTGAAATTGCCTCAAAGTTGCCTCAAAGTTGCCTTGCAGTTGCCTCAAGTTGCCTCGCAAAGTCATGCCGACTTTCATGTCGCTGTAGTGTGAACTGGCACTAAGGCCTCCTGCACACTGGATGTTTTTGCAGCTGCTCCTAGGGGCATGTGGTGTTTCTATTTCCAGCTTCTAAACTCCCCTGCATGTTAGCCTATGGGGTTAATTTACTTAATTTACTAAAGACAAATCCATTGTGCACTACAAGTGCACTTGGAAGTGCAGTCACTGTAGATCTGAGGGGTAGATCTGAAATGAGGGGAAGCTTTGCTGGTTTATATTATCCAATCATGTGCAAGCCAAAATGTAGTTTTTTTATTGTCCATGCATGTCTCCCTCAGATCTACAGCAACTACACTTGTAGTGCACAGTGGATTGCTTTTAGTAAATAAGCCCCTATGTGTACGGGGGGAGATTTACTAAAGCAGGCCATACACAGTCGAATTTCTAACAAATTTTCATTTCAAAATCAGAATTTTTTTTTTTTTTGTGATCCAATGATGCCACCATTGATTTTCGAAATTCGGCCGATGAAACCTTCATGTTGCCAGGAAAATTATTTTCTCTCCGGGAATATTTATTTCTCTCCGGGAATATTCTTTTCTTGCACATGCGCATTTTTTCTATTACATTTCTCGCACGATTCTCCCATCATTGATCAGAAAATCGTTTGTTTTTCAAAAAATTTCCAACATGTCAGATTCCTCAAATTTGATTGCTGCACCAAAATCGGCTGTTGCTGCAGCCCACTAACGGTGCGAAATTCGTAGGAAAATTCTTTGATACGATTCTCGGAAGAAAATTATTTTTGAAATTCGAACCGTGTATGGCTGCCTTTAAACTGGAGATCACAGAATCGAATGCAGCTGTGAGATAGTAACCAATCAGCTTCTAACATCAGCTTGTTCAATTAAGCTTTGGCAATAAAACCTGAAATCTGATTGGTTTCTCTGCAGGTTTGCACCAGATTTTACACTCTCTAGGTTGAGTAAATAACCCAGATAGGCTTTTAACAGCTTTTAGTGAAAGAGATTTTTCGAGGCAGGAAAAAAAACTCTTAGCCCTGCTAAATGCTGATAAATGCATCTAAATGTGGCTAAACGCTTTTATGCAGGGTAAATCCAATGGTGTGTATGCTCCATCGGACAAACTTTTTTGCTTTTCCATCAGACAAATAGTCGCTGTGAGAACAGACAAACTTTCCGGCAACAAATGTCCTACGTCTGCTAATCCGATCTTGTGTACACAAGTCCATTGGACTAAAGTCCAAAGTACAAATACGCATGCTCAGAACCAATGCTAAAGATCAGACAACAATAGCATAAGTTGCCCAAAGGGTAGCGGTAAAGAGCTAAAAAAACACATGGTACGTCTATTACGTCACTACGTTCGCGTTTGTTGGCTGAAAAAGTCCTGCTGTGTGTATGCATACCAAGTTCACGGACAAAGCCCTTTGGAGCAAAATCCACAGAAAAGTCTGATGGAAGTCCGATCATGTGTATGAGGCTTTAGGCACACTGCTGCCTAAAAAAGTTTTCAGGTTTTAGGCATACAGGCATTTGTTTTACGAATCTAAATGTAGGCCATTGATTTCAATGAACGTGAACATGCTGCATATAGATAAGTAATAAAAAAAACAGAAAGTTGCCGGTCAGTAATCGCACATACATAAATGCAAATATGCTCAAATACCCACAAATACAGACGCATCTCATAAAATATGAATATCACCAAAAAGTTAATTTATTTCAGTAATTCTGTGAAATTCGTATATGTTATATACATATATATATATATATATATATATATATATATATATATATATATATGTACAGTATGCACGCAATACTTGGTCGGGGCTCCTTTTGCATGAATTACTACATCAATGCAGTGGTGCATGGTGTTGCATGGAGCCTGTGCCTGTGGCACTTCTGAGTTGTTGGAAACAAAAAGGAAAAAATTGCGCAAAGAAGAATTGGTGAGCCGCCAACACTCCACTAGACATAAAGTGCAAATCAGATAAAAACAATCAGTGTAGAGCTCAAATGTATATGAAACAGTGAAAAATAAGAAATTGTAACAATAATGAACCAAGGTAAATGGTTCAATTAAAATTGGAATGAATAAATAAACATCATAATTAGTCCATCTTGAGTAAACAATTCATAATGGAAAAAAGGAAGTCCATAAATTGTCCATAAATTGTGAATCAAAGCGAAGTGATGAATATTAAGTGAAATAAACATGTTAATGAAATGCAATCAGCAAAGAGTATGGTTGGCACGCTTACCAGATGAGGTGGACACACGTACCATATAGCACGTGGGTCAAATAGGCATTGGTTAGGTAAATGACCTCAATGGAGTATTCCGCATGGAGAACGATGAATGGATTGCAAAGTAGGTTCCAGTATTGGGCAGATGATCCCACATCAAATGGACCGAATCCAAAGTAAACAGCAGGATTGTGTCAGATGTTAATATTCCATGGCATTGGACATGAAAAATAAATAAATCCACATTATTTAACTCTGTATGGTCTCTTTATTAAAAAATGATGGGTTTACACGTACAAGAAATCCAGTAAAACAAACTTGTGTTTAGCAGTATAAAATGATTGCCACAAACGTCAACTGATGCATTTTTTCCCATTGGACATCATCTGGGGTGTGGCGGATCTTGTGCAATCATTGTGATATATATAGAAGAGTCTACTAATATAGAATTTGCGTCCAAACTAATGATAGGGGACACCTGGATTCACATCCCCGGTATTGCAGAATGGCGCCGGCGTGCGTTCCAAGGCCTCGCCTGAAGGCTACGCTGTTATGGAAGCCCAGGTTTCTTTGATATTGGCTTTCAACTCATCTGCATTGTTGGGTCATTGTCAGCGCAGACCTCCACCAGGAAATTCTTGAGCACTTCATGCTTATCTTTGCTGACCAGGATTGTGGAGATGCTGAATTCATTTTCCAGTAAGGCCCCGTACACACGGCCGAGGTTCTCGCCAGAAACCAGCGAGAACCTCGCTGGCAGCTGCATTCCAGCAAGAACCTCGGCCGTGTGTACGCTCTCTGCTCGCCCCGCCCGTCGGGAAACCCGTCGAGCAAATAGAGAACAGGTTCTCTATTTGCTCGACGGCTCGTCGGGATGAATGGCTGGTTGCCATTCCCGACGGGCGGGTCGCAGATTCTGACGGCCGGCAGAGAACCTCGACGGGCGGAACGATGTGTTCCGCCCGTCGAGGTTCCCTGTCGTGTGTACGGGGCTTAAGACTTGGCACCTGCCCACACTGCCAAAAGTACCAATACCTGGTTTAATGATCATGGTGTCACTGTGCTTGATTGGCCAGCAAACTCAACTGACCTAAACACCACAGAGAATCTTTGGGGTATTATGCAAGGAAGATGAGAGACACTAGACCCAACAATTTAGATTAGTTGAAAGCCGCTATCAAAGCAACCTGGGCTTCCACAACACCTTAGCAGTGCCACGGGCTGATCGCCTCCATGCCACGCTGCATTGATGCAGTAATTCATGCAAAAGAAGCAAATATTGAGTGCGTACTGTACTGTACATGGATAGACTTTTTAGTAAGCAAACATTTTTGTATTAAAAATCCTTTTATTTAATTGGTCTTATGTAATATTCAAATTTTGTGACATACTGAATTTTGGGTTTTCACTAGCTGTAAACCATAATCATCAAAATTAAAATAAAGAAATGCTTGAAATATACCACTCTGTGGGGGTTATTTACGAAAGGCAAATCCACTTTGCATTACAAGTGCAAACTACAAGTGCAAAGTGCATTTGAAATTGCACTGAAAGTGCACTTAGAAGTGCAGTCGCTGTAAATCTGGGGGGTAGATCTCAAATGAGGGGAAGCCCTGCTGATTTTATTATCCATTCATGTGGAAGCTAAAATGCTGATTTTTTATCTTCCTTGAATGTCCCCCCCGGATCTACAGCGACTGCACTTTCAAGTGCACTTTCAGTGCAATTTCAAGTGCAAAGTGGATTTGCCTTTAGTAAATAACCCCTTCTGTGTAACTTTTTCTTGATATTCTAATTTTATAAGATTCACCTGTACATGCATATGTCACACTTCTTTCATTAAAATATAGCTAGAAGAATTGTCATGCTTGTGTGTGAATACTAACAAACACACTTAAATACACACAAGTGATAAACAGCCCATCCTCGCATATTTTTTTTCCTGCCAGGAATGTCTGATGCTCATTTATCAGTACAGTGTGCAAGAGGCCTTAGGGAAGGATTTCACATGAAGCAGCAGCTTTCAGTTACTGGTGTACACACCATTACTTGTAACAATTCATTTTGGTGCTGTATCCACCCCCTCAAAAAAAATGGGGGGAGGGGAATGATTAAGACTTGCAGTCAAGCTCCAGCCCCCCCAACTGCTCCCCCTTAAGCTGCAACAGCAGAGAGCAGGGGTATACACATGTGGCAAAAATTATCCCCCCTGTCACATTCAAAGGACAGTACTGCCTGCCAAATGTGGCCCATTCAACTAAATGGGGCTGTGCCTCAACTGTCCCACAATCGCATGCAATGCATGTCAAATGCCCTCTAAATAGCCACCCACCAAAAATCACACTTTAGAGGAAAAACCCATATAAACAAGCCCAAGCACACTCTGTTGCTCAATGCTTTGTGTTACATAAGGAACTCTACACATATTACTTCCCCTTGTATGACCACAAGAGTGACTTTTGTAATATGGAGGCTGGGATTGTGCATTTTTATAAAGTATACTTTTCCTGGGAGACACAGAGGGGCTGCCATTGCCTATCCCCTACTGAATATAATGCTAGTTACCTGACTTGTACACTGAGCAACTTGATTTGAGTCATTGACCATGAAGAAGTATGCATATCTATAAAAAAAGCCAGACATTTATTTATTTATTTATTTGCATGCTTATTTCATATAAAGGACCAGGGCCAGATTTCCCACAAGGCCACCAAGGCCAGGCCTCAGGGCGGCAGTGGGTGCAGGGGCGGCGCCGCAAGGCAGAGGAGACAAGTAATTTTGGCGGTGCATGTGGCCACGGAGGAGAGAGTTTACATCATCTCTCATTGCCCGCACTACTGTTCCGCTCTTACTTACAGGGCCGCAAAGGCTGCTCGACACAGAGGAGAGAGAATTACATCATCTCTCACTGCCCGCCCTCACTCTCATCTCTCATTCGCATGTGCCTCTGTTTCTCTGTGACATTCCCAACTGGTGGCAGGCAGGGTGGCAAGTGACATTCCCATCTGGTGGCAGGCAGCGTGGCAAGTGACATTCCCATCTGGTGGCAGGCAGTGTGGCAAGTGACATTCCCATCTGGTGGCAGGCAAAATGGCAAGTGACATCCCCATCTGGTCGCCGGCAGAGTGGCAAGTGACATTCCTATCTGGTGGCAGGCAGCGCGGCATATGACATTTCCATCTGGTGGCAGGCAGCGTGGCAAGTGACATTCCCATCTGGTGGCAGGCAGAGTGGCAAGTGACATCTCTATCTGGTCGCAGGCAGAGTGGCAAGTGACATTCCCATCTGGTGGCAAGTGACAGCGACGGTGGCAGGTGACACGCTCAGGCCTCCCACTCATTTTGCTTTATGGCGAGTTTAACTATTTCATTTTATATTACAATGTAATGATAGAAATAATGCATTTCAATCATCCTGACAACCATGGTGCCAGAATGATTGAAGCACTAACACCAGTCATTGTCTGCGAAAAATCGCTTCCAAGTGCACTTTTAGCCTAAGGTGATTTGCCTTTAGTAAATAACCATAATATATATTGCTGAGGTTAAGGTGAAGGAAAAACTGAGAGTGTCAGATAAGGATAAATGAAATGTAGAGTAGGAATAGTGATCCATTTTAACAAAACATCTGCAAACAGTCAAGAAAGACAAGAGGATGTTGTAAAGAAAGAACCATATACGGCATTATTTCACTTTTTGGGAGTAATGGAGGGTTGCAACCCCTTTCAGGTTTTTATTGCTTTCTGTGTCTAGATTGGAGAGATTCATCTTCTTAAATTGTCTTCAGTACTAAAAGTAAGGGAAAAATGCAACATTTTAGAATCATGACAGGAACAGGGGGAATACTTTTAATGGGAACATCTCTTCTAAAAATAACTGTCATTTTGGACCGATTTCCTCTCACTTCCTGTGGTGAAAAAACTAAAAGCTAAAAAAAAGTTTAGGCTTTTGATACATTTTAAAGCTGTACTATTAGTAAAAATGTGTGAGTTCTAGTATAGTATAGTATAGTATAGAGGTGCCCAACCTAGCTTCGCCCTGTGTGCCTGTCCTAATTTTTGAGTCTCACCATGCAATAGCAAGATCCACAAGTTTGTGGGTGGGTGGGTGTAGCTTGGTGCGGCAGCAATAACATACACATAGGTGGCTATTTACTAAAGGCAAATCCATTTTGCACTATGAGTGCAAACTACAAGTGCACTTGAAATTGTACTGAAAGTGCACTTGGAAGTGCAGTCACTGTAGATCTGAGGGCGACATTCAAGGATAATAAAAAACAGCATTTTAGTTTGCACATGATTGGATAATAAAATCGGCAGAGGTTCCCCTAATTTCAGATCTTCAGAATTTCACTTACAAGTGCACTTTGCACTTGTAGTTCGCACTTGTAGTGCAAAGTATATTTGCCTTTTCGTAAATAACCACCATAGTCCAGAGAACAAATGAATAAGCCTGGAAGGCAGCACTCCGATGCAACACCTTTATTGAGTTAAAATCCAGAGTGCTGCCGTCCAGGCTTATTCGTTTGTTCTCTGATCCCAGCAGAGCCTGCACCTGAGTGCCTTATCAAGGGTGTGTATTATTTGGAACCTGTGCTTTGAGAGTGACATTTTATATTCTTCTCTTGTATTGAAGTAAAGGCAAAACAGTTCACAACAAACCCAGGAACACTCACGGATGCCAACATCGTGTAGCCAAGCAGGTTTCAGTCAAAATGATGTTTGGAAGGATGGAATGCGGCCTGGGTGTTCGTAGCCCAAAACACGAAGGTGCCCAAGGAGAGAATGGAGCACTAAGCATTCCCTACTCGTCTGGAACCTTTCCTTGCCACTAATACTGTCCTGGTGACTGAAAGTAGCAGCGGAGGAGAATAAAGAAAGTATGTTCTGTATGAGAGGACCATAATAAGGAGAATTGGTAGTTTTACCCTCTATGAGCAAAGCATAGGTTTGTCTTATATTTAAAATTTAAGATCTAAAAATATTGTGTTAATAAAAGAGGCATGTATTTAATATAAACTTTGTGTTCCCGTCGAACCCAATTGCCACCCCTTTCGATCTCTTATTTGGAGAGTAGCTATGGTACCATAAGGGATAATTTTTAGTTTTTAAGCTAGTCTTAGATGTCATTTTTAAGTGTGTCTCTTGTATAAGCACTATATTGGCGGATTGTTTCTTCAATTCTTGCAGGATCTGGAATCGCTTATTTGGGCTATTTAATCCCCGGACGTTGTAGGTCATTATTTTAAGAGTCTCCATCTTTCCCCCTTTTCCTGGTCCTTCCCCCCAATCTTGTCATTTCCCCTTTTCCCCAGTTTTTCAGGTCATCTTTCATAGCCAATGGCCCCTTGTGTAGGCAGAGGAAACATACAAATATAAGTATTTTTGACTTAACATATGACTTAAGTAAAAACATTTTGAGACCACAAAAATCACATAAACCCCCCTCCCCCCACCACCCCTATCACATTGTGCACCAATGTTAAGGCTCCCTCGATGTGTGCCCAACCAGGCATCCTGCCGAGCGGACCTTTCTTGGGGGGGTCTATATGCCCCCCCTATCCTCCGGTTACAGGTGGAAGGTTGCTCCGGAAGTAAGACCGGCATATCAGCCTCCCTCCTCCCCCCTCCCCTCGGTGATTTGCTTTTATTCCTCTCTTTCTTATCTTTTTCCTTCCCTTTTCCCTTTGTGCCTCTTAACTAACCCCAAGGACCCCCCTTCCCACCCCCTCCCTTCATGGGAGAAAGTTACACCCAAGATAAACCAAAAACCAACAGAAAAAAAAAAAAAAAGAGGTACAGGGGAGGCATCGACAAGAACCATGGAAAAGGAGGAGGGCGCCCCCCAGACAATTGGTACGGCCCCTCCCCCCCTCTCACCGTCCTCCTAAACTCTTTGCCAATCCTGATCCCTCCATCTTCTCCAGCCGGGTGGTCTCTTTTCCCAGTTGTCTATTTGTACGTGTTGAATATTTAATTTTTTACAGAATTCCTTTATATCTTCCGGAAACCGGACATATGTTGAGACCCCTTGATATCTTACAGATAGACAGGCCGGAAAACTCCATCTATAGGTTATACTATTGGCCTGAAGCTGATTAGTTAATGGTTTCAAAGCCCTTTTACGCGCTAATGTTTCTGGGGACAGATCTGAGAAAATAAGCAACTTAACCCCCTTGTATTCCATATAGCCCAGATTCCTTGTACTTTGGGAGACTTGATCCTTCTGTTAATAATCTTTGAACCTTACTATAGTGTCCCTTGGAATATCCTTAGTATATGATCTCTGGATTCTGTGTACCCTTTCAAAGTGGATTGGTGACGTTATCTCTCGTTTCAGGGCAGTATTAAATATTTCTTGCAACACCTGGGTTAGTTCACTGTCTTTCACTTCTTCAGGGAGACCCCTAACCCTAAGGTTCTTCCTCCTGCTACGGTTTTCCTGATCCTCTAGCTTGTACCGGGCATTTCTAATCTCAATCCAGTCCATATCGGCTCTCTCTCTTAACTCTTCTATTGCATTTCTATGTTCTGTTAATTGCTCCTCTATTCCCTCTACTCTCTGTAGTACCCCCTGGATTTCTCTTCTTGTTGCTCCCATTTCCCCCTTTACGGTTTGCTCTAGTCTAGATATCATTCCCATCATATCCGACATATCCTGTTTTGTTGGGGGAGCATGTAAGGCCACCTGACTTAAACTACTTTGTTGTTCTCTTTCCGGGGTTTTTTGGTTCTTGTTTTGGCTGTTTATCTCTGGGGATTGGGCCTTTTTGGTTTTACCCTTGCCTTTTCCAGGGGTCTCTTCCTCCCTTAATTCTTGTCCTCCCTTATTTATTGCTGGGGCGCTAAGAGCTCCATTTTTCTTTAAAGGGGTTTCAACCATTTGTTCAGGGCCTTCTGTCACTAGATACGATTTTATTGTATTGCGCCCGGACCCCTCCCCCTCATTAACCTTGAGATTTTTTCTAACCATCTCCTCTGAGTATACTCTCTGATTATGCTCTCTGTTTGTACTAAGGCACACCCAGGGCCAAGACAGGGGCGCCGGTGGGACAGATTGCCCAGAAACCAACCAAAAAAAAAAAAAAAAAAACCTTATCGATAGATAGCAGTACTACTAATTCCTGTCTAATTTGTTATACACAACCTTACTTATCCCCGAAAGAGAAGATATAGGAGCAAGCAACAGTAAGGAACCAAAAAAAAGAAGGAGCAAAAAAGTGGAACAAATAAATGCTATACGCAATATATACAGGTTATATACTGTATATCTCTAACTCTCAAAGTCCTCTCAAAGTCCTCCAGGGAGAGACACAAAGACGGCTGACTGATTTGTCCTTATAGAGCAGAGATAACAGTGCACCAAAATGCAATAAATCTTATAGATCTTGTTTTTCTTGCGCATATCAGAGCATTTACTGCCCGCTGGTAAGATATCACAGGTGATCTTAAATGCTCAGCAGAAAAATAGAAAGGAAAAGTCATATAAGTGTATTCTTCTGTATTCTTAGTTCTTAGTTTCTTCTTAGCATAGCAGTTTTATTTATTTTTTTGCTTCTATAGCACCATACTGTATTGCTAAACTCTCACTTATCATTTCCTTGTCCTCAATATTACTTCAGGAACAAAACAATTTGCTTTACCTTACCCCTGCTGAGTAGTCTCTTTTATTCTGACCTGGCTTACCGCCCTTCCTTGGGTATCTGCGGTGAATTTATGCGACTGCCCGGGTCCTCCTTTATTCCCCTTAGTGTGACTTGTCTCTGGGACCTTTGTGGCCTTAAAACCTTTAAGCCTGTATGGTCCCGGCGTTTCCTGGCATACCCTTCACACTCTCCGCGACCCCCTCGCTCACACATCCACGGTGTCCTCGGCACTCCTCGGCAGCTTCCGGCTTCCGGCCGTCTCCGTCTCCGGATCTTCGGCATCTGCGGCATCACCCAGCACTCCTCCGACTTTAATCCAGCAGGATGCAGTGAGGCGTAGGTTTCGGAGGGCTGTCCCAGCACAGGACCACAGGATCGCTCTCCCCCGGCCACACACCTCCGTCCAGTGGCCTCTGCAGCACCGTCAGGACACCGGCCGACCCGCTCAACAGAGGCAGCGCCCAGTCCCCAGGGGGGCCCGGACCAAAGGTAAAGAGCTTTGCAGAGAGTCAGGAGATCAGGTTCGAGTCTTTAGGGAAGATAGAGCAGGTCTTTCAAGTCTTTCAAGTCCTCGTTCTGGGTTGTAGGGGTTGTAGAGGCTGCATCCCGATTATCACCGAGCGGGAGTCATAGAGGTCGGGAGCGTCCTGCCGCCCTCACTCCTCCGGCGCCATGTTGTTGCTCCTCCCACCAGTGGGTTGTCCCACCTAGATACCATGGAGACTGATCCAGAGGGGAGATATTTGTTTATTAGAGGTTCCCTATGCAATGTGAAATATACATTTGTAAATGTTTACTGTCCTAATCTGCGCCCAGCAGCATACCTGAAAAGACTTATGTCAAAATTGGAAAAGTTTAGAGAGGGTAAGGTTGTAATGGCGGGGGATTTTAACTTTGTTTTAGATCCTAAAATTGACATGCAACCGGTATCATTGAGGTCTGGAGGAAAACATCTAAAAGGATTAAAAAACAAGCTTTATCAAATGCATCTGGTAGAAGTGTGGAGAATCCTCCATCCCACAGATAGGGATTTTACATATTTTTCCTCTGTCCATAAATCATACTCAAGAATAGATTTTTTCTTCCTGGATCATGGGCTGCTGGAAGGATTAAAAGGTATAGAAATAAAAACAATAACACTCTCCGATCATGCTCCAGTTGAAATGCTTCTGGAAGTGGGAGGGATACGGGAGGGCCGTAGACCATGGAGAATGGACGAATCCCTCCTGACCGATACCAGAACAGCCGATGATCTAGAAAGGGATATGAGCCTGTTTTTTAGAGAAAACAATATTGAAAACGTGGCCCCATCAATATTATGGGAAACACATAAGGTGTTCATGAGGGGCAGGATGATAGCGGAAAAATCTAAAAGGAGGAAAATTAGAGAAGCCCAGAGACATTCAGTACTTGAAGAAATCCAGGGATTAGAGAAGAAACACAAGGAAACTCAGGAGGAGGAAATATGGGCACTTTTAATAAATAAAAGAGGCAAGCTTCGTGACCTAATGGAATTAGAGACCAAATGGGTATTTGACAATACGAACAAAAAATTCTATGCCCTGGGGAATAAACCAGGGAAACTCCTAGCAAGAACTATAAAATCAAGAAACGCTCAGAACTTCATCTCTAAGATAAAGGACAGTAAAGGGGGCATGGGTCACTCCACCAAGGCCATAATGAATACTTTCCAAGAGTACTACCAAAAATTGTATAAGGTTAATGAAGAACATGGACCAATAGAGAAACAGAATAAAAGTAGGAAAATTAGACAGTACTTAGACAGAGCTAAAATCCCTATACTACCTGAGGAAATAGCGGTTAACTTGGAGAAGGAAATATCAATAGAAGAAATAAAACAAGTAATTAAGAGTATTAAAATGGGGAAAAGCCCTGGGCCCGATGGGTACACTTCTCTCTATTACAAAAGGTTTGGGGAAACCCTTGCCCCCTTTTTTCAGGGATATATAAACTCCATAGGAGGAGGTATGAAAATGCGTGAAGAAGCATTAGGAGCACATATTACTTTAATAGCAAAGGAAGATAAGGATCCGTCACTATGTGCTAGCTACAGACCCATTTCCCTGATCAACGTGGACATAAAAATTTATGCAAAAATTTTGGCGGAAAGATTAAAACCACTTATGCCTGCTCTGATCAATAACGATCAGGCAGGATTTGTCCCAGAAAGAGAGACAAGAGACAATGTGTTAAGAGTACTGTTCCTGATCCAGAAATCCAAAAAGAGTAAAGAGCCAGTAGTTTTCCTATCATTAGACGCTGAAAAGGTCTTTGATAGGCTGGATTGGGAATTTATGTTGGCCACATTGAAGCAGGTGGGATTAGGTCCTAACATGCTTAAATGGATAGGAGCACTGTATTCAAAACCATCAGCCCAGGTACGGATAAATGGGAGTCTCTCAGAGAAATTTTTTTTATTTAATGGGACCCGACAGGGATGCCCCCTCTCACCCCTCCTTTTTGTATTATCCCTTGAACCACTGTTGTCAACAATAAGAAATAATCAGGCGATAAAGGGATGAGGGTAGGAGGGAGGGAGCACAAGATCTCTGCGTTTGCCGATGACATGATGCTATATGTATCTAACCCCAGACAGACATTGCCTAAGATCATGACTGAATATGAGAACTATGGTGAGATCTTAAAGATTAATAAAGAAAAAACGGAAGCACTATGTGTTTCATTGGGATGGGAGGAACGCAGGGATCTTGGCTCCCTCTACCCCTTTTCATGGAAGCAGAGGAAGATGAAATACTTGGGAATATTCCTATCAAATACGGAAAGATATTTATTTGAAGATAACTATGTCCCCCTGCTGAACAAGATAAAATTAGACCTCAAGGGGTACCACGTGGATAAAGTTTCTTGGTGGGGAAGAACAAATATAATAAAAATGATGATACTGCCTAAAACACTCTATACCTTCCAAACACTGCCCATAAAAATACCAGAGGCCTTCTTTAAAATCTTGGGGAAAATAGTAAGGAGGTTCATATGGAAGGAAAGAAAACCCCGAATATCAGCAGTGACTCTAACTAGACCTAGCCGCGAGGGAGGAATATCATTTCCTGACTTTAAAAGATATCATAGATCAGCAGTACTAAAGAGAATAACCGAATGGCTACAGGAAGGAGCCCAAAAGAAAAAATGGGTAGAAGTGGAGGAGAGTCTAAGTAGAGAAGATCTGGGGAAGAGAATATGGATACCAAAATGCTACAGAAACATACCCCAGGACAGCCCATTAATGACAAAAGAAACCTATAGAATATGGGATGTAGTATGTAAAGAAGGAAAATGGACATATAACAGTCCGTTGATGCCCCTCACGGGTACAGATTATTTCCCCCCTGGTAAGGCAGGGGGGGAGTACCTGCGATGGACATCCTCGGACACATTAAGACTGAGGGACGTGATGAAGGGCAACCGATTAGGTTCCTTAGAGGACCTACGAGAAAAGTATGGATCTACCCCTGGGGAAGAATGGAGATATAGGCAGGTCCAACACTTTGTAGGATCCCTCCAGAGACCCTTGCGAGATATGAAGGAACTAAATCCCTGGGAAAAACTTATAGAGCATGGGGGGAAAAGAGGACAGGGGATATCAAATATTTACAAAATATTGATATCCATTGGAGAACCTGGTATACTGAAAGCATTAGGAGGATGGGAACAGGAGCTGAATCAAAACATCTCAGACGATAAGAAAAGACAGGTATTAGACTTCGTCCATACTACATCAACTGACTCAAAAATGAAAGAAATGAATTATAAACTCCTTATGAAATGGTACTATGTTCCAACTAAGCTTAATAAAATCAATATGGATACATCACCCCTCTGCTGGAGAGGCTGTGGAATAGAGGGCACACATGCCCATATTTGGTGGCAATGCCCTCTGATACAGGAGTACTGGATCAAGATCTTAGAAATGATTAAAAAGATAAGCGGACAGGAGGTGAAATTAGACCCCTGGCACTGCCTCTTTCATGGAACGGGAGTAGTTAGGAAAAAATATAAAAGATCACTGATCCCATTTTTTCTAAACGGGGCCAAAGCCTTAATACCTAGGAGATGGAGGGAAAAGAAGGCCCCATCAATAAGTAACTGGATAAGAAAATTGGATAAGACTTGTAAGATGGAGGAATTAATATCGAACCAGAATGAGAGCAGGCCAGAATGAGAGCAGGCCAGAATATGAGCGGATTTGGAAGAAGTGGAGAGAATTTAAGGAACATGAAGCCTAGAAACGGGGAACATGAAGGAATGGAGCTCTGCTGGGGAGGACTGAGAGGCAGGGAGAGAGAAAGTATTTAGAGAGGAGGGGGACGGGGAGAGGAGGGAGAAGTAGGCACGGCCACCCCCCCTCCCCTATATAATCATCGCCCCCTCCTTTTCCTTCTTTTTTTTTTCCTTTCTTTCTGAGGAATTATTTTCTCTCTTTATTCCCCTGGGTATTGCACACTATACACTTTATATATCATACTCACTTACTCATCATGTCCCCCCCCCACTAAATACTCCCCTTTTTTATCCCCTCTCACTACCCAGTGTCCCTGTTTGAATCCAAGGGGACCCATTAAATAAATCCCCTCGTTCACTATCCACAAATTAGTATCGTTTTTTTTTTTTTTTTTCCTGAGGAATTATTATCTCTCTATACCCCCGGGGTTCTGCACACTGTACACTTTATACATCTTATTCACTTATTCAACATGCCCCCCCCCCCCCCACTGAACACTCCCTTTGTTTTTTTTATTTTGTTTTTTTATTTTTTTTTCCTCTCTTTTCACATCTCATAGGATCTTATCTCACTTGGTTTTGCTTTATATCACTTAGGATCTTAGGATCAATTAATAAGGATACTATCTATCCCCTATATTCATTAAACTTATTTTATTTTATTTTTTATTTATTTTTATTTTTTTTTTCTCTCACAGTATAGGCCCTTTGAACTTTAAGGGACTCACTATTAAACCCCTCTGTCCACTGCTCACGGGAATTTTTTTTTTTTTCCTCACTGTGTAGTCCCCCTGAACTTTAAGGGACCCATCATTAAACACCTCTGCTCACTGTTCACAATTTTTTATTTATTTTTTATCTCTCTTTCTCTCTGCACCTCGAAACACAAATCGGGTTTTTTTTTTTTCTCCATCCATCTAACACTCCCCTTTCACAGAGCCCCCCCTTTTTTTTTTTTCTTTCTCTCTCTCTCTCTTCCATGCCTCTATCTCTATCCCCTCCCCAGGGCTCCTCCTAAAAACCCCAGGACTACCCCATGATAAACAAATTAACTTATTTCAAAGAATCCTACCCACCCCGATTAATACCCTAGGGAAGGAGGAGGGGAAAAAGGGAGACTTACATATAGAGAAGCAAAACCCCCAGATAGGGGGTAATGTAGTACAGCTGATAGGTAGTATGGTCAGTAGTGGGCTAGGAATTATCATTTTGAGACAATGTATATATGTGTGTGTATGTGTATAATGTATATTTAACTACTGTGTAGTTATTTTATGTATAATGTGTAACAATGTGATGTACAGTTGGAAAACGATGTTTAATAAATACATTTTGAAAAAAAAAAAAAAGGAAACGTAAGCTTAATAAAAAAATAAAAAATTATAATTCCTGTATAAATATTCGTGTGTAATTCCAATAAAAAAGGAAACGTAAGCTTAATAAAAAAAATAAAAAATGATAATTCCTGTATAAATATTTGTGTGTAATTCCAATAAAAAAAAGGAAACGTAAGCTTAATAAAAAAATAAAAAATGAAAATTCCTGTATAAATATTCGTGTGTAATTCCAATAAAAAAGGAAACGTAAGCTTAATAAAAAAATAAAAAATGATAAAAAGAGGCATGTATTATTCTTGCCTGAATCTTGGCGTCATTAAACAAGTGCACTTTTCCTGTAATATTTTTTTTACTGTAATAAAGACAGCTCACTGCTTCCCTCTCTCTCCTTTTGCAAGGTGACAGATCTCATATCCACTCCACTTGAAGTTTTCAGTAGGCATCCTGATGTTGTTATCCTGTACCTGGTGGAACCATGAGTCTAATTAGTTGAACTTTCCTCGATATGTACTGTAGCAGAGCTTGATTTGGTGGAATTGCCATAGCAGCAGGATATAGTGGTTTACTGTATCAGTCTGTTTCCATATGGCAAGTCCTCATCTGTAGCAGATACCTGCATGTTTGCTTTTGGCCGTGTTGCTGCTTGATTTGTATATCAAAGACTGCCATTTGCTCCTCACGATATGTACTGTGTGTTCTTTGGAATTATTATTTATGTTTCGATGGAACTGACATTTGCATGATTATAGTCTGGGGCTTATTATAGTGCTGATAACATTGTAGTCCATGGCTTTTTCATTTTCTAAGGCTCAGTTATTGGGCAGAGAGCTCTAATTAGCCAAGATTTCATCTTTGGTTGCCATTTGAAACTATACACGTGACATACAATGTGTTTGCTCCTTGATTTATCTGTATAGTATTTCCTGTACTGTCATGCTTATTCATATTGCATGGTAGCTGATATTTGCACATTTCAAAGTTATAACAGTAACGGTAACATGCATTAAAGCTTCACTATTTTGCCAGTGTCTTGCCGTTGTCTTTGATGGTCTTTACTCTTTGATGTATGCTGCTGCTCAAGGCTAAGGCAGTCTGAGGTTAACAATATTGCCACAACATTTTAATTACACAGTGGGATATTATTAGGTCAGGGTTTACATGTAAGTTCATTGTACTGTGTTATTCAATAAAGGGTATTTTAATGTACCTTATATCATTTCCAGTTCTTTGTTTTTCATAGCCTATAGTGGGAGGACCTGCTGTGTCCCACCCGTAGATCTGCTTTCTGCTCTGGAACAATGTTAATTTTACAAGGTAATTTTTTGGGTTTGCAAAGTCATCTGATGCACACAGCGTGGATTTATATCATTTGTGGCTTATTGATGAACATGATTAAAAGAAAGTTACTGTAGCTGGAGTTCAACTTTAAGACAAAATCCTGGAAAATAAATACTTTCTTGCAGTGGGCCTGTCCTCACACTGCATGGGACCCCAAAAAAGCACTTTAACTTACCTGATCCTCCCCTTCCCACAGGCTCTCTCTATGTTCTAAAACAGGTCCCCACATTCCCTTTTGCCCTATGCCCTGGCAGCTTAGGTTCTCTGGTGTCTTAAATAGCAATCTAGAGCCAATAACCCTGCATTGGACATGAGGAGATGTCAACTAACAACTGCTTTTAGTAGCCTCCTAGACATAAGCAAAGTTTTAGTCCTTGAAGTGCAGGCACTGCAAGGAAGCATTTGTGTTCACCCTAGGGATAGGCTTTTGGTTTTGAGCATTCTGCGCGTATATGCCCAGTACATATATGTTATTGAATCAACTTGGGATTTAATGAATCCTTATACTTGTGAATCCTTATACCTCAGTCTATGGAAGAGGATGTGTGAGGTTGCCCCACTGGCTGCAATTGAATACTATACTTTACTTATTATACTGCATTGTACATCTAAGTTTCCCTCCCTCTGGCATGCACTCTGGCAGGTCTTGTTGGACCTCATTTGGGGTTGATAAACTCCTGAGTTACCCTCTTTGCTGGCAATGGGATGGTTATCACTGACTGTCTTTTTTAAACCTCTTTGGATGATGTATGTATGTTCCATTTTCTCACAACATAAGTGATCTGTTCTACTAATGTACAAACCCCCTTTCTGAAACATGTTAGGTGTTTTCCATGTATGCTTTGCCACAGTGTCTTTGTCATGGTATCTTTGAAAAATGTAGAACTGTTTACATTTCTGTGACTCGCAATGCTGGCTTCACGCTATACCAGCCATAATCAGTTTTTTCAACGATTTTACTATTAAAATTTGTACTTGAGACTTTTAAATACTCTCTTGTTAATTTACACTTATGTGCTATTGTACTGTAGGCCTTTAAAGTACCACTAGGGGTTTGCTTCTTTCTTTCCATTTACTTGGGATGTTGGTCTAACTACCCTATCGACTAAACCCTCATCTTCAACATGTATACTTGTAAACAACAGTCTTCCAAATTGAGTTGCAAGATTTTATTGAATTCAAGTGTATGCAACTCATCCATTCATTCAGCTATACCTTCACAATAGACAGAATGACAAGAGAAATTACTCAATAAGTGTTCTAGACAATAAAGTGAATGTTTCTGGGCAATTCAGTATTTATTGGATCCATTCAAAGAACTGAGTATACAGCACGTTTAAAATGTCCCTATATCTTGTTTGAAACAATATTAATAATTTTACCTAAAAGAAAACAGAGAATGAGATATAATAGTATCATCTGTTATTCTTTGCAAAAAGAAGGTGCTGTATTTCTGTTTGAAAAAAATGGCCTACTTCTTATATGCAAGTAGTGAGAGATTTTACATTTCATTTCACCAGACTATTAGAAGTCGTCAGCAGCAAATAATGGTCATCAACTTCTCATAAACACTTTTACCAGCCAACAAACAGACCCATTTGTGGAAAATATTAGGATAATTTGCTAAAGGTTTTAAAAAAAAATCATGCATTTGAGCATATTTCATAAGCACTCCCTAAAGTCATAGGGCCAGATTCAGGTACAATTGCCCTGGCGCAGAGTATCAGAGATACACTACGCCGCCGTATTTTACCTGGCTCTAAGACGAATTTAGGTAGATTTCGGCCTGTAAGGTACGGCTGCGTAGTGTATTTCTCGCGGCGGAATCGAAATACGCGATTAGGGGGCGTGAAGCATTTAAATTAGGCACGTCCCCGCGGCGATCGAACTGCGCATGCTCCGTTCAGAAATTCCCCCCATGCATTGCGCAAAATAACGTCGTTACGTCATTTTTTTTTTGAGTAGCGTCGTTTACGTACATTCCTATTCCCGGAAGATTACGCAAAAAAAAATTAAATTGAAATTCGACGCGGGAACGATGGCCATACTTAACATGGGCCGTCTAACTATAGACCAACTAATAGCTGGTATAACTTTACGCAGCAAAAAGATGACTACAGATGCCGTAAGAGATTGCGAAGGACGATCGTAACTTCGTGGATCGCCGGAAAAAGCTCATTTGCATACCCCGACGCGGAAAACGACCCAAACTCCACCCAGCGGCCGCAAAAAGATTGCAGCGTAGATCCGAAGGCATACGAAGATGTAAGCCTGTCGGATCGAAGCCCGAACCCGTCGAATCATGGTTTGAGGATTCAAACTAATGATACGACGCGCGTAATTTGAAAGTACTCCGGTCTAACAGGAGATAGACCGGAGTAATGGCTCTGTGAATCTGGCCCATACAATTTAAAACTAGTGCCTACTACTTAAAATCTTTCTCCTTTGAAATAGGATGCCCAAAAAAAATATTTCTGTATGTTTTGTGAAATTCTACTGGCATCTGAAAAGTGTTGTAAGAACTTGGGAAACAATGATCATCAGCACCATGCCTAAAGTGGCTTCCATGCTGATAAGTGTAATACCTTTGAAGAGTGTTGTATAGTATATTGACATTATTATTATTATACACAATTTATATAGCGCCAACAGTTTGTGCAGCGCTTTACAATGTAGAGGGGGGACAACACAATTACAGTACAGTTCAATACAGAATCTACAGGAGGGCCCTGCTTGTAGAGCTTCCATTCTAAAGGGAGGGGGTGGTGGTACAAAAGGTAATAGCTGCAGAGAACGATTTGATGGTGGTGGCTCGGAGACAGTTGTTAGGTGGGTGTGGGATAAGCTTCCCTGAATAAATGAGTTTTCAGGGATCTTCTAAAGGTGGACAGGTTAGGGGCTGATCGAAAATACTGGGGCATTAAAACATTAAAGATTACAGCACACATATGTTGTGACCTGCCATGACTACATTGTTATAGGCATGTTCCACAACATAATATATGGTGGCTATACTCTGCATCCCTGCCTTGTGTAGCCTGGATTGTTGAGATCTGAAATACATAATCACTCATTCAATAAACTCTACTGCCTATAAATATTTTTGTTCCATTTCCCATTACAAAATTTGGCAAATTGCTAAGTTTCCCAATCCATCTGTCTGTGGCCAAAAATAGAGAAGAAAACATTTTCTCATGTACATCCAGTTGTTTACTGGCTCTCATCCTAAAATAGATTAATATAGCAGATATTAAAACCACCATCACAGAGAGAACAAGCCGTCAGTAATCCAATTGGTTTTAAACTGAAACTATCAAGTGGGTTTCTGTTCATAAATGGGTTAATTTTGAATTAGTGGCTTTCGGGTCTCTGAATGATTCATAGCATACTGATTTGGCAATACTGCCTAACTAGGCAATATATTAGCTGGACAGGTATTACTTGGTCAACAGTGTCATGCCATTGATCAATTGATACATTTAGCTTGTGAGGGTGCATAACAATTTCACTAGATGGCAAAGCAAAGACTGATTATGAGGGAGACATAAAACAAGCTGATAAAGGAGTAGGAGGGGAAAGGAGGCAGATTGGGAACTGAATGCAGATAGAGATTAGGGGGGGGGGGGGCTTCTTAGCAGCTGAATATAGTTTATTAACCCCTTCCTTACCTGGCCATAGGGGAATGACGTTATGGTCATCCCCTCGCCGATGAGACTGGACGTTGCACAACGTCCTGTCTTCACGGCGTTCTAGGGCGCCCACCGCTGCGTCCCGCACGGCGTTCTAGGGCGCCCATCCTGCGCGCGTGCTCAACGGCTGCGATTGCCGCCGGGCACCTGCGATTTCCGGCAATCACGTCAGGAGTGTGGATCTGTGTGTGTAAACACACAGATCCACCTCCTGTCAGCGGTGAGGAGATCGATGTGTGTTCCCAGTACAGAGGAACACACATCGATCTCCTCCCCCTGTGAGTCCCCCTCCCCCTACAGTTAGAACATACTTTAGGACACATTTTAACCCCTTCAGCGCCCCCTAGTGTTAACCCCTTCCCTGCCAGTCACATTTACACAGTAATCAGTGCAGTTTTATAGCACTAATCGCTGTGTAAATGTGAATGGTCCCAAAAACGTGTCAAAAGTGTCCGATATGTCCGCCGCAACGTCATGGTCACAAAAAAAAAACGCAGATCGCCGCCATTACTAGTAAAAAAAATAAAATAAAAATGCCATAAATCTATCACCTATTTTGTAGACGCGTTGGCCCAGATTCAGAGAGAATTGGATTCTCGTAGCGTATCAGAAATACACTACGCCACCGTTTTTTACCTGGCTCTACGTGGAATCCAGGTAGATTTTGTCCAGTAAACGACGGCGGCGTAGTGTATTTCTCCCGTCGCAATCCATCTAGACGAGTAGGGGCGTGAAGGATTTAAAATAGGCGCGTTCCCGCGGCGATCGAACTGTGCATGCTCCGTTCGCAAATTTCCTGCCGTGCATTGCGCGAAATCACGTTGTTACGTCATTCGTTGTTTGAGTAGCGTCGTTTACGGACATTTCTATTCCCGAACGAGTTACGCAAAAAAAAAAAATATATATTTAAATTCGACGCGGGAACGACGGCCATACTTAACATGGGCTACGCACCGTTAGACCAGCAAAAAGCTGGTCTAACAGTACGTAAAAAAAAACAGACGTAAGCGATTGCGAAGACCGCTCGTATCTTCGTGGATCGCCGTAAAAACACATTTGCATATCCCGACGCATTAAAAAACGACGCAAACTCCTCCCAGCGGCCGCAAAAATATCGCAGCGTAGATCCGAAGGCTTACAAAGACGTAAGCCTCTCGGATCGAAGCCCGAAGCCGCCGTATCATGGTTTGAGGATTCAAACTAGTGATACGGCGCGCGAAATTTGAAATTACTCCTGTCTAACACCAGTTAGACAGGCGTAATTGCTTTATGAATCTGGGCCTATAACTTTTGCGCAAACCAATCAATATACGATTATTGCGTTTTTTTTTTACCAAAAATACGTAGAATACGTATCGGTCTAAACTGAGGGGAAAAAAAGTTTTTTAAATAAAAATATTGTGATATGTATTAAATAAAAAGGAAAAAATATTGTGTTTTTTTTTTTAAATTGTCGCTCTTCTTTTGTTTAATAGCGCAAAAAATAAAAAACGCAGAGATGATCAAATACCACTAAAAGAAATCTCTATTTGTGTGGGGAAAAAAACATAACGATTTAATTTGGGTACAGTGTTGCCTGACCGCGCAATTGTCATTCAAAGTGCAACGGCGCTGAAAACTAAAAATTGGTCTGGGCAGGAAGGGGGTGAAAATGCCCTGTATGGAAGGGGTTAAGAGGAGAGGCAAGGTGAGGGATAATTGTTACTCATGGGGAGAAAAGAAGTAGAAGTGGAGGTAAAATAGTGGCTAATTGTGGGCTGTAGGGAAGAAAAATGTCTCCTTCCCCACTTGCTGTCTACCATGCAGCAAGTAGGGAAGGAGTCGGTGATGGACTGGAACGAGTGTGAGCAGAAAGGAGGGAAAAGGAGGTGATAATTAAAATCTTGCTAATGTGTTCTCAGAAAAAAGTAAGACATGAGAGCTTCATATAGTGCTAGAATTCCCCACTGAAAACAGAACATTTTATTTTCTCTTAACATTACATTGAATTGGTTCCTGCTGCTGTCAATCAAATCATGTGAGGAGGGGGCAGGGGGTGAGGCCAAGTCACTCTGTTTATGTTTATGGATGCAAGGAGCCTGGTTTGGGAGCTTGTCCAATTGAGTGCCCCCATAGAAAGCAGCTTGGGGACACTCAAGTGGACACCAGTGGACATCACTGGTGGGAGACCCCAACAAAAAGGAGGTTGTTAAATCAGGTTAGTGAGTCTCCAAACAAGACCATACAGATGAGATAGTAGATCCAAATAGGTGCAACTTTATTTCACTGCAGTGGAGAAATACAATGCACAGTTCTCAAATACTATGAAGTGAGTAAAGTGAAAGTGTTTTTGAGGTTACATCTACAGGCTATACAATTTTATACTTATGAACATGCATAAGATATGCGTGTGTGTTAAGTGTATTCTAGGCATGACCGTATAGATAGTCCAATCAGCATGCATAGCTTCTTAGTAGCAAGGGAACAGTTAAATGGGTGGTAACATCATGTGACTGATAGAAAGTGAAATGAAACACGGACATCGCCATAACAGTTCCAGCTCAGACTGGTTTGATAAGACAGTCCAATTTTGAGCCATCTTTTAGGTTCTCGTCAGCAGTTCATGTCATCACATATCCAACAGTTTTGTTTTCTCAGGAATAGAAACAAAAATGCCTAAGGAAAGTAAGAAACAGGAGTATTATAAATTCTTAAAGTAATTGTCTATAATAATAAACATGTTAATCCTACATGCTCTGTGCAATTGTTTTGCACAGAGCATGTAAGATTAACATGTTTATTATTTTGAAAATAAAAACAATGAACTGTATATACCTTTACAACTGCTTTAACAAAAAGTAACACCAAGGCTGTCATTGCTGAATGAATTATTTCCTGTATGTTGTGTTGATGCTCTTGTTTCAATACTTTGAGTCACTTACACTGAACATGCAGGATGCAAGGATTTTCTGACTTTCTGATCTGCAGAACAACAGTCAAGTAACTAGCATTTTACACAAGTCACTCACAATGCACAAGCGTGCAGGATGCAAGGATTCCTGACTTTTTTTTCTGACTTTCTGATCTACAGCATAACAGTCAAGTAATTAGCAGTTTATACAATAACTTCCATATTTTTAGAATCCAATATTAATATAAAATTAGTAGTGCTTACCATTGAAGAGCCGCTGATGTATGCGTTCTCCGGTTCTAGATGACACTGACATTTCTGGCAATCTCACACTTTCTGACACACCAAGGCTAAAACAAAAGGGTTATGTTTGGGAAATACTCCCGACAAGGAGACCAAACAGTATATGATTTCCAGTTAATAAGTTAGCACAACACCACAAACAAAAAGAGGACCAAGTGTCTATGCACCTAAGCCCTGAAACTAGGGAGGTCCTAACTAAAAGGGTGGTACTGGAAGCTAAAGGTATGTTAGTCTTTCCAAAACCCCTTACACTGGCCCATGTATTATAAACATTGGGGCCCAAAGTTCCTGTGTTCGAGAGCTCAGGTTTAAACAGATCTCACAATATAAGACCTATGTACCCAAATTGTAGCCTAAGGTAAAGCGACACTGTTCCTTTAAAAAGTGGGCAAGGAATTTGCACTCCCTAGTGTCCGAAACGAGTGTTAGTGGTGACTCAGCACCCAAAAATTATGATTTCTCAGAACCAGAGATCCCAACAACAATTCAGGACCCAACAATGACGATATCTGACAGTACCAGTGATGTCAGCTGCCATTCACGGCCTGACAATTATGATCTCTCATAGAACTGGTGACACTCTCTAACAGCTGTGACCTCTTTTTAGATATGGAAGCCCAACCCCTTTTTACTTTCCGATACCACAATGAGCACTATAGTAAGCAGCTATCCAACACAGCAGCCCACTCAAATGTTCAACTCGCTTTCCCATTTAAGACTGCCTCAATCCCTGGCTTCTGTTTCCTTTTCCTCCTCTCTCTAGAAGTTAGTTTGCAACCCCACACAGATCTACAACATTGGGACCAGTCTCTTGGGACTACCTCTCCTACAAGTCTTTGCTCCTCCCAGCAGTACTCAAGCAATGGGATTAGGGCTGTTTCTCCCCAGGCTGCACTGCAGCCAATCACAGTGTCATCTGTATCAATTATGATGAGTGGGCTCTCTTTTAGTAGCTGTGACTGCAAATGCAGGCCTGTCCAATTGTCCAGTGTCCTCTCTCTCCCTCTCTCTGGCTATAAAGCAGCTCCTCACACACTTCATTTGTGGCCAGAGAAAGGGAAATGACAACTGCAGTGTGAGTGCAGCAATGACAGCCAGTTCCGTGCAGCTGTAGTCCAGGGAGTGCTGCAGACCAGTAACCACATTGTATGTAATTTCCTTCCTCTATGTATATGATATACTTTATAATAATAATAAGGGTTATGCAATACATTATACATGCTTACTTGACTACATTAATTATTCATTGATCTTTATGTAGCACTACTAGGAGCTGCTGGTTGTGTTGGGTGGCACATGTACCTCATGGCTCCCCCGAATTCCTAGGGGTGAATGATGCATATTGCATTTGGTAGAAGTAAAAGGAATGTCCGCAACAGGTGCTCTTTGCTGTGCTCTTTATTACCCAGCCGGGTAAAAACAATAAACTTGTGGTAAGGAAAGTAAAGTTGAAGAAGAAAGGAGAACAGCAGATTCAGGCATGATGATAGGAAAACAGTCCTTCTGCCAAGCGTAACACTTCTCTGCAACACTCCTGCCCGAGTAGGTTTAGTGTACCCGGACAGGCCTCTCTCACTGACCTGGCAGCCGGAGTATCACTCGAACATTTGTAGGCTAAAGTCCCTGCCACAGACTCTCCTTGGTGAACTTGAACTTGACGAAAAGTCTCTGCCACAGACCCTCTTTGGTGAACTTCAGGGAGACACCTCTGCCACAGGCCCTCTCTGACTTGTAGTTACGGAGGAAATCCTCCTTAGATGAATTACACCTGGATCTCCTTCAACTTGTCGCTCGGGTACCGACTGACAGGTGATCAATCCTACAGTGTCCGGCTACCTTGATCCCCGGTGGTTTGTCGAGGCCCTTTTGGATTGCCAGTTTCTCAATGGCGCTCCTCAGACGGACTCCCCACCGAACAGCAATACAGCTTGGGATCCTCAAAAGTGGGAACCCATTCGCTTACTGGGTTCCCGTCACTGTTCAGAAGCTCCAGGCCAACATGGTCCCCTAACCAGGAGCACCGTGTGGCATGCATGCCCTGGCCAGGTAGGCCATAATGCTGGGGCGGTGTGATGTGGTCACCCTAAAGGTGGGTGCCACACTCGAAGAAGAAGAACTAGAACCAATGGCGTCTGCCTCATAAATACCCCTCCCAGCATGCACAGCGGGGCCAAACCCTCCTGATTGGCTGCTGGGAAAGAGCACCCAAACCTCGACTCCACTGCTGCCACCTGCAGCACCGGGGTTGGAAGAACACCCCAATGCAACAGAATAAGCCTACAGCACAGCCAAGGTGAGACAGAGACCCTGTTTTGCACTTAACAATTTGGATCAGAGTCTAACTACACTCTGATCTCCCTCTAAATTTAACTAGCACCGGTACTATAAAGTACCCAGGCGCTACATTTACTTATCAAATGCAATTAAAAAAATTATTGTTCTGACATTCCACCCACAAAAGAGTTTTATAGCTGACATTTCTCGTAAAATACAGCACATTTCAGCTTTCACTCAAACTTTTATATTAACGGTAGAATTTTCACTGCTGCATGATATGTCTGCTTAGCTACTCCTAATCCAGAATCCACTTTCTAATAGCCATTGACAAGAAAACTTTTACACAGTTAATATACAAATAGGGGTCATGGTTTCTGTTGTTTCTTCATAGACATTGCACAACTTCAATGTCACATTTCCTTTACTGGCCATTTTTGTTGAGTATGAACATGATCTGTGCTTGGTATAATTTATGACCTAACTAGCTGTGCCCGTAGAAAAACAATGCAATGTAGAAATTAAGATTTCAGAAACTTCCTGTTTAATTGTGCAGGAGATTTAAACTAATCTTGATCCATCTTGTAAGGGTTCGTATAACCACTTTTTAGAATTCCCATTTGCTTTTAAACTTTTGCGTGTTCTAGGCAGGCAAAAGGTAAATGTTCTACGAGTAAGGAATTTTACTGCTATTTATATCAGATGAAATGATTGCTTGTTAACGTCAGACAACCTTATCCTTATTTGTTCTGGCACTAGTATTCCAGTATTTTCATTAAAACAATTTGTAATACCTCAGTACAGGCAGGTGTCAAACACAAGGCCCAGGGGCCAAATCCAGCCCTCCATGCCATTTCATGTGGCCCTCTCACCTCTCCTGCATTTGCAGGAGAGCTCCAACTCTCCTCTGGTCCTCCTTCAGACCCTTACTTTCTGCTTTCAAGCAATGCATCCATCTTCTTCCCAGCAGCAGCATAAGGGAAGGGGGGTGCACTGTGATGTAAGGGAGAGTGGGACACTCAAGCTGATGGTGGGGTGGCTCTTGACATCTAATGTTAAGAAGAGGGGATGCGTTGGACATCTAATCTTACAGATACAACCGACCCTTTCTAGAACATGCAGTTTTTGGTCAACCAGGACAAAGGGAAATAATGGATCTGCTGCAGCTGAAACACTTCTCTGACACAACCAGTTTCTATGTGTATCTGAACCAAAAAAGGGTCAACAGACATTTTTGGAGTCCTAAAGTGTTTTAATAAATTTGAAATTAACAAAAGGAGAAGACAACAGGAAGACAACACATTTTGGGGGCTAAAACAAGCCCCTTCGTCAGGGCTTTAGCACATATCAGAATGTTTATAGGTCTTAGAGCAAAGTTCCTGGATTCATCAATCTAAAGCAGCCTTTCTCAACCTTTTTACCGCTGGGGAACCCTAAAAATTATTTTCAGGTGTCGGGGGAACCCCTGATAAAACCCATTCATTGGGGGTCAGTGGGAACAATGCCGCTTACTTTGGTCAGTGAGAAGAATGCCCCTTTTTTTACAGTAGTGGTAGGAATGCCCTCCTTACAGAGAACTATGAAGATCATTGGTGTAATACCACTGGCTCCTCCAAGTGGAATTGGCTCAGAACTGTGTAGGCACCATCAAACAGGAGCTAAATCAGCCTCAGCTCAAGGAACCCCTAGCCACCTCTGGAGGAACCCTAGGGTTCCACGGAACCCTGGTTGAGAATGGCTGATCTAAAGGGTGATCAGTAAGTGAAAGTCTGTGTCAGTGGCAGAGCTGCTTTTGGACTCCAAGAATATCTGTTTGGTGCTCCTTCTGGTTCAAATACCCACACACTACTCAGTTAGGGTGATCCCTGGTGGAGAGCTGCCAAACTCAAGTCACCCAGCTTTATTGAGGATTTTTTATTCTGTTAGTTGCTGGTACATAATCCATCACCTCAATTTCCTAAAATGTCTGTACAAAAAGTTCTAACAGATTTGCAGCCTTTCTCCAAAGAGAGCAGTATCTCAATACAAGCCTTGAAGTGTCTTTTAAATATGTTGATTTTGGTCAAGCTTGGAGAAGGCAGCATCGGACATGAAAAATAGCACTCCACTTCTAGCAGGTTCCAGCATATTTCATACCACATGTGGCAGTGCAATATAATGCCCAGGGTGGCATAGTCTCACTAAACACAAACTCCAAAGCTCTTCATATGGTGGTCATAGGAGACACGTAAAGCATTACCCATGGTGTCTTGATTCTTTGAAAATGTATGCATAGAATTATGTAGTAGACATGTGCATTCGTTTTCGTTAGAATGCATTTTCGTCCGAAAATCAGTTTTTTTCATTATCGTTTTAACAAACGATAACGAAAGTGCAACAAACGAAAACCGAAAGATCCGACATAAAAAATGCTTTATTTTTTTCGTTTTCGTTGCGGTAAAAATTCGATAGAGAGATTCGACATTATAGGGAAAAGATTCAACATCATAGAGAAAAGATTCGACATTATAGAGAAAAGATTCGACACTATAGAAATAATAGATTCGACATTACAGAGAATAGATTTCGATTTATGAGACGTAAAGATTCAACGTTTCGTCGAATATTCTTTTAAACATTTACCAGTAACCAAAAAGATTCGACGTTCCGTCGAATATTCTTTTGACCATTCGACAGAAACCAAGTATTATTGGATTTTCGGACGAAAGCTGTTCCCCAACGAAAAACAAAATAAATCAAAACAATTTTCGGGAGTAACTAAATAAATTTATTTTCCAAACGAAAACTAAACAAAATATTCCAGTCTGCACATGTCTATTATGTAGTATTGCAGAAAGTTTATAAGTACCAAAATTGGCAAAAACCTTTGACTGCCGGCATATTTTAGTTAACTAATGTATGATGTGATTGGTTCAATTATTATTAGTATTATTTTTGTACAGCTCATCAGAATATGTAAGATGGAATACTGAAAAAAAATAATATCCTATATGTTTTGTTAGGTATAATAAATTCTCCATTGTGCAATGCAGTAGTTGATGTAAATATTACTCTTTACACTACTCCAGAATATGCCAGATCTACAGTTACTACAGTTAAACCCCATTAGTTTATTCTTAACTGTCCCTGTCCCCTTGGGGAATTTTCCCTTGATTTCCCAAGGACACAACAGGAAGTAAAAATATTCTTTACAAAGTAAGGTGAAAATCCCTGTCAGACACTTGTCAGCAAAATATGGGTAAATATTGCTTTACTTCTCCCTAGATAATCAAATTATAGTTGACATGGCAAATGCATACAGTACATAGGTACGTAGTTTAAGGGTTTGAAAAACAAAACAAAAAACTTTTAACTAGTTTGATTGATTGACCTTCCATACAAAGTTACCATATTTATTACAGGCATTTACAGTATATAGCGCTGCTAATTTATGCAAAGCTTT
Organism: Rana kukunoris; assembly: GCA_029574335.1. Lineage (NCBI taxonomy): Eukaryota > Metazoa > Chordata > Amphibia > Anura > Ranidae > Rana > Rana kukunoris. Next base: position 263,452,783 of record CM056050.1, on the reverse strand, counting down.
TCTTTTGTACATTCATATAAGTTCCTGTCTTTATGCAATCTAGGATCCTTACTTCTCATGTGTACATAAAAGTAGGGTCATTTACTAGTATGACTTCTGTTTATAGGAGGAAACCTACACAGGAGAACATGCTAACTCCATGTAGGTAGGGTACTGGTTGGAATTCAAACCACGGAACCCGGTAATGCAAGTCAGGAGTGTCAACCACTAAGACACTGATCCTGATAGTCATATTATCTTGTTTGAGGTGCCTGTTAAACAGCACAGCAGGGCTATCCTAATGTATGGGAAATCCTGGGAACTGCCAGGGGCCCCAGGTGCGTAGGGGGCCCCATGATAATCTCTCATTACATCATACTTGCCAACTGTCCCGGATTGGCCAGGACAGTCAAGCTTTTTACTAAGCTGTCCCAGAAAGTCCAGACCCCCGGGCAGCATCCTGGAACCTGTATAGTGCCTTCCTGATCCCCCCTGTACTATGCCCTTCCGCTTCCCCCCTCTTTGTGTTGAGTAGTCTTTGATTTATGGCATGTTTTAACATTTTATTGAAATTACTAATGAATATATGTTTGATTCCATCAACATTTTATATTCAAATTCTTAAGAGCAGGTACATGAATTGAGTCAGGCTGGTAGGGGCCCCAGTGCATTACTTTACCAAGGGGGCCATGATGACATTAGGACGTCCCTGCAGCACAGACTGCATAGGAAGTATGTTTGCTGTAAAATGTTGCAGATCGATGTGTAGGGGTTTCCCCCCTCCCTTTTCAGTTGTCTCACTTTTTTGTCTGATGTGTGGAACTCCATAAGAAAAACACTATCTAACTACCAAAAGTGTAGTACTACACTACCCCTTTCATTCATCCAATGATCCTCTATGTTTTATTAGCATTTGTTATTCCAGAAAGCCTCTCTTCATCCCAGAAATTTGGGAGCCAAGCAATACTTGGAGGCTATTACAGACATAAGTTGCACAAAGCCCTGCTTGTAGTGAGCAAGAGACAAGACAGATCTAAATGATCTAACCTATTCATTCTCTGTTTGGCTGTTGTATAGTACAGATCAATATAATAAGGTACTAAAAAAAAATGTTTTCCTTTTGCAGCATACAATTTTAGATTTTCTATGAAGCATCATATGCACTTTTTTTTTACCAACCAATCAGACATACAACTTAAGATACAAATCACAGACAACAACTATTTTGTTCCTGAAATATTCACTTTTACATTGTGAGGACCTTTATGCTTTCAGAAGCACTTGCTTCCAGTGTACACATTGCACATCCAGCTAATGTCTTTAAATAGAGCTCATTATAATTACAATGACCCAAATCAAAGTGTATGAACTGCCTGCATGTTAGAACACTTGTAAAACAACCGTTCTGTTATTCCCTCAATGAAACTTAAGTGCAGGTATCTGGACAAGCAGGAAATGAAAATTCTCAGTAATTGAAGTCCTGTCTTGGTGATAAGCCAAAATGTATTCCTGCAAATTAAATTCTAAAGCTTACAGATTTACATATAGGTCAAATATGCCCACAAATGGATGCCAATTACTTATACAGTATAAGGACAAAACCATAGACAAAGTATTTAAAAACACAGTAACAGTAAAAAATACGTTTTTTAAAAATGTAATTTAAAACGATCGTGTGTGGGCTTCAGAGCATTTTTTGGGTTCTGAAAAACGACAAATAAAAAAAAAATCGAACATGCTCTATTTTTTCACGACGTTTTAAACAATGTCGTTTTCCGGGTTCTAAAAAATGATCGTGTGTGGGCTTTAACTACGTGAAAAAAACGTGCATGCTCAGAAGCAAGTTATGAGATGGGAGCGCTCGTTCTGGTAAAACTACTGTTTGTAATGGAGTAAGCACATTCATCACGCTGTAACAGACAGAAAAGCGCAAATCGTCTTTTACTAACACTGAATCAGCTAAAGCAGCCCAAAGGGTGGCGTCATCCGCATGGAACTTCCCCTTTATAGTGCCGTTGTACGTGTTGTATGTCACCGCGCTTTGCTAGAGCATTTTTTTTCACTATCGTGTGTGCAACCTCGTTTTAATGATGAAGTTGAAAAAAACATAGTTTTTTCTAGAGGCTGAAAAACTTATTTTTTTTACGACCCGAAAAATGATCGTGTCTGTGCGCCATTAGAGTCTGGACTTTTGTATTTTAAAACATATCTGAGCCATTCTGCTGACATACACCAGCAAGCAGTGGTCGGGAAGAGGTTAAACATACTGTAATGTTATATTTCTAATAAAGTAGGCCAGTAAATGAACACCTCAATGAATGACCATGGCTAATATATAATTTAAAGTGTTACTAAACCCACAACAGTAAAATGAGTCTGTAAATGGAGTAAAATGTGTGTGTTATACTCACTGTGGAACCTAAGGGATTAATCCTCCACATTTTGTAAAAAGGCTGTTTGATCCTGTCTTCTCTGATCTGCCTCTTCTTCCACAGTCCCCAAATCCTCTCCTAATAGAACAGAGCTTTGGGGTAACTCTGCACATGCTCAGTTTGGTGTGTATTGCTAGAGTTAATTTTTTTCATGTGAGGGTGCATGTGATCAGCATAGGGCCAATCAGCATTGCCCAGATAGAAGGTCAGGGACCCTGCAGCCTCATAGGGTAATTAGGGGGGTGGAATAAAACTCCTCCTACAAGCTTTAACCAGTGCTCTGCTGGACACTGATAGAAGTCACAAGACTGCTCTAGCTGCTGAAGAGAAAAGGTATGTAGCAGTTTATATTTACTAAAACAATTGCATTCCAATGTTCTCTGCACAGTGGGAGACCAGATATTGTGAATGCAGGGTCCTGGGTTTAGTAACACATTAACCGTCCTGGCGGTATTCCCGAGTCTAACTCTGGGTAAGATTTTTGTATCAAAAGCGGTATCCCCGAGCCAGACTCAGGCTCGCCTCGCAGCAGCCACAGACAAAGTTACTTACCTTGTCCCTGGATCCTGTGATGCATCCCCGCTGTGTGAGCGAGCGGGTCCTCGCTTGATTCACACAGTGTCCCTGTGTGCCGCCGATCTACGTTTCCTGCGAGGTTACGACGCACGGGGGCGGAGAACGGCGCCAAATTTAAAAAAGTAAACAAACAGATTACATACAGTATACTGTAATCTTATAGATTTCAGTACTGTATGTAAAAAATACACACCCCCTCTGTCCCTAGTGGTCTGTCCAGTGCCCTGCATGTACTTTTGTAAAATAAAAACTGTTCTTTCTGCCTGCAAACTGTAGATTGTCCATAGCAACCAAAAGTGTCCCTTTATGTCAAAAGTGATTTTAGAGCAGCTAGAAAACAGCGATAATAAATTATAACCACTTGCAGAATTGAGCGATAGCGATTTGTGGGGAAATTTGTCATAAAAAATAAAAGTAATGACAGCGACAATTCTGCAACTGAGCAAATGTCAGTGTTTTTGAGTTGATTACATTATTGAATAATTTTTATTAGAATTATATTATTATTTGTTATATATATTTATATTTAATTTATAATTTTGTTTTTCAAACTTTTTTCATACCGGGGATGCCTACTAGACTCTTGGACAGATTTAAGTGAGTTATTCCTAAGAAATTTCCTTGCAAAATAATGCACCTAAAATCTGAAATAATCATACCGCCAGGGAGGTTAAGGGCTTGTTAACCATATGGGGAAAGTCATTGAACGGTTGTGTTTATTAGAAACATATCAACAATGCTGAACATACTTGAAGATAAAGAAGAACTCCATACAAATGTATTTACATTTTTTTTCCCGGAAAATCATTACATTCATTCAAAAATTTAGAGGTGGTTTTAAGTAGTAGGAAGTTGCTCTGGATTGAATAGAATATTCGGTACCCTTTGATGTCGTACTGTCTTTAACTATTAGTACCATAGGCCATATTTAACTGGACATTGCTTTCGTGAAAAAGCCCCAATCACGAAATAGAGATGAACTTAGACTATTACAACAAAAGACAAAATATTAGGGGATTTACAGAGAAGTGATCTTATCAAACAGCATCATAACTGAAAACTTAAATTTGTTCATTAGTTTGTGCTCTCAGTTTACTAGAATAGTATAGTTCTTTAACCCAAAATATAAAGATAAAGTGTGACTGAATTATTTCCCAGAAAGGCCCTTATGAAACACCAGATAGCACATGTAGCAGATGTTTCCCTATATAGAACAAAGATTTCTGATAACTGGTAAGTCAACCAAACCCTCCAGTCTTTTTCTTTTACTTTAGATGTTGATACTATTTTAAGCTAGTGCGTTTATTTTTACATGAACATATTTGGAATGTTTATCCACTGTCTGCACCAATAAATGCATGCTTGCTAAAATAAAAAAAATCCATAACAAAAACTGCAAGCAGGCAGTAATTCAGGGCATCATGATTAACCCCTTAACGACTATGGTAAATCAAACTCTAATGCCTGAACACAGTTTTGCAACTTTGACATGTGTTAGTAAAACTGTACATATCATTACTTAGTGTATCCAGGTGTTTTATACCTTGATTTTTGTCAGGACAAATTGGGCTTTTATTTGATGGTAAATGGACACAGATATCTCCTGATTTTGTTTTTTGTATCAAAGGAAAGCTGGCCCAAAAAAGTAAAAAAAAAATGTTTTTAAATGAGCTGTGTACTTCTTGCTATTACCATAAACGAATGCCAAAGCGCAACCCAAAAAAATTAACCCGATCATGACAATCACAGCAATACTCCATATGTGTATATTCCTTGTTGTTTGTACCCGTAGTAAGGCTCAGAAACAATGGAGTGGATTTTGCTATTTTGTATCTTACCTAAAATGCATTGACACTGACATTAATGACACTGATACAATTTTTTTTTTAAAATGCCTTTTTTTAAATCCGACCTAAAATACACTGACCCTGACCTTTGACTCCAACCTTTAACATTGACATTTGACCCTGAGTTTCACCATAACTCAGACCTAGATCAAACCCTGATCTAGCTATTTTATCTTTATTTTTTATTTGTTTATTTATTTTTATTTTTGTGGTCATCAAATGTTTGATGTTTGTTGATAATGTTTTACTGTATTCAAGTTGATGTATGTGGTTAGAATTTTGAGTAACCATGTAGCACTGTTTAGTTGTGTTTGCCCAGATGAAGTGGCACTCCATGCGAGGTAAGAGTTAACTCTGCAGGCAAGGTTTTCCCAGGTTTTTTGGGGAAGTACCTGCCTCACCTCTCTAGGGTGCAACAGTTAGCAAGGCAGCCAGAAGTTTCGTTCCATCTCTCCCCATTCAAGGTTGAAGAAGGCTGTTAAGATGTGATTCACTATTTTACACTCAACCACCGCCTGTGGGAGCCCAGTCCCAGTGTGGCTTTGCGCTGTGGACAATGGACTAAAAGGACTTTCACACCTTTTCAAGGTATAACTATCTCAAAGGTCAAAAAGGGTCTGTTAGACCCATATCCACAGGAATTATATTAACCACTTAAGACCCCAACATTTAGGCAGCGAAAGGACCCAGCCAGGTTTTGCGATTCGGCACCGCGCCGCTTTAACAGACAATTGCGAGGTCGTGCGACGTGGTTTCCAAACAAAATTGGCGCCCTTTTTTTACTCACAAATAGAGCTTTCTTTTGGTGGTATTTGATCACCTCTGCGGTTTTTATTTTTTGCGCTATAAACAAAAATAGAGCGACAATTTTGAAAAAAAAATGCAATATTTTTAACTTTTTGCTATAATAAATATCCACCAAAAATATATATAAAAAAAATGTTTTCCTCATTTTTAGAGCGATACGTATTCTTCTACATATTTTTGGTAAACAAAATCGCAATAAGCATTTATCGGTTGGTTTGCACAAAATTTATAGCGTTTATAAAATAGGGGATAGTTTTATTGCATTTTTTTTATTAAAAAAAAAGTTTTACTACTAATGTCGGCGATTAGCGATTTTTTTCATGACTGTGACATTATACCGGACACTTCGGACAATTTTGACATATTTTTGGGACCATTTAAAATGCATTTACTGTGAAAATGACAATTGCAGTTAACCTACAAGGGGGCACTGAAGGGGTTATGTATGACCTAATATGTGTTTCTAACTGTAGGGGGTGTGGCTGTAGGTGTGACGTCATCGATTGTGTATCCCTATAAAAGGGATCACACGATCGATCACTGCGCCACAGTGAAGAACGGGGAAGCTGTGTTTACACACAGCTCTCCCCGTTCTTCAGCTCCGGGGAGCGATTGCCGGACTCCAGGGGCGTCTGTACGTGCATGTGCCCAGCCGTGCCATTCTGCCAACGTAAATGTGCAGGAGGCGGTCCTTAACCACTTCCTTACTGGGCATGTAAACTCCCTTCCTGACCAGGTGAAATTTCAGCTTGCGGCACTGCATCACTTTAACTGACAATTGCGCGGTCGTGCGATATGGCTCCCAAACAAAATTGGCGTCCTTTTTTCCCCACAAGTAGAGCTTTCTTTTGGTGGTATTTGGTCACCTCTGCGGTTTTTATTTTTTGCGCTATAAACAAAAAAGGACGACAATTTTGAAAAAAAATACAATATTTTTTACTTGTTGCTATAAAAAATAGCCCAATTTTAAAAAAAAAATTCAGTTTAGGCCGATACGTATTCTTCTACATATTTTTGGTAAAAAAAAAAAAAAAAAATCGCAATAAGCGACTGGTTTGCGCGAAAGTTATAGCGCCTACAAAATAAGGGACAGAATTATTATTTTTTTTTATTTATTTTTTATTTTTTACTAATGGCGGCGATCTGCGATTTTTTTTTGCGACTGCGACATCATGGCGGACACATCGGACACTTTTGACACATTTTTGGCACCATTCACATTTATACTGCAATCAGTGCTATAAATATGCACTAATTACTGTATAAATGTGACTGGCAGGGAAGGGGTTAACACTAGGGGGTGAGGAAGGGGTTAATGTGTATCCTGTATAGTGTTCTAACTGTGGGGGGAGGGGGGGTGACTGGGGGGGTGACCGATCTGTGTCCCTATGTACTAGGAACACAGATCGGTCTGCTCTCTCTATGACAGGACGCTGTCATTGTGAGAGCCGGCAATGAGAAATTATCTCATATGTTTACATATGAGATCATCTCTCATTTGCTGCACAGATTGCATCGCAAACGGCCACTCTGATTGGCCGTTCGCGGCGATCTGTGATTGGCTGTGTCCAAGGGACACGGCCAGTACACAAGTTCCCCGCTGCGCGCTCTGGAGCGCGCGCTGGGAACACAGAAAGAGGCTGCCGTGAAAACACGGCAGCCCAGAGATTTAGAACCACCCTGCGGCCGCATATAGTCGTACGGCCGTAGGGAAGTGGTTAAGCGGTTAAAGACTTCCACGTTGAACTGTTCATATGTTACTTTTACTACTTTTACCCAACTTCAGTAAAGAACTTTTATTGTTACATACATCTTGGCCTGGTCTGAAGTCACTCTAGGAATGTGGGTCAGCAACCCGTAGATAACGGTCTACCAGTAGATCGTGGGCAGGTGACGGGTAGATCATGGTCTGGGTTTGCTGATCTGCCATTTTAGAGCATCAAACAAAGTTCAATGCAGAGGGACTACTTGTAAAGTTGGAGCTGTAGTAGAGAGCAAGAACTGCATAAGCTAATGCCTATAGTGCCGCCACCTATCCCATGCCGAGTGATATCAACTGCACTCCACCTCTCAGGACTCGTACACACGACCGTTTTCCTCGACAGAATCCACCAAGAAACTTGGTGGCAGAGCTTTCTTGCCAGAGGAAAACGGTCGTGTGTATGCTTTTCTTTGAGAAAACTGACGTGGAACTCGACGACAAAAAAAGAGAACAAGATCTCTTTTTCCTCGTCGAGAGTCTCAATTTCCTCGTCGTGTTCCTCGTCGGGCTGGTTTTCAATGAGAAACACGTTTGTGTGTATCCTTAGAAACCCACGCATGCTCAGAATAAAGTTTGAGACGGGAGCGCACCTTCGGTAAAAGTAGCGTTTGTAATGGAAATAGCACATTTGTCACGCTGTAACAGACTGATAAATAAAAATTGTCTCTTACCAAACTTTTACTTAACACGCAATAACATTAGGAGAAGCAGCCCCAAGGGTTGTGCCAGTGGAACGAACTTCCCCTGCCGTCGTACGTGTTGTACGTCACCACGTTTGAGAATGAGGAGATTTGGTCTTGACAGTGTGTATGCAAAGACAGCTTGTCAAGTTTCTCGACAAGCCTAACAAGGAACTTGTCGAGGAAACTGATGTGTCTTTTACAACAAGTTCCTCGGTCGTGTGTACGAGGCCTTATAGCAGCTAGCAGTTTTTAGAGTGGGGCCAGCAGCAGGTAAGAAAAGATCTTCAGGTCAGTGTTAAGCAATACACTGATGTGCTGCTGTTTACCCACACTGTGGGTGCAGTGCAGTGTTCTTGCAGGTTCTTCTATTATATCATGAGGGTTTGGTGCTCTTTCTGAATGTAGGAGTTTTGGTGTGCTTTCAGAAAAGCACCACATCTGCAGGGTATAATAGAAGTCAATGGCAAAGCACAGCTAACCCAGAGAAATTGCAGATGCACTGCGCTGCACCGTCAGTACATGTAAACAGCAGCACTTCAGAGGGAAAGTAGACTTATAGTGGGCGCAGAACAGTAAAGGTTAAAAGTTAAGACGTGTTTTTACCTTCCCCCAACAGCACCCCTTTTAGCTGCAGTGACCAGGGGTGTACACATGTCATATCCGCACATGTCACATCACGTCACATGTTGCTTTCTAAACACCTGCTTGACCCCTTGGATCCCGCAGAAGCCTGCAGGTGCTTGCAGAGTGCCCCCATTCATTTTAATGGGTCCCGATTGGCAGGCGGTAGCACCCACCAAAAGCAACAGGGGGGTTTCATTCCTGCTGTGGCATGTGTACACCTTTGGTTGCTGCCTCAGCAGCTAAAGGAGGTAGGGATTTGGGGTATTAAAATCACAACACAACCATAGGGTTTTACCACCACCCCAACTTTAAGTGTGAACGCGCCCTAAGGGTGCCACTGCCAAATGCAACCAAGGGCTCATTCATAAGTGCAGCAGGCACTGCTGCTCCTCTGAAAACTATCCAAGTGTGTTTGACAGGTGGTAGGGAGGCGATATGGTTGAATCCCATGATTGCCATGCAATGCACATAATTGCAACATGGTAGTATGGTTTAAATCAGGTGTGAAGAGGCGACACTGTGCCAGGTGATCCTTGACTTCAACCATGTTGATTAGATTGATCTACACCTCTTTAAGGTTGCCTACCTCCTGTGTACAGTGTGGAATGAGTTAAAGAACTCTCATACAGATTACACAGAGTTAATTGTATTCTTTTGCGAAATAAATGCTTTTAAGTTGGCGTGCTGCCTTAACGCCAGCCTTGCGTTGAATGGTAGTCTCAGCCTGCCTTTGGAGACACTAGAAAGCACTTTCTCTATGTCCCCCACATTGGGTGCAGTGAGCCCCGACCATGTACTCTTCTATATTCTATGCGTAACTGTAAACAGAACAGAATATTGATTATATCATGCATCACAATTAAATTTCATATCTACTCTTTTAATCATTTTTCACCGATTGCTTGAAATTTCATTTTCTTTTGTGATGAGGTGTTGTATATTAGATATTTTTAGTTATATAGCTTTTACAGTAAATGCCAGACTTCATAAAGGATTCATGTGCAATATGAAATGTTGCTTTTTCTTCTGGATTGATTGTATGTTCCCATGTATCACAGCCAGCTTGTATGCTATGTAATGGAACAAAAAATAACTTTTCTCAGCAAGCAAGAAGTCCTTGGTGCTGACCAGTTTATACTTTGTTGATTACTGTTACACTCCTTCTTAGGTGCTTGGTAGGCACGAAACAGCACCAAGTATATCACTGCTGTGCAGTAATTTCTTGCAGATTTGAATGCCAGGCCAAAGTTTTTGTTTTTGTTTTGGATAGGGTAGGTAATAATTTAAATCTCTGACTAATTTTTGGTTCACTCTGGTTTCAGGAGAAAAGATAATGGGAAAATCTACACTTCATGGGGCACTTTGGATTGGCAACATGTATTCTGCTGGGAACTACTGGCTATGGCCACTAAATCAATAAAGGAAGCAGATGCAGTCGAATGAGCATGTTGAATTTTTAAGAGATAGATAATTATATATATATATATATATATATATATATATATATATATATATATATATATATAAATTATATATATTAGATATAAAATGATCATAGTAAGACTCAGACTTGCAAGACTTCATGGAGTCATGTCTGAATTAAAACCCAATCCCAAGAATTAAAGAAAGTCTACCCTTGCAGTGCCCCCCCCCCCACTTTGAGGGTTAAATGCTCATTGTGTTTAGGATGTACAGTAATAGGCATTATTACTTACCGTACACCCCTGGCTGGCTCTGGCACTCTCCTCTTTTCCCCAAACTTCCAGTCTGTGGGCGGTTGCTCAGTGTCATTGTGTAGAATTCAGGGCTATTAATGTTGTATTGTACAGGAGAGTGACCATTGCCATGAGCTACTTACAGAGAAGGCTTCAGGAGACAGGTCACACCACTGGAGAGACCCTACTAGAGTGTAGAATTAGGTAAGTATTTCTCCTTATTCCAGCACCCCTAGACATATTGAGCATTTACCCAGAGTGCAGGTTCATGTTATGCGGTGTGTTTCAGAATTTGATCCGATTCTGCAAATCGCACTGTGTTTTGCTGACCAATTTTGGGGTGTCATTAACTTAACATACACACCTGCAGAAGTTTGCACTAATAAGGTTCGATTTTTATGCAGTTTGAAATCTACAGAGAATTTGCACCGTATCAGTGTAAACCGGAACGTACAGTGTGGCGGGTAGGCGCTGCCACTGTAGCTTTTTTCTTATTCCTGAAATCGTACTTTAATAGTTAGAAGAAAAAATAAAACTGAATATCTCTTTGTTTTGGTGCTGCGGCTAGGAAATCTATTACACATAAAAATCCACTAACCAAAAAAGAGTCAGCCGTACACCCATATAACCCTATTAAAGGAACACTAAAGGTTCGTTTTTTATCCTCTAAAATCATTGATATATTGCAGAGCATTTAGAAGTTCCTTACCTCTTCTTTCAAATTGCCCAGCAAAGTATTGAATTTTATCTATAAAAGTGCCACTTCCTGTGCCTCCTCTCTTTCCTCTCCTCCTGAGTCCCAGCCGTTTGTTATGGAGGAAAGCTTCACAAGCATGGCGTGCACAACGTGCTTGCCCCCTCTCTCTACCTACAGCTCTGTGTCTACACGTTCTCTGTCTTTCACAGCAGAGGAGACCAGCACATTCTTGGGGGTCTCTAGGACGCTGTAGCTCCGCCTCCCTCATTGCACGAGGGTTAGTGGGCTGGAGGAGGCGGGAATATGTGTGGGAGGAGGGACGAGCACCTAATAGGTATAGGCAGAGGGGCGGGAAGGGGTGTATACTGTGGGAGGTTGGGGCGGAGTGTGGCCAAATAGTGCATGAGAACGTTGCTCGTTCTCGTCCGCCCTTGGAAAGCAAAAAGCGGCTTCTGCGCATGTGCGAGCCGCTAAGCCTACTGGAAACTGTAGTTCCGAATAGGCAGTGACGTTTATACCAAGAGCGCGCACCGCAAAACCAGGAAGTGAGGGGAAAGGAGACACAGGACAGACGGCAGCATACAATGAACCTTCTTTTAAGCAGGTACAGCTATATTTTAAACAAAAATGCTGACTTTTTTCCTTAACACATGCATGAAGACTATATTTTAAACGGAAAACATTTTTGATTTTATAACCCCTTTAACATTAGTGATATGTTTTAGTGGCATTCATTCAATAGTCCTAACCTACAAGCTAACATTAGTGATATGTTTTAGTAGCATTCATTCATTGGTCCAAACCAACAAGCTAACATTAGTGATATGTTTTAGTGGCATTCAATTATTGGTCCTAACCAACAAGCTAACATTAGTGATATGTTTTAGTGGCATTCAATTATTAGTCCTAACCAACAAGCTAACATTAGTATTATGTTTTAGTGTAATTAATTCATTAGTCATAACCAACAAGCTAACATTAGTAATATGTTTTAGTGTAATTTATTCATTAGTCATAACCAACAAGCTAATATTAATAATATGTTTTAGTGGCATTCATCCATTAGTACTTACCAACAGGCTAACATTAGTGATCGCCAGTAGGGATCAGGAAGGATTTTTTCCCCAGTCGCTGCAGATTGGCACAGCAGGCCTGGGGTTTTTTGCCTTCCTCTGGACCAATTCAGGGAGGGAAGACTTAAACTAGTGACAGTTTCACTTGGATATTCTTCCTCCCAGTGCCGACAAAACCCCCATAATCATTATCACCTCCCTGCGTCTTTCTGCAACCATCGGTTATCCGAAATACTCTGCAGAAACCATCTGGGAACTAAAACCTTTCGCCTCTACACTTCCAACGGTTACCAAAAATGCTCTTAAGAGTGAGCAACTGTTAAGAATCAATCGTCGATTAACAGTAAAAAACTGCATGCAGATACACCAGCCCAATCGCATATCATGCGTTTTGGTTAACACAAGATCGGCAGTAAAACATCGGCAAGAAATCTATGATTTCATCCTTCAACATGATCTAGATTGCCTCTTCATCACAGAAAGCTGGCTTACAGCAGACTGCAACACCATTCTGGGAGAACTGGTGCCAGCAAATTATCGCATTCAAATGCAGAACAGAGTGGGGCAAGGAGGGGGAGGCCTGGCAGTGATCCACAAGACTCACCTCTCGATCACCAAACCAGTCCTTCAAAACTCGCTTCCATTCATGGAAACCCTCACTCTTCAACTGCAAACAAATCCCCAAGACTTGGTCCATATTCTACTTTGCTATAGACCACCGCCCCAAAAACGCACCTTCTCACGTCGTTGACAGAATTCATCTCCTCAAACACCCTAAGCATCAAACACCTTTTGGTGCTTGGGGATTTCAACCTCTGGGCAAACTCCTTGTTGGACCTGTCGCCGACGCCTGCATCGACCATCTAGAAGGATTAGGTCTGCAGCAACTAATACTAGACCCCACTCATGCCTCAGGCCATACCCTCAATCTCATTTTCAAACAAGATTTGGAAATTGAGGTCTGGGAAAATGAGCCACTACCATGGACCGATCACCATGCCATTAAATTCAAAATCACCAACAACGTCAGGCCAAATAAAACTACAAAAAACGGTGACAACTCACTGGACTAGATCTCAGAAGAAGCTCCACTTGGAACTCTTCAAAACAACTCTAGGGAACAAAATAAAAACAATCCAACAAAAACAAACAGCCACAGAAACACTTGACGCCATCAACAAGGCGCTACTTCAGTCAGCTGACTGGGTGGCACCAAAACGCAAAACAACTCCAGCTGGTTTAATGACCAACTGACGTTGCTAAAGCAAGAGCATAGAAGAGCACAAGCTGCATGGAAAATGAGCTCTTCAAATAAAAAACACACCATTTACAAGACAATAACAAAGAAATATCACAAAGAAATCTTTATGGCTAAAAAAAATCACTTCTCCAACATCATCGCAAATGCCCTAAACCGCCCCCGCGAACTCTTCAAGCTGGTTTCGCAGACGATGAATCCAGCTTGTTTAGAGGCCCCCAATTCTGATTCACAAGAATTTTGCAACAAACTATCGGATTATTTCATTAAAAAATTGAAAAAATCCTTGAAAGTATTGAGCAAAAAGGAATCGTCACTAATCCCTCCCCTAATCCCAAATCAAATACCTGCCGCAATCACTAAAATTCACTCTAAAACCCATTATCATTAATGCCACTAAAAATATCATCGGGACTCTGCGCAATAGCACAGCACCCAATGACATCATTCCCACTAAACTGCTGAAAGAAAGCGTCTATATACTGGCACCAGCTATCACGCAGCTCATAAATCAATCATTCAAGGAGGGCATTGTGCCCACCTTGCTGAAACAAGGTGCAATAAAAACCAATCCTAAAAAAAAACACCCTTGACCCCAAAGACCCAAACAACAGGAGGCCCATAACAGGTCTAAATGTTTTCTCCAAGATAATGGAGAAAGAAGTTGTACAACAGCTGCAACTGCATTTAGAAACCCAAAAACTTGATACATTTCAATCAGGCTTCCGCCCGGGTCATGGAACTGAAATGGCGCTGCTCAAAATATGGGATGACGCTCTAGAGGCCGCAGATGAAAGAGAATCTTGTCTCCTGATCCTGCTGGACCTAAGCGGGGCCTTTGACACTGTAGACCACGGACTACTACTCGCTAGGCTAGCTGAAGTGGCCAGAGTCGCGGAAGGTCATTTACCCTGGTTCTCCTCCTTCTTGGAAAACCGATCACAAACAGTGAAAGTGGGATCTTTCACTTCTGAAAAACGTCATGCATCATGCGGAGTCTCTCAGGGATCTCCCTTGTCACCCGTATTGTTCAATATCTATCTCCGCCCCCTCTTCCCCTTAGATCTACAGTGAGTGCACTTTCAAGTGCACTTGTAGTGCAAAGTGTATTTTCCTTTAGTAAATCAACCCTATTATTTCATGTCTATCTACTGAGCAGCCTACGGGAACAGATACGTATTGTGATCCCCCCACCAACTACAGAGTAGAGAATCCGAGCAGTCAGGATCATGTCTGATGTCGTCTGCTTCTCTGCACTGAAGTTCCCACGGATTCCACTGAGATATGAGTCATAATTGAGAGAAAAGGCTGCTTCACTTGAAAAAATGTCCTCATCGTAAACATATGTAAAAATATTTGCTGTCTCACCTGTCATTTTACCCAGGCCAAATACCGACTTTACCTCTTGACATTTGTGCCCCTGCTGTTAAAATATGTACTGTAATATTGTCTGCCAATCAAACACAAGAAGACATTTGTTTAACTTCCAGTGGTAATGAAATGATTCCTCTTCATCCAAATCCAACTCCTCAGCCTGAGGGTATGTATATCACACAATGTCAATAATGTGAATGAGCTTGTTGGAGCTCGACCGCGGCATGTTCTCCGCACACACTACAATTGCAACTAGTCGCTACCTGCACAGTACACCCCTCTGAAGAATGTCTGCATTTAAGGTTTCAAAACGCCTGCAAGCTCTCTAATTAAACACTGGAAAATAGCACAATCACGTATCAAATTCATAGGGAAGGGTTAAAATATAAAGAAGCCAGGACATAAATTTCTTTCAAGGTGGGACAATATTTTATGTACTCAAGTGAAGCCCGGAGTGACAAAACAGAGGAGGATAACGCAGGGCTGGCATGACTGGGGTGGAATCAGGGGCAAGAAGGGTTAAAGAAGGAGGAGGTGCCTTCAGGGGAGTGGCTGTAGGATTAGCCAGGAGAAGGGGAGGAGTGCCATATATGGGGGGGGGCGGAGTCGGCGCCAAAAGCTCAGGCAGAAGTGAGGGAGACACAAGGAAGCAGTTTTTCCTCTGCTCCCTGAAGTTAGACCATGGACATTGATACGCTTTTGGCGCGGCTGCGGGCCGCGGCGGCGAATCGGGAACCAGGATGGCTGGAGGAACAGGTGGGGGGCCTGATCGAGGATGTGGCGGGGGGGTCTCGGGAGGGATCGCGGACACCACGCGCTCGACGGTCGCACCCGCCGGAGCGTTATTCGCCGACCCCCACCGCCAGGGCCCAGCGGCACAGTCGGAGCCCACAAGGGGACCCGTCGCCCCCCCCGGCCAAGCGAACGCATGCTTTGGCTGGGGGTGATGGTGGACGGCATCCGCCGCCCAGCCTGGGCCCAGTGGGCGGGGCTTCGGGCAGCAATGGCGCCCGGACCCCAGCCACGCGTCGGAGCAGCATGGAGCAGCCGATCCCCCCCCAGAGCGTGGGGACGGCGGGGGGGGGATCCCAGCGCACAAAACGCGGGGCAACAGCCGGAGGGTCCTCCAGGATCGGGGCCGCCGGTTCCCAGGCAGGGGGGAGGCCGGAGTCCCCAGAGCGGAGGCCCAGTCGGGGCTGCAGAGCAGCTGAGACACCCACGGCCGGGACCAAGGGTAGAGGACGATCCGCCGGGAGGCTGGGATCCACGGCCTCCAGGCCTCCTGCGCCTGGGAGGCAGACGTCGCCAGTGTCGCCGGCCTCGGAAGATCCATCCGGGGATGAGGGATCAGAAGCGGAGGAAGTGTCGCCCACGGTGGAGCTGCCGGTATCGGCTGTGAGGGACGTGCCCGGCCAGCCTGGTAAGACACCTTTCAATTCTAATAATGAATTTGCTACTGCTTTGTGTGCACTGTTAGGGGTTGGGGGTGGGGGTCCTTCTGGGTTGCCAGTTAATGTTTTACCCACTGTGAGGTCGCCGACCGGGGGCCCCGGGGTGGCGGGGGTTTCGCCTGCTGCCCAGGGTTCCCCTGGTGGGATGCAGGATTTGTTGGGTGGGTTGCAGGACCTGTTGCACCGTTTCGTTGGGGGGGGTACTCCGCCGCAGGCGGCACCATGGGTGGGAGGCCCAGCTGGGGGGGGGGCCCCTGTAGATGGGGGGGCGCATGCCCCGGCTGGGGTGTCACCGGATGGTGGGGCTAGCAGTGACGCAGGGGGTGAGAAAACGGGGGGGGTCAGGACAGACGTGGTAAGGATGGATGATTCTGCAAAAGGTGAGGTATACGTTTGCTATGAGGGGCCGCTGGGGGCCCACCTGAAGCAGGAGGTCAGGGATAAGATCGAAAAAGGTGAGTACGTGGAGATTTTTTCCCTGTTGCCATTAGAAAAATTTAATTTAGATAGGGTGAAGCCGGATAGTTCAAAAAAAGGATGATGAGGAGAGGAGGCGATACAGGTTGATTCCCCGGACGTTCAGCAATTGGTTGCAGGCATTTGCTATCATGGCCAGCGTTATAGGTGAAAAAAGCCCGGAACACTGTTCTGCGCTTTTTGGTTATATGGACGCCATTGGGGAAGCTTATCGGGTTTATGGGGGGACGGGGTGGTTGAGGTACGACGAGCAATTCCGCCAGCGGCGGGCTGTGCGTCCTACATTGCGATGGGATCACAAGGACATCGTCCTGTGGATGCGGATGATGTCCGCGCCCCGGACGAGTACTCCGTTTTTTCAGGGCGGGGCCGGGGGTACACCCACCTCTGGATCGCCGGCCGGAAAGAGATGGGGTGTGTGTTGGCAGTACAACGAAAGTTCCTGCAAATTCGGGGGTACATGTCGTTTTAAACACGAATGCTCCGGATGCGGGGGGAATCACCCCCTGTCCCGCTGCTTCAAAAAAGGTAAACGGGCGGGGGATGCTGCTAAAAAAGGGGACAACGCCGGTGAAGGGGGAAAGGATGGAGCCTTTTCTAAGTAGGTACCCTGACAGGGCCGCGGCGCGGCTGCTCGCGGCCGGGTTTTCCGAGGGTTTTGTCATTCCCTGTTCTTTGTCGAAGGTGCCTCCCTTGGCTAGGAATCTGCGGTCTGCCTTGGAGAACCCGGACGTGGTGTCGGCAAAATTGGCAAAGGAGGTTGAGTTGGGTAGAATGGCGGGTCCGTTCACAGAGATGCCATTGCCGGATTTGGTGGTGTCGCCTCTGGGGGTGGTTCCCAAGAAGGAGCCAAACAAGTTTCGCCTCATTCACCACCTGTCCTTTCCAAGAGGGGGGTCGGTGAACGATGCAATCGATCCGGAGGCATGCACGGTATCCTACACGTCATTTGACGCGGCGGTGCGGTGGGTGCGTCGGTACGGAAAAGGGGCTTTGATGGCAAAAGCGGACATCGAGGCTGCGTTCCGTCTGCTACCAGTACACCCTGACAGTTTCCGACTGTTGGGCTGTCGGTGGCAAGAGGGGTTCTACGTGGATCGCTGCTTGCCAATGGGCTGCTCGATCTCGTGCGCACTGTTCGAGACATTTAGTTCCTTCTTGGAGTGGGTGGTCAGGGATGTGTCTGGCTCAGACTCCGTCATTCATTACCTGGATGACTTCCTGTGCGTGGGCCCTCCGTCATCCAGGGTGTGCGCAATTTTGCTGGCAACATTGCAGCACATGGCTGATAGGTTCGGGGTGCCTCTGGCGGCCGACAAGACGGAGGGCCCAGTCACAGCATTGAGTTTCTTGGGAATCATGATTGATTCCGAGGCGATGGAGTGCAGGCTACCGGTGGATAAGGTGGAGAACCTTCGGCTGGAGATTCGGGAGATGCAGGGGCGGGACAAGGTTCAGCTACGGGCCTTGCAGTCTTTGCTGGGCAAGCTGAATTTTGCTTGCCGCATCATTCCCATGGGCAGGGTTTTCTGCCGACGGCTGTCGGCAGCTACAGCAGGTGTTAGAGCTCCAAAGCATTACATCCGTATAACAAGGGAAATGAAGGCTGATTTGCAGGTGTGGCATACGTTTCTAGAAACGTACAATGGGAGGGCTATGTGGATGTCTGGGCCCGTCAGCAACTTTGACTTGGACTTGGCCACGGATGCGGCCGGGTCCACGGGCTATGGGGCTTTCTTTAAAGGAAGATGGAGCGCGGAAGCGTGGCCAGAGTCCTGGGTGTCAGCAGGTTTTGTTAGGAACCTTGTGCTGCTTGAACTATTCCCGGTAGTGGTGGCGATAGAGTTGTGGGGGGCGGAATGCAGAAATCTGAAGATCAGGTTGAACTGTGACAACATGGGTGTGGTGGAGGTCATCAATCGGGTTTCCGGCTCCTCATTGCCGGTGATACGACTGCTGCGCCACCTAGTGTTGCGCTGTTTACAGTGGAACATATTTCTGTACGCAGTGCACATACCGGGGGTAGAGAACAGACTCGCTGATGCTTTGTCTCGATTCCAGTGGGACAGGTTCAGGGAGCTGGCCCCAGGGGCGGATGCAGTCGGGGTCCCTTGCCCGGGGTGGATGTGGGGACTTGCGTTGGAGTAGCAGCAAATTGGATCAGGAAGTCGGTGAGTGGGCAGACATGGACCGCATATTCTAAGGTATGGGAAGAATGGGATGGTTTTAGACGGCTGGCGGACGCTGGGCTGGGGGAGAAGGAACTGGGCTGGTTGGTAATGTACTTTGTGGTGAGGCATATGGAGAAGGGCGTGTCGGTGTCGTCCTTGGAGAAAAAATTAGCGGCCTTGGCATTTTTGTTCAAACTAGAGGGGCGGGAAGATTTCACAAAAATGTTCTGGGTAAAACAGGCGGTTAAGGGATACAAAAAAGGGCGACAGTGCAGGGATGCGCGGAGACCAGTGTCGTTTTCTATTCTTTGTAGGATTTTTGAAGTGGTGGGGGAGGTTTGTTCATCGCGGTACGAAATACAGCTGTTTCGGGCGGTTTTTTCGGTCGCATTTTTTTGGGGCGTTTCGGGTGGGGGAAATAGTCAGTCCTTCAAAGCCGATGGCCGGGGGCCTTTTGAGGGAGGACGTCAAGTTGGCAGAGGACAAGGTGAGTTTTCGGCTGCGGCGGTCTAAGACAGACCAAAGAGGTAGAGGGGTAGACGTAGTGCTATATCCGCTGCCGGGTTCTGAAGTGTGCCCGGTGCGGGTGGTAAGGGAATTTCTGAAAGGACGGCCAGCGGGTGGTGGGCCGTGCTGGATACATGAGGATGGTTCTTTTCTGTCACGTTTTCAATTTATAGCGGTATTTAGAAAATGTCTGCAGAAGGCGGGGTTGGACGAGGGATTGTTTGCCTCGCACTCCTTCCGTATCGGGGCGGCGACTGAGGCGGCCCGGTGCGGGTTGGATGAGGCGGCAGTGAGAAGGATTGGGAGATGGGAATCGAGGAGATTCCGTTCTTATGTGCGCCCGCATATGGTGGTGGAATAACAGGGTTGGGGGGTGCATTGACTGACATTCCAAAATGGGATTGTGGGGGGATGAATGTGGTTAGTCATGCTTGCTGTTTTGTTTTTCAGATGGAGAGCAGGCGTGCCTCGTGTGGATTATGGGGCATTCATACGTTTGTAGGGGGGCCCGTAGAGCGGATGCCAGGCCGGGGGGACGGCAGTTGGGCATTTCTAGGCGGGAGGCGACGATCAGGTGGTTGGGCATCCCTGGGATGGGTTGGCGCAGGGTGCTGCCGGAAGTGCAGCGCTACGCTCAGCTCGACAGACCTCCGGATGTGCTACTGTTACACGTCGGGGGGAACGACCTGGGGATTCGGCCCATAGGGGACTTGATGTCCGCAGTCAAGGCGGACGTATTGACATTGCGGGCATCTTTCCCAAAGATGCTGATTGTCTGGTCTGACATTGTTGCGCGAACCACGTGGCGCATGGCACGGTCAGTCGACAGGGTTAATAAGGGGAGGGTGAAAGTGAACAAGGTTTTGGGGAGGTTTGTGGCTCAGCACGGGGGTTTGGTGGTGCGGCACAGGGAATTGGAGATTAACGTGGGTATGTACCTACTCGGTGATGGTGTTCACCTAACTGATGTAGGTACAGATTTGTGGGTGCTAGGCCTGCAGGAAGGGATTCAGAGGGCCCTGCGGGTGTGGAGGGGCCTGTAAGGAAAAGGGAGTTTTCCTTCCGGGCTGTGGCGGTGTTCTTGGTCTTGATGGTGAAAGTTAACGGAAAATGGAAATGATTGGGAGGCTCATCGGTGGGATGGGCTCCTTATGGGGTTATTGTGGTGGAACGGTGTCCGCTACAATACGGTGACGGTGCACTGCGGTGTTAAAAGGGGTGTCTCAGAGCTGGAGTCGGCTGGAGGCCTGGGTATGGTGATGGTACGCAGTGCTGGTGGTGAAGAAAAGGTTAATGGGGGATTACCGTCAAGACCAAGTAGGACTGGTGTTAAAAAATTAATAAAACGTTGGGTATTTATATTGTTAATAAGTATAGTGGAATTGTTGGAAATTCCTAGCACCAAAAAGTGTGGTAAAAGTTTTGGTTAATTATTTAATTTTTGGTTACAAAATAAATGGCTGTTGTGGCCAATTTTATTCCAATTCTACTGTGTCGGTCTCGTTTACTGGGTTAGGGGGCTTGAGGGGGGGGGGGGAAAGGGGGGGGGTGGTTTAAAAGGTATGGATATGGGGGGTAGGTTTAAAGTATGGATATGGGGGTGGAGTAGGTTTAAAGTGATGGGAGCCTATTGAAACTACGCTAGTCAAGTGAAGCCCGGAGTGACAAAACAGAGGAGGATAACGCAGGGCTGGCATGACTGGGGTGGAATCAGGGGCAAGAAGGGTTAAAGAAGGAGGAGGTGCCTTCAGGGGAGTGGCTGTAGGATTAGCCAGGAGAAGGGGAGGAGTGCCATATATGGGGGGGGGGGGCGGAGTCGGCGCCAAAAGCTCAGGCAGAAGTGAGGGAGACACAAGGAAGCAGTTTTCCCACCCACCCTCCCTTGTTTTGTTCGATGTGGTGTTGTGCGTTTGTTTTCTTTCTTTCAGATCGGTAGAGAGATGTCACGACAGCAGAGGCGGTGTTCTTGGTCTTGATGGTGAAAGTTAACGGAAAATGGAAATGATTGGGAGGCTCATCGGTGGGATGGGCTCCTTATGGGGTTATTGTGGTGGAACGGTGTCCGCTACAATACGGTGACGGTGCACTGCGGTGTTAAAAGGGGTGTCTCAGAGCTGGAGTCGGCTGGAGGCCTGGGTATGGTGATGGTACGCAGTGCTGGTGGTGAAGAAAAGGTTAATGGGGGATTACCGTCAAGACCAAGTAGGACTGGTGTTAAAAAATTAATAAAACGTTGGGTATTTATATTGTTAATAAGTATAGTGGAATTGTTGGAAATTCCTAGCACCAAAAAGTGTGGTAAAAGTTTTGGTTAATTATTTAATTTTTGGTTACAAAATAAATGGCTGTTGTGGCCAATTTTATTCCAATTCTACTGTGTCGGTCTCGTTTACTGGGTTAGGGGGCTTGAGGGGGGGGGGGGAAAGGGGGGGGGTGGTTTAAAAGGTATGGATATGGGGGGTAGGTTTAAAGTATGGATATGGGGGTGGAGTAGGTTTAAAGTGATGGGAGCCCATTGAAACTACGCTAGTCATGGAAAGAAAGATTAATGTTTAGTTTGCACAGCAAAAGCTAACCTATTGTCAGCCTGCAACCAAGCAGAGAAACATGTGACTCTTAAACATTGCTAAACAAATAATGCCTTGCCATATAAAAGAAGCACATATAGGGGGCTATTAGAAATGTAAGAGTTGTAAAAAAATGTAAGGCTGTAAAAAAATGGAGAGAAATTACCAAAAAAAATAATTGCCACCATTACATGTGCACTACATTACAAATGCACAGATGCACAGGTAACAAAACAAAAAAAAGCCACTATTTAAAAAAATGCAGTGGCAGAAGATTCACAGGAGTCCAGGACTGTTTTTTTCCTCTACTGACTAAAATAAACAATTTATTGTTCTTATATCTAACAGAACTGTAGGCTTATTGTAGTGAGTGATGCAGGATTTGTCAAACCTAATGCAATGAAAATAATTTTCTGGGTGGGGCTACTTTGGTAAGCAGCTAAGAATTAGCTACTAATTCTTGCTAAGAATTATGATCAAACTTATGAAATTGCCAGAAGATTATTAGGGTGAGCCAATGTCAGATAGATCACAAACAACCAAACACATGCCTGGCAAGGTGAGCTCCTATTTGAGTTTATTATTTTGAAGACTGAAAGCAAGAGCACATTTCCCTCAGTTCTGAAGACCCAGGTAGGACATGTACTGTACATAGACAGATTTAACATTTCTGCTAAAGAATATCCTTGTTCCTTTAAAAACTAAGCTGAAACTTGAAAATACTAAGAAATCAATGAAAGGAATTCATGGACAGCCGCACACCAAAATAAACCTAAAAAGGTAGCCTTTATTGGTGTAAAAAGGATAAAAAGCACTACAAAACACAGCACAGCAAGCAGTGGGATGGAAACTGACGCGTTTCGCACAAAAAAATCAGTGCTTAGTCATAGCTAAAAATTGCTTATTGCATTTGCCAGGAGCGGCGGTCTCTTTTTCTTCATTTAAAATACTAAGGATAAGACTTGTGTGGGTCATCAAGCTGCTCAGGGCACAGACACTGGAAGACTGAGAAAATTGTTAACCAATAGGCTATAACAATAAACTAGGTGTTTGGGTTCAGGACATGACAGCCTCAAGATTTTTCATTTCTCCGGCAAGCAAAAGTCCTAAGAATTTGGCAATACATGCTGCAGAAAGCAAGCAAATGCACCAGGACTAACTGCTAGGGGGATTGACCAAATTAGCTACCACCCCTTGTTTGTATTGAAACCTGGGCTGGATCTGGTAGCCCAGGTAAGCAGCTGGAGAGAGCCAAGGACCAGTTCCACAGATGAGTGACTGAAGAAGTCTCTGAGATGGAAACACAGGCAAACAGCTGTAGGCACAGGACCACCCCACACAAGGCACAAAACTCTGGAAACAATTGTTGCAGTGTTCTCTGCACTGTCTGCATCTTCCTTGAAAGCTGCATGCTAGGCTGCCCACCCTGTCTGGATTAACAGTGCATGACCAAATGCCTAATGGCAGATCACATGCCCAGATACCCCTTCATCATCAGGTATGGTCTTTTTGTACATCTGAGAGCAGGAAGCGGGGAAAATGATATGTCTGTGGTGTCCAGGAGTCCAATGACTTGTGGAGTCTTAAAAGAATGTAAGAAAATTAGTTAGAGGAGCATGTGCCTACTTCTAAACATGGTAGGTAAAGAGTCATTTTGCTACAGTAATTAACAATTTCTATGAGCAATTACAATTGGTAAACAGAGACCATTCTTAAATTGGCCATACACTGTTTTTTTTTTTTTTTCAGCCAGTGGACTAAAAGAAAAAGATAAACAGATTTAACCATCCACACAAATGAGGTGAATGGAGAGACACTGGGACATTGTCTTGCTGTTCAAAGATTGGCTGCAGCCACTGATTGACAGAAAAACTTCCACAAAAGTCAATTAAATAGTGGGAGAGCCCTCATATTGGTCCCTGCTGGACTGCTGGATTTCATTCAGTGTATGGCCAGCTTAAAGTGGTTGTATACCCTCCGATACTATCACAACAATTTACATGTACTTAAAGACCATATATTTATACATCGATCGATCGCTATATCTTTATCCACATTATTTGTCTTACTGTATAAACTGGTATTCTTGTAGAGAGTAATTCCTGTATTAAGTCCGCGCCATCTCAGTTGTGGTCTTCCGCGTCTTATTGAATTTGTATTTCCGCCCACAGTCTCTGTAATCCCGTGCGTGCGCAGCACGGTCACAATATTAATGCCTCATGCTCTCTGTGCGTATTGTGGAGGAAACATTGCGGGATGTCGGGGCTGACGTCTACATGAGCAAATGACGCAGCCCCAACATAAACAACGATTTTTTTCTGGCAGAGGCTCTGCTTGCTGGAATGAACGGGGATCTGGCGCATGTGCGGTACACGTCCCCACTCGTCAATCCAGCTGTAACTTCAGAAGCAGGCAGGTAAGAAAATAAAAAGCTAATAGCAATCGGTTTACAAGAATGAAATGCACAATTACATTGAAAGTGAATATTTTGACTACAGGCATACCCCGCTTTTAAGTACATGATAGGGTTTATTTACTATCGCTGGAAATCGCAATATCAGGCTAATTTCTGCATAGAAACCAATGAGCTTCTAACTCCAGCTTGTTCAATTAAGCCTGGTAAAAAAAAACTGGAAGCTCATTGGTTTCTGTGCAGAAGTGAGCCTTATTTTGCGCTTTCCAGCTTTAGTAAATAAACAGAATTGTGTACTTAAAAGTGGGGTATGCCTGTATACAACCGCTTTAAATTTCACTCATCAGTATAACAAGTTTCAGGATGAAATCACTATGGACTATCATAAGCAATTGAATGAAGCTTGAATAAACACATTGAAAATAACACATTTCTGTTTACTTCTGTTTTTCTGGTATTGCATTCTGATCAAGCAGTTAACCATGGGATCTTGTCATTTGTCTTTACACATTCCAATCAAAAGTGACTAAGTCCTTTTTAGTCTCTATGACAGCTCTTTGGAAGTCCTCTACCTGGATGACATTTTAGGGTCAACCCAGAACAGGTATACACTGCCGCTTCACATGGAACACGTAATACAGCAGGTTTAAAGACCTAGACAGATTGTATACTAAATGGAACTCATTCCACTTAATGGCAGCAATTCGTGCTGGATAATCCCACCTGTGGATTTGCTCATCACAAGTACAACATAAAACGTTAATGCGACCAACAGTAGGGAATGTAGTTCTGACTAGAGAAAGACCTGACCTTAGCTAAACTGAAGTTGAATATAGCTTTTCACTCTATGTTAACAGATGAGCTCAACATCATTTTGGTGAGTGTTTAAAACTAATAGACTAATAACCTAAACCCATTAAGTTAATTAACCTGTTATGCTGTGAAAGAATTGGGAAGGTATACTTTATGAGATTTCATAAACTCTTACAAGAACAACACAATCATACTGGTTGTCATGCTCTTTTGTTTTTGTAGTGGTGGGTGTTTCATAGGGGTATAAATTATGGCTAGCAGTGTTGAGTTTCATTCAACTGGTCATGTTCTGAAATGATGAAGATGTTTGTAGTTTCTCCAAGCTACATCTTCAGTTCATGGCTTAGAAAAGCTACAAAACATATTTACCATTACAGAACAGGTACAATTGAATGCGACTTACTACTGCTTGCTATGCCATGTATAAGTGAAAACCTTCACAGTGAATATGTTTCACTGCCAGTCCTAAGCCAACAAACCAGAGTGAATGTTTTGTATTGATCTTGGCCTGACATCTAGTCTGAGAACATTTTTAAAATAGCTTCCTTACCATTCTCATGTATAAACAGTATGACATCATAGTCCGTGTGATTGCTTATGATATTCTTACTGCCTTGTAATTCTGATTTGAAACCTAATGGCTTTTATTTTATTCCCACTGGGGCTCTATCTATTGTATCTGTATTTGCTTGTGTGTAGCAAACATCTTATGTGCTGTTCTGTACTATTACGGGAAAGGGGGGAGGGGGGTGAACTTGAGTTTATTTACAACAGGTCTCAGGCTGTGGGAAGCACCTAGATTTAAAGAAGAATTTTATTGCGTCATTTACCTTCGATCCAGAGATTTCTCAAGCAGTATTTTTTCTGCCTTTAGATTTCCTCTGTCCAGTCTGATGATCAGTGAAATTCATCAAACTTCCTCTGAGTCCAGGTCATTCTGGCGCAGCTTGTGACTGGGTGGTAAAAGGAAAAGAAATACAGTGATGAGCTTGTCTCTCTGTCACTCTGCTTCCTCCTCCGATCAGCATGCGTCTTTTCAGCGCATTAACAAATTGGCTCCATGTAGACATGTGCATTCGTTTTCCTTAGAATGCATTTTCGTCCGAAAATCAGTTTTTTTCGTTATCGTTTTAACAAATGATAACGAAAGTGCAAGAAACTAAAACCGAAAGATCTGGCAAAAAAAATGCTTTATTTTTGTTTTCGTTGCGGTAAAAATTCGATATAGAGAGATTCGACATTATAGGGAAAAGATTCTACATCATAGAGAAAAGATTCGACATTATAGAGAAAAGATTCGACACTATAGAAATAATAGATTTGACATTACAGAGAATAGATTTTGATTTATGAGAAAATAGATTCGACCTTATAGAGAATAGATTCAATATTATTACTAGTCATACAACATGTAGGCGGAATATTCGAACAGAAATGTACGATTCGACGTAAAGATTCGACATTCCGTCGAATATTCTTTTGCCCATTCGACAGAAACCAAGTATTATTGGATTTTTGGACGAAAGCTATTCCCCAACGAAAAACGAAATGAATCAAAACGATTTTCGGAAGTAACTAAATACATTTATTTATTCCAAACGAAAACGAAAAAACGAAACAAAATATTCCAGTCTGCACATGTCTAGCTCCATGTACTGTTTCTTTTTTTACATTCCAGCCCTGTTGCACAAGAACTACAAGAGGCTGATCACAAGTCAAATTCAGGTACTTTCAGTCACATTTAAATGAGTTGTAAATAAAAAAAATGTTTTTGCTGAAATGACTGTTTACAGGGTATAGAGACATAATAGTTAACTGATTCCTTTTAAAAAATGATTAAAAATAGATAAAAATCATTCATATAATGTACCTGCAGTTTCTAGTTTTGTTTTTGCATGTTGTTTCCTGCCTGTGCTGTACAGAGCCACAGAGCCAATACAGGGCAGTGATGGTTTGGAAAATGATTAGGATAACTGAATTATATTAAGCAGTACCCAGTGTTACCTTAAAGGAGTTGTAAATAAAAAAAATGTTTTGCTGAAATGAATGTTTACAGGTTATAGAGACATAATAGTTAACTGATTATTTTTAAAAATGATTAAAAATAGATAAAAATCAATCATATAATGTACCTGTAGTTTCTAGTTTCATTTTTGCATGTTGTTTCCTGCGTCTCTGCCTTACAGAGCATATAGAGCCATAGAGCAGTGATGGTTTGGAAAAAGAAACTAGAAATTAGACACACAATAATCACACCTCCTTGATTAGTGTCCACAGAGAGAAAGCTCCCAGTACTGTGGTCATTAGGAAACAGACAACCAGGAAGTGTGGAGATCAGAGAAGAATTACAGCAACTTGAGAGCAAAAACAAACAATAAGGACATGAAAACAGCACTGCATTAGGGTAAAGGAAGCTATTAAGATAAAAAAAAATTCCTTTACAAACCCTTTAAAGGGTTGTAAAGGTAAAAAATGTTTTCCCTAAATAGCTTCCTTTACCTTAGTGCAGTCCTTCTTCACTTACCTCATCCTTCAATTTTGCATTTAAATGTCCTTATTTCTTCTGAGAAATCCTCACTTCCTGTCCTTCTGTCTGTAACTCCACACAGTAATGAAAGGCTTTCTCCCTGGTGTGGAGTGTCGTGCTCGTCCCCTCCCTTGGACTGCAGGAGAGTCAGGACGCTCTCTAAATTGCAGATAGAGAAAGAAGCTGTGTGTTAGTGGGAGTGCTGACTCTCCTGTAGAGCAAGGGAGGGGCGAGCACAACACTCCACACCAGGGAGAAAGCCTTGCATTACTGTGTGGAGTTACAGACAGAAGAACAGGAAGTGAGGATTTCTCAGAAGAAATAAGGACATTTAAAACCAAAATCGAAGGATGAGGTAAGTGAAGGAGGACTGCACTAAGGTAAAGGAAGCTATTTAGGGAAAAAATTGTACCTTTACAACCCCTTTAATGATACATTATTGAATACAGAGCTGCATTAATGTGCCTTTTATCATAGCTCCCAACTGTCCCTGATTTCGAGGGACTGTCCCTCATTTAGAACAAAGTCACTCTGTCTATTCTCCCTCTTCATTTGTCCCTCATTTTGGTATGATCTATATAGTTGTATATGAAATGGACTATTTATCAAAACATTTAGCTGCATTTTTTAATTTTCAAAGCCAATACAGTAAAACCTTGGTTTGAGAGTAACTTGGTTTGACCGTGTTTTGCAAGACAAGTAAAATGTTTTAATACATTTTGCCTTGATATACAAGCGGTCTTGATATAAGAGTAGCGTCATGTCACAACTGAGTTGAAAAAGAAGAGAGAAGCCTCTAAGGTATGGGACACACGAGCAGACAGATTTGTTCAAATCGGTCGGGCCGACCGATTTGAACAAATCTGTCTGCTGGGGACATATTGGTTTGATCGTGTACACACGATCAAACCAAAATCCCCGCCGCCAGACGGCGTGGTGACGTGGCGGTGACGTTGACGCCGCCACGTCACCGCACCAGGAAGTAAAACACTTCCATGCATGCGTCGAAACCATTTGGCACGTGTGCGAGAAGACATATCTGCTGGTTAGCGTACTAACCAGCAGACATGTCGGGCGGACGGGTTCCCAGCCGACAGATTTCAAAGCATGCTTTCAAATCTGTCGGGTGGGCAAATCCGTCGGCTCGCCCGTACACACGGTCGAATCTGTCTGCTGGAACGGTCGGGCCGACCGTTTCCAGCAGATAGATTTGATCGTGTGTACGCGGCCTTAGTGTAGCAATATGGTTACATTTAATGAAGGTACAACATTTAGCAACTTATTGCTACACTTAGAGGTGCCTCTCTTCTCTTTTATACCCTGTTAAAAAAATGCTTTGATATACAAGTGCTTTGGATTACAAGCATGTTTCTGGAACCAATTATGCTCGTAAACCAAGGTTTTACTGTGTAATGTAATGTAATAGTAGTGGTAAAAAAAAAAGCCACTTATGGGTTGCCTACATTCTTTTGCCAAATGGAGTCCCTTGTTCCCATCTCCAAAAGTTGGGAGGTATGCTTTTATATGTGCTAAGAGTTACACTTTAATTTTAACTGAATATAAAATATGTGAAAGAAAGCTTTGGGTGATCATTATAATTGATTATGATCAGTTTCTCTTCTATATTGTATTAAAGCAGAACTAAAGTCTGCAATTACTCCACTCCAGAGTTGCAACATCTGCAAGCTGCCTTGCTAGCACTGACATCTTCTCCCCAGGTTTTTCTGGCTGCCAGATGTTCAGCCATCTCGAATGTCTGTAATTATGTAACTTATGTAACATTTATTCCAGCACCAAGTGAGTCGAGAATGTACACTGTGTACATTCTAAAGTAGATTTTGAACAGGCAAGTAAGTTTGTTTTATTGCAGAATGGCTGGCACCGGCCCAAATAGGGCTAGGTGCCACGGACTAGTTGAGGAGATGGGACAGTCATGAAAGGGGTTAAATGAGTCTCTCCCCCCTTTTAGTTCCCCCCCTCCCCTTCTGGGAGGGTGGTTCTCAAGACAGACAGGACCAATTAAAGATGCACAGGGGGAGGTATTTGGGGGTCATGTGACCAAGGCTTTAAGTTGGGCTTCCCTCCCACCTTCTTCCTCTTACCCGCAGCAGCCCCCCAGCAAGTGAGCTCCTTACCTTCCTTGGCTGTGTCATGGCTGAAGACCTGCTGGTTTTGATCCGGGAGCGGGTGCGGTCCGATGGAGGCTTCTTGGCTCGCATCGCCGCCGACCTGGGGATGCCTGGACCGCCCCCCTCGCCGTGCCCAACTGTGGATGATCAGGTACGGGGTCGGCGGGCCCCTCGTAGGGCCACACGACCGCCTGTAAGGCTGAGTCCCAGTCCCCCTAAGGCCTCACAGCGGCGCAGAGGCACCGCTGTATCTGATGCTGGAAAGGGGGGAGGAAGGGGCGGGGGCCGCCGTCCGAGCGCGCGTCGGCGCTTTGGCCCCGCCCCCTTCCTCTTCTGCTCCTTGTGTGTCTGCAAGGAGTGTGTGCCTCTCCCCCTCCCTGTTTTCTATCATGGGCAATGCAAATGTGAATGGCTCCGGCTCATCGAGTAGCGAGGAGGCTGGCTTAGTTGCAGATGTCCCCCCCGCCCCTGCCCCCACTGTAGATGTCCCTGCTACTGACTTAGCAGTGAGTGTGCTAGCCCATCCTGGCCATGCTGCTCACAGCCCCCCCCAGGCACCTGTGGATGCGGACGCTGGGGAGGATATAGTGTTTCCTTCTCCCCACCAGGACACCTCCGCTGTCCCCCCCCATCGCCCCCTCCCCCCCGTTCTGCGAGTCACAGGAGCGACCGGTCCCGTAGGCGGGAGATGCGGTCGGACTCCAGGTCCTCCTCGCGCAGTTCTGGGCGTCACGGGCGGTACAGCAGAAGCCGTCGCCGTAGATCCCCCAGGCGTCATAGCAGACACTGGCGTAGATCCAGATCCTCCTGCTGGGGGTCACCATCCTCCTCTGGCAGTTCCTCCAGGAGCCGATCCAGGGACCGCGAGGGCCGGCTTAGGTCTAGACAGGGTTCATCGAGGCGCTCCAGGCGGCCTTCTCACGCGGACCAGCTGTCCGGCGTGCCTGCTTCCTCTGTGGCTCCCGTGGCCACGACGGTTTCGGTGGCTCCCTCTTCAGTGCCGGCTTTCCTTGCGCCTGTTCCCGCATCCGCTTCTTCGGTGTTGTCAGCTGCGATACCTCCAGTGGTCCCTCCTCCTCCTCCATCTTCGGCAGTAACTGGTGAGTTTGACTTCGCAGGGGCCTGGGGGTCTGGGGGTGGGACGCATGCTTTGGTACCGGCTTTAAAAGCATTATTGTCGCAGCTGGAGCCCGGCTCCCAGGGGGTGGTTACGCCTCCTGCGGGCACGCGCCCTCCGTCTCCGCCAAGGGCCGGTGTACACAAGGAGTCCTTTTTCTGTGGGATTAGCCCGTTAGGATCACACGTTAGTGAAGACATCAAACAAAAGATATGGGAAAATAAGTACATAGATATATGGTCTTTGGTTTCAGCTGATCAACATACCATTGATAAGGAGCGCAAGCCCCATACTGACAGGTCATTTGAGCGTAGGCCCCGGGTTGCCAGGACGATAGGTAACTAACTGGCTGCAGGCTTTTGCCGTGCTGGGTGGTATTATGGGGGAAAAACACCCCGAGCGCTGTTCGGAGCTCTTCGTCTATTTGGACTCAGTATACAACGCCTTTAAGTCACATGGCGGCAGCGCTTGGTGGAAATATGACGAAGAGTTCAGAAGGCGATTGGCGTTGCAACCCGAGGTGGGTTGGGGTTGCAAGGCGACGGATGTCTGGCTGCGGCTTATGATGGCGCAGAGACAGACTCCCTTTCTTGGCGGGGCCGCTGCCTCCTCAGCAAGTCAGCAGGGGGCAGCGGCCACGAAGAGACCCGGAACGCGCTGGCTCTTTAACGAGGGTCATTGCAAGTTCTTCGGGTTGTGCAAGTTCAAGTGCTCCTCTTGCGGTGGCGCCCACGGGGCAGTTCGCTGCCCCCGCAGCGCAAAACCGGCGCAAAGGTATGCAGGGCCTGTTGAAGGGAAAGACGCCGGTGAGCGTGGAAGAGATGCTCCCCTGGCTAGAGCGTTACCCCAATAGGTCGGAGGCTGAGCAATTGCGCATAGGTTTTTTGTACGGTTTTCTTATCCCCTTCATTCCCTCAGATTCACACCAACTGGCTGGCAATTTACAATCGGCTACGCTTTACCCAGATGCCCTGCGTGACAAGGTTAGTAAAGAGGTCAATTTGGGTCGCATTGAGGGTCCGTTTTCATCCCCACCTTTTCCTAACTTGAGGGTTTCTCCTTTGGGAGTGGTCCCCAAGAAGGAGAGCGGTAAGTTTTGGTTAATTCACCATTTATCTTATCCCAGGGGCTCATCGGTCACGACGGCATCTCTAAAGATGAGGCGTCTGTTTCCTATGTCTCCTTCGAAAAGGCTGTGTTGTTGGTCCGACGGGCTGGCAGAGGTGCCAGGATGGCCAAAACTGACATTGAATCCGCTTTCAGGTTGCTGCCGGTGCACCCGGATTGCTACCACCTTCTGGGTTGCTGTGTGGATGGCCTCTTCTATTATGACACTTGTTTGCCTATGGGCTGTTCCATATCGTGCCACTATTTCGAAATGTTCAGTTCCTTTTTGGAATGGGTGGTGCAATGTGCAACTGGTTGTAGATCCATCATTCATTATTTGGATGATTTTCTGATAGTAGCCCCGGCCGAAACTTCTCAGTGTCAATTTTTGCTGAACTCTTTCTGTGCCGTGATGAGCAGGTTCGGGGTTCCGCTTTCCGCTGAAAAAACGGAGGGCCCAACCACCAGGCTGTCCTTTCTGGGCATTAAAAATCGATTCCCTCGAGATGGTCTTTAGGTTACCGGCGGACAAGCTCGGGAAGCTATTAGGCTTGATCGAGGGGTTTTGCGAAGTTCAAAAAGTTACTCTGCGTCAATTGCAGTCGCTGTTGGGCCTCCTCGTCTTTGCATGTCGTATCATGCCGATGGGTCGGGTTTTTTTCACGCCGGCTGTCTCTGGCCACCAAAGGTGCCAAGAGGCCTGGGCATCGCATCCGACTGACTTCTTCCCTAAAAGGGGACCTGTCAGTGTGGCGGCGTTTTTTGGGCACATACAACGGGCGCACGTGTTTCCTGTCGGACGAAATAGGCAATCAGGAATTGTCTCTTTTCACTGATGCGGCTGGTTCGGGAGGGTACGGCGCGATTCTCGGGGCAAGTTGGAGCGCGGAATCATGGCCACTAGAGTGGCAGGAGCAGGGGTTATGTCGCAACCTGACTCTCCTTGAGCTTTTTCCCATCGTCGTGGCGGTTGAACTTTGGGGGGAGCAGCTCAGGGACAAGAAGGTATGCTTCTGGACCGACAATAGCAGTGTGGTGCATTGCATCAACGGTCTGTCTTCCTCTTCGCTGCCGGTTCTGGCCCTACTCCGTCATCTGGTGCTCAGATGCCTGGAGTATAATATCTGGTTCAGATCTCGTCATGTCCCAGGTGTTGATAATGTTATCGCTGACTTATTGTCTCGTTCTCGTTTCCAGGAGTTCCGGACTCTTTGCCCGGGTGCGGATCAGGAAGGCCTGCCTTGCCCGAAATCCCTATGGACCCTGGTGTCGGGAATTTGATGCCCCTCATTGCTGCTTCGGTGACTCCGGCTACCTGGTCCAATCATGGTAAGGCGTGGAATGCCTGGTTGGGGGTGGCGGGCGGCAGGGACGTGGCTTCCTGTGGGAATGTCCGTTTTCAGGTTACGGTAGACTATCTGTTGAGTTTGGAGCTTTCTGGTTGTTCCGCCGCGGTGGCTCAACGCCGCATGGGGGGGGGTTGGTTTTCACTTAAAGCTGCACGGGTGGCAGGACTGCACAAAACATTTCGGTATCCTGCAGGCATTAAAGGGTTGGCGAAAAGTGCATGGGAAAAAGGACGCTAGGCGTCCGGTTTCTTTGCCTTGCTGAACTCCCTTGTCGGGGCTACGGTTACGGTGTGTTCCTCGCCTTACGAAGGGCTTCTTTTTTATACTGCGTTTTGCCTGGCTTTTTTCGGAGTGTTACGGATAAGCGAGCTAGTGGCGTCCGCGACTACGGGTCCTGGGGGCCTTTTCAGGGAAGACGTCCTACTGACTAACGGGGTGGTACAGGTTCGGGTGAGAAAGTCAAAAACAGACCAGCTGGGTAAAGGTTCTTGGTTGCGCCTTGGGGCAGTGGGGGGCACACTTTGCCCAGTTGCCATGGTAACGGAGTTCCTGAAGGTGAGTCCTGTTGGGGAAAAGTTTTTGGTGCATGCTTCGGGGGCCCCCCTTATACGGTACCAGTTCAGTTCGGTTTTCAAACGCTGCCTTGTGGCTGCCGGGTTTTCAGCGAATGATTTTGGCACACATTCATTCAGAATTGGTGCGGCTACGGAAGCGGCTAGGGCCGGGCTGGCAATGGGTGACATTCAAAGAATTGGTCGGTGGAAGTCGGGGTGCTATGCAAGTTATGTTCGCCCGGAATTGTTGCTATAATGAATTTTCCCCCTTTTTCAGGTCCTCGTGCGCCGGTGGTGCACATTCTGGGCCATTCATATATCCATCGGGCCGCAAAGAGGGCCATCTGTCGGCCGGGCGGCAGGTCCCTGGGATTTCCAGTGGAGGTTCATTGGAGAGGTATTGGGGGTCTCTCCTGGTCTCGGATATTGATGGAAGCCTTTCAGATTGGCGGAGTATCTCGGTCGCCGGTGGTGTTGGTAATCCATGCAGGGGGGAACGACATTCGCTCCCTGCGGGTTCCGGAGATCATTACCCTAATGAGGATGGATTTGGAGAGAATGGTGTTTCTTTTTTCGGAAATCATGTTGGTTTGGTCTGAAATTGTCCCTCGGGTCACCTGGCAGGAGGATAGGGATGCGGCTGCAATTGAGAGAGCTCGCAGAACAATTAACGCCCGCATGTCCCGGTACGTCAGGGCCAGATCAGGGGTAGTGGTGAGGCACAGGCAGCTGGAAGGGGACAATAGGCGGCTCATGGGTCAGGATGGGGTCCATCTTAATGATATCGGGCTCGATATCTTTTTGTCTGGCCTTCAAGATGGCATTAACCAGGCCCTTTACATTATGGGTGGGGGTCGGAGCCCAGTTTGAGGGGCTGTGCTCCTCCTGTGGCGGTAATATTAATAAAGGAAAGGGGGAAGGCTATTATGCCCGTCGGTTTAGGCCGGCGGCTGGCTGGTTGCTTCCCCCTTGGAATCTTACCATGTGATGGTATTAAAGGTTAAACAGATGTTTTTATGGTTAAAGAAAAATAAAGCTGTGGCCGACCCCTACGTCCATTCAAGGATAACATGTTGTTCGAGTCTTTATTTATGGTTAAGGGGTGAGACGAACACATGGGTACGGGTGAATGGGTTGTTCAGGTAGTCTGGCTGGCACCGGCTAGTTGAGGAGACTAGTTGAGGAGATGGGACAGTCATGAAAGGGGTTAAATGAGTCTCTCCCCCCTTTTAGTTCCCCCCCCTCCCCTTCTGGGAGGGTGGTTCTCAAGACAGACAGGACCAATTAAAGATGCACAGGGGGGAGGTATTTGGGGGTCATGTGACCAAGGCTTTAAGGTGGGCTTCCCTCCCACCTTCTTCCTCTTACCCGCAGCAGCCCCCCAGCAAGTGAGCTCCCCGCCCTCCCCCCCTTGTTTCCTGTTTTATTAAACAGTTTCAGGTGTTATTAAAAAAAAAAAAATAAAGCTGTGGCCGACCCCTACGTCCATTCAAGGATAACATGTTGTTCGAGTCTTTATTTATGGTTAAGGGGTGAGACGAACACATGGGTACGGGTGAATGGGTTGTTCAGGTAGTCTAGACATAGCCTTCCATAGGGGATGGTAATAAAGAACGTGCTTGCTTGCAAATTTTACATTGTTTTACTTTAGCTCCACTTTAACGTTGGCACTTGACGTTCAGAAGAGTTCAGAGGAGTTTAGGAGAGACTGACGTTTTTACAGCTTCTAAACTCCTCCAGAAAACGCGATGGAGGTTTTTTTTCCTGCCTCTGAACGTCCCTGACAGAAAACGCCTGTAGCAGTCAATAATGTGCAAAGACACATAGAGCACAATAAAAGTGCTTCTAGAGGCAGGAGAAAAAAACGTCAAACGCCTATAGAATCAACGTTTTTTAAGTCCAGTGTGCATGGAGCCAGTATAACTGTAGGCAAAACTTTTATTTTTATCTTGGATAGAGCAAAGGAGAGTTATAACCCCTGTCAGATTTTTTTCATCATCTGTGTCCAATTTCAGGGGTTTTCCTTTACTTCCTGTCCCATAGCAAAATAGGAAGTGAGAAGAAATCCCTGCAAACTAAGGGAGTTCCTTGGGGACCCCTAGGTCGCCATTGGAAGATGTTTCCCCTATTTTCAGTGGCAGCTAGTGCTCATTTCTTTTGGGGGGGGGGTGAAAACAAACTGAAAAATTCTGAAAGCTACTAAAAAAAAAACATAAATTGCAGCCTCACTGTGCCATCAATTGCAGCCACTGTGCCCATCAAATGCAGCTACTGTGCCATTAATTGCAGCCACTGTGCCCATCAAATGCAACCACTCTGTCATCAAAAACAGCCACTGTGCCATC
This sequence comes from Rana kukunoris, assembly GCA_029574335.1. Taxonomy (NCBI): domain Eukaryota; kingdom Metazoa; phylum Chordata; class Amphibia; order Anura; family Ranidae; genus Rana; species Rana kukunoris. The sequence continues at coordinate 263,416,429 of CM056050.1, read as the reverse complement.
AATTGCAGCCACTGTGCCATCAAATGCAGCCACTCTGCCATTAATGGCAGCCACTGTGCCCATCAAATGCAACCACTTTGTCATCAAAAGCAGCCACTGTGCCATCAATTGCAGCCACTGTGCCATCAAATGCAGCCGCTGTGCCCATCAATTGCAGCCACTGTGCCATAATTTGCAGAAACTGTGCCCATCAAATGCAGCCACCGTGCCAATCAAATGCATCCATTGTGCCCCATCAATTGCTGACACTGTGCCCAAATGGTGCCACTTTACCCATCAAATGCTGCCACCGTGCCCATCAAAAGTTGCCACTGTGCCCCCCCCCGCACACTCGACATCTGACTGGCACTTACCCTATCTTGGTGGCGGGTCAGGCAGCGGGTGACGGTGGCGAGCTCTGGGACCTTGTAGGGCAGGTGTGCCCAACCAGTGGCCCACGGAGCCCTCTGATGTGGCCCGCAAAATCCTGCTCTGGGATGGAATAGAATACTGTTATTAAAAGTAAGTTTATTACTAAAATAACAGTGTATATATGGGCATATCTGTTCTGCAGTGGTTACTGGGCTACTTTCAAACTGATCCGCAGGTGCAGAGCAGTGCACCTGCGGGTTACCTGCACTGAGCCATAGGCCCCTTTCACACGGTCAGTCCGACCCAAATTGATCCTCTATTCACCTCTAATGAGCAGCAGATGTAAATGGACTTGTGTCCTTTTACAAACACCTACCTCCAATCCAATCCGCAAAAAAAGTAGAGTGTGCTCTATAGAGTAGAGTGGAGAGTGGGCTGCCATCCACCCGCTCCACTCATTGTGGCCCGCGACAGTTTAGCTGCAAGCTGTGATCTTCATGCATCTCCTCCCCTCCTGCTGATAGGTGTCCAATAGCAGTGACTGTCCTTTCAGACAATCAGGTGATGGGTAACAGACCCGTGCTTCCTGATTGGTGGAGATGTGGTTCAGTGTTAGAAAAACGATTATTCATTCACTTTTCTAACACACCTGAGTGGACTCAGAGCACAATGCCTATGCCTATGGCTCTAATCAGGTGCTTCAAAAATACACCCCTGCCGCTGTAATTCAGGGGCTAGCGGCGGCGGCCATAGATGGATTCATGCTATGCATGAATCTATTCATTATTCATAAAGGGGGTGGCTGGAGAGAGGGGGTGGAGCTCATGTGCCCTTAATGGATGGGCCGCCCCTGCCTATTACTTTTCTGGGGACAAGACAAAATTTGGATTTTTCTTTACTTTCACTTTCAATGATAATGATGAACAGGAGAAATAGAGAGGGTGAATCTCCCTAATGGGGGCACAGACAGCAGTAAAAACTGACAGGGGTTCTTATCCCTCTCTACTCTGTCCAAAACTAGAAAAAAGTTTTGCCCTTTGTTATACTTTAAATAGTACCTATTGTTTTATAAGCGGGTCATAAGCTACTAACCCTAAATTAAGGTTTCTGTTCATTAAATAATACATTATTTGCATATAATTCACCATTATTCGCTGAAAGTAGAAATTAGGTTCAGTTTTATAACTGTCAGAAGTGGGAGGCTAAGGAATGCGTTACTAATTGTTGAAGGAACACTAAATACTAGTTTTAGGACAGAAAGCAGCAGAACTGAGATATAAATAGTGTTTGCTAAAGTGCTGATTTTGTTTCCATCCACAGTGGTAGACAGAAGGAAGGTGTAATTAAAGGAAATGTCTCAATTTTAACAGTTGCTGCTTGCATTATATGTTCTTGCAAATGCAACAGACAAGTTACTACATATAAATAGATTGCTAGATTTAAACCTCTTTTAAAATACAATGGATCAGTAATCATTCTGCTTTGACCTTTAATTATTAGGCACTGAAAGGTGTACAGAAAACAATTTGAACTGTCATTCTACCGCAGTGCAACAAATTGTCAGTCACTTTAATATAGTATGGTTAGGATGAGTGTGTCTATACATCTAACTGTGCATATTTCTTCTTTTTTTTTTATAGATAACAATTTTTATTGATCCCCCACAACAAAGGGAAAAAAAACATTCAATGATATTAGCACTATGTTCATGACAGATAAAGAACACTCATAATGCAGTGAGGACATTTCGAGTCAAAACTATAAAACTACTAGGGTATTATAGTATAAAATATCTCCAGTAAAAAAGGAGATAATAGACATAAAAAAAAGCACAGAAAGAAAAGATTAATAAAAAAAAATGGAAAAAAAGGGGGAGGTGATGGGGGAATCAAATAAAGGAGGAGGGGAAAGGGGGGCTCAGGGTGGTGACTGTGCATATTTTAACCACTTCATTACTGGGCACATAAACCCCCTTCGTTCCCAGGCGAAATTTCAGCTTCCGGCACTGCGTCGCTTTAACTGACATTTGCGCGGTCGTGCGACTTGGCTCCCAAACAAAATTGGCGTCCTTTTTTCCCCACAAATAGAGCTTTATTTTGGTGGTATTTGATCACCTCTGCAGTTTTTATTTTTTGAGCTATAAACAAAAAAAGAGCGACAATTTAAAAAAATATATATTTATTTTTTTTACTTGTTGCTATAATAAACATCCAATTTTTTTTTTAAAAAACTATTTTTTTTTCACAGTTAAGGCCGATATGTATTTTTCGACGTATTTTTGAAAAAAAATGTAAAAATCGCAATAAGCGACTGGTTTGCGCAAAAGTTATAGCGCCTACTAAATGGGGAACAGAATTATGATTTTTTTTATTATTTATTTTTTTACTAGTAATGGCAGCGATCTGCGATTTTTATTGCGACTACGATATTGCGGCGGACATATCGGACACTTTTCACACAAATTTGGGACCATTCACATTTATACAGCGATCAGTGATATAAAAATGCACTAATTACTGTATAAATGTGACTGGCAGGAAAGGGGTTAACACTAGGGGGTGAGGAAGGGGTTAAATGTATTGCCTGGGTGTGTTCTAACTGTGTGGGGGGAGGGGGGTGACTGGGGGAGGTGACCGATGCTGTGTCCCTATGTACAAGAGACACAGATCGCTCTCCTCTCCACTGACAGCACGTGGAGCTCTGTGTTTACACACAGAGCTCCACGTCCCTGCTGTCATCTGTTCGGTTTCCCGCCGATCGCATGTACCCGACGGACATCGCGGCCGCCAGGTACATGCATTGGATCCCCAGCGATGCGGCGGGACAGTGTTTACCCGCCGAGCGCCACCCAGTGGCGCGCACGGGTAATGCACACAAATCACGTCCAAAGACGTCTAGGTGGCGCCTCAGGTCCGCGCTGTTGACGTATTATGTCAATAGCACGGGTCTGAAGTGGTTAATGGAAATCTGAACTAATAACTATACAAAATAAATTCTCAGGGTTTGTGGTATTTCTCAACGTTTATTCCCAAAATCGTAACATTTAAGTATCTAACTTTTAAAGTGTATAAAAGCCATTACATTGTGAAGGGAGTGATGAGGGATTAGAACATCTGTTGTTATTACTGTTTGTTTCCCTGTTAGGGAACATTGCCCTCTCAATTTGACACGAGTGAAGGAAAAATCAAAAAAATGTTGTTGCTATCAGAACATGAATCGAGTGGAAAAATCTTTCAATGGGGACACTTATGCCCCATACACACGGTCAGACTTTTGACCGGCCAAAATCACATCGAAATTCCGAGTAAAAGAGAACATGTTCTCTATCTAAACTCTGATGTAATTCCTCAAAAGTCCGTCTGACTTTTTCCATCGGAAATTTTGATCGTGTGTACGATGCATTACTGTCTAAAAGGGAAAAACCTCACTTTCGCAAGATTTCTTTTCACTTCTTGATGTGGCTATGGGACAGGAAGTGAAGGGAAAACTCCCCAATTGAGCACAGGTGACAGTTTGTTTCTAGGTGTATGGACTCAAAGTGGAGGAGTTGTAAGTACACTTTTCCATCAGCAGACAATGATGGCCAGATAGCGCTAACAGGCAGGATTGCATAACTGAACATTTTATTATATGCATGAAGGTGTTACTGAAAGCCAGCAACTTGATGTGTTGGCACCCCCTGGCTGCCCTGCTGCCCTAGGCCACAGCCTATGTTGACTATGCTGACATATGGCCCTAAGCAATGATCCAGACAGTTAAATTCTTCACTATTTCCCAATGGCTGACTGAAGATACAGGATTTTCATCAAAATAAATTATGTCAGAGAAAGCATTCCAGCATTCCATTAACGTTTATGTCCAGCCAAAACTTGGTATCTGTTTAGATTATCTTTGCTCTTCTCTGCAAGACAGCTGTGAACTAGCCTAGAGAGCAAGAATATTTAAAGCTGAACTCCAGGCTGGAGAAAAAGTTTCCCTTTCAGTGAAGCCCCCTTTGAAATGCAACAGTTAAATGCTAATTGTTTTCTAGGGTATGGTAAATTAGGCAAATTACTTACCTTATTCTTCCCTCCTCCAGCAGCCTGATATCTCCACTGCTCTCCAAAGCTCACAGTATGTGAGTGGGCCCTTTGGCATCCTCAGTACAACACAGGATCACTGGTCCTGTATTGTATACCATGACGTTGGAGAGCAGCGATTGCTCAGGCAGCCAGGAATAGTAGCTTTTGAAGATCTAGCTTTACGAAGTGGAGGAATGGGTGGGTTCAAGGAGTAAGGTAGACATTTCACCACTACTCCATTCAAAACTAAAAAAAATGGTTTTTGGCTGTACATACGCTTTAAATTTTCTTACTCTCAAAGCTAGCTCAAATTTGCTTGCAGAGAAGAGAAAGAAGCATTACCATCTAAAAGAGATACCAAGGATGACTTTTTATCCAGCAATGGAAAACATTGCAGCCCATTTCTTTTCCCTCTACTCCTGACACATTTCCTTTTGGAGATACGTTGAGACATGTTCTGTATAAAAACTATGGCCCAGATTCAGATAGAATTAGATTATCGTAGAGTATCAGAAATACACTACGCCGCCGTTTTTTACCTGGCTCTACGTGGAATCCAGGTAGATTTTGTCCAGTAAACGACGGCGGCGTAGTGTATTTCTCCCGTCGCAATCCATCTACGCGAGTAGGGGGCGTGAAGCATTTAAAATAGGCGCGTTCCTGCGGCGATCGAACTGCGCATGCTCCGTTCGCAAATTTCCCGCTGTGTATTGCGCGAAATCACGTTGTTACGTCGTAGTAGCGTCGTTTACGTACATTCCTATTCCCAAACGAGTTACGTTAAAAAAATAAAAAAAAATTCAATTCGATGCGGGAACGAGGGCCATACTTTACATGGGTTACGCACTGTTAGACCAGCAAAAAGCTCCTCTAACATTACGTAGCCAAAAAATGACGTAGGCGATTGCGAGGGACACTCGTACCTTCGTGGATCGCCGTAAAAACTAATTTGCATACCCCGACGGTGAAAACGACGCGGACTCCACCCAGCGGCTGCAAAAATATCGCAACGTAGATCTGAAGGCTTACGAGGACGTAAGCCTCTCGGATCGAAGCCCGAAGCCGCCGTATCATGGTTTGAGGATTCAAACTAGTGATACGGCGCGCGAAATTTGAAATTACTCCTGTCTAACACCAGTTAGACAGGCGTAATCGCTCTATGAATCTGGGCCTATGATTTTAGGCCTGCAAGCACTGAATCAACAAGATATGAAGGAGAACAAAACTCATTATATATTACAAACATACACCTATCCTTTTATACATTTGGCTTATTTACCTCCTTATTACATACATTTTATGACACTAGCAAATGAGAAAAGAACTAAAGGAGCTGGCTCGCCAGGTTGTCTTCTACAAGCTCTCATCAGAGGTCCCAAAGCTACCATTGCTTTAGGTTTTTAAAGATTAGCTAGGATTCACCCGTGTTACCTTGTTTAGAGAAACAAGAAATATTTTATCCAATAAGTTCTAAAGACCAATAAGAAAATTAATAAAATAAAAAAGAAATACAGGAAATTCAATCTGCAGTCAATGTGAAGCTTACTGGCGATTAACATACTTAACTGAATAAACAATGACGTTGCACAACTTCACAATGAATCCTAAGGCCATAGTTAAATAAAAAACTATAGTGCACTATTTGAAGGCTTACATATAAAATAGTACATGATCTGCATGAAGTTTTTATGTTCTTGCATTGTTTGCGTGAGTTTCTTTCAGTCGGTCTGTTCTCCTCTAACAAGCCACATACTTGTAAAATAATTGGTGTTTGACCATACTGGCTAGGTGTTTATTTGTGTTAGGAACATTCAGCTATTTAAGGGCTGGGACTAACTGTTCTACTGCATTTATTCTGTGAAGCACAGTACAACTAAAATATGAGAAATAAAAATATGTTAAATAATAGGGCTGCGCATCTTCACCGGTCTCACGATTCGATGCGATTACGATTATCAAGGCCACGATTCGATTCGATTCCGCGATGCATCACGATGCATCACGATTGCAGCACAAGTGCGCAGGGCTTTCATCAAAAAAATATTTAAGTACTCCAAACAAAAAAACAACACACAATAACACTTCCTGCATGTAGCAAAGTCTAAACACAGCATACATGCTACAGGAGATGGTCAGAGACTGCAGATATGCTACAAGAGATGGTCAGAGACTGCGAACACGCTACAGGAGATGGTCAGAAACTGCGGACACGCTACAGGAGATGGTCAGACTGCGGACACGCTACAGGAGATGGTCAGAGACTTCGGACACGCTACAGGAGATGGTCAGAGACTGCGGACACGGTACAGGAGATGGTCAGAGACTGCGGACACGCTACAGGAGATGGTCAGAGACTTCGGACACGCTACAGGAGATGGTCAGAGACTGCGGACATGCTACAGGAGATGGTCAGAGACTGCGGACATGCTACAGGAGATGGTCAGAGACTGCGGACATGCTACAGGAGATGGTCAGAGACTGCGGACATGCTACAGGAGATGGTCAGAGACTGCGGACATGCTACAGGAGATGGTCAGAGACTGCGGACATGCTACAGGAGATGGTCAGAGACTGCGGACATGCTACAGGAGATGGTCAGAGACTGCGGACATGCTACAGGAGATGGTCAGAGACTGCGGACATGCTACAGGAGATGGTCAGAGACTGCGGACATGCTACAGGAGATGGTCAGAGACTGCGGACATGCTACAGGAGATGGTCAGAGACTGCGGACATGCTACAGGAGATGGTCAGAGACTGCGGACATGCTACAGGAGATGGTCAGAGACTGCGGACATGCTACAGGAGATGGTCAGAGACTGCGGACATGGTACAGGAGATGGTCAGAGACTGCGGACATGCTACAGGAGATGGTCAGAGACTGCGGACATGCTACAGGAGATGGTCAGAGACTGCGGACATGCTACAGGAGATGGTCAGAGACTGCGGACATGCTACAGGAGATGGTCTATATTTCTCCTCCATACAGCCCAGTCCCTGCCTGCAGTGACAATGACTTGTCACAGGTGACAGTACATCAGAGTCCACTACATGCCCGTACCCTGTGTCCCCGAATCACAGCACCCCCCTCCTCCTCTGTACTTACATGCTGCTCTGCACAGAGGATGATTAGAGGGAACTTGCAGCCTTGTAGTGAGATGGGCGATCTGCCAGCACACCATCCCCCAATCTCCATTCCAGCTCTTCATTGTCAGCCGGGAATTCTCAGCGTTTGTATATATTAGCGCCCGCGCTAATGTGACTGACTGACTGACTGCCCGCCTCTCTCCAGTCTCCGTCGGCCCCGCTCACTGACTAGAACTTCAGATTAGTAGAGGATAGTGCTTGTATATGCCGCGCTAACGTGACTGACTGCACGGCTCGCCTATCTCCTATGTCCACTCGGCTCTTACGTCTCTCCTGGCGTCAGCCCCTCCCGCCTTTCTACTGATCCAATCGTTAGGCAGTGGGCGGGGCTGACGCCAGGAGAGACGTAAGAGCCGAGTGGAGATAGGAAAGTCGTGCAGTCAGTCAGCGGCATATACAGACAGTATCCTCTACTAAGCTGAAGTTCTAGTCAGTGGGCGGGGCTGACGCCAGGAGAGAGAGCGGAGTGGACCGTAGGAGAGAGGAGGGCCGGGCAGTCACACGAGCGCTGAAAACAAAAGGTACCATAGAACGGAGCACTCTCCCGGGAGGGGCGGGGACGGGGGCGGGGCTAGGCATCGATTATCACAGTCGCATGCATCGGAATCGCATCGGGTACACCCGAATCGCGATGCACCGATTCAGCGATTATATTTGATACCCCTATTAAATAACCTGATACTTACACGCTAAGCTATCTCTTCCAATACTGTTGTTTAAAGTAGAAAGGTAAAAGCTGCCACCACCAGTAACTCCCATGGTCCTTACATATCACATGCAAATAAGGTGAAGTTGCCTTAACAGTGGCAGTAAGAATACTCCAATGGTAATCTGCAGAGAGGGTAAAAATGCCACAGCATCTGTGATCAATGAGAAGAACAAATATCCCAGAGCCAATGGTTAGTGTGAAGAAAAGGTGCCCCAGAGTCAGCAGGAGAAAAGAATGCCCCAGAGTCAGTGGGGGGAAAAATGCACCAACTTTGGTTGTCAGCGATAGTAGAAACATCCTTTTGGTTTTAACTGGGGGAAAAAAATGCTCAAGCTTTGATAGTCAGTGGCAGGACAAAATTACCCATTGTTGGTGGTTAGTGGCAGGACAAATGTCCAGTATTGGTGGTCAGCGAAAAAAATCACACCCAAAAATTAGTGGACAATGGGAGGAAGAGTGTATCAGCCTTTATATCAGTGGGCAGAAGAAGGTCCAAGCATTGATGTCAATGGTTACTTACCTAAGGAGATGTTTGGTTCCCCAACACCAAGTCTCAGGTGAAATTAGTGTTAAAGCTATGTAGGCACTGTTGGGAAGGAGATTATTCCATCTGGGACATCCTTCTGTTGGGTGCTGTACATTTCTGCATTTCTCATTTTGAGCTAGCAGGTGGAGCTGTAGGTTCGTTTTCACATCTTTGTTTATATATCCCTCTCATAAAAAAAAGCTTGTTGTTTAAAGACATCAGTAGCTGAAGATAAAATCACTCATCATATTTTATCATCTCTTATTATATTGCTTATTCTAAGATGTTAAAGAGAATCAGCCTACCTACAAACAATAATATAATTATTCTATGCTGTCTCTTTAGCTACACCTTGGTGCCCTAAGACTCCTCTGTCATGTATAGAATATTTTTTTGTAATATCTTTGAAAATTTAAAAAAAGCAAAAACGGAAAAATACAAAAGCATAGTTCCTAATGTATCTTGTCTTTGGTTATTCGAATCAGTAATTTCTTTAACATTTAGTTTGTTTCTGCAATTCATCTCAAATACATGTCAAACATATACAGCACTGTATATATTTCAAACCTTTTGAGCACACACACATTTTGCACATTTCTTTATTTAATTTGCCTATAAATTAAAACAATAAAGAGAATCAGAAAACATCTAGGAACAGAGTCTGCCTCACAGGATTATCCTAATGTAAGATCTGAAGAAACTACATAGTTAGGACACAAACAGGAAGTCTTACAAGCCATTAGTAAATGGGTGTTTCCTTCCGAGGGACGACACTTTTTTGTGCCTTCTTATCCTGCAGTCACAGTTTTTATACATAACAGTACAGCTGTTGCCTTTTTTTTAAAAGGATTTAAAGAGATACACCACCTGCTGCCTTTGCATCAATTATGTGTGTTGTACAAAAACAGACAGAAGGTCTCTTAAAATCAATGGCAGTATTCCCCCAGGGAAAGCCATAAAAATGTGGTCACTGAGATGTCACTCTGACCTAATGAGATCCAGTATATGCAGCCTTGTAAGTGACTCAATCTGGCAATTACTCTCTAGTATGAGCACATGGTCAGCTGGCCAGTTCACAGAATAGGCTACATTTATTCATTAATAGATTACGTACCATTTATCAGTTTGAAGTACCGTAATAGGTGTTACAATGTTGGAAAAATCAGTGCTGGACTAAACCGTACCTAAACCCAAGAACAAACATTTAATAAACTACAGCTAACCTTACCTTAGATGTTGTGCATACATTTGTTGTTTTTATTTCCTTATTTTCAATTGGTGATCCTGCCAAGAGAAGCAAACTTTGGATTTAGGGGAACAACTGTACTGTATCTATGAGAAGCAGCATTACTACCACAAGGAAGTGTGTTAGAACTATATAACACCTTCCCCCTCTATATAAAATATTTTGGAGCCAAATGAGATAGCTGGGAGCATTTTCTAACTTCTAAAAAATATTTTTGTATTTTGCGAAAAAGTTTCACATAAGATAAAACATTTGATGCAACCGGGCGAGTATTCCAAAAGCTGTTTTTAATTATCGTGACTGTTCTGTTTTGCCAAATTCTAGTGGTAATTTCGTAATATTAACCCATATTCTCATTGAATGGAATGTAAATGACTAGGCTGCAATATGGCATTAAAGAAAACTTGTACTGAAAGAAGAACTGTCATTACTTCCCTACTTCTGATATTTTTAGTTACCTGGCTGTTTCTGGTTTAAATATTTTCCAAATCACTGACATAAAACTAGCAAAAAGATAGTAAGGTCAAAGTGGAGTCATAAATACTTATCTGCAAATGTATTCCAGATCAGTGACTCAGAAGCTATTGAAGCCACTAAATTAGCATGACAGTCAGGCAACTATCATTTTCAGAAGGGCTGATCAGAAACGGAGACCTCCCTATATCTCTCATTAAAAGACATAGTAAGGCTTTTTGGATGGAAATATACCCAAATCAATAGCTCTGTTCCAGAGTTGCTCCTTTCAATCCACACGGTTGTCCCAGGTGCTGGCTACTACAACCCATCTCCACTCTCAGTCATAAGTAAATATAAGCCGCATTCCAAAACCTATATCTTTCTTACATTTACTTTTGATTGAAGGCTTTTTAGTTATGCAAAACATGGATTCATTTAGAAGGACTGGACTGTTATCTGACACAGTCTAGGAGGAAAATAATAATATTGCTATACATGTTTATCATGAGTCATGGGTTCATCACTAGGCTAAGGGGTCATGGGTTCACAACTAGATTGCTACAAATAACCTAGGGGGTCTATAAGATCCTTCTTTTTGTTGAAAATCTATTCCTGATAAAATTCCCAACACATATGAGATTGTAGGCCATACTCTCCGAAAACAAAACCATTCCCCAGATACGACCCAAGAAATAATTAGACAAAGAATCAAGTTTGGCAAAATTTGGGCGCGGCACATTTATTGGTTTAATACAAAAATAACAATTATCTTTATAATTATAATAGTAAATTTCATCATGACTTAATGAACACAAAATGATTAATCTGCCCAGTTATCAGAACTTGAACAGCAAGTCACCAACATTACAACATACAAATCACTTCCCCCCTAGGAATTCAGGGTGACCCAACCACGTAAACAGTCCATGCAACTAGGGAGGGAGGAAGGGAGCTCATCTGCTGCTGCTCAGGTCTCAGGGGAAAAGGAATATGCCCCCCACACACAGCTCTTATATTGACAATCCCAACTTCCAGAAAATTCCTCACATTCCCATTGGATCTTCCTGGAAGTACAACACATTTAAAGGGACAGTAACCTTTTTCTGCTAAACCATGCTAAACAACAATTTCATTTTTATTTTAAAGCTATGAGGTGAGGTGGCCACAATATCAAGCAGTTGGGCCCCAAATTGTGCCCCCCCCCTTTCATTCTGATGGTATGATGTAGACATGTGCAGACTGGAATATTTTGTTTCGTTTTTTCGTTTTCGTTTGGAAAATAAATGTATTTAGTTACTCCCGAAAATCGTTTTGATTTATTTAGTTTTTCGTTGGGGAATAGCTTTCGTCCGAAAATCTGTCGAATGGGCAAAAGAAAACAAAAAACGGAACGTCAAATCTTTTAGATTGCTGGTGGCTATCAAAGAATATTCGAGGGAGCGTCGAATCTTTACGTCTCATGAATCGAAATCTATTCTCTGAAATGTCGAATCTATTATTTCTATAGTGTCGAATCTTTTCTCTATGATGTCAAATCTTTTCCCTATAATGTCGAATCTCTCTATATCGAATTTTTACCGCAACGAAAATAAAGCATTTTTTATGTTGGATCTTTCGGTTTTCGTTTCTTGCACTTTCGTTATCGTTTGTTAATACGATAACGAAAAAAACAGATTTTCGGACGAAAATGCATTCTAACGAAAACGAATGCACATGTCTAGTATGATGTACATATATACTGCATATGTGGTATTGGGTACCAAATGTATACAAGTCAAGGGATATGTAATATAAAGAGGCCAATATAAAAGAGTACTTAGTAACAACTTTAATTTACCACAAAAACGCTTGATATTTCAGTGGAGCGATCCCTTTAGCAATGCTTCTAAGCTTTATTAAAATACATTCCACAAAAAGCAGTTGTTACTAAGTAGTGTAGCCCCCTTATCTTATAGGACCCTTGAATTGTTTACATTGATACCATTATTAAAGTAGAACATATTTTGATAAAGCTGAGAAGTACTGCTATAAATCATTTCTTTACTGACATCTCAAGTGCTTTATGAGTGAATTCAGGAAGTAGAAATACATTTTTTTGTTTCCTGTTGAATGTGATCAGACTAAAAATAAACTAAAATCACATGTTTAGGTGCAAAATGTTGACAGTAGAATCTACTTCCTAGATGAGTTAAAAACTGTAGCTAAAATATTGAACAAAGTCATCGGAAGATAGAGAAAGGAACTTGTAACATGTTCAGCAAGCTGCTCACATAACAGTTGCTGACAGTTAAAGATCATTTCTAGGGAGGGACCCTGATGCTGAAGCTGTGTTCCCAAGATAGTTACTCTCCGTATTGTCTCAAAAAACAGAAATATAGTACAAACCCCCTCCAATGTCTGAACGCAGCTTGGAAAACTGCCATTTCACAGAGAGTAAATTAATAATTGATTGGATTTTAGGCTTTGTGAATCAAAAACTGGGTTTCATGTTCAGTCTATTTTCTTTTCAAATGATGGCAATAACCAGTATTTGACAAGAGAGCAATGTAGTCATCCGGCAGAGCTGAAATACACAGCATCTGAAGCTCATTAAAGGTATTATCTTAGTAAAGTTATGCAACGCATATAGATGTGTTTTGTAGTAATGCTCCACAAAAACAGACTCGTCTCTCCAAAGCTACCATGAATATGTTTGTCATTCATTCAGTTCTATTAGTGTAAAAGCAGCATTTCCGTAGCATTCTTTAAGAAGTTTAAAAAAGGTACAGTCCAATAAAAGGGATATTTTTCTAACTTGAGGAAGTAAACCAAATACCCTTAAACATCTTTTGTGAAGTATCCTGATCAGGTTAAGTCATTTCCTTTTCCATGTCAGAAAAAGGGACACAAACCACTTTGCTTGTGTTGTGTGAAAAACAATAAAGACAGGAAAACAGTACACTCAGCATGCATCTTAAGCATACACAATAAGGTCAATTCACAAAGCTATAATACCAGCCTAAGGGACTCTATTATCAGCCATGTGACTGTCATTTTCAAATTTTGTTGGACTCAATTGAAGATAACTATCACTTTTAAGAAACTAAAGATCATTTTTATCTTTGTAAATTGAGACTAATGTATTTTTTTTTTTTTTGTGGAAATTCCAATGAGTTCAAAGAACATGAAACATAGATGAAGATAAAGATTTTGGCCTGGATTCAGAAAGAACTTACGCCAACCTATCTACTGATACGCCGCGTAAGTCCACGGATGCGCCGTCGTATCTATGCGCCGTACCCACAAAACCAGATACGCCTGAAAATAGGCTTCTTCCGACCGACGTAACTTTCCTACGCCGGCGTATTGTGGGCGCATAGTTACGCTGGGCGCATTCGGCGTTCCCATTTTAAATATGCAAATGAGTAACATACGCCGATTCACGAACCTAGATGCATCCAGTGCATTAATATACGTGGTTTATGTAAGGCTTACGTCCGGCGTAAAGTTACCCCTCATATAGCAGGCAAAGGTAATGCAAAGGTATGGGCCAGGGAACGACGCCGTAGAATTTTACGTCGCGTACGCCGTTTACGTAGTACTACGTGAATAGGGCTGTGCGTAGGTTACGTTCACGTCGTAGGCAGTGTTCAACGTATCTTAGACAGCTATTTTGATGTAACTGAGCATGCGCACTGGGATGCGTCCAAGAGAGGACGCATGCGCAGTTCGTTTTTTGAAGCTGTGGCCATCATTTGCATGGGGTCACGCTTCATTAAAATGTATCACGCCCACTTCCAGCCCACTTCCACTTATGCTGCCTTACGCCGACGTATATACGCTACGCCGGCGCAACGTTGGGAGCATTTTCTTTGTGAATTCCATGCTTCCCTCTCTGCGTTGCGCCGGTGTAGCCTAAAGAAGATATGCTACGGCGGCATAAAGATGTGCCGATGTATGTGAATCGGGCCAATCTTTTTAAAAATATACAAATAATGGCGGTTATCAGCGACTTATAGTGGGACTGCGATAGTGCGGTGGGCAGTCTGAGGCCTCGTACACACGACCGTTTTTCTTGACAGAATCCATCAAGAAACTTGGTGGGAGAGCTTTTTTGCCAAGGAAAACAGTCATGTGTATGTTTTTCATCGAGAAAACTGTTGTGGGACTCGATGACAAGATCTCTTTTTCCTCGCCGGGAGTCTCAATTTCCTCGTCGTGTTCCTCGTCGGGCTGGTTTTCGATGAGAAACACGTTCATGTGTATGCTTAGAAACCCACGCATGCTCAAAATAAAGTATGAGATGGGAGCGCACCTTCGGTAACAGTAGCGTTTTTAATGGAGATAGCTAATTTGTCACGCTGTAACAGACTGAAAAGTGCAAATCGTCTCTTACCAAACTTTTACTTAACACGCAGTAACATGAAATTAGCAAAAGCAGCCCCAAGGGTTGTGCCAGTGGAATCGAACTTCCCCTGCCATCTTATGTGTTGTACGTCACCACGTTTGAGAATGAGAAGATTTGGTCTTGACTGTGTGTACGCAAAGAAAGCTTGTCAAGTTTCTCGACAAGCCTGACAAGGAACTAGTCGAGGAAAACGATGTTTCATTAACGACGAGTTCCTCGGTCGTGTGTACGAGGCCTCACACTAACTGACACTGGGTGGGAACTGACTAATTGTCACTGACATCTCCGTGACACTAACACAATGATTTGTGCTAAACATATAAACTGTCACTGTACTAATGACACTGGCTGGGAAGGGGTTAACATCTAGGGCTATCAAGGGGTTAAATGTGTGCCTAACAATGTTTATTGTGTGTAATATGTGCTGTTTTACTAAGCAATGAGACAGTATTTACTCCCTGCTTGGCACATCACTGCTGCTTGATGAGAGCCATGTGTTGTTTACCAACACAGGGCCCTCTTCTGTGATTCGCTCAGCTAATCAACAATTTATGGCGGTCACCCGCTGAGTGGCTTGTTCACGCATGTAAGTGCGAACGCACCTGTAAGAAATCAAAGATGTACAGGTACGTTATTGAGCCTGTATGAGCCGGTTTGCCACAATAAATGTACTGCGGTGGATCAGCAAACTGTTAAAAACCTTGGACTCCTGGATTTTCATCTGCCGCTCTCATTGGACTGGATCAAGCTATTGTTTTCTGACAGCCATGACCCACAGCTGTCACAATGCCTGAACAGTGGCTGCATCTGATTGAACAATTTTTCACCACACTCTTTTGATTTTCAAATGTCAGATGGGAGGACACCAACAGGACCGGTTGCCTCATATATCAGCTGGTTTAGTAGGAACCAACCAAAATGCACTCTGTGTATGGCTGGCTAAAAGTAAAGTCCCATCTTAGTTGTCACAGAAAAAGATTTCCTGATTCAAAGAAAGTGGCACCAAATTTTCCAAACAAGAATACAGATAGCAAAAAGCCAGAAAGAGTTTTTAATTCCTTCCCCATTCTATTCAAAACTAGAAAATAACTACTGGCTGAAGTTCCAGGTAGTCTGAAAACACTGTGCCATATTTAAAAGATTTAATAAAAAGATATGCACGTAAAACGTATTTCTTGAGTTATAGAAAAGAGGGGTTTGTGGGACTTTAAATGAGGGAGCGCCATGTCAAAGGGAATAATAACATAAGATTAGTTACAGTACATGATTTATTTATTACAATCTTAAATACATTACGTATTTCGTATCAAATAGATAGGTAGTCACAAGGCTTACTCTAAATATGCTGCTTATAGCATGCAATACAAAAATAAAAAACAGACATGGCAGATATACATGGTAAAATGAATCAATTAAAAAACATATGAAATGTAGACAAGTGACTGTTGGCATCTAGTGGCACTATACGCGTTCCTGGCATTTCAATCATTCATCAGGAGTGTTATAAAGTAGTATATATACAGCCTCAACACCTGGTCCAGTATCTGCCAAGTAAAAAGGGGGGCTCGGGCATGATATCTCCCCCGGGGGTTGAGACAGGGAAACCCTCCAAGGACAGGGAACAGCGCCCAGAGCATAACGCGGTAGTTACAGCTTGATCCAAAATACTTCGGGCCAGATTCAGATACATTTGCGTATCTTTAGAGCACCATAGCGTATCTTCTTTTTACGCTACGATGCCACAACTTAGAGAGGCAAGTGCTGTATTCACAAAGCACTTGCTCCCTAAGTTACAGCGGCGTAGCGTAAATGGTCCGGCGTAAGCCCGCCTAATTCAAAGTAGGAAGGAGGTGGGCGTCATGTATTTAAATTAAGCATGACCCCATGCTAATGAAACGCATGCTCAGAATCACGTTGAAAAAACTCCCTAAGTGATGTTGGCGCGCAATGCCTACGATGTGTGAACGTAACCTACGCCCAGCCCTATTCCCGTACTACGTAAACGGCATGAAGCTGCTGGGCGTATCTACTTTGTGAATTGGCGTATCTCCCTCATTTGCATATTTCTAATGGGAACGCCGAATGCGTCCAGCGTAACAATGCACCCACGATACGCCGGTGTAGGCAAGTTACGTCGGGCAGAGGAAAGCTATTTTTTGGCGTATCTCGCTTTGAGAATCGGCGTAAAGATACAACGGCGCACATTTGAAATTACGGCGGCGTATCTGGAAATACGCCAACGTAAATGCTTGCTGAATCTGGCCTTATGTGTGCATATTGAGTGCATAGTGTTCCAAGAGGTGGTGACTAAGCTCCCAACAATAAGGGTGACCTGTGTATAGGATCAAGTGTGTAGTTCCTTGTGATTGAGTCAAGCAAAAAAAATAAAAAATTTGAGTATAGTTGTCCATTTCTTTCTCGTACATCACGGGACACAGAGCGGCATATTCATTACTATATGGGTTATATGGAGTACCTTCAGGTGTGGACACTGGCAATCTCAAACAAACAGGAAGTCCCTCCCTATATAACCCCCTCCCCTAGAGGGAGTCCCTCAGTTTTTTCGGAAGTGTCTTAGGTGTTGGTCACGGAATAGCTTTGCTCCACATCCTTGGGATTAAGGGGGGCTAACCGGATCTGTCCAAGGAGCCTCAGTGCCAAAAGTGGACAGTACCCGGGCCCCAAACCGTGGGGTTTTGCCTATAATGCTCCTCTTTGGAGGGCTGGACCCTGGGCCCAGGACTTGGAGTTTGTAAAGACCATAAGTTCCTGTTTGCCAGGGTGCTATATAGGTCCAGGACAGTGGGTACCTTCATAGGACCCCAGGGCCTGAAGGTCTACTACGCTACCCACGGAGATGGGAGAAGATTGGACCGTTTTGCAAAACGTCCTGCGGCATGGAGCAGGTAAGAGGGGAGCCTGCGGGACTTGGTTCGACAGCAGGCTCTCCAGGGGAGATCTTAAGGGGGGTAGCCTGAGTATGCTCTGCATTGGCACCATGGTCACTATGTCTGATAGACAGGATGCCCTGAAATGTTTCCCCCCATAACTTGATCCCCCTACCTATCTATGTATGTTTGCTAGCTACCTGCTGCTCGCTGGTTGAAGATCTTTTAAAAAAAAAAAAAAAAAAAAAAAAAAAAAAAAAAGATCTGTCTCTAGGCTAAAGGGACTCCTTAGGGGCCTGTGTTAGCCTTACCTTGCCGGGATTCAAATCTGCCGCCTGATGCGTCCTCCAAACTGCATTCCTGGGCTCCAGAGTGCGTCTCCTCCTGGGCTCTCCTCCCCCGACAGTTGCGCGCGCGCACGTGCACGCGCGCATGCATATAGAAAATTTTCGCGCCGTTTGGGAGGGGGGGGGCGGGGAGTGTGACTGCAGTGTAGAGTGGGCGTGCCTTTAATTGCTGTTATACACAGCAGGCGCGTTCTTAGCTCAGTTCAGAGCTGAGCTGGAGAGAGAGAGGACGTAGAGCTGGCAGCACAGTGACTCCCGGTGGCGAGAAGGGGTACTACATACTGGAGTCAGCTCCAATACTTTTTGTTAAGCCAAAATCCCCTTGGCAACAGGTTGAATGCTGGCAAACATGTTGGGGGTGGGGCTGTATGTGGTGAATAATATATAAAAGGAAACATACTGAGCCCCACCGGTTTTGGGGCATTAGTGATCCTATTGTCCCCTAAACCTTATTTTTTTGTACTCCTGGCTATAACAGTCTGTTGTTGTAAGCGGAGTCCTTCGGTTTTGTATTATGGCTTCCAAGGGTTCAGGATCAAAACAAAAAAAAAAAAAAAAAAAATAAAAATAAAGAGAAAAGGCAAAGACAAAGGGGTTCCTCCTCTGGTTCTGATAATATGCCAATACTTTCCCCACAGGTTATTCCTATAGGGGTCACACTGGATAAGCCATTAAGGGGGTCTGGTGCTGAGGCTGGCCCAGGTCGGCCCAACCCTGTGTTATCACAGAGGAGATGCTAGCCGTCACCCTAGGGGGGCTAGAGAAAAGAGGTTAACAGCTATGATCGCTGGCTCTTTTTCTGGCAAGAAGCGGACTAGATCCCCATCGCCAAAAGGGACAGAACCTAGAGGATCTACCACTGTAGAATCGTTTTCAGCCTCCCAGGCGGAGAGTCTGTGGGTCCAGTCTTTGACAGACATGGTCCGCTTGGCATTCAATTTGCCATTTCCAGAGCCTCAGGTTCCTGCGGTATCCTCTTTGGGTTCTTTTAAAAGCGCCTTTAAGCAACGCAGCTTTTCTGGCCCATCCTCTGTTAGAGGAATTGGTTTTTCCAGGATTGGGACGACCGGACAGAATTTTTTCTGCCGCCTAAAGCTGACGAGAGGGTAGTCTTTATGCACGTCTGCCAGGAAATATTTGTGCTTGCAGGCACTCTTTCCCCTGACCAAGTGCTCTTTAAAAGGGGCCCGGATGGCTCAGTTGGTAGAGCATCGGACTTTTGATCTGAGGGTCCAGGGTTCAGGTCCCGGTTCGGGCACTGCTTTTCAACTACCCGTGAGGTCCTTGAGGCCGCATCTCCCGGAAAGCGCCCGATCTCGTCTGATCTCGGAGGCTAAGCAGGGTAGGGCCTGGTTAGTGCCTGGATGGGAGACCACCTGGAAGGTTTTCTGTTATTTACCCTATGGAAAATACATTTTTCTAAAGAAAGGGGGCGCTCCCAACGGTGGACGCAGCCATCTCATGGGTGAATAAATCATTAACTGGCCTAAGGGGAAACATACAAATGTTTAAGGTCCCGGTCGATAAACGTTTAGAGACACTTTTTCCAGCATCCCTGGCTACAGCCAGCAGTGGCTACAATTGGAGTTTTTTTCAGGCATTAAGGAACCAGACAAAACAGATGCTTAGACATCCCTGCCCGATAGGCAGAGGAGTTATTGGATATTCCCAGAGCTCTGTGCTTTGCGGTAGAGGCTATAAAAAGACTCCATCCAGCAGGTGTCTCGTTGTCACTATTTTTAGTGCATATGAGAAGGCTCTTTTGGTTGAAGAACTGGGTGGCCGAGCCCCATGTAAAAGACTGCTGGCAGGTTTGCCCTTCCATGGAAAGATCTGGATAAATACATTCAGACTGTTTCAAGTGGCAAAAGTACCCCTTTACCAGTCAAAGGAAGTTCCGGGGTCCTGCGTTTAAAAGGGCAGCTCCCCCCGGTTCCAGGGCCCTCAAATTTCAGGCAGTACGGTCCTCCTGCGCGATCAAACTTTTAACAATGGATCGCAAGGACAGGCCTCTGGGGATCGGTCCCCAACAGAGGGGGTCCGATCATCTGTGGCCGCAGGCTACAGATTAGAATTTCTAAAATTTCCTCCACAAGGAAGGCCTCAATGCGGGCAGCATTGGATCACCTGCTTTACCAGGGCATAATGGTAGAGGTACCAGCCCAAGAACAGGGGCTAGGTTTCTATTCCAATCTGTTTGTCATACCAAGGCTCATTGGCAATGTCAGACCAATTTTGGACCTAAAAGGTTTAAATGCTTACCTAAGGGTTCGCTCTTTCCGGATAGAATCCGTTTGGCCAGCAGCCGCCACACTCCAGAAGGATCGGGCTTCTATAGACATAAAGGAGGGTTACCTTCATGTACCAGGTCTTTCAGCCACATCAAATATTTTTGTTTTTACGCTTCGCAGTGATACAGCGTCACTTCCAATTTGTGGCGCCCCCCTTCGGGCTGGCTACGGCCCCCGGGTATTCACGAAGGTCCTAGCTCCTATTCTAGTCAGTCCAAAGGATCCAAGGGATCTCGGTCCTAGCATACCTGGACGACCTCTTAATCATAAGATCACTCGCTTCCTTGGTGGAATGCGTAGTAGCCCTCATGGTTCAGTACCTCGAGAGGTTCGGCTGAGTCCTAAACCGGGGAAAGATCAGCATTTCAACCTACAAAGCAGTTGGAATATCTCGGCACGAGATTAGACACAGAACAGAAGATGGATGTTCCTGCCCCTGGTAAAGGTCGAGGCTATCAAGAGATTGATTCAGTTGGTTCTAAGCAAAAAAGAGCCAACTATTCGCCTATGTATGTGATGGCCATGTTCGAGGCAATACCACACGCTTCCACGCTCGTGTCCTACAGGCAGCAATTCTAGCAGCTTGGTTCTGCCCAGTGGTCTGGAAGGCTGGAGAGCGGTCTTGAACAAGTTCACTCGCCAAGGAACTTGGGCAGAGGCGGAGAGGCAGCTGCCCATCAAGGTCTGGGAGTTCGGAGCGGCTCAGCTAGCCCTCCTGGCATAGACATCCAGATTACAGGGGTCCTCGGTGAGAAGTCATTCAGACAAGGCCACAGCGGTGGCATATAGGTGAACCACCAAGGGGGAACCAAGAGTCAAGCCCCTCAGAGTGAGAGGAGCTTGGTTTTTCGGTGGGCAGAGGTGTATGTACCCTGCATATCGGCGACATTCATTCCCGAGGTGGACAACCTGCAGGCGTACTTCCTAAGTCGCCAAACCCTGTCGCCGGGGGAGTGGTCTCTGAATCCACAAGTTTTTTCAGACAATCTGCCAGAAGTGGGGAGTGCCAGACGTGGAGGTCATGGCATCAGGATTCAACAAGAAGCTAGACAGGTTCATGTCTCGAACGAGGGACCCTATGGCCTGCGGAACCGATGTGTTGGTTTGCCCTTGGCATCAATCATAACTTCTATATACATTTCCCCCACTGCAGTTACTACCCCGCCTGCGGCGCAGGATCATACCACAGGCTGGTTATCCTGGTAGCCCCAGCTTGGTACCGGAGGGCATGGTACTCACTAGTCCTGAAATTGGCAGCGGGAGGCCCTTGGACTCTTCCTCTAGGGCCAGACCTACTCTCACAAGGCCCGATCCTCCACCCTGCATTACGGCGTCTAAATTTGACGGCCTGGCGGCTGAATCCCTGATTCTCAGGGGTAGAGGTCTGTCTAGGCAGGTAATCCCTACCCTCATTGAGGCTAGAAAGCCGGCCTCCAGGGTAATTTTGTTACAGGGTTTGGAGGGCCTACGTAGGCTGGTGTGAGGCTAAGAGATGGGTTTCCCGCAAGTATACCATTGATAGAGTATTACGTTTCCTCCAGCTAGGAGTGGATAAAGGCCTGGCATTAAGCACGATCTAGGGACAGATTTCAGCCTTATCAGTGTGATTTCAGAGGCCGCTGGCCGCCCACTCGCTGGTTAAGATCTTCGTACAGGGAGTCTTACGTGTTAATCCTCCGGTCAAATCACCACTTTGTCCATGGGACTTAAATCTTGTTCTGTCAACTCTACAGAAACAACCCCTTGAGCCGTTGGCTGAGGTACCTTGGTTTTACTGACTAGAAAGTCGGTATTTCTGATCACCATAGTTTCGGCCAGGAGAGTATCGGAATTGGCAGCCTTATCTTGTAAGGAACCATATCTCATTTTACATAAGGATAGGGCGGGGTTCCGTCCTCATTCTTCCTTTCTACCAAAGGTTATATCCAGTTTCCACCTGAACCAGGATGTGGTACTTCCATCCTTCTTCCAAAACCCACCTCTAGAAAGGAGGGGTTGCTGCATACGTTGGATATTGTCAGGGCCATAAAGGCCTATCTTAAAGCTACAGAGAAGGTTCGGAAAACAGATGTGGTGTTCGTTTTACCGGAAGGGCCCAAGATGGGTCAGGCAGCTGCTTGATCCACCATCGCAAGATGGATTAAACAATTAATCGTTCAGGCCTGCGGTTTGAAGAGGTTGCCTCCTCCTTTGTCGGCAAAGGCCCATTCTACCAGGGCCATGGGCACCTCCTGGGCAGCACATCATCATCAGATCTCTATGGCTCGAATATGCAAGGCAGCAACGTGGTCGTCAGTCCACATGTTTACAAAATTTTATCAAATGGACGTAAGAAGGAATGCGGATACAGCCTTTGGGCAGTCAGTACTACAGGCCGCGATTCAAGCTCCTCAGGATCTGAGAGGGCTCCCTTGATTTGATTTGAGATTTACATTTCTCGTTTAAGTTGGATTTACTAGTATTTGAGTATACCTCTAAATTAAATCCTTCTTTGGAAGATGTCTCCCTCCCCTCATTAAAGCATTGCTTTCGGACATCCCATATAGTAATGAATATGCCGCTCTGTGTCCCGTGATGTACGAGAAAGAAAAAGGGATTTTTAAATACAGCTTACCTGTAAAATCCTTTTCTTGGAGTACATCACGGGACACAGAGCTCCCACCCCTCTTTTTGGGAACATTTTGGGAGGCATACTGCTTGCTACAAAACTGAGGGACTCCCTCTAGGGGAGGGGGTTATATAGGGAGGGACTTCCTGTTTGTTTGAGATTGCCAGTGTCCACACCTGAAGGTACTCCATATAACCCATATAGTAATGAATATGCCGCTCTGTGTCCCGTGATGTACTCCAAGAAAAGGATTTTACAGGTAAGCTGTATTTAAAAATCCCTTTTTTTCTAAGATCCTTTTTGGTAAAAATAATAGAAATTGAACCTAAATATCCCACTTGCAGATTGGGCTGCCTTCAAGAAAAGTCAACTGAATTTGACAGCTATCCTTTTTTAGCTGTATATTCTTCAGTAATTTGGCCCTTTTGTATGCTACTTTTGTTGGTTATAAAACCATTAAAAGCTCGCTAGATTTCTGTAATGTATTGTCCACATTAAGAATAATATAAGAATAATATAATATTAAATGTAATATTTTAGCATTCATTTTAGAGTTTGCATCAAACGGATGTAGCTTTGTAATTAATTAATTAATATTATATTCTGCGTACTGAACATGTTTACACAAAGGTCTATGAAACATCTTTGATGGAGCATATAATTATTGGAGCGTGTGGTGGATATGTGGAAATAGAGATGCCCAGGGAAAGTTTATTCTTTGGCATGGTTGATGCTCACTCACTATAGGAATTTAGGTGTCTCCCAGTACTGAAAAAAATGACTCTGTAGGGTTGGTCACATGTCCTCTGCCGTTGTTAATCATTCATTCTTCCATACAAACCTGTACATATATGCAATTTGGGTATTATGGGCACAATTCTTCAAACTGGCCTAAATTGTTGCCAATAAAAGCCAGAGGGGAAAAAGTTTGCAGAAAACACAGTCACCTGGGTGTGTTGTAAGCAGTGCTTTAAGTGGACCAAAAGAGGTGCCGGTACTCTATTAGGCGCCGGTGACCCCCCCGGGGCAGAACGTTTTTTTTCGCCCCCCCCGGCGCTAACGCATGACCACATACGCCCAATCACAGGGTGCCATGACATCAAATGCAGCCACTGTGTCATCAATTGTCACCACTGTGCCATGCCATCAAACGCAGCCACTGTGTCATGCCATCAAATGCAGCCACTGTGCCATCAATTGTCACCACTGTGCCACCAATTGTCACCACTGTGCCACCAATTGTCACTGTCCAGACATCTATCCACCTCAGAGCCTGTCATTTTAGTAAGACTGCTGGGACTTGTAGTTCTCCATCTTCTCCTGGGGCTCATGGAGATTGGAGAGCTACAAGTCCCAGCAGGTTATACATACAATAAGGCTCTGAGGTGGATGGGTGTGGATTGCATGCACCTGAGCCCCAGGAGAAGATGGAGAACTACAAGTCCCAGCAGGTTATAATATAAGGCTCCGAGATGGATTGGTGTCCGGACATCCATCCACCTCAGAGCCTTATATTATAACCTGCTGGGACTTGTAGTTCTCCATCTTCTCCTGGGGCTCAGGTGCATGCAATCCACACCCATCCACCTCAGAGCCTTATTGTATGTATAACCTGCAGGGACTTGTAGTTCTCCAATCTCCATGAGCCCCAGGAGAAGATGAAGAACTACAAGTCCCAGCAGTCTTACTAAAATGACAGGCTCTGAGGTGGATAGGTGGGGATCAGGCAGTGCACCCCTTTAGATTTACACCGACCACCCCCCCTTCTCTCTCTCCCCTGTGGTACAGGAGAGTGTTTTGCTTACCTTGCTGGAGAAACTTGCCGCCGCCGCACTGTAAACACATGTCCGAACTTCCAGGCCAATCAGCGCAGCACAGAGGTACAGCGCCTCCCACTCCACCGCCCGCCAATCTTCTGCGCCGTTATCTGTTTTTTTTTAGCCCTTCTGCCTAGTTGGCTGGTGTTTCCCGCCACTCCCACATCAAGGGAGACAGACAGTTCCACCAGCCAACCAGGCGGAAGGGCTGAAAAAAAACTCTACGCGCGCCCCGCCGCCGGGTGTACCAAGATGGCCGATAGCTCCAGAGCTAGGCCAAAGCCGCGGCCTTTCCTAAGGCGGCGGCGGTGGCGCATTCTGCGGACGCCAGGATTTTTCGCCTGGTGCAGGAGCCCCCGCTACGCCAGTGCGTTCCGGTACGGGAAACCCACGTACTGGGCGCACGGAGAGGTGCTGGTACTCTCCAGGGCCATTTTTGGAAGTGGCGGTACTGAGTACCGCCGCGTTCCGGCCCACTTAAAGCACTGGTTGTAAGGCAAAAGTGCCGGTCTCACAGGATGCTAACACTCATTTTGAAATCTGGTTCAGCTGTACTGATTTCATAAAACTGATACAAATTAAAATGATTGCATGCTAAACCTCATAATTTCTGCTGGCACCTTATTAAACAGCCCTATCTACAACTTTCACTTCTAATGAAGTTATTTAAAGCAAACTTATTCTTTGCCCAGAGCAAAGCAACAAGGTAATTTCAATGCCAACCAACATAAATACTTATAACTACCTTTCCTTCACCCCGCCACTAATATGTATGCTTGGGAAAGTCACCATGTGACTTTAAGAGGTTGTTAAGCCACTCTAATCTGTATACACAATCAGCATTGCCTCCTATTGTAGTATCCCCGTCTGTGTGTGATTTATAAAAATAAATTCTGAAAATACCTATTTACACTGTCGAAATTGCAATCACATGACTGGCCAGCTTTCTCCTTTTCTCCTCTGACAGATGCAGTGGGCGGGGCTGAGATTTCCCTGCTGATGTCAGTCTGGAGGGGAAGAGTAAGGAAGGAGGAGAGGAAGAGAGAGCTGGCTGTTCATGTTATCGCAATCTCTGCTTGTAAATTAGGAATTTACAGCATTTATATTTATAAATCATTCACAGAGGGGGACACTGCAATGGGAGGAAGTGCTGATGGTGTATACAGGTTAGTGTTATGAGAACAGCAGGAGGGGGAGAGGCGGCTCACACACAGGCAGAGAGAGGAGGAGGAGGAGGACACAGGAATAGAGAGGAGAGCAGATAGCAGGCTGCTGATGACAGATGCACGTAAACTGACCAGTGTCAGCCAGACGATGTGGGGAGAAACTGGCAGGATCAGCCAGGTTTTTTTAGGTGTAGGTTTTTTAAAGTAGAAGTGTTGGCCATCAAAAAAACAAACACATATACTAATCCACCAACTCTAAGGCCGCGTACATACGGAGGGACATGTCCGCTGAAACTGTCCGACGGACCGTTTCCAGCGGACATGTCTCCTCCGGATTTTCATCCGACGGCGTGTACACACCATCGGATCAAAATCCCCGCCGGCAGACATCGCGGTGACGTGGCGGTGACGTTGACGCCGCCACGTCACCGCACCAGGAAGTAAAAAACTTCCACGCATGCGTCGCATCCATCTGATGCTTGTGCGGGCAGATATGTCCGCTGGTTAGTGTACTAACCAGCACACTTATCCGACGGACATGTCTCCGGCGGACAAATTTTAAAGCATGCTTTAAAATTTGTCTGCCGGTCAGACATGTCTGCTAGCCCATACACACGATCAGATTTGTCCGCTGAACTGGTCCGTCGGACCAGTTTCAGCGGACAAATTCGATCGTGTGTACGCGGCCTCAGACAAAGAACTAAGCGATCACATGACTGCTGATCACTCAGTTCTCAGCCTACACTGAACATAGAGCGGTGACTGTCAGTTACTGCTTTCTGCTCTGCCCCTCCAGATCATGGTGCATTGAGAGGCTGAGGCAGCTGCAGGTCAAGCATCTGGATAAATTCTGACCTCAAAGTCAGGATTCCTGCAGAGCCTGGACTGGCTCTGTGACATCAGCCAACAGCTGACTTTGGCCCCTAGGGAGCCACAAGTATACTGGGATTTCCCACTCTGCACAGCCAGACACACTACATTTTCATGGGAAGACTTGAGTCAGAGAATAGTTCATGACTGTTTTTTTGTATTATTATTATTGAGGGTAATAATAGGCATGAAAGACTATGGGATGCCCATTTGACTTTAACAATAAATTCAGGGACAACTCTTCCTATATACAGTCTCTCTATATAGCTACTCTGCTTTCTCCAGCACACATACCTGCTTGCAGAACCTAGATGAAACACTGTGAATACCTGACAGTCAGATGAAGCAATGGCCCATTACAGGCAGCAACTCCTTAGTTGTGTAGCAAAATTTCAGTGTCCAGCTTGCATCACTAGTGTGGCTAAGTATCCCAGCACCAACTCCTCAAGCACTGCCAACCCACCTGGCTGCAGCTGCCCCTTTTACTAGCCCTCCAGGCTAATCTTTCCCCACAGTCCTCCAGACTGACACTCACCAGCCCACCTGGCTGAGGCACAGGAGATCTCCCAGACGTGCTGACCTGCTCCCGCTGTCCTCTCTCCTTGCTCCTGTGCCTCCAGGAAGGGTTTTCTCTGTGTGTTTTGGTAGGAATCTTCCAGCACCCTAGCCCCAGGCCCGAGGTCACCCCTTAAGACTAAGGTGCACCCTCAAGTGCCACCTACAGCGTTCTCAGCATTCCATCTTACACCTGACTGTATCTGCTGCCATAGCCCATGTCTATTTATGAGGTAAGCTCTGCCCCTGCTGGCCCAATGCTGGAGATTGGCCGAGGCCTGATAAATATACATGACAAACCCTCCTTACTGCCACCCTCCAGCTCTGGAAGTTTCTACAAACTTCCAGAACAGGAGGCAATGCCAGAGAGAGCTGCCAGATAGGTCATCCAGCCCCTGAGTCACCGAACCCAGGCTTAGCGCTGAGCTTAAAACAGATTTACCTACGCTAACAACAAAATATTTACATCAAGCACACATACCAGAGGGTGCTAAATTGCAATGAGTGCTGAATACTTCGATTGAAATATCTAAGGAGCCGGGCATCCAATCAGATGCAGCCACTGTTCACTTATTCTGTTGAGGCTGTCAAAATATTGTACAATAGCCACAACTTGGATGGAGGAATCTGTCAAATAGTGTTTGATCAGCTTGCCTACAATTTTTTATGTGTGTGGCCTGACAGGGAAAGCCCAGAACTTAAGGGCTTTCAGTAACGTTGACTGCTGAAGCCGAATCCAAGAAGATGTATTTAATATTCAAGCATGTAGCATTCCACAAGCAGGGAGAACAATACAGTACATGGTCATACATTCAAGATACTTGCTCTGAGTAGCTAGGGAAAGCAATACAATTCATATGTTTTACAAAAAGGTATCTAGCTAGCTAAAGTGTCTTTGAAGTCTAATCTTGATTGAAATGCAAAAATACTTGTTTACATAGTTGTTAATTCCAAGGCTCATTGACTGACCAGGCCTTCAAAAGCTACGGTAGTTAGTATTCTTTGCAAATGAAGGTGTAAATATAGCCTTTGAACACAATCAAGACTATTGTTACACAATATGACTTCTAACAGAATAAACAACCAATACATATTACACGATCAGGCCAGATTTAGTTTTAAAGTTCCCCCCAGTCTCTCCACCTTGCTGGGACATCAGTGTGTTCCAAGCGTAGCTCCCTGATAGCTTCATTAAACTCATTTGACAGTAAAGGTGTCGAAGCTACTGCTTTGTTTCTTTTTGGTCATTCATCCTTGTCAAAGTTCAGTCATGAGGCCTGTGAGGGAATAAAAACAAATAAGACCTTATTCACATGGGTGTATATAAGTGTACACCTGTGTGAGGGTCTAGTTTCCCCACATAGGGATGCACAGTGTTCTGTGTGTAGCGCCTCCTTTCTTTCAGAAAAGGCACTCTGCTAAAGTTACACCCAACAGACCCCGGCGATATGGCCTACCAGGCCAGGGGCGCATGCTACGCCGAGTTCCCTGCTGATGCTGAAAGGGGCCCTAGCGACTTTCTGGGGGCACCACTTCTACTAAAGAGATCCTAAGCTGTGTGCTGTTTGGTGGGGGATCAGCTTGAGGAGAACCCAGAGGCAGGTGATCCAAAAGGGCTTGAACGAACGATCGGGGATCTGGTTGCCAGGAACTGACAGATAACCACAGACTGTCAGCTGGTGACCCCTATTGAAAAGAGAACTTTCTGGGAGGATTCGCTCTACAGTCCAACATTGGGCCTGTGGCAGAGGTCTTCATCCTAAAACACTAAATTCAACTAGAGCCGAGTCAGTGAGAGAGACTTGTTCCTTCCAGCAACCTTAAGTGATGCTCCGGCTGCCAGGCTTGTGGCAGAAGTCTGTCCGGAGGCACTCTGCCCACTCTGGCTGGAGTGGTGACGAAACGGTTCTACTACAGAAGGCAGGACTGCTTTCTTTTTCATCCAAGGCCTGATACCGCAACGTTCTCTCCTTTCATCAACCTTTTCTCTCTACCTCATGTTGATGTTGGTCGTATTGTACCAGGAAATAAAGCATTCAAAAAACGTCAGCAGCAGGTTTGGACATTCTCGTATTGGTATTGGTCTTCTCACTGCAACCACCCCTAGACAACATACAGAGGTAACTTAATACGCCAATCCCAAATAAATCAGCGGCTCCTGCGGGGGTAGCGCTACATGTGTATCTGTGTTCAGGTAGTCCCCTTCATGTCATGGATGCAGCCGCTGCTCCCAATTTGACATCCGTATGGGTGCAGATGCGTGTCCTCGAATGCAGACAGTGCAAGTTTGGAGACATGCATTCGCATGCACCTCTACCCACACAGATGCCAAATTCGGAGCAGCGGCTGGATCAACTAACATGAACCAGACTGTCTGCACACAGATGCACAGCAACCTGTGCATTCTCATGTGGGCAAACATGGCCCTCACATAGATTTACATTCAAGTACACCTGTGTAAATGAGGCACAGCGTCTCTTAACTCATTTAGCAGCTCAGGCAGCATGCAGGAGCAACTGCTTCACTCCTCTTCATTTAGTCACAGGTCTCCTGACTGAACGGAAAAATACAAATTATTAGGAGTAGCCTGTCATGGCTGTTGATGTTAGAGAAAGGCAAAGATACACAATACCTCCCACTGAATTCCAAATATTTTAAAGTAGAGTGGGTACAGACAACAAATTATTCTGGTGTCCATTAATTTGTGTATTCACAGCCCTGTCAGCATCAGAAATTTACACCAAAAATGTAAAGACTTAGCGATCTTAATAGCTTTGCCATTAAATACTACTCACAGCTTTTGGGTTATATGAGTATAACTAGAGTACATAGTGCTTGTGATAATAAGGTAGTATGTGGTTTAATGAAGAGCTAATAATGGCTGCTTTTAAAATTAGTGGCAGCGGTAAGGGAATCTTTTAGAAAGAACCAAAAAAATTAAAAAAAAATGTATAATTGTGTTACAGGTGTATAGCAATCACTTCATAATCTGCTAAAGAGCAGATATTTTCTCATGAAGCAGGAGGGATTTTCTGTGTTACAAATAGTTAAATAAACATGTGGGGTTTGAGTGTTATACAGTAGTTAATGCTTTGCATACCTTCCCAAACCTTTTATTCCAAACATATGCTGGTGGTACTATGCACCATTTACTTGTTTTCCACCCTAAGGCAATACATTGATAGCCCTTCCATATCACTAGTTGCCATTCATCATGCCAGCTATGTGACTGAGTGAGTGAGTAATAAAGATACTTATCTGACTCACAGATCATTTTTAAAGTAGCTCTTAGACATAACAGAAAAAGTGTATGTGTTTTGGATAGGGAAATGCATTATTTAATAGGAGGTTCAGAGTTCTGTCTGTTTGTGTATTCCTAGTGCATTTTCTACACACTATATTACCAAAAGTATTGGGACACCTGCCTTTACACGCACATGGACTTTAAAGTGATTGTAAAGTCTTGTTTAAAAAAAAAAATAATAATAATAAATAACAAACATGTTATACTTACCTCCTTTGTGCAGTTGGTTTTTTACAAAGCAGCCCAGATCCTCCTCTTTTCAGGTCCCTCTTTGCTGCTCCTGGCTCCTCCCTCCTATAGAGAGCCCCCACAGTCAGTAGCTTCCTATAGGGGCACTGGAGCCGAGTCACAGCTCTGTGTGTTCATTCAGACATAGAGCCCCAACCCAGCCCCACCCCCTCTCTCCCCTGATTGGCTGACTGACAGCTTCAGGAGCCAATGGTGCCGCTGTTGTGTCTCTGCCAATCAGGAGGAGTGTCCGGGACGGCTTAGACCTTTGTGGACATTACTGGAGAGAGATGGGGCTCATGTAAGTAAGTAGGGGGGTGCTGGGGTGGCTGCTACACACATTTTTTTTTTTTTTATCTTAATACATAGAATACATTAAGATAAAAAAAAACCTTCTGCCTTTACAACTCCTTTAATGGCATCCCAGTCTTAGTCTGTAGGGTTCAATGTTGAGTTGGCCCAGAGTCCTGACCTCAACCCGATAGAACACCTTTTGGACAAATTAGAGCGGAGACTGCGAGCCAGGCCTTCTCGTCCACATCAGTGCCTGACCTCACAAATTTACTTCTGGAAGAATGGTCAAACATTCTATAGACACACTCCTAAACCTTGTGAACAGTCTTTCCAGAATTGCTGAAGTTGTTATGGCTGCAAAGGGTGGGCCAATTCAATATTGAACCCTACAGACTAGGACTGCTATACCATTAAAGTTAATGTGTTTGTGTAAAGGCAGGTGTCCGAATACTTTGAGTAATACATTTATACTTTTCTGTTTCAATAGTTTTTTTATTATTTTTTTTTTTAAAGAACAAAAAGTAAGTGATCAATTTCCAGAGCAGCAAACAATCCTTGCATGCTCTGTACATAAAACAAGAATTATACATAAGTGGATGTAAGAGGAACAAATATACCAAATGGGGAAACTAGAGAAGATCTTGGTAGTTAGGTTTAGTGCTTCATAAGGCCACAGATGTATACTCGAACTCCATATAGCACAAGCTTTGTTAACATTGGGAGGCTCTTAAAAACAGAATACAAAGCAACAAGTCATAAGAATCTAAAGGTTAACACCTCACCAATGTGTAATCACTATGTGGAGACCTGCGAAGTAGAAAAGCCTTAATCCAATGAGTATAGCTTCCTGAGTATTTCCCGTTATCGTAAAATAAAACAATCCCACATAAGGGATTCAAACACCCCAACTGTAAACATGAGTAGCTCTGTTAAGAAAAGGACAGAAGACCTGCTAGAGCTTGAAGCCAAGACAGACAAGAATCAAAAGAATAATAGAAAAGGTGTGAATAGGAAAAAGAATAAAGAAAGAAGTGTTTTCGTCCCGGGATCCTCCATACAATATCAGCCACGTTCATTCGGGACCTGCAGGTAGACTAACCAAGGAGACCATTTTTGATCAAAAGTGTATTGTTTGTCTCGTAGGACACTCATAATTTTTTTGTTCAACATGATTCCTTTTCACTAATGCAATGTCTACAACAGGGCTTTTCCACGCTGTAGCTATAGCAGTTAGAAACATGAACTAAATAAAGTAGATAGAGAGAAAGAATCACCACTCAAGGATACTAATTAGGAAACTCCTCACCAAATCTGAAGCCACGGATGCTGGCATAGCTATGATTAAGCACTAAAGTTTAGTGTGAAATACGTCAGCTCGTACATCGTTTGCTGTGGCATGTATCCTGTATTTTTAATTTTGCAATAAAAGCAACAAGTTTTGGAGTGTGGCTGTCCAGAAATCCTTTCTTCATTTTGCATGAAGTAAATAAAGGTCTGGGTATGTCGTCTAACATTTTCAACAGGCTTATTTAGTAGGGCTATGCTTGCGTCTTTAATGATGTTAACCATCGTGACCGAAAAAATAAATGAGTGATATCCCAAATGCACTGTGACTATCTGATGCTCTCCATATATCGCAACCTCCTCCCATTTCCATACCTTCCTTCTCTTTCTTTCTTTCTTTCTTTCTTGCTTTCTTGCTTTCTTGCTTTCTTTCTTTCCTTCCACTCACCCCCTTGCCACGACACAGCAAAAATGCTTACCTAGCTGGTGCCCCCTTCCCATACCTACCGCCCCCCCCCTGCCTGGAGTTTACAGCAGCTATATACTAAACATGCCTTATCTCTGTTAAATTCAATTTCTAAGACTGACTATGCTTCATTTAACTTACTTTGTTCTTCCTGGTTTCATTTGCTCCAGTCGGAACATCCGACATGTTGTAATTCAGGTGTTGTATTTCTGTTCACTTTATTGAAAATTTTAATAAAGAAATATTGAGTGAACCCTCATCCAAAAGTGGCGGGCCTTAGGGCACGTTCACCAAATGTACAATGGTGTGCCTATCTGGCCACAACCCTTGAAGCAGACGACTGAGGTGCCTGGATACATGTTGGATAACTGCTCTGGTACAAAATACCATCTGGCATCTACTTTATAGCCAGCTTCATTCAGGGCAACATTGAGAATACCTTTATGGATCTGTGTGCTCCATTTATGCCACTCCTTCGCCTCAGGGGTTATGGATAGATCTCTTTCCTATGCTACCTGATAGGATAGTCTATCAGCAGAGTTGATGAACAACTTATATAGTAGAGAAACTCCCCCCCGCAGAGCAGCATTCTGCATGCATTTATTTTAAAACACAGTCCTAACTCCCAAGTCAGGGCTGTCCTTCTGCAGAGATTTAGTAAAATGGTTAATTTGTTGCCAGCTGAAGCTTTCAGTGGAGGGCATCTCCAAACTACCTATGAAATACGAGGTGGGGCGTATTCCTCTATGATCAAGATAGTTGACTAGACGGTACAATCCCTTATTCTGCCACCAACTATACCTATCAGGTTGTATACCTGGTGGGTACAGGGGGTTGTCAAAAATAGAAGCCACTGGGATATGGGCAGAACAAAGAGGCCATCCTCTGCAGCTTTCGTCCCACAGCTGTAATGAGTGGGAAAGTGTGAAGCCCAGTATAGCCCTGCAATATTTTGGAGGGACCCAAAGGACGAGATCCATTGCTTGTGGGAAACTCGCCTGGGCCTCTAAGGTAACCCAATTCGGAAGGTAGTGTCGACTATGAAGTTGACATAGTTGGGCAAGTTGTGCAGCCATGTAGAATTTCCTGGAGTTGGGTACTCCAAATCTGCTCACATCCTTAGGAGCATACACCGTGGCCCATGCTTTTCTGGAGCGTTAACAGGGACCTGTATAAGAAAAGTGCGAAATATAGTAGCTTGGGCTTTTTTTACGGAGGTAATTCTACCCATCCAGGACAAACCCATGTCTGACCGTGCCTGCATGTCCTCCAATAGTTTGGCAAATAAGTTTGGATAGTTGGCCCTATAGAGAGATGGAATGTCAGGGGTCAGCTTGATTCCTAAATAGGAGAGGGATGTCTTCTGCCACTGAAAAGAGTATTGAGATTGGATACTCTGTAAAGTCGAAGTTGGCAAATTAATATTCAATGCTTCTGAATTATCATGGTTAACTATTAGGCCTCATGCACACTGGACGTTAAAATAATGTTATAACAACGCCAATAGCTTTGCAGTGAGTTTTTCAACTTTTTTCAAAGTTTTTGCAATAGCGTTTTTTAGCGTTTATTAGCTTTTTTTTTTTTTACAGTGTGACGTCACAACGTCAACGCGTGCATGTCAAAGCTACTCGGCTTGAGAAGAAAGGAGGAGCGATCTTAGGCTGGAATCATAGACACACTCCCTCTTCTCTCATGTTCATGCATGGGAAAGTCATCAGATGTCAGTCACAGTAGGGGGTGGTTGTGGTGACACAGATTTATCTGTTGGCTTTAATCGTAGCAAAA
Source organism: Rana kukunoris (assembly GCA_029574335.1). NCBI lineage: Eukaryota > Metazoa > Chordata > Amphibia > Anura > Ranidae > Rana > Rana kukunoris. The sequence continues at coordinate 263,381,643 of CM056050.1, read as the reverse complement.
AAAGGAAGTGCTGGATTAACCCTTTGTGGCAAGACTGGGTATAGATGACTTGACATCCTCTACTGGACCAGGGAGAAGGCATAATTAAACATCTTTGTCGGGTTTAAAATCACTTTAACTTTGGCAGATCATATACAGTAGTTGCTCCTTCCTCCTGCCATTTTTGTTGACTCTTAAATTCAGAATAGTTGCATTACACTGGCTTTGGAGTACCAAAATTGGCAGAATACTAAGCTTATTTTAAAACAGATCACTGCGCTTTTTAAATGTGCAGGTTTTTTTTTTTTACATAGTTATGACCATACTTTTGCTTTATAAATGTATCCCATTGTGTAGGAAGCATGTAGAAGCGTATGAACTGTATCCCTTAAAGCAGAGGTCCGCCGACCATTATTTTTTTTTTTTCCAGCCAATATGACTCTTTGCAAAACACTATATAACACTCACTTGTTTGGTGTATTAATTCCCCTGATGTCTGTTTTCGATTATAAAATTAACTTATAAAATTTTATGATGGCCGGTTTCATCTTTCTTGTGGGCATGTGAAGCCCACAAGCATTGATTTCCAGGATGCAGTGAATGCGCTTGTTCACGCGCAAGCTCATTTTGTACGGCTTCTCAGGATTTTGCCGGCCATACTGCCTCATAGGAAGCATGATACTTAGCTCCCAGGAGACAGTGCGCCTCAGGGGAAAAAAATATATACACGTCTACTCCAGCAGGGGTGACGAACAGGAAGTGCCACAATACAGACAGATTCTACAGGAAATACAGCACCAAAAATAAATATTATTTTCATTTGAGCATCTGTTCATAGCGCTGATGGGGATAAGGTGAAGTAAAAAAATTGTGATGCTTTAAAAATATCTTTTCTGCATCCTTGGTACAGTTTCCAAAAAGAAAAATGCAGCATAATGTGTTTTACATGCATGAGTTAGCAAATGAAAAAATGCATAAGCCAAATGAATGTAAAATACAAATAAAATGCTTCAACATGCATGAAAATGTACCTAAATATGCAGGTTTAACTGCAGACGTTTTGATGTCAATAAGCCCTAATGTATAAGAAACAACTGTGCTGGGAAGGGGTGGGATTTATACAGGAAGCAGAGCCAATGGCATGGGTAATGGAAGGTGTCTGACTATATATCATAGCATTTGTCAATGCTGATAGCACAACAGTGAAAGACAGCCAAGGCTCCAAGAAAGGCCAAGCTGCAGGGCAGCACTAATTGAATCCCCCTCTGTCCTCAAAGCCCTAGTGTCACTATAATGCGGTGAGTGCATAGACAGCTGATCTGATATAAGAGGGTATCTGTTGATCTAGGCTTTTTCCCATCTAATCAGACACTGCCACAAATACTTCTTCACAGATGCACAATTATTGCTGTTAGTGCTAAGCCTTAGGGGAATTCCTATAAATTTAGGCGGTGCTATCAGCAGATGCAAACATTATTCTGGAACAGCTTAAAGTGAACCTGATAAGTCACTATCATGTCCACCAAAGTATGTATCCACTGACATTACTGGTAATGGGCAGGTACAAATTTTAAACTTTAACCACTTCCCTACGGCCGTACGAGTATATACGGCCGCAGGGTGGCTCTAAATCTCCGGGCTGCCGTGTTTTCACGGCAGCCCCTTTCCTCGTTCCCAGCGCGCGCTCCAGAGCGCGCAGCGGGGAACTTGTGTACTGGCCGTGTCCCTTGGACACAGCCAATCACAGATCGCCGCGAACGGCCAATCAGAGTGGCCGTTTGCAATGCGATCTGATGGGCCAATGAGAGATGATCTCATATGTAAACATATGAGATCATCTCTCATTGCCGGCTCTCACAATGACAGCGTCCTGTCATAGAGAGAGCATACCGATCTGTGTTCCTAGTACATAGGGACACAGATCGGTCACCCCCCCTCCCCCTACAGTTAGAACACAATGCAGGAAACACATTAACCCCTTCCTCACCCCCTAGTGTTAACCCCTTCCCTGCCAGTCACATTTATACAGTAATTAGTGCATATTTATAGCACTGATTGCAGTATAAATGTGAATGGTGTCAAAAGTGTCCGATGTGTCCGCCATAACGTCGCAGTCGCAATAAAAATCGCAGATCGCCGCCATTAATAGTGTGTACAAGGCTTTAGGATTAGTCAAGATGGTGTAAATGTCCACAATTGTATTTGTGATTCTAAAAGTGTTGGGATTGTTATCTAAAGCAGCATATTTCAGCACAATCAAATATGTTTTGAACATAACTTCTTATCTAAAAATACTCTTTAATTTTCTGCCAACACATTTTACTTCTGAACAACATAATGCAAGCACATCATGTATATATTAAATGTACAATACCTGTGCTGCATCTCATAGTGAACATACAATGGAAAAACAAACATCGTACAGAATGGAACAGCTGTTCAGGATGCCTTGGGGCATGAATTAAAAACACAGTAACAGATATACAACTTAGAAGAAACATTACAACAAATGCTCAAAATTACTTCAACTTTAAAAGGCTTTTTCACACTTTTGTTACAGTCCCTCAGGAAAAGGTGGTGCACAGGAAAAAAAAAAACATAAAGTGTAAGAATCTTCGCATGACTTGTTTTGTAGAAAGTGACAAGTAATAGTCACTTAAAGATACAGGACAAAAAACATATTACAGGATAATGTATTTTTTAACCACTTGCTTACTGGGCACTTAAACCCCCTTCCTGCCCATGGCAATTTTCAGCTTTCAGCACCGTTACTCTTATGCCGCGTACACACGATCATTTTTTGCGATGAAAAAAACAACGTTTTTTAAAACGTCATTTAAATTGATCGTGTGTGGGCAAAACGTTGTTTTTTGTCTTCAAAAAAACGACCAAAAAAAAATTCCAACATGCTTGAATTTTTTGTGTGGTTTTTCAAAACGTCGTTTTTTGTGTCATAAAAAGTGATGGTGTGTGGGCAAAACGATGTTGAAAACAACGTTTTTAAACCCGCGCATGCTCAGAAGCAAGTTATGAGACAGAGCTTCAATGGAAAAGAGTGCCGTCGAACGTGGTGTACGTAACCGCGCTTTGCTAGAGCTTTGTAGAAAAACGATGGTGTGTACGCAACGTCGTTTTGGAAAATGAAGTTTGAAAAACGTTGTTTTTTTTCATGATTGAAAACGTCATTTTTTTTCATCGCAAAAAGTGATCGTGTGTACGCGGCATTACACTTTATCCATATAACATTTTCTATCATTTTTTTTTTTTTCACACACACATAGAGCTTTCGTTTGATGGTATTTAATCACTGCTGGGTATTAAATGTTTTACTAAATGAAAAAACAAAACAAAAAAAAAACGAAAATGTTAAAATGTTTCAGAGCTTGTTATAACATTTTGTAAACAGGTAATTTTTCTCCTTCACTGATATGCGTTGAGGCTTCACAGATGGAAACTGACAGGCTGCACTAATAGGCACTGATAAGGCAGCACTTATGGGAGCTGATAGGTGGCACTGATGGGCGGCACTGAAGGGCACTGATAGGTGGCACTGATGGACACTGATAGGTGCCACTGATGGGTGGCACTGAAGTACACCTCCAATTCTTCCTAAAACCCCTTACAAGGCCCTACAAACACTCTGCTTCCACCGGGTTTCACGCTACCTTCTTTGTAAAAGGAGTTGGCCGGGCACACCTATAGCAGACACATAGCAAACTTTGCCAAAACTTTCCCAACATCACATGGTTTTTCTGCTCTTTATCGCCACCCTTTGGTCAACTTCTGCTGTTGTTGGTTGATTTTAACATTGGTTCTGGGCATGCATGTTTGTACTTCGGACAAAAGTCTGATGGATTTTTGTACACACGAAAGGACTTTGCACCGACTTTTGTTGACGAAAAGTTTATCCGTTTGCAGAACTTTTATCCGATGAAAACCGAAAAAGTTTGACCGATGGATCGTACACAAGGTAGAATTTTTTTGAAAACCTGCTCATTTTGTAGTTTGTTGTCGAAAAGTCCTACTATGGGCCAGATTCAGGTAGATGGGCGAATCTTTATGTTGGAGTAACGTTTCTCATTTACTTTAGGAGCAAGTACTGTTATTCACATAGCACTTGCTCCTAAAGTTGCTGCGGCGTAGCGAAAATGAGCCGGCGGAATTCAAAATGGGTGGGTAGGGGGCGTGTATTATTATAACTAGGCGCGATCCCGCAGCGAACGTACTGCGCATGCGTCGACTGTCAGTGCGCATGCTCCAAATTCTGTCAGTGAACGTCAATGACATCAATCCCCATTCACGGACATTTACTCAATCGACTCAAATTTTTTTTTTTCGACGCGATGACGACGGCCATACTTAACATAGGATACTCCACTAGGGGGCTGCTTTATCTTTACGCCGCGTATCTCTTACGGAAACGTCGGAAAGTCACTGCGTCGGGCCCGAATACGATCGTGAATTGCCGATTCTCGCTGATTAACATATTCTCGGCGTTAATCGGCGGGAACGCCCCCAGCGCCATTTTTAAAATTGCAGTTCCGATACGACGGCGAAATACAATTACGCCGCTCGTATAGGAACTCCAACCCGGCGTTTCTTGTTTTCTGCTTACTGAAAACAGAAACGCCAGCTCAAAGTGAGAGTTAGGCTGGAGTATCACTGATACTCCAGAGTAACTCTACCTGAATCTGACCCTATGTGTGTATGGGGCTTAAGTGGAACCTGGAATGCAACAAGTATGCACATACATTTCCATACCTTTAATCCTAGCAAGCTATAGAAGCGATTTAGTTTGCATGTGCTGCGCTATATACGTTTTTCATTCATTCATAGACCAGCAAGAGTGCAAAGAGGAATATATGGATGAAAGTAGCAAGATGGCGATAGACCAGAAGGTAAGATGAAACCAAATGAAACATTCCCCCATGAACAAGAGCCTCTTGGAAGCTCACTAAAGCAACACACACAGATACTCTGCATACAGTACATGTGGCTGTTGACAACTGTTAGTCCAATGCAAGTAATTATACTAATTAACTCACAGTGGTAGGTGACTAATTACTAAAATGTTGATTCATTTCATTTTCCATGAATTTTTATTGGTCACCACGATAGCAGTTATAGTTCAGTGGCAGTTTGGAACCAATATATAATAATAGCAGAAATGTTTTTTAATCTATATATACAGTCTAACCAGAGGGAAGGAAAAGCCAACAAAAAGCCAGATAATTTGGCAACTTTGTAAGTATATTTTGTAGAGATAGACAAATCCATTCCTGTAGCACCCAATCATTGGTTAAACCATATTTAAATGGAAATACCAAGAGCTTAGAAGATAACATTTCACATCCTGCTCGGCGTGAGCTCGTCAGAACAACTTAAAAGCTCTTTCACAAGGGAGCAGTCAGTTACTTCCTTCGTACATTTGGCAACATTCAGTGCTAAACAATTATTTTACTCTAGGATCTAAAAGCTTGCTCAATTACTCCTTTTTGTCTTTGACTCTCTAAAAGAAAGCTCCAAATAAAATAAATGTATGTGTCTAATGATTTTTATTATTTATACAGTGGGCTAGACTGACAGCGCTGAAAATGGATTACATCAATTACATGCATAAGTACATGATGTACGCTAGCTGCAGAAGCTGCCCACATACTGCCTTTCTAATGACTGCTCTGTGCTATGTACAGCACAGTTACACACGTCAAAAAAATCATTGTCTTAGCAGCTCCCACCTTTCACAGCTCCACTGTGTTTTATTCAATGCCCCCAGGTTTAATCAAATCTACAACATAAACAAAGGGTGGGGTATTTATATTTATAGTATGCTTGAAGTGATACAATTCTACTGTGGGTTTTGTGGTTTGCATTGCATTTATTTTCTTATGCCTTCTATTTTGCTTGGGTGGAACTCTCACTTTGCCACTGGTGCATGAATTATCTCAAAGCTCCTCCAGCAGACATCCTCCTGTTCAATAAGAACCCCCCTGTTGACAAGTGAAGTCCCCTCAATGGGGGGTGTAGAATAATGGTAGGCAAGTCCTGTACATGAAGCTTGGGAAAGCCAGGCCCTGTTTAAAAAAGTAAATCAGAGTAATACAGTAAAACCTTTTCTAGCTAATAAAAAAAAAGTAAGAGTGGGCGGATTTAGGTGTCTGCCCTTAGGGAGGCCATTTACATTTCAAGTTTAAGATTGAGAATAGTTGAAAAAGCACATATTGGCAACCATAATAGGGTATTACTGAAGACAGTGAAGCAAAGCTGTCTGATACAGAACTCACCATTTATACCCTATGACCTAGCCCTATGACCCAGCCTTTTTCACCCATGGTGCTCTGGTACCCTGGGCTGCCTTCAGGTTTCTTCAGGGGTACATTGGAAAAATGCCTAATAATTACGACAAAACTATACAAGCCAGCAGGTGGATGAAGCCTGCCTTTTAGTTTCACAAAGCCACAGGTTTTTATTGTGCACCGTTACAACATTCCAGCCACCGGTGTCCTAACAACCAATGATGTCATTGGTTGATAAGGAGGACATTGGGTGCCAGCACAGCACCCTTGTTTGAACCTCCCCTGCCCTCTCTGTGAGCACTGGGGTCGCATTACCTGAACAAGGGAGAGATTTGTTGCAGTACTAGTCAATACCAGTGTGCAATGATGTATTTGCTCTGGAAGAATAAATCACCTCATGTTGGTGTCCTACATGTGTGGATGTTACTGCATTATGTAAAACAATTTCATTTTTTACATTTTAGATGGGGTGCCTCCAGATTGTGCCTAATTTTAAAGGGTGTCTTGGCTAACAAAAAGGTTGAGAAACACTGTCCTGGCCAACTGCATTACCTGCCTTTGGCCAGTGCCTGTAAACCAATGAACTCTATAAGCCACATCAGACAGCACAAGATTCACTTACATTCAATGAAGCTTGGAGCATGAAGGGCTTGAACTCATAAACCCCTAAGCCTAGAACACATGGGCCGAATGTTGAGCGAAATCGGCCGGTTCAATAAAAACCATCTGACATTCGGCCCATGTGTATGGCAGCCGGTCTGACAATGGCCGAGAGCACTGACTGAAGTGCTCTGGCAGGGGGGATGTCCTCATGTCAGAACACAACAGCTCAGTGGGGGAGATTGCTCTACTAATGTCGGAACTTTAGTACAGTGGCTCCAACTGTTCAACCTACTGGGTAGCGTGAAAAAAAATGATAGTGTGTACTAGGCATTAGGCTGCACACAATAATTGTATTGTTTTATTTTCAACAGCCACATTGGATTATTAACGTACCTGAGTTTTCTTCCTCAGATTCACCACCACCAGTAATGGATTTAGACAGAATGGTCCCTAGGCAAAGCAATAACCCCCCATTTCCCCTTTCCTTCTGTCAACATTAATAAGAACTGCAGTGAACACAAAGAAGCTGTGCCATTTGCATTGTCTGTACTGGCATGGCTGACCCAATCAGGTGCACAGCTTCAATCAATTGTAATATCTTCCAAGTTAACTGCCTGAGCATGAAGGTTGAAGTTGGGCTTCTCTGGACATTCACTGGGCTGTAGGTCCTTGTCTGCACTGACTTGCGAACGATCAATCTCTGCTCAGAAAGAGTTTACTCTGGTGTACTTCCCGGGTCTCTGTGCCTTGTTACTCCTTGACTATCCTCTTGGGTCCTCCTCAGACAAAAGGGGCAGCTGTGGGGCCCAAAGCAACTGCCTCATACTTGCCATTTGTTCATCCTTTGAACTGACATGATGGTAATGTTATAAAAAAAAAAGCTAGCATTCAGAGAGTATGCTGATTAAAAAATTACACATTTCTTAGAATAATATCTGGATGATCACTTACGTCAAAAGTTCCCCATGGAACGTTAAGAAGAGAAAATGTAACAAGAAATGTTAACAAATCCAACATGTCCCATCTTGCAAGAAATGTTGGTCTGACAAGTGAAATTTCCTTTAACTAATAAGATCACCTAAAATCAAGTTTAAGCTAGATACAACCTGCACAGATAATTTGGGAGAATAAATTGTGCAATATTTGTTTTACTAAATTGGAGAATGTCACTAAAAGCTTGAATCTAAGTCTAATGAGACAGAAAAATCTTTTCTACTGTGAGAGTAAAGATGAAAAGACGAGACAAATATTCCATGTTGACATTGATCTTATTTAATAAATTATGTAGTCACAAAAGTGTTCTTTTTTTCAGGGGTTCAGTGACTTGGGGCACATACAGGTTGTCAAGTAAAGGGTGGGCTTAGGATGTTTGAAGAACACCCCTCAAAGTACCAAGTCTGAGCGATCGTACTTCCAGACCTTGCATTGCATATACAAGGCATGGTTGTTTTTGCATGCCTGGGCCATACCTGGCCATTATTGTACAATGCACATAATGTCCCTTTGGAGAGCATACAAACCACTGAGGAATGCTATCTGTGTTAACGATTAGTGATGTCGCGAACCTAAAATGTCGCGAACGGCGAATGCGAACATCCACAAATGTTCGCGAACCGGTGAACCGGGCGAACCGCTATAGACTTCAATAGGCAGGCAAATTTTAAAACCCACAGGGACTCTTTCTGGCCACAATAGTGATGGAAAAGTTGTTTCAAGGGGACTAACACCTGAAACTGTGGCATGCCGGAGGGGGATCCATGGCAAAACTCCCATGGAAAATTATGTAGTTGTCGCAGAGTCTGTTTTTAATCCATAAAGGGCATAAATCACCTAACATTCCTAAATTGTTTGGAATAACGTGCTTTAAAACATCAGGTATGATGTTGTATCGATCAGGTAGTGTAAGGGATAGGGTAAGGGTTACAGATAGGGTTAGGGTTACAGACTGTAACCCTAACCCTATCTGTAAACCCTAACCCTAACCCTGTCTGTAACCCTAACCTTATCTGTAACCCTAACCCTATCTGTAACCCTAACCCTGGCTGTAACCCTAACCCTAACCCTATCTGTAACCCTAACCTTATCTGTAACCCTAACCCTCACCCTATTTGTAACCCTAACCCTAACTGTAACCTTAACCCTGTCTGTAACTTACAGAAAGGGTTAGGGTTAAGGATAGGGTTAGGGTTAGGGTTACCAAAAGGGTTAGGGTTACAGACAGGGTTAGGGTTACAGACAGGGTTAGGGTTAGGGTTACAGACAGGGTTAGGGTTACAGATAGGGTTAAGGTTACAGACAGGGTTAGGGTTAGGGTTACAGACAGTGTTAGGGTTACAGACAGTGTTAGGGTTAGGGTTACAGACAGGGTAAGGGTTACAGATAGGGTTAGGGTTACAGACAGGGTTAGGGTTACAGATAGGGTTAGGGTTACAGACAGGGTTAGGGTTACAGACAGTGTTAGGGTTAGGGTTATAGACAGGGTAAGGGTTACATATAGGGTTAGGGTTACAGACAGGGTTAGGGTTACAGATAGGGTTAGGGTTCACAGTGACAGACCAAACTCCCCGTTTAACGCAGCGCAAACAACCGCAAACAACCCTGGCAGACAACTAACTACTATTCTGTATTGCAGTGAATTTTTATTTTAAATGTTATCTACTGTGCCAACAAAATATATATGAAATGTGGCACTGGACAGGTGGGCATAGTTTACGCTGTGAGCCTGGGTCCCTTACATTACACAGCACCCCACAGCTCTGGGCCCTTTTACATAGCACCCTGCACCACTGGACCCCTTTATATTACACAGCACCCTGCACCACTGGACCCCTTTATATTACACAGCAGCTTGCAACACTGGGCCGCTTACATTACACAGCACCCCACAGCTCTGGGCCCCTTTACATAGCACCCTGCACCACTGGACCCCTTTATATTACACTGCACCCTGCACCACTGGACCCCTTTATATTACACAGCACCCTGCACCACTGGACCCCTTTATATTACACAGCACCTTGCACCACTGGGCCCATTACATTACACAGCACCCAACAGCTCTGGGCCCCTTTACATAGCAGCCTGCACCACTGGACCCCTTTATATTACACAGCAGCTTACACCACTGGGCCCCTTTATATTACACAGCAGCTTCCACCACTGGGCCCCTTACATTACACAGCACCCCACAGCTCTGGGCCCCTTTACATAGCACTCTGCACCACTGGACCCCTTTATTATACACAGCAGCTTGCACCACTGGGCCCCTTTATACTACACAGCAGCTTGCACCACTGGGCCCCTTACATTACACAGCACCCCACAGCCCTGGGCCCCTTTACATAGCACCCTACACCACTGGACTACTTTATATTACACAGCACCTTGCACCACTGGGCCCCTTACATTACACAGCACCCCACCGTTCTGGGCCCCTGTACATAGCACCCTGCACCACTGGACCCCTTTATATTACACAGCAGCTTGCACCTCTGGGCCCCTTACATTACACAGCACCCACAGCTCTGGGCCCCTGTACATAGCACCCTGCACCACTGGGCCCCTTTATATTACACAGCAGCTTGCACCACTGGGCCCCTGTACATAGCACCCTGCACCACTGGACCCCTTTATATTACACAGCAGCTTGCACCACTGGGCCCCTTACATTACACAGCACCCCGCAGCTCTGGGCCCCTGTACATAGCACCCTGCACCACTGGACCCCTTTATATTAGACAGCACCCTGCACCACTGGACCCCTTTATATTACACAGCAGCTTGCAACACTGGGCCCCTTACATTACACAGCACCCCACAGCTCTGGGCCCCTTTACATAGCACCCTGCACCACTGGACCCCTTTATATTACACTGCACCCTGCACCACTGGACCCCTTTATATTACACAGCACCCTGCACCACTGGACCCCTTTATATTACACAGTACCTTGCACCACTGGGCCCATTACATTACACAGCACCCAACAGCTCTGGGCCCCTTTACATAGCACCCTGCACCACTGGACCCCTTTATATTACACAGCAGCTTACACCACTGGGCCCCTTTATATTACACAGCAGCTTCCACCACTGGGCCCCTTACATTACACAGCACCCCACAGTTCTGGGCCCCTTTACATAGCACCCTGCACCACTGGACCCCTTTATTATACACAGCAGCTTGCACCACTGGGCCCCTTTATACTACACAGCAGCTTGCACCACTGGGCCCCTTACATTACACAGCACCCCACAGCTCTGGGCCCCTTTACATAGCACCCTACACCACTGGACCCCTTTAAAAAATCGCGGTAAAAACGGAGCGTTAAAATCGTGGTAAAACGCTGCGCTTTTACCGCGTTTTTACCGCGTTTTTACCGCGTTTTTCATTCATTTCAATGGATAGGAGCATGGGGAGCGTTTTAATAGCGCTATTTTTTCCGCGAAAACGCGGCAAAAACGCGGCAAAAACGCACCAGTGTGAAAGGGCCCTAAGGCCCCTTTCACATTGAGGCGTGGAGCCGCGGTGACGGTATAGCCGCGCTATTTGTAGCGCCGCTATACCGTCGTGTTTACCGCGATATTCGGGCGCTAGCGGTGAGGTTTTAACCCCCGCTAGCGGCCGAAAAAGGGTTAATACCGCCCGCGTTGCGGGCGGTATTACTGCGCTATTACCACGGTTTCCCATTGATTCCAATGGGAAGGCGCGCTATAGGAGCGGTGAACACACCGCTCCTATACCGCGGTAAAGATGCGGCTAGCAGGACTTTTGGAGCGTTCCTGCTAGCGCACCGCTTCAGTGTGAAAGCCTTCGGGCTTTCACATTGAACACTACAGGGCATGACTTTTCATGCGGTATAGCAGCGCTATTTTTAGCGCTGTACCGCATGAAAAACGCCTCAATGTGAAAGGGGCCTAACTCCAAAAAATTACACTCTCTCTGTCTCTCTCTGTAAACCACGCAGCACAGATTAGAGAGAGAAAAAAAAACAGACTGATTGATTAGCCCTAAAAAGGGCTGTTTGGGGTGCTGTTAGGACGCTGTTCTAACAGCAGAGATCAGATGAGTCTCTCAGGACTGGAGTACACTGGCCTAGCTATCGCTTTCCCTATAAAATCAGCAGCAACAACACTGTCCCTCCTCTCACTAAGGCCGCCTAAACACGATCAGACATGTCCGATGAAACATGTCCGACGGACCGTTTTCATCGGACCACGCTGAAGTGGTCTGTTGGTCTGATTTGCGTACACACCATCGGACCAAAATCCCCTCGGACCAGAACGCGGTGACGTAGAACACAACGACGTGATGAAAAAACAAAGTTCAATGCTTCCAAGCATGCGTCGACTTGATTCTGAGCATGCGCAGGATTTTGGTCCGATGATTTTGTGTACTAACCATCGAACCTGTCCGATGGACAGGTTTCCAGCGGACAGGTTTCAAAGCATGTTTTGAAATTTTGGCCGCTGGAAAACGGTCCGATTTCAGCGGACATGTTCGATCGTGTGTACGTGGCCTAAGACTGCAGGTTCAGAATGAATCTAAAATGGATGCTGCCCTAGAGGTGGGAGGGTCAGGGAGGGAGGGTATGCTGCTGATTGGCTGGAATGTGTTTGCTGACTGTGAGGTACAGGGTCAAAGTTTGCTCAATGATGACGAATAGGGGGCGGATTGAACATTGCATACATTATGTTTGCCGGGAACTGTTCGCTGGCAAACCGTTCTATACATCTCTATTAACGATTACTCCGGATGCCCTTTTGTATGCAGTCCCCCTTTACACAAACGCTTATGCTTTAAAACATTTGGAGAATTTTCTAGCAATTTTTTATGAATTTTTGTCAAGATTGTAAATTAAGGGGAATGGTAATAGCCTTGATCCATTAAGTTATTTCTTGTAAAGCAAAATCTGTCCGATAGTGACTCAAATGGCTAGAAAATTGTCGTTGTCGTGTGATAGAGCAGGGAAAGGCTTTATCAAGTTAATTCTTGTTGTCAGTTTCCAACTGGAGAGCTTTCACTTCACAACAGGAACTGAAATGAAAACTCCCCAAGGTGAGGGGAATTGCCATCTTAGACAGTTGTTCTCATTGGGAGATTTTCCTTCACCTCTTCCATTCATGTAGGGTTGCCACCTTTTCTTCAAGCCAAACCCGAACACATTAGCAGCACACGGCAATTTTTTTTTCTCAGTAGTACATTAAATTCATTACCTCTGTACAATGCAAGGGGGTAGTATGTATAAGAGAGGAGTGCAGAGGGGAGGTTGTGGGTAGCATGCATAGGAGATTAGTGCGGAGGGGATGGTAGGAGTAGTATGGATAAGAGAGGAGTGCGGAGAGGATGGTAGGAGTAGTATGGATAGGAGAGGAGTGCGGGGAGGATGGTAGGAGTAGTATGGATAGGAGAGGATGGTAGGAGTAGTATGGATAGGAGAGGAGTGGGGAGAGGATGGTAGGAGTAGTATGGATAGGAGAGGATGGTAGGAGTAGTATGGATAGGAGAGAAGTGGGGAGAGGATGGTAGGAGTAGTATGGATAGGAGAGAAGTGCGGGGAGGATAGTAGGAGTAGTATGGATAGGAGAGGATGGTGGGAGTAGTATGGATAGGAGAGGATGGTAGGATAGGGTTGCCACCTTTTCTTCAAGCCAAACCTGAACACTTTAGCCGCGGCAATTTTTTTTGTTTGGGGGGGGGGGGGGTATGCGCTGTCAGATTGTAAAAGACGTATGACACTTTTGGTGGCCTGAAAGAGTAATAATGTGGCGCATAGTTCCCCGCAGCAAGCAGTGCGCGTGGCTGAATTGTGAGTGTTCTGGATGGAATGCATGGGTCAAATATGTCCTGTGGAGAGAGCTATTGCTAGCAGGGGTGGGGGGAGTTAGATATGTGCTGGGGAGCAGTGGTGGCTGGGGCTCAAAAATGTTGGCAGTGTGAAAAAAACATAAATTGCAGCCTCACTGTGCCATCAGTTGGAGCCACTTTGTTTCATAAGATGTAGCCACTGTGCCCATCATATACAGCAGCCTGTGCCAATCATATACAGCAGCCTGTGCTAATCATATACAGCAGCTTGTGCCCATCATATACAGCAGCTTGTGCCCATCATATACAGCAGCCTGTGCTCATCATATACAGCAGCCTGTGCCCATCATATACAGCAGCCTGTGTCCATCATATACAGCCTGTGTCCATCATATACAGCCTGTGTCCATCAGATGCTGCATGTGTCCATATGTGCTGGGGGGGGGGGCAGATACGTGCTGGGGGGGGGGGGGGTTATGAGAGAAGAGGGTCAGTGCAAGGGTGAGGGGTAGAAGGGGTAGGATATGTGCTGGGGTGTATTGGGAAGGGGGAGAGATAGAGTTTGAAACAGTTGTCAGTTTTGAAGTCCAATCCACACTTCTAGCATGGTCTTCTCCCTGCCAAAGCCCCCCTTACACATCCTCCTAATCCCTCTATCACTACACATATATTCTACCATGTCCTCCTTTCCAGCCGCTCTCTTCCCTCCCCTGTTCATCTACACAGCATAGATAAACTTTTTACAGACCTGAGATCAGCGGCGTCCATGCTCCCCCCTCCTCCTCGTGTGTATACAGAGCAGAGAAGGAGGAGGAGGGGAGGAGCTTTAGCTAACAGTCTGCTCTGCTCTCTGCTGAACAAGTCTGTCACGAGGGAGACTTTAGATCTTACTCCCGGTGCGCGCAGTCCATGTGAATGATGTGTCCGGGTCTGGAGCAAATGAAAACCCGTACACATCATTCAAAAACCGGACTGTCCGGGGGAAAATCATACAGGTGGCAACCCTACATTCATGACAACTTTAAAATTTAGGATTTACTTATACATCCTAGCATTGAGTCAATGGTCATTTCCCAGGAACGATAGAGTGGTAAACACAGACTGAAAAAAAAACATTTGCAGAGGGCCCAATCTTCTCCACTCTATCCAAAAACTCTATAAAAAAAGTTTTGCCTTTTACATGCTCTTTAAGAGACAAGTTCTGGTTGGTAGGGATGGGTTGCTGCACATTGTGCACTGTTAACATACTCCCTTATTATGAGCATCTGTTATTGAAAACAAAATTATGCAGCGGCCTCAGACATGTGTGCACTGACATTATCATAGGGACTGTGTGATAATGTTGTTTTCCAGGTTCCTTGTCAGCCTGGGAAACTCAACTCACACATGCAGCCTCCCACTCAGAAGTATGATGGGCACCACCTTCATAGAGATAGCACATAGACACCAGATGCTACAACATCGAGGTTTACTGCTGCAGCATGCCTTTGATGGATTCTTTAACCAGTTGAGATCCGCGCTATAGCCGAATGACGGCTTCAGCGCGGATCTAAATATCCAACATGCCGTCAATTGACGGCCTGTCACTAGCACGTTCCCCGCGCGCGCTCCAGAGCGCGCAGCGGGGAAACTCTGTGTTGGCCGTGTCCCTTGGACACAGCCAATCACAGATCGCCGCGAACGGCCAATCAGAGTGGCCGTTTGCGATGTGATCTGTGTGGCCAATGAGAGATGATCTCATATGTAAACATATGAGATCATCTCTCATTGCCGTTTTGCACAGAGACAGCGTTCTGTCTCTGGAGAGGAGACTGATCTGTGTCCCTTGTACATAGGGACACAGATCGGTCACCCCCCTCCCCCCACAGTTAGAACACAATGCAGGGAATACATTCAACCCCTTCCTCACCCCCTAGTGTTAACCCCTTCAATGCCAGTCACATTTATACAGTAATTAGTGCATATTTATAGCACTAATTGCAGTATAAATGTGAATGGCGCCAAAAATGTGTCAAAAGTGTCCGATGTGTCCGCCATAACATCGCAGTCCCAATAAAAATCGCAGATCGCCACCATTTCTAGTAAAAAAAAAACAATAAAAAAAAAAATCTGTCCCCTATTTTGTAGGCGCTATAATTTTTGCGCAAACCAGTCGCTTATTGCGTTTTTTTTTTTTTTTTTCAAAAATATGTAGAAGAATACGCATTGCCCTAAACGGAGAAAAAAAAAGTGTTTTTTTTTTTTTTTTAAATTGGGATATTTATTATAGCAACAAGTAAAAAATATTGTATTTTTTTTTCAAAATTGTCGCACCTTTTTGTTTATAGCGCAAAAAATAAAAACCGCACAGGCGATCAAATACCACCAAATAAAAAAGGTCTACTTGTGGGGAAAAAAGGACGTACGTTTTGTTTGGGAGCCACGTTGCACGACCGCGCAATTGTCAGTTAAAGCAACGCAGTGCCGGAAGCTGAAATTTCACCTGGGCAGGAGGGGGGTATATGTGCCCAGTAAGCAAGTGGTTAACAAATGCTAACCACTGTGCAAGTAGATAGAAATACAGTTCATTGGCAATGTACAATTAATTCACATATGATGAATGGCTAAGCTGCTTTAGGCTGCATTCACACCTAGGCGTTTTTACGCCCGACGCTATTGCAGCCTGAAATACGCTGGAGGGGTGATTTAACATTGTCGGCTATGGAGATGGTTCACATCTCCACGCCAAACGCCGAAACGCCGTATGCCTGAAGCTCAAAACAAGTCCCGGACCCTTTTTTTCAGGCGTCTTCGGCGTTCGGGCATAGCCGACAATGTTAAAATCACCCCTCCAGCGAAAACAAGGCTAAAAAATGGCAAATCGTCAAATCGCGGTACAATACGCCGCGCTATAGTGTGAATGCAGCCTTAAACCTGAACTTTAGATGTTATAAAAAAACATCCTCTAAAGCAATGGTTCTCAACCTTTCTAGTGCCGTGACCCCTTGATGAAATTTCCCAAGTTGTGGGGACCCCCAACAGTAAAATTATTTACAAAGTGTATAGCACCCAAGCATGTATCTAGCATTGACACGGAATAACCACTTTTGAGGAACCAACTGGGACGTTCATATATAAATGATATGTCTGGTTCCATATTAATCATTTTCTTGCATAGCCACGTCATGTTGGACTTAAAAAAAAAAAAAAAACATGGCGGAACTCCGCTTTAAGTCCAACATGATGTGGCTATGCAAGAAAAAAATTATTATGGAACAAGACATATCGGCCGGGATTCAGATACATTGGCGCATATTTATGCAGGTGTAGCGTATCTTTTTTACACTATGCGGGAGCACCGCGAAGAGGCAGGCACTGTATTCAGAAAGCCATTACTCACCAAGATGCGCCAGCGTAATGTATTTTCGAAGGCGTTGGCCAGTGTAAGTGTAAGTGGGCGTGACCCCATGTAAATGATGGTCCGAACATGTCGCAGTGGTTTACGTCGGGCGTATTTTAAACGGCGCATGCGCGGTGACGTGGACGTATTGTCCGCACCCCTCTGCACATGCTCACAACTATGCCCAGCGTAGCCCCTAAGATACGCCAGCCCACCGCCTACGCCCAGTGCATAAATACACCTAGACATGCGCCAGCAGCTTTTGGTGTAGGTACTTTTGTTTTCTGAGCCATGTCTGCTCCAGTAACTGGGAAGGAGAGGAGGAAAAATAACTTTACACCTGAGGAGAAGGCAATCATCAACAATGCCATCTCAAGGTACAACGTGTACCTCCATGGGGCACAGAGTGCCACGACCAGCAAGGTCCGGAAGGAGGAGATCCGACAGGAGATCACCATGCAGGTCAATGCCCTTGGCCAGGAGGTTAGGACCAAAAAAATCAACGACCTGCGTCGTCTGGTCCGAGGCAAGTTATCCACGATGAGGAGGCACGCCAGGGGCACGGGAGGTGGACCAGCCAGTAACATCAGCCTCACTCCTGATAAGGAGGTCATTGCCAGGTGCCTGGAGAGGGAGCAGGTAGAGGGCCTGGAGGGCTATGACTCCATTGATCCGGCCCTTAGGACAGGTAAGTGTGTTTTATCTCCTATCCGGCGTGTAGCATGTGAGGGGGTGCAAGGGAACATGTGACAAGTGTGTGGGTCCACCAACATGTGAATGCTTTGTGTCATCCACAGATGTGCTGGAGGGAGCTGGGCCGTCGTCGGCTGCTGGGCGACCCACGCCATCCCAGGAGGAGAGTGCCCACACCTCTCCTCTAGAGGAAGTTGAGGAGGAGCAAGTGGACCTTCAGGAAGGTGTCTACCTCCAGGAGGAGAACACCATGCCTGGACCCTCCCAAACCACCTAACCATCAGGGATAGCCCCTCAAGGGCCTTCTCCCCCATCAGGGATAGCCCCTAAAGGGCCACCCCATATAGCCAGCCCCAAGTCTCTCCTGCCCCCAGGAAGGCTACGTGGAAGACCAGGGGTGATCCTGATGCCTTGGAGGAAAATCTGGCGAGGGACCAGGCCCGGCAGACCCGCCATATGGGTGCTATAGCGGGTGACCTGCGCCGTGTGGCAGAGAGCCTGGCCTCCTCGGCCCAGACCCAGGCTACCTGCATCTTGGCTGTCCAGCATGCCCTCACACTGCAGGCTGATCAGAGTACCTCCAGCTCTGACAGCCTGCAGGATGTGAGTGCGAACTGCACTGCTATAGTGACCTGCCTTGGGGAGCTGCAGGCCACAACATCAGGCCTTGTGGCAGAGGTCAGTGGCTGTACAGGCGGAGGGGAGGCAGACAAGGCAGTACTCACCCGCATTGCCCTGGCATTGGAGGGCAGGCAGCCAGCCAGGGAGAGACCAGGGGATGATCCTCCTCCAGATGCGGAACTGGACATGGCGGAACTCCGCTTTAAGTCCAACATGACGTGGCTATGCAAGAAAAAAATTATTATGGAACAAGACATATCGGCCGGGATTCAGATACATTGGCGCATATTTATGCAGGTGTAGCGTATCTTTTTTACACTACGCGGGAGCACCGCGAAGAGGCAGGCACTGTATTCAGAAAGCCATTACTCACCAAGATGCGCCAGCGTAACGTATTTTCGAAGGCGTTGGCCAGTGTAAGTGTAAGTGGACGTGACCCCATGCAAATGATGGTCCGAACGTGTCGCAGTGGTTTACGTCGGGCGTATCTTAAACGGCGCATGCGCGGTGACGTGGACGTATTGTCCGCACCCCTCTGCACATGCTCACAACTATGCCCAGCGTAGCCCCTAAGATACGCCGGCCCACCGCCTACGCCCAGTGCATAAAAACGCCTAGACATGCGCCAGCAGCTTTTGGTGTAGGTACTTTTGTTTTCTGAGCCATGTCTGCTCCAGTAACTGGGAAGGAGAGGAGGAAAAATAACTTTACACCTGAGGAGAAGGCAATCATCATCAATGCCATCTCAAGGTACAACGTGTACCTCCATGGGGCACAGAGTGCCACGACCAGCAAGGTCCAGAAGGAGGAGATCCGACAGGAGATCACCATGCAGGTCAATGCCCTTGGCCAGGAGGTTAGGACCAAAAAAATCAACGACCTGTGTCGTCTGGTCCGAGGCAAGTTATCCACGATGAGGAGGCACGCCAGGGGCATGGGAGGTGGACCAGCCAGTAACATCAGCCTCACTCCTGATAAGGAGGTCATTGCCAGGTGCCTGGAGAGGGAGCAGGTAGAGGGCCTGGAGGGCTATGACTCCATTGATCTGGCCCTTAGGACAGGTAAGTGTGTTTTATCTCCTATCCGGCGTGTAGGATGTGAGGGGGTGCAAGGGAACATGTGACAAGTGTGTGGGTCCACCAACATGTGAATGCTTTGTGTCATCCACAGATGTGCTGGAGGGAGCTGGGCTGTCGTCGGCTGCTGGGCGACCCACGCCATCCCAGGAGGAGAGTGCCCACACCTCTCCTCTAGAGGAAGTTGAGGAGGAGCAAGTGGACCTTCAGGAAGGTGTCTACCTCCAGGAGGAGAACACCATGCCTGGACCCTCCCAAACCACCTACCCATCACGGATAGCCCCTCAAGGGCCTTCTCCCCCATCAGGGATAGCCCCTCAAGGGCCACCCCATATAGCCAGCCCCAAGTCTCTCCTGCCCCCAGGAAGGCTACGTGGAAGACCAGGGGTGATCCTGATGCCTTGGAGGAAAATCTGGCGAGGGACCAGGCCCGGCAGACCCGCCATATGGGTGCTATAGTGGGTGACCTGCGCCGTGTGGCAGAGAGCCTGGCCTCCTCGGCCCAGACCCAGACTACCTGCATCTTGGCTGTCCAGCATGCCCTCACACTGCAGGCTGATCAGAGTACCTCCAGCTCTGACAGCCTGCAGGATGTGAGTGCAAACTGCACTGCTATAGTGACCTGCCTTGGGGAGCTGCAGGCCACAACATCAGGCCTTGTGGCAGAGGTCAGTGGCTGTACAGGCGGAGGGGAGGCAGACAAGGCAGTACTCACCCGCATTGCCCTGGCATTGGAGGGCAGGCAGCCAGCCAGGGAGAGACCAGGGGATGATCCTCCTCCAGATGCCCCACCCCCCCACCCAAGGCTCCCCCCCAGGCAACTGAGGAGCAGGAGCCATGGCACCATGCCTGGCCCACGACAGGGCAGATGAGTGCCTTTTTTTTATTCTTATTTTATGCTCAGGTTATGAGTTTTTTTATTTTATTTATGTGCTCAAAGTATGAGCTTTTTTATTTTATTTATGTGCTCAAAATATGGCTTGCTGGCCGAGACGGAAAGACTCAGGCGTAAACAGTAATTTCGGGTCCGTCTTGGTCAGCGTTACAGTTTAGACTAGCATTCGCGACCCCCAGCAAATTGACAAACGACCCCCAGGGGGTCGCGACCCCCAGGTTAAGAACCGCTAAGCTTTGGTTAGCTAACCTACCTGTCCTATAGATATCTTCACTGCATGGATGCCTGTCCTCTTCCTGTCTATAAAATATTTTCCAGTTTTGGGTCTTTTGTGAGTTCTCCTTCTCAAAAAAATGACAGCAGGAGTCAAATTGGTTGCTACAGACAATTCCTGGAAGTCACAATACTGTCTTGCCTCTACACAACAAATGCTGGTGTTTGCTGATGTATCTTTTGGGAACAGGTGAATTCATTTGTTGTTAGAGTTATGGTGGGGGATGGCACTGAGGTCGGAGTGCCCATACTGTACATCATGAATGACCCTACCCTCCCCACCCTAGGTGACATTGATGATCCTATTACCTGGATGATGTCAGGGAGAGGATACGAGGATGGCCCTTGTAATTCATGAGGAATTTGAGCAGGAAAGACAGCAAGGTAGGAATCACTTTAGGAGGATACAAATCTAGCCGTTACATACACGGTATGGTTTTTATTGAAGACGTATGGATCAGGATTCAGAACCACTATGTTTCTGTAATTAGATTAGAAAAATAGGTGAACTGTAATTTGTCCAGGAAATCACCTTAAAAAAATCCCCAAGTAGGCAGGAAGTTACTTCTGTGTGTATTCAGTGAGCTATAGTCATTTGGATAATGACCAAATAACTGACCTTGCTAACTGGGCATATCTCTATTTTTGCACATGTTGTAATATACAAATATAGTGCTACCACAGCAGAAGTCAATTGGTAGATTGGGTTCTCTGTTCTATACCTTAACTTGGTGAACGACCTCAGTCCCTCTGACACACCAGCTTAAGCAAAGAGGATAATGCTCTACTATTACTAGCACATGTATACATATTTTGCATGCACTACAGTTCAGTATCAGGAAGCAAACACCAGACTGGTTAGGAATAAAGACATGTGTTGTATTGTAACAGATTAAAGTAAATCCATAGCAATAAGTGTATGCATACATAATAGTCAAATCTGAGGCGGCGTACAGACGATCGGACATATCGGATGAAAACGGTCCGCGGACCATTTGCATCGGATATGTCCGATCGGGAGTTTGATCCGATGGCGTGTACACACCATCGGATCAAATTCCCCGCCGCCGGACGGCGCGGTGACGCGGCGGTGACGTTGTCGCCGCCGCGTCACCGCCACGTCACCGCACCAGGAAGTAAAACACTTCCGCGCATGCGCCGAATCCATTCGGCAGCGGCGCGGCGGCGGTGGGGGCCGACATGTCTGCTGGTAAGTGTACTAACCAGCAGACATGTCGGGCGGACAGATTCCACCGGATAGATTTCAAAGCTTGCTTTGAAATCTGTCGGGTGGAGAAATCTGTCCGCTAGCCCATACACACGAGCGGAGATGTCTGCTGAAACGGTCCATCGGACCGTTTTCAGCGGACATATCCCCTCGTGTGTACGCCGCCTTAGACCCCATACACGCTATACAACTTTTGTTGTCTGATTTCCCGATTACCAAAACCATGTAATGCAAGGGCCTGCAGGATTGCATACAAATTGAAAGTGTTTAGGTTTGACCTCATATTACATGGTTTTGCTAAATCTAAAGGAAAAAATCTAAAGAAAGTTGTATAATGTGTATCCAGCTTTAATGCAAGACACATCAACAAGTAAAGAAGGATGAAGGTCACCATGTTGTGGTAAGTACTAATGCCAACTACTGGCTTCAAAAGTATCTATAATGTAAATTAATATGTGTAAGTATGAGAAATCAGATGCTACTGCCTCTGGATAGTCCAGTGCCCATTAAAACTGTAGGGAAACCCAAGAAGAAGGGTGAATAGGAAATATTGGCTACTGTAAACAAGAAGTGAAACAAGTGCACTAAGCATTGCAGAAATATTTTCTTTTTTCAAAGGGGGATGAGAAATAAGATGAAAGAAGTAAAAAACAGAAAAGTGTGACGCCAATTCCCTGATGTTGATACCTTGTGATACTGCTTGGCACCAAAATTCAAGTGTGATGTGCAGTATGACCTGACAGTGTAAATTAATCTCCTATCTAATCCAAGTGGGGATGCCTATATGCAACCAACATATCCCCTAGATCCCCCACCAGCGTCATGCTAGCGTGATATGTAAAGTGAGGCATCCACTGCCAAATAATTAATGGCGGCTCCTTTTTATTTATTTTTTCATTCAAGTTTAAGTTTATTTTCTGAATAAAGTCAGTACAATTTAAAGAACATATCAGGAAATCAATACATTTTGTTACATATCCTTAAATATTGAGACATCGTTTGCTGAAGTCATCACTTCGTCATTTCTCAACCATACCTAAATAACATTCTATCTGCGATGAAAGGAAAACAGGTTCAACAAGGGAGTAAATTCTGACCCTAAGCCATATAGTCTAACCGGGGTAGCTCCCTACCCTCCCCCAAATCCTGCAGTTCCTATCAATCCGTCTAGGGTCCCTAGTCTACAGCAGTTGGGATAAATCAAAACCTTATTGGTCCAACATATATAGAAATGAGATGGGAAGGGCGCCCTCCACCCCCACTGACACCCCCAATGGGATCACTCTGTGCCCGGGGAGGTAGAGTAATTCCCCCAAACCATCCCGCCCCCTTAGCAAGTTATTATAAATATTACAGTTTTGTGAAGTCCACTTCGTGATGTAGCTCCATTTCATAAACTTAAAACTTCTCAAGTACCTCTGGTACGAAGTGTATGATATCTGGACCGATTAAATGAACCTAATACTAAAAGAATAAATAACAAGTTCGATGAAGAGAGAGAGAGAGGGAGGGAGAAAAAGAGAGGAGAATCCCTCTTCAACTTCCTCCACCCCTATGATAGAGGCGTAACATGTGTATATATATGGAGAACGTTTCCCAAACACAGATTATACAAAAAACCTGAACACAATCACAGCATAAAACCAGAACATAGAGAAGAAATATAGACGAGAAGGAAAAGAGGAATGTGAGAAAGATTATTATTATTATTATTAAAAAGTGTTTAATATCGCGCCCGTCTTACCCATAGGGCCTCGAAGCGCCAAACGCAAAAGTACACATCACCCATAGCAGAGAACAAAAGTCGGCACCGCAACAATTAAAAGGGGTACTAAGAAGGGAGAAACCTAGTATAACATGAGAAGGACTCAAGACACCCCTCTACTGATTCAGCCATCGGCTTGGGTAAACAGGTGGGTTTTAAGTTTGCGACGGAAAGCCAGGAGATTGCTAACCTGTCTAATCGGCAGGGGGATGCTGTTCCAAAATTTTGCCCCCTGGACGGAAAAAGAGCGACCTCCTCGACGAGCCTTCCTAAAGCGAGGCACCATAAAATCCAGGGAGGTACTGGAACGGAGGGGGCGGGAAGGGACGTATTTGATGAATCTTGCACGGAGGTAGCCTGGACCCGAACCATAGAATACCCTGTGCATAATACAACCAGTCTTGAACAATATCCGTTTTGAGATAGGAAGCCAATGCAGGGCGACAAGAGAGGGGGTGATATGCTCTCTACGGGAAGCCCCCGTGAGTAGCCGCGCAGCTGCATTTTGGACAAGCTGGAGTCTATGCAGGTTGTTATTAGGAAGTCCTAGATACAGGGCATTACAAAGATAGAAAGAGAGGGAACGAAAAAGAGGGTAGGGGTGAGAGGGTAGAGAGACAGAGATCCTACCTGCCAGGTGTGTACATCAGCCTACAGTAAGTTATGTTATCACCCCTTTATGGGGTGTGAGATCCCTAAGTACTTTATCCATGGTTCCCAGATTGCGTTAAACTGAGTAAGTCTATCCAACATTGAGCCAATTCTCCTTTCCTGTTCCATTATCCAGGTGATCTTTCTTTTCATACTTAAGATTGAGACCGCCTGTTTCTTCCAGGCTGCAGCTATAGTGATTCTAGCTCCTGTTAGGATAAACCATATCAGCCTTCTGGTAACCTTTGATACTTGTGGTATGAATCCATTCAGTAAGGCAATCGCCGGGGACTGATGTATATTACAACCAGTAATCCGTCTAATTATATGGAACACTTTACTCCAAAAACCTCGTATTCTTGGGCATTCCCACCAGGTGTGAATCATGGAGCCCACACCTTGGCATCCTCTGAAGCATAGAGGTGAGGATGAAGGATATATGGTTGCCAGTCTTAGAGGAACTAGATACCATCTAGTAAATATTTTGACATTCGCCTCTATGAGTGACATGTTGATGATACCCTTTATAGATCTATGGAAGTTTTCTCCCCAATCTTCCAAATCCCACTCATCCTGAATTTCCTTCTCCCAAGCTAGCATATAGGGTAATTTATTGACATAGTTCGCAAGGGATTTGTAAATTACAGAAATACCACCCTTCCTTACTGGGGCCTGTTCACATTTTCGTTCATAGGGCGTAAAATGACCAGTTACAGCCTTGTCAGTCCAGAGTTTCTGTACAAAACTGTAGATTTGAGAAAATCTTGATTTCTCTGAAGGAGGAAGATCAAGACTGTCCCTAAAATATTGTTCTGATAGAGGACCTGAGTGGGAGAAGAATCGTCCAATGCGGTATACTCCCTTATCTCGCCACCACTGGAAGGATTCAACGTTCACATTGGATGCAAAGGACGGGACCTGAAATATATCAGTTAATGGTAGACTCTTAGAGACTAAAGAGGGATTGCTCCTGAGCGAGTCCCACAGAACCAATGCCTGTGACAGTGCCGGAGACATAATAGAATGTCTGCGTTTGGGGATAGACCACACAAGATTTTCCAATGAGCATGTGGGGGACGCCTGTTCTTCCAGACTAACCCAATCAGGTTGGTCCTGTTTGAGGTATATATCTGACAGTTGTGCCAGTCTAGCTGCCTGGTAGTACCACAGCAAATTTGGGAGTCCCAAACCTCCCTGACTAGGGAGATTAAAGAGGCTACGCGATGATACACGGGGGCTTTTTTTGTTCCATACAAATTTGGTGATCTTACCCTGAAAAGCCTTCAAGTGATTCCTTTTTATCGGTATGGGGAGAGAACGAAAGAGGTATAGAAGTCTAGGAAGAAGAGTCATCTTGACAGAGTTTATCCTGCCAATCCAGCCTATATTCTGTGTATCCCAATCACCTAAATCAGATTCAAGTTTTTTATACATAGGAGGGTAGTTGGCTGTATATAGATCCTCAAATTTCAAAGATAAATTGATACCCAAGTATTTGATAGATGAGCCATTCCAACCAAATTCATATTTCTTTTGTAGTAAGGAAACTACATCTACAGGAAGCGAGACATTGAGGGCCCTAGATTTGGACATATTGACTTTAAGGCCAGAGGCCCTGGAGAATTTGTCAAGTACAGAGTAGATTTCGGACATAGAGGAAATCGGGGAAGTAACAAATAGTAGCAGGTCATCCGCAAATAATGCACATTTGTGGTCCTTACGGGTACATTGAACTCCTCTGATATTCGCGTTATTCCGAATCGCTATTGCCAAAGATTCTATAACAATTGCAAATATCAAAGGAGACAATGGGCATCCCTGGCGGGTTCCCCTTTTAATTTTAATAGATTCTGAAAATAGTCCCTGCAGTCTTATTTTAGCCTCAGGAGAAGAGTAGAGTGCAGATAATATGCCCAAGACTCTTGAGCCAAACCCCCAACGTCTCATAACTTCAAACATATATGGCCAGGAGACCGAATCAAAGGCCTTTTGAAGGTCCAATGATAAGAGCATCCCTTCTTGTTTTTGATCTCCTATCAAACCGGATTGCAATATGGAGATTATGTCTACCGCTCTCCTTACTTGGTCAGGGCCTTGTCTACCAGGAATGAAACCCACCTGATCCTTATGTATATACTGACCAATGAAGGATGCTAATCTATTGGCTATTATTTTGGTTAGGATTTTAAGGTCATTGTTAATCAACGATATTGGTCTATAGTTTTCCACTTGACTGGTATCCTTGTCAGGTTTAGGGATCACAGAGATATATGCTGAATTCAGCTGAATATCTATAGGATTCCCCTTCGTTAAATGGTTAAAAAAACGAGTAAGGTATGGAGATAGAAGAGCCGAGAAAGTCTTGTAGTAAGGAGCAGAAAAACCATCTGGTCCTGGAGCTTTATCTGTTTTTAACATTTTGATCACTTCCAAAACTTCCTCAATCGAGATGGGAGCTTCCATTTTCTCTCTATGCACCTCCGCCAGCGAGGGAAGGTCCAAACTATCTAGGAATTCTCCCACGCTATTAGAATTGGAGACTGTTTCAAAGTCGTAAAGTTTTGAATAGAAGCTTTGGAAGGAATCCATCACCTTCTGAGGGTTCAAGGTAAATAAGCCATTGGCTTGTTTAATCTTAGGGAGGACTCTCTGCCTTAGTCTAGGGGATAGTTTATGTGCCAACATTGGACCAATTTTATCTTTTAATCTATAAAATCTAGCTCCCGACCATTTAAGTTCCCTTATCTGCTCTTACCGTAAGCACAAGATTCAGAGCTGTCCTGGCAGCGTCCCATTTAGAAGTTGGGAAACCAAAGGGGTCCAATTTATGCTTTTTGCTCAAATCGTCAAATGTCTTTTCAAGTTCTTCCACCTCCAGCCTCTTCAGTCTTTTTTGTCTGGCTGCGATCTGTATTAGTTTTCCCCTCACTGTCACCTTGTGGGCCGCCCATAAGGTTTCTGGGGAGATTTCCTCTATGTCATTATTTTTAAAGTAATCTGTTATAGCTTGTTCAATCTCTGTGGCTATAGTTGGGTCTTTCAACAATGACTGGTTGAGGGTCCAATGAGATACTCTTTGATTAGAACTGTTTTTTCTTAGAGATAACAGAACCATGGAATGATCCGACCATGGGACGTCCATAATGGAGGACTTCTGGGCCGAGGGGACATGGTGATTGGAAAGTAATATGTGGTCTATACGTGAATACGACTGGTGGGGGTTAGAGAAGTGAGTAAAATCTTTAGCAGTTGGGTTCAATTCTCTCCATATGTCGCTCAACCTATATTGGTGAAGCACGCGAGCGACTTGGGTACTGGTTTTAGTAGGTCTAATTAATTTAGCCTTTGCTGGGCCGGATTTATCCAGTCCAGAGTCAAAAGCCAGATTGGAATCTCCCCCCATAACTATGACTCCCTCTACCAAAGGCTGGAGAGATTCAAGCATTTGGCAGAAGAACCCCTTCTGTCCCCGGTTGGGAGCATAGTATGATATAAAAGTGTACGTATTTCCTTCCAGAGTGCCCTTTACCAGAATGAATCTACCCTCTGGGTCCGCGTATTCCTTAATTAAGTTAAATTTGCAGTGTTTGGAGAATAAAATTGCCACTCCTTTAGTCTTATTTTCGGCCTTTGATAGGTAGAATAATGGGAAATGAGCATGTAAGAACGAGGGAGTATACCGCTTTGGGAAGTGGGTCTCTTGTAGAAATACCACATCAGCATGAAGGGATTTGTAGACTTGTAGCGCCTTTCGTCTTTTAACTGGAGAATTCAGCCCCTGCGTGTTGTGTGAAACAACACGAAGGGGAGCAGGAGGATTAGCCATACCAGCCATGGGATATAAAATTGGCAAAGCTAATTCTCATGCGTTCCCAAACAATATCCGTATCATGAGACACATTAAACAACTTAGGTACATTATCCGGTTTGCAAAATAATGACTGTAGACACTTAAACGTAGGAGCTCTCATTGGCAGATAGGTCGGGGGGGAAGAGTGAACAGAAGAGAAAGAAATGATAGAGAAAAAAGAAAATAGACAAAGACATTTTATCCATATGTAAATTAACGTAAGGTCAAAAAATGACCCAGAATGAGGGGAGGGTGTATTTCCCCTCCCCCCATTCAAACACGTGACCATAGAATAGCCCAGAAAATAAGGGGCTATGTTCCCACTCCCCGGGGCGACGGAACGTCGATCCAAGGGGTAGGCTGAGGCCCAATGCCTCACCACCGGCTGCCAGCGACAGCTCAACAAACTGTAATGTAAATCACTGTTATGAATAATTCAACCCAGTATGACATATTAAAAGAGACAATAAACTATTTTAACTTTCCTAAGAAAAAACAACAAACACAAAAAAAAAAATAGAAATATACATATATATACATATACACATATGTATATAAACATTTCCTAGGAAAGTATTAACATGTAGATTTGGTGAGATCTATTTTCCCGGGTATGGAAAAATAGGGGAAAAAGAGACATCGGTGACCATCCCTTTGAAGAAAGGGGAAAAGACATCCACAAACCTGTTCCTTCTCTTCAGGTTGCAAAGTTATCTTTAACCTTCCTGTGCTTGACTCTGCTCCAAGCAGAGGAAGTCGGGCTGATAGGGGTTTGTCTTTTGGCAGAGCCCTGCTGGATAGTAGTGTCCATTTCTGGCTCGCAGGAAATAATCTTCAAGTCCAATAATAGTCTCTCACCTTCCTGAGAATTCTGTACTACATACTGCCTGCCATTAAATGAAAATTTCAAAGCAAAGGGGAAGGCCCATTTGTATCTTATGTCCTTTTTCATGAGGGCAGACAATGAGGGCAGACAATAAGGGCTTCATAGCTCTTCTTCTCTGTATTGTGTATGGCGATATATCAGAAAATATTTGAATTATGGCGCCTTGGTACTGTAGTTGTTCATGTTTGCGAGACTGTTTCATCACTTCCTCCTTAATGGAATAGAAATGTGGTTTAACTACCACATCCCTTGGTAAACCGTCCTTTCTTAAAGGACCCAGGGCCCTATGTGCTCGGTCCAATTCTAGTTTGTGGTTTGGTATAGATGGGATCAGGATTTTGATAATGTCCTGTATAGCTGTATGCACGTCTGAGATAGATTCTGGTAATCCTCTGACCCTGAAATGATCTCTTCTTGATCTGTTCTCTAATTCATCGATCCGTGCCTGAGCAGCTTCCAGCTGTTCCTACATGAATTGCAAATGATCTGAGTTCTGATCAGTCCGTGCTGTATTAACCTCCAGTTTGTGTTCAATATTTTCTATTCTGCTTCCCAGGCTCTGAAAATCAGCCCTAATCTCTCCTGTGATTCTTTCTGCATTTTGTGCCAGTCCTTTATCTAGCATTTCAGAAATTCTGGTGAATAATTCAGAGACATTGAAGGTTACCTCATGAGCCTGTTCAGCCTTTGTATTCATATGTGCAGGACCTTGTGAGGTAATTACCTCAGGAGTTAAATGACCAGCCTCCATGAGATTTTTTATTTCAAATGATGCAGGAGGGGAGAGAATAGGGCAAGTGTCAGAATTTGGTGTCTGAGGTACTATAGAAGGACTTATAGAAGATATAGCTTGTCTGTCAGTCAATGAGGTCTCAACTGTACCCAGTGTACTTGTCTGAGGTACGGCGGCCATCTTAAGTAAATTGTTCTTAGCCAGCCTTTTATTAAGTTTCTTGCTCTTTTTGTAATATTTGCCCGGCATGAACTGGGTCCACAGTATGTCAGCTATTCACTACTGTTGTTTCTCTGCTCTTAACGGGTATATAGGACCTGTAATTCTTGTCAGAAAAAAGAAACAGCGCGGGCACCCCGTCCCCAGCTGTTGTTCTTTACAAGGCTCCTGTATATAATTCCCCTGAATTTTTATAAGTGTCGCATAGGTTTAACTCAGGACCACATGTAAGTCACTTTGGACTGGATAATCACCTTCCTCCTGACTCTTTTTTTCTCCCCAATATTTGGGCCTCAATTTAAATCATAATGTTGTCCATATAAATTTTTTTCAGATATGTTTAGCATCCGCTCGTGATGAGTTGAATTGAATCCACAAAACGAGTCGATCTTTATAGCTTGCATCCTTTATTTCACAAATGGCTCTAACCACATCATGTCAAAAGCTTTGATTTCAATATACGGTTCCATCATATCATGTTTCGTTTTTCTATGCAACTAACTCTATGGCCGCGTACATACGGCAGAGATCCTCGACGGGCAGAACACATCGTTCCGCCCGTCGAGGCTCTCTGCCGGCTGTCGAAATCGGCGACCCGCCCGTCGGGAATGGCAACCAGCCATTCATCCAGGCGGGCCGTCGAGGAAATAGAGAGCGTGCTCTCTATTTCTGCTCGACGGGCTTCCCGACGGGAAGCTCGCCGAGACCGTACACACGGTTCTCGCTGGTTTTCAGCGAGAACCTCGGCCGTGTGTACGCCACCTTAGACACAATATAACATGTCTCACATTACCGTCAAATGGAATGTGTTACTTTACTTCTATATATTAATCCATTTATAATGTGTCTTGCATGTAAGAGATGACTATTACAGTATATATGTATGCACTTATTGCTATGGTTTTCCATTGTTTATGCCAATAAATGTGCCAATATCTTTTATCTATTTTGTTATTACTTACCTCACTCAAAGTTCCAAACTTCCTATTGCATTTCT
This sequence comes from Rana kukunoris, assembly GCA_029574335.1. NCBI lineage: Eukaryota > Metazoa > Chordata > Amphibia > Anura > Ranidae > Rana > Rana kukunoris. Next base: position 263,350,692 of record CM056050.1, on the reverse strand, counting down.
ATGCTAAGACTGAGACCTTCCTGCAATTCTACCCCTTTTTATGAGAAGCAAGTAAAGTCCTTGTAGAGCGGCTATCTTAGGAGACAGTCCTTTGCCCTAATTCTTCAGCTGGCAAGAGCTGGGTTCTAGTTTATATTGTGGTGCACATACATACAGTTCTAGTAAAGTCTCTTTGACATGATATATAGAAATCCACTCGATTCCACTGTGATTAATGCGTGACCTAGTCACTCCCCTTGTAGAAGCACACTCACCTTTCTACAATGACCACTTAAAAAAAGGATGGTCAAATGTGGCATGCTGAAAATAAGATTCTCCAACCAAGCTTGAAATCACAAAGGCAGCAACGGACTCTCAGAAAATCCCACATAACAACGCCATGAATTATTTGAGAGGCAAATATTGTGTAACATGTATTTATTTAGAACATTAAAATGGTTCTAAAGCCAGAAGGTTTTCCGGCTTTTACAAGCAGCCCCCCCACCCCGGCTCCCCTTATACCTACCTGAGCCTGATCTTGATCAAATGATGTACACAAGAGCAGAAGCTCCCTCTCATCTCATTGGCTCAGACACAGCAGCTGTAGCTATGGCTGCTCTTATTCATAACCAATGAGGTGGGAGCAGGGGGCCGGGCCATGCCACGCTCTGTGTGTCTTGTAGACACACAGTCGGATCAGGAAGCACTTGGTGGGGAGAGCAAGAAGCACTGGCGGGAGACCCAAGAAGATGATTATCAGGGCTGCTCTGTGCCAAAGCAGGTAAGTGTACCAAGTTTGTTATTTAAAATGTATCCTTTCTTTACAATCACTTTAAAAACAAAGAAGAAACCCATTCACATACAGTATATACTGATGCTGTCTCTCCACACCTGGGTTATACCAGCTTAAAAACAGCTTAAAACATGGAAAAGTGAAGAAAAGGGGTCCGCCAGTGGGGGACCCCAGCAGGTAAACTTATTTTTTATTTTAGGAAAACAAATGTAATTTTAGAACTTCTGTAAATATAATACATCTTACTGAGGCCCTGTACACACGATCAGACATGTCCGAGGAAACATGTCCGACGGACCGTTTTCATCGGACAAGGCTGAAGTGGTCTGTTGGTCTGATGTGTGTACACACCATCGGACCAAAATCCCCTCGGACCAGAAAGCGGTGACGTAGAACACAACGACGTGATGAAAAAACGAAGTTCAATGCTTCCAAGCATGCATCGACTTAATTCTGAGCATGCACGGGATTTTGGTCCGATGATTTTGTGTACTAAGCATCGAACATGTCCGACGGACAGGTTTCCAGCGGACAGGTTTCTAAGCATGTTTGGAAACTTTTGTCCACTGGAAAACGGTCCGATAGGCTGTACACACGATCGAACATGTCAGCTGAAACTGGTCTGCGAACCAGTTTCAGCGAACATGTTCGATCGTGTGTACGCGGCCTAAGACTCAGATTCCTCATTGAAGAGATGGAAATCTAAATATAACTCATGGGTGCCAGTTATTCTTTAAAACCACATTAAAAGATTTGACAGGTTTTTGGAAAGTAAAAAGTACGGTAGCTAATGGTGACTTCACTCTCTGCTTTATGAAAGTATTCCTAATATAAAACAGTGAAAAGCGCAGATTATAGCCTAATTCTAAATGTAGAAATATTTATATTGGAATTATCATTTTCTTCCCAGAAAGACTCATTTTGGATTGTTTGCAAGTTGTCATTATTATATTTTGTCTCTTTCAACTTGTAGGCCTATTTTTAAAATGACTTTCCTTCCCTAATCGGTTTTGTGTGTTGATTTCCTGTTTAACACTTCTGTTTTCCTGTTCTCTCACATTAATTAAATGTAAACTGGTAGGTTTAAAAATTTAAAGCAATTTCTGTAATATGTATGAAAAGACTCTGAAGAAACAAAAACGGATTATGCACTTGTATACTGTATATTACCATCTACAAAATGCCAAAATATATAAAAGCCAAGGAGTTCAGATCAGAAGCATGAAAGGAGAACTTGCATTTATTGCAACATACACACTTCTCTGCGGGTGTCCTTCATTTACTTTAGAGAACCTGGAGTAGGCTATGGGCACCGTAAAGCTCTGCAGAAACTTTTGGCACTATATACAGTGAGGGAAATAAGTATTTAATTCCCCGCTGATTTTATACATTTGTTCATTGATAAAGAAATGATCAGTCTATAATTTTAATGGTAGGTTTGTTTTTAACAGTGAGAGATAGAATAACAACAAAAAAATCCAGAAAAACACATTTCAAAAAAATTATAAATTGATTTTCATTTTAGTGAGGGAAATAAGTATTTGATCCCCTATCAATCAGCACTATGAGATTAGGAGCACTCTCTAACTCAGCTTGTTACCTGTATAAAAGACACCTGTCCACAGAAGCAATTAATCAGATTGCATTCTCCCCACCATGGCCAAGACCAAAGAGCTGTCCAAGGATGTCAGTAAGAAGATTGTAAACCTACATAAAGCTGAAATGGGCTGCAAGGCCATCGTCAAGGAAAGAGAAAAGCAGCGCCCTCTAAGCGTAGTAATCTCGTTATTTTATTAAAAGAGGTAATTCATATAAAAGTGTCACTCACAAAGGAGTTAAAAACTAGGGCTTATCTGTAGATGTTTCATCTGCTCTACGTCCAGAGTGTGGGTGCTCTGTTGGCCCAGATGGTGATGGACAGGCGTCACTATTGTCCCTGCCTCTGTCAGCAGGGGTGAGAGATCGTATTCCTCCGGTGCTGTGGAGAGGGGGACAGCGTTCCGTGAGGCACAGTGATGGACAGCGTCTTTTCCGGGTACAGATCCCGGGAGGATCCCATCGTCAAGCAGCTTGGTGAGAGGGTGAGGGTGAGAGGGTGACAACAGTTGGTGTGATTATTCGCAAACGGAAGAAACACAAAATAACTGTCAATATCCCTCGGTCTGGGGCTTTATGCAAGACCTCACCTTGTGAGGAATCAGCCCAGAACTACATAGGAAAATCTTGTCAATGATCTTAAGGCAGCTGGGACCATAGTCACCAAGAAAACATTTGGTAACACACTAAGCTGTTAAGGACTGAAATCCTGCAGCACCCGCAAGGTCCTCTAAGAAAGCACATGCACAGGCCTGTCTGAATTTTTCTAATGAACATCTGAATTATTTAGAGGAGAACTGGGTGAAAGTGTTGTGGTCAAATGAGATCAAAATCTAGCTATTTGGCATCAGCTCGCTATGTTTGGAGGAGGAAAAATGCTGCCTATGATCCCAAGAACACCATCATCACTGTCAAACATGGAGGTGAAAACATTATGCTTTGGGACAGGACTAACCAGCAGACATGTCGGGCGGACGGGTTCCCAGCCGACGGATTGGTAAGCATGCTTTCCAATCTGTCGGGTGGCCAAATCCGTCTGCTCGCCCGTACACGCGATCGAATCTGTGTGCTGGGACGGTTTAGCAGACCGTTTCCAGCAGACAGATTTGATCGTGTGTACGAGGCCTTAGGCCATGTACACACAACCAAATAAATCTGTTCAAATCGGTCTGACAGACCGATTCGATCAGATTTGTCTGCTGGGCTGTTTTGGTTTGATCGCTGTACACACGATCAAACCAAAATCCCCGCCAGCAGACAGCGCGGTGACGTGGCGATGACGTTGACGCCGCCAAGTCACCGCACCAGGTAGTAAAACACTTCCGCGCATGCGTCAAATCCATTTGACGCATGTGCGGGCAGATATGTCTGCTGGTTAGCGTACTAACCAGCAGACATATCAGACGGACGGATTCCCAGCAGACAGATTTTAAAGCATGCTTTAAAATCTGTCTGCTGGAAAAATCTGTCTGTCCGCCCGTACACACGATCGAATCTGTCTGCTGAAACGGTCTGTCAGACCGTTTCCAGCAGATAGATTTGATTGTGTGTATGCGGCCTTATAATTGAAGATTACCACAGATGGAATAAAGAGGAAGTCTTCCAATGGGGACACCTATTTTGATCTATCTACTGCATAGGAAGTGAAGTGTACTCTCCCCATTGGAACACAGCAAATTAATAAATACATAACATGGGGGTTTAACCTTTCCCTTCTAAAAACTCAAACTCAAAATTCAAGGCACTCTTAGCTGACTGTTTCATGTGGCCAGACCCACGCTTTATCAGGACATAGATTGTATATCCTGAATATTTCTTGGTGGAAAATAGAGTTGTTGAATTAAAAAGTGTGTAGGTGATCAAAGTGGTGGTATCTCTTTGGCCTCCTGTCTTTTATAGGTGACTAGACCCATCTTCCTTTCTCTCTGGGGTACTAACTACGAGTGCAAGAGAGTTTGACTGTTGATAGAATTAATAACCAGTTGTAAACATATCTGTTTGATACCATATACTCCTGACAAGAGCTCATTACAGATCTCTAATTGAACTCTACCCTGCCCAACTAATATTATGCTTGAATTGGATGTTTTACTTTTATTGGGTCATTTATGGCCACCAAAAGAAGCTAAGATAAATTGAACACTGAACTTTGGTATTTGGTAATTGGTCTTGGGAGGAAAATAGAGTCTTACTTTCTGTACCGGAGATTACTTTAAATCTCTTCAATTCAGGTATACTTATTGAAGGACTTACAATAACCCGGGGGTGGTTGGTTTTTAAGGATAAAAAGATACAAGATAAGAAAAAATTACTGTATGTTCTGCCCAAAAAAGATAAAAAAGTCAAACTGGAAAACACACAGAAGTTGATAAATTAAGCTTTGGTAGCCCAGACAACGTTTGTAAAATGATTTCTAATCTGTGCTTTTAAATAACAAACCTGGAAGTTCAGATACCAGAAGGTATGTAAAAATAAGTTTTTACATGCATTCCCGACTCTTTGAAAAAGGGCGTGCTTTATGTTCTGCTCCAAAAACCTAGGCGAAGGTGTCCTACTGTGACATGTAAGGCCACGTACACACGAGGAGACATGTCCGCTGAAACTGGTCCGCAGACCAGTTTCCGTGGACATGTTCGATCGTGTGTATGGCCTAGCGGACAGGTTTCCAGCGGGAAAAAGTTTCTAAGCATGCTTAGAAACTTGTCTGCTGGAAACCTGTCCGTCGGACATGTCCGATGGTTAGTACGCCCAACCATCGGACCGAAATCCCGCGCATGCGTCGAATTGATTTGACGCATGCGTGGAAGCATTGAACTTCCTTGTTTGAGCACGTCGGTGTGTTCTACGTCACCGCGGGGATTTTGGTCTGATGGTTTGTACACAACCATCAGACCAAAATATCCCTTCAGACATGTCCGATGAAAACGGTCCGTCGGACCTGTTTCATCGGACATGTCTCCTCGTGTGTACGCGGCCTAAGGGTCACAGCTTTACAGTTCAGTATCAACCTGGAAAGCAAGACTAAGGCCTCGTACACACGAGGGGATATGTCCGCTGAAAACGGTCCGATGGACCGTTTCAGCAGACATCTCCGCTCGTGTGTATGGGCTAGCGGACAGATTTCTCCACCCGACAGATTTCAAAGCATGCTTTGAAATCCATCTGGTGAAATCTGTCCGCCCGACATGTCTGCTGGTTAGTACACTTACCAGCAGACATGTCGTGCCCCACCGCCGCCGCGCCGCCGCCGAATGGATTCGGCGCATGCGCGGAAGTGTTTAACTTCCTGGTGCGGTGACGTGGCGGCGTCAACGTCACCGCCGCGTCACCGCGCCGTCCGGCGGCGGGGAATTTGATCCGATGGTGTGTACACGCCATCGGATCAAACTCCCGAATGGACATATCCGATGGAAATGGTCCGCGGACCGTTTTCATTGGATATGTCCGATCGTGTGTACGAGGCCTAACAGATATATGACAGGAATTATATAGCAAATACTGTATGTAAACTGATCTCAAAATCCCTACATTTTTACTTCTGCTACCGATGAAAAATAGGCCTTTTATCCATGCTTGCAGATAGTTACAGCTCTGAGGTGGTGTTCAGACCACAGTATTTCTAGTTTATTAATAAAACAAATATGCTTGCTTTCCTACTTAGAAATCTTAGTAACAACAAGATGCAGCAAGATGATAGATCAGCATGCAGTATTCATAAGTTGATATTCTATGCACAGCTTACAGAAAGTGAAATAGGTCTCTCGCAGTGTTGCTAGGGGAAGTCCTGGTTGTTAGGGAAATGGTGGGTTTTCAAATGTTCCACCATTACTTAAATTAGTTGCTACTGAAAAGTACGTTGTGGGTTTAAAGCATGCAATTTAGAAGCCTGAGTTGTTCATAATTCATGATTAAACGGATGTATGTATAAGAACACTATGATATACATTATATTTGCATGTAAGGTAATGTTATAAACCTTGGAGAAATAGAAGGGTATTTAGCACTCTACACTTTTGTCTATGGGGTCAATTCACAAAGAGAAACGTTATTGGTTTTCTTCAGGTGTTAAATTAGCACTCCTTATTTAACGCTAGCAAACATGGTATTCACAAAAGCTTCGGGACGTTAAAATAACTCTTAAGATCGTAAATTATTCTGCTGGAGAGATGCATTCTGGGAGCAGAAGGGGAGGAGAACAGCTGCATGTGGAAAAGAGCAGATACAGAGAGAGAGAGAGAGAGAGAGAGACACACAAGCAATACACCTGGAGATTGAGCATGTGGTGTGCAAAACTTCTAGTGTGTGCTTTTCTAAAGCAATATGTATTTCCTCATACAGAGAATAAATCATGGGAGATGATAATCGGAATTTAGCTATCACCTGGGTTTCAGAAAAGTCATCCAAAACAGTATGTGAAGGGAATACACGTTTATAAATCTGAACAACATTCTAACGTGTTCTTCTTCGCCTCTGGATAATTTTAAGTTCAAATAGAGCATGGTTCCATCTTGCCCAAAACTACTAAAAACTTCACTACACTACAAAAATCGCCAAAAGCTTCCTCTAACAACAAAATATCGGCTGGGAAATGTCATAACGCCACCCTGAGGGAGGTGTTAATTTAATGATTGCTTAACGATTGATAACTGTCAAAAAAATCTTTGTGAATTGCACTTCTGTACATATTTAACGATTTGACTCTTTAAAATAACGATTTGACTCTTTAAAATAACGATTTGACTCTTTAATAAAGATCCACACCTTAAAATATCGGTTCTGTGTAGGGAAACGTTATTTGATGATTTTTCAAAGCGTTAAATCGTTTAGTGAATTGAACTAGCTTCAATAACGTGCAAAATCGTTAAAATAACACTCGCAATCTGAAAAAAAGGATTTTTAATAAACAGCTTACCTGTAAAATCCTTTTCTTGAAGTACATCACGGGACACAGAGCGCATAGTCATTACATATGGGTTATATGGGTACCTTCAGGTGTGGACAGTGGTGTAATCAACTTCACAGGAAGTTCCTCCCTATATAACCCCCTCCCACTGAGAGTGCTTCAGTTTTGTAGCAAGCAATTTCTCTGAGGTTACACAATGTTCCCCAAAAGAGGGGTGGGAGCTCTGTGTCCCGTGATGTACTTCAAGAAAAGGATTTTACAGGTAAGCTGTTTATTAAAAATCCTTTTTTCTTTATCGTACATCACGGGACACAGAGCGCATAGTCATTACATATGGGATGTCCCAAAGCAATGCTCCATGAGGGGAGGGAGACCGTAAGGCCAAAATTAGCCAAACAGAAAATATATCAGGAGGTAAAAAATAGCTCCACCAACAGAAAAAAGGGGCGTAATCCGGGCCAGAGGATTCTATACTGCTGCCCGTAGGACCGCCTGCCCAAATGCTGCGTCCGTAGCTTTTGTGACGTCCAACTTATAAAATTTAGTAAACGTATGTACGGAAGACCAGGTTGCCGCTTTGCAAACCTGTGCCATAGAGATCTGATGGTGTGCCGCCCAAGAGGCACTCATGGCCCTCGTAGAATGGGCCTTAACTGATAAGGGAGGTGGAACGCGCTTCAGACCATAGGCCTGAAAAATCAGCTGCTTAATCCACCTAGCCAAGGAAGACTTGGCAGCCGGCTGACCCTTCTTGGGGCCATCCGGGAGAACGAAAAGCACATCTGTTTTCCGAATCTTTTCTGTAGCCTTGAGATAAACCCTCATGGCTCGGACCACGTCCAAAGTATGAAGCAATCTTTCCTCTCTGGACTGGGGAGTAGGAAAGAAGGATGGTAGGACTAGGTCCTGATTCAAGTGAAAACTGGATATGACCTTAGGCAGGAAAGAAGGCTGAGGCCGCAGAACCACTCTGTCCTTATGCAGAATCAGGTACGGTTCCCTGCAAGACAAGGCTGCCAGCTCGGAGACCCTTCTGGCCGAAGCCATAGCCACCAAGAAAACCAACTTTCGGGTTAGCAGCACAAGAGGGATTTCTGTCAGAGGTTCAAACGGCTGCTTTTGTAAAGCTGACAAGACCAGATTTAAATTCCAGGGGCAGAGGGGAGCTCTAATAGGGGGATTCACATGCAAGACCCCCTGCAAAAAGGTTTTCACAAGCGAATGCGTGGCCAAAGGCCTTTGAAACCATATCGATAAGGCAGACACCTGCCCCTTTAGAGTACTAAGAGCCAACCCCTTGTCAACGCCAACCTGGAGGAATCGCAAGATCCTGTCAATAAAAAACTTGCGAGGATGCCCTCCTTGAGACTCGCACCACTCCACATAGGTCCTCCAGACTCTGTAATAGATATTTCTAGAGACTGGCTTTCTAGCCTGAATTAACGTAGATATGACTTGGGCTGAGAGGCCTCTGCAATTAAGAATTAGGGATTCAGCCGCCAAGCCATCAAATTTAGCTGCTGTGAAGCAGGGTGGTAGATCGGGCCCTGAGACAGCAGATCTGGGCGCAGGGGGAGTGGCCACGGTGCCCCTACTGACATCCTCACGATGAGTGCGTACCAAGCCCTTCTGGGCCAGGCTGGAGCCACCAGGATCACCGGCCTGCGCTCCACCCTGATCCTTCGTAGAAGGCGGGGAATCATCTGTAGTGGAGGGAACGCATACAGGAGAGAAAACTGGTGCCAGGGGCAAACCAACGCATCGGTCCCGTAGGCCGAGGGGTCCCTGGCTCGGGATACGAATTTGTCCAATTTCTTGTTGAATCTCGTTGCCATGATGTCCACATCGGGAACTCCGAATCTTTGGCAAATCTCTTGGAATACCTGGGGGTGAAGAGACCACTCTCCCGGGAGTAACTGTTGACGACTCAAAAAATCTGCTTGAGAATTGTCTATCCCTGGGATGAACACTGCTGAGATGCAGGGTACATGGGCTTCGGCCCATGAGAAAATCAGGTTTACTTCCCTTTGAGCCGCTAGGCTCCTTGTGCCCCCCTGGTGGTTTATGTATGCCACCGCCGTGGCATTGTCGGACTGTATCCTTACTGGCAGACCCTGCAGGGGGAGAGTCCAGGCGACCAGGGCCAACCGAGCAGCTCTGATCTCTAGGACATTGATGGGAAGCAGACTTTCTGCCTCTGACCACTGTCCCTGCTGGGTCCGTTTTCCTAAGATTGCCCCCCAACCTGTTAGGCTGGCATCTGTGGTTACTATTTTCCACGTGATGGGGCAAAAGGTTTTCCCTTTTGACAATTTTTGAGGGATCAGCCACCAGTACAGGCTGCGCTTGACCCCTGGGGAAATAACTAATGGACGGTCTAATGCCTGTATGGACTTGTTCCAAGCAGAGAGAATAGCTGCCTGAAGAACTCTGGTATGGATCTGGGCATAGGGCGCTGCTTCGAAGGCGGCCACCATCTTTCCCAGCAGTCGCATGCATAGGCGAATAGTCGGCTTCTTTTTGCCTAAGACTATTTGAATCGTTTGAATCAACGACCTGATCTTCTCTTGAGGTAAAAATACCCTCTGGCATTCTGTATCTAACCGAAAGCCTAGATATTCCAACTGTCTTGTGGGTTGTAACCTTGATTTTTCTTGGTTCACAATCCACCCGAATTCTTCTAGATGCCGCACTGTGCGGACTACTGCATGATTGAGGTTGGAAGCTGATCTGTCGATAACCAGGAGATCGTCCAGGTATGCCAGGACCAAGATGCCTTCTGTCCTTAGGACGGCTAGCACCGGGGCTAACACCTTTGTGAATACCCGCGGAGCTGTTGCCAACCCGAAAGGGAGGGCTACGAACTGGTAATGACTTTGATTTATCGTAAAACGAAGAAACTTGTGATGTGCTGGGTAAATCGGCACATGCAGATATGCATCCTTTATGTCTATAGATGCTAGAAAGTCGCCCTGATGCAGGCTGGCTGTCACTGAACGTATGGAGTCCATACGAAAGGTCTGAATCTTTAGAAAGCGATTTAGGCGTTTGAGGTCTAATATAGGCCTGACGTCGCCATTGGGTTTTGGTATAACAAAAAGGTTGGAGTAGAATCCCCGACCCCATTCTTGGGTTGGTACTTCTACAATTACTCATTGGAGCAATAGGCGATCCAACGCCTTTACGAGAGAGGCCCTTTTTAATGGGTCGCTTGGAAGACTTGACCCCTGAAAATGAGGAGGGGGGATTTCTCGAAACTCTAGTTTGTATCCCGTGGCTACCACGGACCGTACCCAAGAGTCGGGAATTCTGGCCTTCCAGACTTCGGAGAAAAACCGAAGTCTTCCCCCCACCCGAGAGAGTGGGAGCGCCCCTTCATGAATCTGATTTGATGACTGGTTTAGCCGGTTTGCGAGACCAGGGTCTCTTGTTTGCCGCGGCTTGACCCTGTGGGCGGCTATTAACCGCTGGACGCCCGAGAGGCCGTCGATACTGACGACAAGTCGAAGGGGCCGAGCCTACAATGGCCTGTCGTTTAAACGTGGGCCCACGCGGTCTTTTCTTGACCGGTAAGGAAGTACTTTTTCCACTTGATATGGTGTGGATATATTTATCTAGGTCTTCCCCGAATAGTCTTCCCCCATGAAAGGGAAACCCTGCTAAGAGCTTTTTGCAGGGTGCCTCTGCTGACCAGTTCTTTAGCCACAAAAGACGACGCATGTGAACCATCAGTAGAGATGAACGGGATGCCTGTTGGATGGAGTCCTTAATAGCATCTACTGCAAAGCAGAGAGCCCTAGGGAATTCTGCTAATTCATGAGTATGCTGAGCCGGCATGTCCTTTAATATCTGTTTTGCCTGATCCTTCAAGGCCTGACAAACACCAATGGCTGCTACTGCTGGCTGAACCATGGCACCTACTGAGGTAAAAGCGGCTTTCAGTAGGGTCTCGAATTTCTTGTCGACCGGATCCTTGAACATCTGGACATTTTCAACCGGACAGGTCAGGGATTTATTCACGCAGGAAATGGCCGCGTCCACTGTGGGGAGTGCCCATTTCTTTAAATATTCCTCTTCCATAGGATAGAGAATAGAGAATCTTTTAGGAGGGACAAAGATTCTATCAGGTCGAGCCCAATCCTGGTAAATCACGTTCCGCAGAAGGGGGTGCATTGGGAAAGACGCACAAGTTAATGGAGCCTTTAAAGAACCCAATGAGGAAACCTCCGGGGCTACTAGTTCTGGCACTGGAAGTTTAAAGGCAGTGCGAACCATATCTGTCAAAGACTGGATCCACAGGCTCTCCGCTTGAGAGGCCGAGAAATATTCATCTATAGTGGAACCTTCCCTGTCTGAACCGTCGGGACTTGGGTCTGCCTGATCCCCTTGTGGGTCCCGTTCCTCTGAAGAGGAGACCTCCGCATCTGAAAACCCCACACTGGGTGAGGGGGATCTAGCCCGCTTGCTACTTGGCCAAGGACGGGCAAACAACGCAGTTAACCTTTTCTCTAGCCCACTCATGGTGGCTGCTAGCATTTCTTCCGTCACGTAAATGGGAATGGGTGGATCGGGGGCCGCCTCTGCCCCCAGCACCCCCAATGGCTCTTGTACTATGCCACTCGGTGTTCTAACTGGCGAGGGTGGGGCCGTTGAAGCCTGGCCCAAATCCTCTGACCCCGATGGAGACCCCTTTTGCTTCTTGGCACCTTTAGCAGCCTTGGCTGGTCCAGATCCCTTTGGAGCCATTGTACAACCTTGAGTCACCCCTATAGCCAACACCTGACTGTTGCAGCTAGGAGTAACCAATATGAGGACAGGTATGAGGAAAATGAAAAATTCTTTTTTTTTATTTTTATTTATTTTTACCCGCCTGGGAGGTGGCAATACTGAGGAAACCTGTGAGTATTGACACACCAATGCCCGTTAGCCGGAGTCCAAGGTAGACTCAGATACTGCTGGATCTAAGGCTGAGTCCCTTTAAGCAAAAAAACTTCCTTTTTTTTTTTTTTCTGGTCAATAGTGGAACTAAGTCCTAGACCTGAAGATCCACAAAACCGCCACTAGGTGTCCCTGTGTGGCCAAAAGACCCAGCTGCACGCTCTGTATCCTTCTTCCTCTGCCTCCAGGAGGGAAAGACCAGCCAGAGAAAAAGTTTTTCCTTTAAACAGACCCTGACGCTGCTGGCCCGCCCCCCCAACGCACGCCGACGCTATAAAAGGCGGCGTGCACGCGCGCGTACGTGCACGCGCGCGCACCCCCCCACGCTGAAAACCACATGGAGGAAGCAGAGCAGAGGAAACACATGGACCAGCGCCAGGCAGCACCAACAGACACCAGGTAAGCACTAATCTTATTGTAGTGCACACACAGAGAGGAAGCTGTCCCCATAGGCTTCCTAAGAAACAGGAGTTTTACCAGCACTTTCCTCTTTTAAAAACATGTGGGGTTGCAGTATCAATGCTAACAAGCAGACCTGGGGTGAGTAGCAAATATATATCTTACACAAGTATACATATATCTACATGTTATCTGGGTAAACATTAGTATCCCATCCTGCCCACACAGACATAGTGGAGATAGTGGCTGATGCACAAGCATACTATTAGCCAACCCAGAACCCCCAGGGGGATACCTACTGTCGAACCAAGTCCCGCAGGTTCCCTCTTACCTGCTCCACGCCGCAGGGTATTGCAAACTGCAAGAGGCCCAATCTTCCCCCATCTCCGTGGGTATTGTCTCGGACCTTCAGGGACCGGGGTCCTGTGTTTAAGGAACCCACACCCCTGGACCTATATAGCATCCTGGCATCAGTAGCGTTTAGTTCTTGGAAGAGACTAAGGCACTGGAGCCCAGAATCCAGCCCTCCAAGGAGAGGCATTATAGGCAAAACCCCACTCCAGCAGGGCCCGGGTACCGTACACCTTGGCTTTGAAGCACTTCGGACGGATCCGGCTAGCTATCCTGGGTCCCGAGACCTCCGAGGGACAGCTAGACGTGATCAACACCTAAGACACTGGCGAAAAAACTGAAGCACTCTCAGTGGGAGGGGGTTATATAGGGAGGAACTTCCTGTGAAGTTGATTACACCAGTGTCCACACCTGAAGGTACCCATATAACCCATATGTAATGACTATGCGCTCTGTGTCCCGTGATGTACGATAAAGAAATAAAGCTTTGTGAATTGACCCCTATGAGTTGTTTTGAAATGACTTAACTTTATATTTGAAATACAACATAATTTTGGCAAGGTGTGTGTCAAGATAAATATATAGGCATAAAACCTAGCTTTCACAACTAATAGGAAAAAGTAGCCAACACCTGACTACAACACAAGCCCTGCTTAATAAAAGGCAATATATTTGACTTAGTGATGTTATGTATTAGAGCATAATGTGAGCAGACTTTTAAATCACAGCTACCCTTCTTTAAAGCACAATAATGCTACTATATATACACATACCTCCCAACCGTCACGGATTGTGCGGGACTTTCCCGCATTGATACATTTTTCCGGCGCTCCCGCAATCAAGGCTTTTTTCACGCATAATGTAGCACCGGTGGAGGAAGAGGTAAGAATCAGCTGCCCCCATCTTGCGTGGAAGAAGTCACTGAACGATGAAGGAGATGAGCACCCATCTACGGTAACTATAGCACTCCGGCCCCTTATTAACTGCAATGTCATGTACCCCCCCCACTCAACAACTGTAAACGCAAAATGTGTTTTTTCGGCGGCGCTCTTGTGATAGCATCCCCCCCCCGCTCAACAACAAATTGTCAGGCGTACCCCTGTGACAGCAACCCAAACCCTCCGCTCAACTACTTTAACCCCGAGTGTCCCGCATTCTGAACTTCACAAATTGGGAGGTATGTATACACTGTATATAGCACCCTCTACCATAGGTAGAGGTAAGGTGTTTTTGGTGACAGCTGCGAGGCAGGTTTATGCTGCATGCTAGGCATGCTTGTTTTGATCTGGAGGGCAGGGAGTGGTTAGTGTAGCAGTGATTGTGACCACCTGTTTTTCAGTTCTTGGGCGCCTCCCCTGCTTTCAGGGAGAATGTTCTGGAAGAGGGGCAGGGCTGGGAATTGGAGTGACAGGGAGTTCATGTGAGGAGTCCTGACCAATCCCCAACTAGGATTGGCAGGGGGCAGGCCTCCTACTTAAAGGGGAGTTGTCAGCAGGGTGAATTGAAGAATAGAGTGTTATGCCTCGTTTTCACTGAGCGGATCGGTTCAGTACGATACGCTATTTTGGGTGCTTCCATTATGAAAGTGTGCTATAAAACCAAACCGTACCGGACCGTTCTGGGTCCTGCTTCAGATGTGGGGCCATAGAAAATGGAACGGTTCAGTTAGGGCAGAGCTACAATACATTCCACTAATTGGTGGACGCACTAGGCATTTTTTCTAAACCCTGTATGATCCCTGACGGTCCGATTTGCAGTGGAAACGCTCACCAGAATAGACCGGTCCATTCTAACTGTTCCAAATTTACTGACCCGAACCGTTCCGTTCAGTGGAAACTAGGCATTAGACTGTAGCAGGAGGCACACCCCCATCTGGGGGGGGGGGGTGCAGGCCTTGGCAGAGGAGCTTGGGAGCCTCTCTTTACACAGTCATGGAGAGGTGTCCTGGAACAGAGGAGCTGGAGAAGCAGTCGGTACGCATGGTCCGGGTAAATTATTTAAGAAGGACTCAGGGCAGGAGAAGTTCGGTGAGTGAGACACAGTGGATATCTGAAAGAGTAGAGACTGTGGGGTTTTGTGACAAATCGATGTGGCCTGAGGGCACAGGATTTGCAAGTCGGGCAGTAGTCCATCGATCCTTTATTTCTGCTAAACAAAAAGGCTGTCAAGAAGTGGTACTGCAAAGATGTATATGCTTTGAAAGAGTAACTCATCTTTAATGTTTGGTATTTTCTTCATCAGCCGTTCATTGACTGTGCATGCTCCTTGATTGATGTCAGCATCAGGCAGAGGAGGACATTCGCTGTCATCACAACCACTTTTCGATTGGATGGATGAGTCCTGGCTTCTATACAGCGATGTCCAGCATCCCAACACCATGTTATTGGTTGTCACCTATTGGCTTCCCTAATGTTCGGACTCTGAGCCCCAGTCCTGTGAATCTTGTCACTTCCACCTGTCTACTACTTGCTCTTGTGAGTGCAATTTACTTTTTTTTAATAAAGTGTTTGCTGTTCAATACTTCACTATAGTGGCCCTTGCGCCTGTTTCTCTCTTCCCTTGGGTGCATCCTAAATGGAGAATTCCCTCCTGATCTGCCGGCTGCAGCACCCACCTGTGAAGAGGTAGATTTTTGGTCCATCTGTGAGGTGCGCTGGATTTTGGGTCCCCCTATTCCTGCACAGCCAGGCAGCATGCATTTTCCAACTCATATCCAGACACAGAAACTAGTCCTTGGGCTTGTTTTTATGTTTTATTGAGGAAATATAACTTGGATATGGATGCAGAGTTAAGGGATGCCCACAAATGAATTCAGCAACAACTTGGAGGACAACTTCTCTATATACAATTTGCAGGAAAAAAAATAGATCCTAGAATTTATTCCCTCCGGAATGTCAGTTCTTAATGTTGTTCTAAAGGCTCAAGGTTTTTTGACTTTATGCAAGTCCCCCCTTATACTTACGTGAGCCTCATCGCAATTCAGCGACCTGCACGAAAGTCTCGGCTCTCCAGGGACTTTGCATCTTCATTGGTTATAACAATCACAGCCAGTGAGTAAAAGAGAAGGGGGTGAGCCGCGGCTTTGTGTCTGTATGGACACGCAGAGCAGTGGCTTGGTAACGAGGTGGTGGAACCAGGAGCACTAGCAGGGGACCCGAGAAGAGAAGGTTGGTGGCTGCTCTTGTTAAAACCACTGCACAAAGCAGGTAAGTATAACATGTTTGTTATTTTAATTTTTTATTTTTTTTATTGACTTTAATATAACTTTAATGGATCAGTAGCATATATCATCTGGCAGGAGCTCTTAGTAGAAATATTAAAAGTCCCAAACCATATGCAGGAGCACTGTGTCCCCTTGGTAGAAACAGCAAAGTCCCAACTGTTTGCAGGACCACTATGTCCTCTAGGTGGAAAAGAGCAAAGTCTCAACTATATGTAGCAGCACAGTGTCCCCTCAGTAGAAAATAGCAGGGTCTTAATTGTATGTAGGAGCTCTGTGTCCCCTCAGTAGAAAATACCAGCCCACCTGGCTGTCTTGAGAATGTCCCAGAGCAAGGGATTTAGGATAGCTGTGACAATGTCCCTTAAAAGCATGTTGGACATTGCATCTGGCAGCCTTCTCCCTTAATGGTCCTGGGGGTTATCAGATAGAGGTACTCACACTGTCCCTTGAATCCTGCTGCCTGCATAGACTGCTGTTCAGGCCTTCAGCTGGACAGAACTTTGCTTGCTGGGCAGGGTGCTCCTGGATGAGACGGTAGGTTAATTCTCTGCAACTTCTTCTCTCCTCAGCTACAGCCTGGAGGCAGAGCCCCCAGCTCCAGGTTCCCCTCACAGGCCTTATGACTCCAGCCTCAAAACTCCATATTCCACCTGGAAACAATCCTCTTGGCCAGGCTCTTCCATTTCTATTAGCCCATCCAACCACCTTGCCAACTCGTATCCAGACAATGGCGGAGTCATCTGAAAGTTCGGCACCCTACGCCTTCCCCCACTGTCGAACCACTCACAAATAAAAGTAGGGAACCGGCTGTAAATCCATAAGGCTTCACTGCTAGTTTTCCTTACCTGGGAAGGGGATGGCAGCACCCGAGAGCCAATTGAAAAATCCACTCGGGTGCAGACACCACTGGATTCATGGACAGGTAAGTGTCCTAATATTAAAAGTCAGCAGCTACAGTATTTGTAGCTGCTGACTTTAAATTTTTTCTGATGGAGCCTTGAGCTCCACTTTAAGAGGAGTGATCCCCTCCCTTACTAACAGAAATCCAAAAATAAAGATAAAGACGCTACTTACTGTACACTCATAAGGTGCTGAGTACCACACCTTTTCTATTCTGGCTTGGAGGAACTGGTGGAAGGGTAACTTCCCTTTCAACTACACAGCTGGAAAAAAAAATCCAAATACTTGCATAAATATTTCTGGTAAGAACCTTTCTATGTGGCAGGAGAGTATCAATGACTCTATATGAACAACCACTTTCTTTTAAGATCTGCTGCTCAAGAACCAGGTCATAAACCAAAAGATTGGTGGAAGCGGCAGAAAAGACAAACTTTTTAGTGTTGAGAGAGAAGCATGTTCTCTTTGGTCACCTTGGGGCATCAGGATCAGTTTGTATACTGACTGACCTAATTTTTGTAGTACAGGAGAAATAAGGGTCATATGAGGAAAGGCGCAAGCCTGACCAAAATCCCAGTCCTGGGCCTAGAGCATTAATGAACCTCAACTCTGACTCTTGGACTAGAGAAAAGAACCACTTTACCTTCCTGTTTGTGCTGTCAGCAAATAAGTCTATTTCTGGTTCCCCAAACAGGTCCACAAACACTTTTTGGTTTAGTTCCTATTCTCCCTGATGAATATTTTTTTCATTCAAAAAAATCTGCCTCCATGTTTGAAGACCCCTTTACGTGTACTGTAGAGATCAGCATGACTCTGTCTCTGTCCTCTGCCTAGTGTAAAAAAAACTTCTGTAAAAACTCCTGGAGCTTCAAGGACCTGGTGCCTCCTTGGTGGTTTAAATTAACCACCATAGTCTCATTTTTAAGAGAGGATTTGTAGTTTCCCTCCTTGAATCTCTTGATCAAAACACCCATAATTCTTGGCTAGAAGAGAGGTGATTGAGGCCACCTTCTCAATTTTTTTTTCTGAGGAAGAAAAAAATTGTTATCTGGAGATCTTTCACTATTTTCTTCTGTGCAGAAGCAACAGGAAAAATGAAAAAAACTCTGCCAGTACCTTTATACAAAATCTTGAACTGGCTACTAGAACAAATGGCAGGGCTAAAAATTGTCACAGACAAACTCTTAGCTTTGTTAAGATTGAAAACTGCAAAAACTTCTGATGCTCTTGACAGATAGGAGCATGGAGGTAAGCATCCTGCAGAACCAGCATTACCATGAAAATGTCTTTCAGGAGACTTTTCTGCATGCTGTAAAATGTCTTCTATACAGAACCTCTTATATCCTAGAAATGTGTTTAATTTTTTAATCAGCCTGTATTTTCCCAACGGGTTATGTGCCACAAATACATGAGGAAAGAAACCCTAAACCAGCTGATCTGCTGTAATGGGAATGACCATTTCTTAAACTGCCAATTCCCTGCCGTAAGGCCATTGCTTTTGGGGTCTGGTGGCGGGCAAGTAAAAAAAAAAAAAAAAGTTTAGGCTCCGTGCACACGTGCATTTCTCTTAAGCTCCTAAAAGCTGTTATTAGTATTTTTCTGCTAATAAAAGCTAAATAGTGTTATCCTATGTGTCCATGCATACGACATTAGGCTTTAGAGTTTTTTTGAGATTCAGCGTCTAAGGGCAGAAAAAAAAAAGTTTTTGTAGTTTCCTAAAACTCTACTACAAATAGCTATTACCAGTGTTTTTTATCCAGTGTTTTTTCCAGCAGTTTTTTAGCTTAAAAAAAATGCTAGTGTGCATGGAGCCTTAGGGAAGAAGGGCTAAAAATGGTAGCCTTCCCTCAGAAGCTGGAGGATATAATGACTGTCAGAGAGTTCCTCCCACAGAGGCACAGTCTTCCCCCCACTCTGACTACGGCATCAATTAGGATCTTTATTACCAAAACCTGGAGTAAAAAGTAATCTCATTTTCGACTTGGCTTTTCTTGTTGGGCAACCTCTTTTTAGTTCAATACATTTTTATTAAAAGATTATATAAAGAAAAACAATTTACTGTCGTCGCAGCTTCTTGCAAGAAGGGACGATGAGAATATCACAACCGTAAATATCACAAAAGAATCACATATTGCGTAGTGACAGTATACGGTAATCAACATTGAATCATAACATAACACAACATGACAAGGGCTGTAGTCTAGGGATTGGTAAAATTAGTAAACAGTGGAGTATAGGTGAAGGAGTTCCTCCGGACACCCCTATGGGAACAATCTGTGTCCTGAGCGGGAACTCCCCCACCCACCACATTTCTAGTCAAGCATTAAAGGTCTCAATGTCATATCTAAGGAATTATAGACTCAGCCCTCAGAGAAATAACAAAAAAAGAGAGAGAGAAAGTAAGAGGATGAGAGAAGAGAAGGAAAGGAAGAAAACAGCAAAGGAAAGGATAGGAAAAGAGCTCAATAGTAGCTGGATAATAAATACACCACATCACCTCTGATCACTACGAGGTCATGGAGAGGTTATTCCATGTAGACCAATTAGTTTCAAATGTCAGCAAATTACCATCTCTATATGCCAAAATTTTTTCATACTCAGATATCAGTTTCAGTCTACCCAACACATCAGAAATTCTAGGGAGTTCGCTGGATTTCCATCTATTGACTATTGCTAAGCGTGCGGCCAGTAGAGTATGGATAGTGATGGATCTTGCTGGGAGGGGAAGATCCACCACATTTATGTTTAAGATAGCAAATTCTACACTGGGCCTAACATAGCACCCTGTTAATTTGGATATCAATTTAAAGATCTCTGTCCAAAAGTCACGGAGCAGGGGGCAGGCCCAGATCACATGTGATAGGGTGCCCACTTGCCCGCAGTCTCTCCAACACAAATTAGAATTTTCTTTAGAGAATTTTGCTACTACATATGGGGTAAAGTACCATCTCAAAAGGAGTTTCAGGTATAGTTCCTCATAGTTAGAGCACCTAGAAAATTTATAGTTGCATCTAACTGCATTCTTCCATTGAAGTTCAGTGAAGGTCTTACCCAGTTCTTTTTCCCACTTTAGTAAGGGATTAAGCTTATCAAAAATGTCTTTTGAACTCAAAAAATTGTAAACTAAAGAAATACCCTTCAGATTAGTATTTTGGGAGTGAAGAAAATTCCAAATTTTTTCTATGATAGGTACATGCGTAGTCTGTATTTTTTGAAAAAAAGAGGCTATTTGAATGTACGCGTAGCTCTCTGTGGTCGGGACGTGGTATCTTTGTTGAATAGATTTAAAAGACATGATTTTGTTTCCCTCGGTTACATCTATTAAAGTAAGTACCTTGTTCTCAAGCCACTTGTGCAGTCTCAAATTGGGGACTATCCACTGCAATGACTCCAATGGGACGGGAACGTTAATTACAGGATAATGTGTATTGCCCTTCGAGCTAATCAAAGGCCAGGCTTCACATGCAGCCCGGATAGTGGGGTGATCTTTCACATTGATATCTACCGAGATGGAAGATGCCATCAAAAGTGATATCGGCGACAGCTTCTGGAGCATGGCGAGTTCAAGATGACACCAAGGTTTAACAATTGGAATCTCAAACCAACATTTAAGCTGATCAACGACTACTGCTGTGAAATAATCCTTTAGGACTGGGAGGCCCATACCCCCCACTGATCTACGTTTGTTCTGTATAGTAGCGGAGCATCTGGCTCTACTACCCGCCCACACAAAGTTCGACAGTTGTTTTTGCATTGTTGTGAAGAAGCTTGTAGGTATTTTTATTGGTAGGGCTCTAAAAATATAAAGTAACCTTGGCAACATCAGCATTTTATATGCCGCTAGTCGTCCGGACCAAGACAGATAGAATTTTTGGATCCTTGAGAGCTCTTTTTGAAAACTATCAATGAGTGGAGCATAATTGTATTGGAATAAGTGTGCCAAAGGAGAAGAAAGTTCAATACCCAAATACGTAAGTGATTTCTTGGTCCATGGGTATGGAAGTGTCCCCTGTAATTGTCGTTCTATGTCTTTATCTACGTTGATTCCTAATATATTGGACTTTGTGGCATTGACCTTATAATAGGAAGCCGTACTAAATATCCGGAGAATATCGTTTACAGCAGGTAGGGAGACAGATGGATTGGAAAGGGATAGTATGACATCGTCAGCGAATAGGGAAATTTTATGCTGGCGCGCTTGCACTGTAATGCCGGTGACAGATAAATCGGATCTGATTCTTTCCGCCAAGGGCTCCATCACTAACGCAAATATCAGGGGAGACATAGGGCACCCCTGTCTCGTCCCATTTGTGATATTGAATTTTTTGGAAAACAACCCCTCCGTAAACACATAAGCCGATGGGGAGGAATACAGAGCCAATATAGCATTTTGAATTAGGCCAGAAAAACCAAACTTAGATAGTACTCCCCTAAGATAACCCCAGTGGACCCTATCAAAAGCCTTCTCTGCATCCAGTGTAAGAAGCAGAGAAGGCTCTCCTCTCCCCTCCACCACGTGAAGAAGATTCACCATCCTTCTGGTAGCATCAGTTGTTTGACGGCCCGACACAAAACCTACCTGATCGTAATTTATCAAACGGGGCAGAATATCTTTAAGTCTACGGGCCAATATCTTCGCATAAAGTTTCACGTCGACATTTAATAAGGAAATAGGTCTAAAGTTTTGGGGACTAGTAGGTTCTTTTCCTGGCTTAGGTAACGTTATTATTGTGGCAGTAAGCATTTCCAAAGGAAATCCTGCAGTTGACATTGCCTTATCGTAAACCTGATGTAAATATGGAGATAAGATATCACTAAAGAGTTGATAGTACTCTGACGAGTAACCATCTGGGCCTGGAGATTTGTTGTGGGGCAGCGATCTTATAGTCTGTTCTATTTCCTGGGTCGTTATAGGTTGGTTCAAACTATCTAAGTCCGTTTGTGAGACAGTAGGTAAATTTACAGAGGTTAGGAAGTCATGGATCATGTTGTCAGTAGGTTGGGGCGTTGTAGGGTCATCTTTAAGATTGTATAATGCTTCGTAATAGTCACTAAACGCGTCAGCGATATCTTTAGGATTTCTAACTGTCGTGTTTGTTTTGGGGTTCAAGATGTGAGATATTTTTTGTTTAACCGCCCTTTCCTTCAGTTGATTAGCTAATAGTTTCCCGGCCTTATTTCCGCATTTGTATGATTGGGCCTTCAAGGAGCGCAGCTGGCGGTCGTGCTGGGATACCAGGTGAGACCTCAAGTCTTGCCTCGTTCTAAACAGGTCCTCTCTAACCTTTTGGGTGGAGTTTTGTTTATTAAGAGTTTCTAATTGGCCAATCTTGGATATTAAATCATTCATTTTCTCCATTTTCTGTTTCCTGGCCCTAGAGCTCATTTGAATAAGCAACCCTCTTACAAATACTTTATGGGCATTCCATAATGTGAATGGATCGTCGACCGAAGGGGCATTGATGGCAAAGAATTCCACAAGAGCTGTTTTAATTAAGTCTAAATTTTTAGGTTGAGACATAACATAGATGTCATTACGCCATCTGTTAGCCCTGGTTTCGGCCCGACGATCCCCCACAACCATGGTAATTGGGGCATGATCAGACCACGTGATACAATGTATATCCGATTGGATAATCGTCTGCAAAAGAAATTTGTCCACCAAAAACAGATCGATGCGTGAGTAAGATCTATGCACACTAGAAAAAAAAGTGAAGTCCTTTTCCGACGAGTGCTGACATCTCCACACATCGTATAAAGCAGAAGAGGACAAAAAATAATCCAGGGTAGCTCTACGGTGCTTCAATTTGGACCCGCTGGACACGTCCATGTCTCTATTCGGTACAGAGTTGAAATCTCCACATAAGATGGTAGCTCCCTGTCTCACCGATGACACTTTCTTCCAAATCCTGCGTAGGAATTTAAGTTGCTTTGTGTTGGGGAGATATACATTAATCAGAGTATACACAGAGCCCTCTATTTCACATATTAGAATTATAAATCTGCCTGTGCTGTCCGAGTGCACACTCAGCTCTTTAAATTGGACGGAGTCTCTGATGGCTATAGCAACCCCTCCTTTTTTTGAAGGGCCATTAGCTGTATAGATATGTGAGAATTTGCGATGTTTAAACACTGGAGGGTTAATAGAATTAAAGTGCGTCTCCTGTATGCAAAAAATATCACTGTGTAGCCTGAGGGCTTCTTTCCAGGCCATATGCCTTTTTTGAGGGCTATTCAGTCCTTTAACGTTTAAAGAGGAAATCTTAATAGGCATCTTGAGACTGTCCAGGCAAGTAAACCCGCTATGTAAATGAATGTGCTGGAGTATCGAACTATACCTGGGAGTCGACCAGAAGGTTTCACTGATGGTAGATATCCGGTATGTAGTGGATAGATGTCCTGTGATATCCGAGGATCCTCTTGATGTGGTAAATCAAAAAAAAAAGAATAAATGTAACAAGGAATATAAAAGGAAACAAAAACGTTCAAAAGAGAAGAAAAAACAAAAAGAAAATATAGAGCTGTCCACTCAAGAAACACAATTCGATTCCAAATAGAATCTGTGCGGTAAAACAACCGCTCGTTACAGGGAGCTAATTAAAGAAATAAGACCATTCGGCCATCTCCCGGGCCAACAGGAAAACAAATGATTTGGGCGCTTCGGCCCCAGCATTAGCCTGCTTCTGTGTCCGATTCTTCTCTAGGTGAAGTAAGTTTTCCAGTCTCATTCCCCCCAGTGACTCCAGAAGGAATGATCGACCAATCACGTAGGAGGTTTATGCCGTCCTGAACATTAGTAATCATGTGATTTTCCCCATCTTTAATCACAAGAAGCCTGGCGGGATAGATCCATTTATATGTTATTTTGTGGTTGTATAAAGGTTTTGTTATACTGGCCAATTGTCTGCGTCTTTGCATAGTGAATGCAGACAAATCAGTAAAAAAGGAGAGTTCTTGGAGGTCAGAAGGCAGATCTTCGCGGCGTCTAACAGCAGCCATGAACTGATCCTTAGCATGGAAAAAATGGATCCTTACTATGGTATCCCTGGGCAGGTGTGAAGCAATGTGCTTGGGTTTAGGAAGTCTGTGAATACGGTCCACTACGAGATCGCCTTGAGAGACTTCAGGTAGTACCATCTTCATGACATTAATAAAGTAAGGTTTTAGATCAGGAGGTTTGATTGTTTCTGGAATTCCTCTTATCTTAATATTGTTCCTCCTTGATCTATCCTCTAAACTTGCCAGCTTTTCCTGTATCTGCATGATTTCATCATCCCTATCATTGTGAGCATCGACCAGCACATTAAAGGTTGAAGCAAATTCGCCCATTTTTGTTTCCACATGGGAGACTCTTTTAGTGACTGCTGATATCTCAGATTTAAACTGGCTGGTCAGAGCCATGATATCTGCATGCAGAGTGGATCTAAGAGAGACTAACATGTCTTTCAAAGTGGTATCCATGACAGGCCTATTAGTAGTGGGAAAGTCTGATATGGAATCCTGGAGTTCTCTGGTATCATCCAGGGATGAGTCCAGGCTTACCTCAGGGCCTTCTCCCTCCGGAGACTCCTGCATCCTCTGTTTGCTTTTAACAGGGCTGGAGGACGCTGATGAAGGCAGCGACAGGTTCCCTGCTTTGGATTTGGAAGTGCTGCAGTTCGGGTGAGCTACTGTATATCCGCCACGCTGTGATATATTATGCGAGTTCCCCCGCTGCCATCCGCCGCCATCTTGGGACACATCTCGGCGCTGCGGTGTGAAGAAGTCAGGCATTTTCCCCGGCTGTTTGGCGTCTTTTCGCCTGCGTGTAGACATCGTGGAGGTCCGGTGGTAGTTGTAGTTCCTCCGGTGTGCAGAAACAGGCGTTCTGGTCGGTGTAATTAGTCCTGTTGGCCCGCTATGGAGAGGAGCAGATTCAGCACGCAGCCATCCGCTCCGCTGGCTAGCTGGGCAACCTCTTTTTATGGTCTTGCTTACTCTTCTGTTGACCCTGGATCAGGGAGCCACGAAAATATGCTTATTACATTTCTGTTTACTCTTAACTGGGAACTATTTCCCCTTCTAAACAAAACCACATCCAGCTTGGCTCAAATCAAAATTTCCTTTCAAGGGAATACTACACAGTTTATCCTTATTCCCCGTACACACGTACGGGTTTTCAGGCAGACTTTTTACCGCTGGGAAAACCGAGGAGAAAGCCAAGAACCTGCTCGGCAGCTTTTTCCCCCTACACACGACCTGTTTTCCTGGCAGATAAACTGCCATGAGAGCTTTGGCCGGGAAACCTGGCATGTGCATGCTCCACCACAGTGTTTGCCATAAGAAAACTGCCGGGAAAAAGACCACCGGGAATCGCGGCAGGAAAAAAGAGAACATGTTGTCATTTTTCCTACCGGGATTCCCGGCGGTTTTCGTGTCGGGAAAACTGCCATGGAGAGTACACAAGGCCAGTTTTCCCGGCCAAAAGCTGTCATGGCAGTTTTCCAGATGGTAAAACTGGTCGTGTGTATGAGGCATAAGATGTGAGGTCCCCCTCTCAGGCCTTGATCCAAATAGATATCATGGCTGAACTGACTAAAGCTGTGGACCTTGCCAAAGTTTTAACTGTATTGACTGCTGCTAGATATACGACAGCCTTACAAACTACCAACAGCATCCTGGGACAAATGCCCAGCTACTCTTTCCAATCAGAATTGCAAGTTGTTTCCATGCAGATGGACACGGAAGTCATAACAGAGATGTTTGTGTCCCATGCTCTATGAAAAAGGGCCTTCGTCTTACGATCCATTTGAACTTGCCATGCAGGTGGCCACAGGAGGTCGTTATAATTGAAGCATCCTGGGCCATCTTGTTTGTACATGAAGATTCTGCAAAAGGCTAGAAAATATCCATGTCCAAACCATCTGACTGTGTAAGGGACCCTGATGCTTACAGGACCACTGCCTCTATTGTAAAAAGAGAAAGATTCAACTCCCCATAGTCTTCATTTTTCCATAGCCACAGACACCACCTTTCCATCCCCATAATCCATTAAAGGAGGCTAGGGGTGCAGAATATACTGTAGCTCCACTGAATGTTGCATCCTCTAGGAGGAATTCTGTGCACAACACTTCACTTGTGAACCCTTTACCACCATAAAATAAGTCACTGTAGTCACAGGTATTGTTCATTTGCTGCCAAAAATTGCACATGCCCAGACCAGAAAGCCCCTTACCGCCCGGAGAGCCAATCACATGGTATCCACAGGCTCAGTTCTGTCTCCATGTCTGTGCTTACTGAGAGGCTGTGTAATCACATGCTTGAGTTTGAGAGAGGCTTGGAGTGCATTGCACTTCTACACATGCACACGTGGACCTGGAAGTGATGGCAGACGCAGGCCAGAGCTTTTCTGGACACGTGTACATTGCCCCTCAGAGACTCCTAAACTCTACACCTATCCTCAGGGCCTTTTGAAAGATTTTGGGGGTCGCAAGCAAAATGGGGGCTCCCCCCAAGCACCCCCCCTCCCCTCACACAAAGCCTACGTTAGCGATACACTAATTTTTTACATCCATGTTCTTACTTCCCCCCTCCCTAGTCCCTATGTTTTTCTATTCTCACCTCCCTTCTTCCCTGTAGGCTGCCGATGTAGCGTGGCCAAGCTCCTCTTCCTCCTGTCAGTACGTTGTTTTATCATTATGGGTCCCCAATCCCCTATCGGATCGTCCCCGGGCTGTGCTGGGTACTGCGCGGTACGGGAGATTCAGTTTCCTGTGTTCCCGGCTGGACTTACAGGAAGTGAGCACTCAGTGTGAACTTCCTGACAGTCCAGCTGGGAACAGGAAACTGAATCTCCTGTACCACGCACGGTACCTGGCCAGACTGACAGGACTCCAGGAGGAAGGAAGGAAGAAGAGCTTGGCCACGCTACAACCTGGGAAGGTGAAGTTGGGGGCCCCAGGCCAGCTTGGGGCCCCAAGTAATTGTTTGTCTTGCCTGTCCTGTTGCAACGGGCCTGCCTATCCTGGAAACTTTGGAAGGACAACAGCACCTTAGGAGTCAGACCACTGCCATTTGGGGCAACGATCTTGGATCCAAAAGGGGGAACCCACTGAGCTCTGCGAAGCTGTTTCCCCTTATAGCTTCTCAGCTTCACCTCAGAGGGGGACCTTCGTGCCCAACGGCCATCAGGTCATTTTGCTATCCTGTTGTAGGAATTACAATTCAAATGGAAGGAAGAGTGGGAGGGTGTGATTTTTTAACTGCATGTTCTGATTGTGTTTCCTGTCAGGGTGGAGCCAATCGTCTCTCAGTTTTGTTGTCCTAGAAGATGATTAGAGAAACTTTTTTTCATTTTGGATACAGTAAAAGAGGGTTATAACGCCTGTCAGGTTTTTGCAATCCGTATCTCATTGAGACAATTTCCCTTCACTTTGTGTCCCATAGCCACAACAGGAAGTGAGAACAAATCTATCAGATTGAGGGAAAAATTGTTGGTAGTCACCAGGGTCTACAGAACTAGTGTTCCCATTGGAAGATGTTCCCGCCTATTTTTGTTTTGGTGACCACACAAAATACTTTTCACTTTCGCTTTTAGTAATAATAGTCAGCATGACAGATAGAGAGAGTAAATCTCCCCTATGCCCCATACACACGGTCGTAATTTCCGACAATAAAAGTCTGATGTGAGCTTTTGGTCTAAAAAAAATTTTTGACCATAAAAGAATCCAAAACACATCTAAAAACGCATGAAAATGCATCAAAAACACGTGTGAAAAAACGCATCACAAAAATAACTGCAGAAATGGATCAACTACTGCATTTTTTTTTTAAATAGCACACAATAGGCTTGGTCCACACATATTCGCTTTTTGCAGAAGGGCACTAGAGTCCATATAACATGGTTTCCTCTGGGACATGTTCACATCTATGCTTTTTCCCACCGCTACGTTTTTAGAAACGGTCAGGGACTTTTTTAAACAAAAACTGTGCTTTTTTGGTTCCATAGACATTAATGGAGAAGCTGCAGAAAAGCATGTAGTGCGTTTTTGCTGCGATTTTACCACGAGTTGCATTTCACATTTACCCTGCCCAACAACAAATCGGCACAAAAAAGCAAAAAGAATGCAAATCGCAGGAAAATCGCTTGTAAAAGAATGCACAACGCACAGAAAAAGGCACTGTAGAAAGCACCAATCACAAGGGTAGGGTAGTTTTAAAACATTTTGCAGCCATAATGTTTGAGTAATAAGACACTGACTCACCTGAACATTTGCAGGTAACTCTGTGGATAATCATGTCGTTCAGGAATCCTGGCAATAATGATTCATTAATTCTATGAGTCGCTGCAATGAGTCATTTTTGCTGGACAGCTTGGTCTGCAATAAACAAGGGAAAAATGTAAATAAAGGCATGGTAATTAAAAAATAAATAAAAAATTAATGCATTAATCACAGTATGTGAACAGATGAATTCAACTGTATGCAGTTGCAAGAACACCCCCCCCCCCCTCATTTGTCTTTTAAACCCTCTACAATTAATTTGTACCCATCAGAATTTTTTTTAAGCCCAACTCCAGGATCAAAGTAACCCCTTCCTAAATGGCAGTTTTCATATACTATGATCATGAGATCATCCAGCGCTGAGCCATTTTCCTCTCCATTTACTTCCTCTTCAAGGTATCCACATCACTGCTGGCATGACAATGAAAATTCCAATTGGCTGGCCACTCGAGTTGTCCTTTCCTGAGAGAGAAAAAAGTTGCCATTGATACTTCTTATTCTGCAAATACTAGTTTTCTGGCTGTCATGTTTACCCTCTTTATTCAATACTTTACGTCAGGGAATTAGCCAGACAAATAACATCTTTGGAATGGAATTGGCAATGTGTTAAGACCCTAAGGGGCCCTTTCACACAGGCTTTCCGATTAGATCCGCATGTCAGTTTTTCAGGCGGACCAGACTGGACACTCCATTTACCTCTATGGGGTAGCCGATGTCAGCTATCTGATCTGATCTGATCCTGTCTGTGAAAACCAGAAGGTTGGTGACACTATTTTCCATCCATCTGGCTGATTGGATCGGATGAAAATAGACAGGCGGTCCATTTTCATCCGATCTCCCCATAGAGGAGAGCAGGACTCTGACAGGTCCATCACAGCACAGTGGGAGAAGACAGACCTGTCATCCGCCTGCTCGGCGAGGATCAGCGGATCAATCCCCTGCTGAGCAAAACAAAGTTCGCCGGGTGGACCTCCATGTGAAAGGACCCTTACTCCTCTGTTCCCCGTTCCAGCACCAAGTTTTAGCTGTGCAAGGCCACTGGTGTTCAGCCAATCAGAAGCTGCTATTGCTGCAGCCATTTAGATCCCATGAGGCTCCCTGCACAGTGAGACCCTGTGTTTCCCTAAGAGCTCCTGCATTCCTGCACCTAGTGCCTTCCCAGGACTCCTGTGTATGCCAAGAGAGTTTCCAGCATTCCTGTTCTTAGTGAGCTCTCTGCATTTCTGCACTTCCTGTGCGCTCACTCCTGCATTCATGTAATCCTATCACTCCAGTTCTCCTGAGACTTTCACAACTGTGTTCCTGTGATACCAGCACATTAGTACTGTACTTCCAAAGGCCCTCACTTGGTGGTCATGTGATGCTAACACTCCAGTGCTCCCAGAGACATTCACGCCTGTATTGCTGTGATTCCAGTACACCCAGAGACTCTCACTCCTGTGTTCTGGGATTTTAGCACGCCAGTCCACCCAGAGACTCACACTCCTGTAATCCCAGCACCCCAGTCCACCCAGAGATCCTAGCACCCAAGTTCACCCAGAGACTCTCACGCCTGTGATCCCAGCAGCTCAGTCCACCCAGAGACTCACTCTCCTGTGATCCCAGCACTTCAGTCCACCCAGAGACTCACACTCCTGTGATCCTAGCACCCTAGTCCACCCAGACACTTTCACTCCTGTGATCCAAGCACCCCAGTCCATCCAGAGACTCTAATGCCGCGTACACACGGTCGTTTTTTGTGATGAAAAAAAACGACGTTTTCAAACTTCATTTTCCAAAACGACGTTGCATACACACCATTGTTTTTCTACAAAGCTCTAGCAAAGCGTGGTGACGTACACCACGTTCGACGGCACTCTTTTCCATTGAAGCTCCGTCTCATAACTTGCTTCTGAGCATGCGTGGGTTTAAAAACGTTGTTTTCAACGTCGTTTTGCCCACACACCATCACTTTTTATGACACAAAAAACTACGTTTTGAAAAACGACACAAAAAATTCAAGCATGTTGGAATTAGTTTTTGGTCGTTTTTTTGAAGACAAAAAACGACGTTTTGCCCACATGATCAATTTAAATGACGTTTTAAAAAAAAGGGATTTTTAAATACAGCTTACCTGTAAAATCCTTTTCTTGGAGTACATCACGGGACACAGAGCGGCATATTCATTACTATATGGGTTATATGGAGTACCTTCAGGTGTGGACACTGGCAATCTCAAACAGGAAGTCCCCTCCCTATATAACCCCCTCCCCTAGAGGGAGTCCCTCAGTTTTGTAGCAAGCAGTATGCCTCCCAAAATGGTCACCCAAAAGAGGGGTGGGAGCTCTGTGTCCCGTGATGTACTCCAAGAAAAGGATTTTACAGGTAAGCTGTATTTAAAAATCCCTTTTTCTTTCTCGTACATCACGGGACACAGAGCGGCATATTCATTACTATATGGGATGTCCGAAAGCAATGCTTTAATGAGGGGAGGGAGACATCTTCCAAAGAAGGATTTAATTTTAGAGGTATACTCAGATACTAGTAAATCCAACTTAAACGAGAAATGTAAATCTCAAATCAAATCAAGGGAGCCCCCTCAGATCCTGAGGAGCTTGAATCGCGGCCTGTAGTACTGACTGCCCAAAGGCTGTATCCGCATTCCTTCTTACGTCCAATTGATAAAATTTTGTAATGACTACGTTGCTGCCTTGCATATTCGAGCCATAGAGATCTGATGATGTGCTGCCCAGGAGGTGCCCATGGCCCTGGTAGAATGGGCCTTTACCGACAAAGGAGGAGGCACCTCTTCAAACCGCAGGCCCGAACAATTAATTGTTTAATCCATCTTGCGATGGTGGATCAAGCGGCTGCCTGACCCATCTTGGGCCCTTCCGGTAAAACGAACACCACATCTGTTTTCCGAACCTTCTCTGTAGCTTTAAGATAGGCCCTTACGGCCCTGACAATATCCAACGTATGCAGCAACCCCTCCTTTCTAGAGGTGGGTTTTGGAAGAAGGATGGAAGTACCACATCCTGGTTCAGGTGGAAACTGGATATAACCTTTGGTAGAAAGGAAGGATGAGGACGGAACCCCGCCCTATCCTTATGCAAAATGAGATATGGTTCCTTACAAGATAAGGCTGCCAATTCCGATACTCTCCTGGCCGAAGCTATGGTGATCAGAAATACCGACTTTCTAGTCAGTAAAATCAAGGTACCTCAGCCAACGGCTCAAGGGGTTGTTTCTGTAGGGATGACAGAACAAGATTTAAGTCCCATGGACAAAGTGGTGACTTGACAGGAGGATTAATACGCAAGACCCCCTGTAAGAAGGTCTTTACCAGCGAGTGGGTGGCCAGCGGCCTCTGAAACCACACTGACAGAGCTGAGATCTGTCCCTTGATTGTGCTTAGTGCCAGGCCTTTATCCACTCCTAGCTGGAGAAAACTTAACACCCTGTCAATAGTATATTTAAGGGAATTCCATCTTTTGGATTCACACCAGCCTACGTAGTTCCTCCACACCCTGTAATAAATCACCCTGGAGGCCGGCTTTCTAGCCCTAATCAGGGTAGGAACTACCTGCCTAGACAGACCTCTACCCCTGAGAATCAGGGATTCAGCCTCCAGGCCGTCAAATTTAGACGCTGTAATGTAGGGTGGAGGATCGGGCCTTGTGAGAGTAGGTCTGGTTGTAGAGGAAGAGTCCAAGGGTCTCCCACTGCCATCTTCAGGACTAGTGAGTACCAAGTCCTCCGGGGCCCAGCCGGAGCTACTAGAATGACTGGCTTGTGCTCCACTCTGATCCTGCGCAACAGGCGAGGGAGTAACTGTAGCGGAGGGAATGCATATAGAAGTTTGAATTGATGCCAAGGGCAAACCAACGCATCGGTTCCGCAGGCCATAGGATCCCTCGCTCGAGACACGAACCTGTCTAGTTTCTTGTTGAACCTGGATGCCATTATATCTACGTCCGGCGTTCCCCACCTCTGGCAGATTGTCTGAAAGACCTGGGGATGCCGAGACCACTCCCCTGGCAACAGACTCTGGCGACTTAAGAAGTATGCCTGCAGGTTGTCCACTCCGGGAATGAATATCGCCGAAATGCAGGGTACATGAACCTCTGCCCACTGAAAAATCAAGCTCTTGAGCGGCCTGACTCCTGGTTCCCCCTTGGTGGTTTATGTATGCCACCGCCGTGGCATTGTCTGACTGGATTCTCACCGGGAACTCCTTTAATCTGGAGGTCCATGCCAGAAGGGCTAGGCGAGCAGCTCTGATCTCCAAGATATTGATGGGGAGCTGCCTCTCTGCTTTCACCCAAGTTCCCTGGCGAGAGAACCCCTCGAAGACCGCCCCCCAGCCTGCCAGGCTGGCGTCTGTGGTAACTACCTTCCAGACAACAGGGCTGAAGGATTTTCCCTTTAGAAGATTCTGGGGGTTCAACCACCAGGCCAGGCTTTGTCGGACCCTTGATGATAGCGTCAACGGGGACTCTAAGGCATGTGCCCTCTTGCCCCAGGCTGCTAGAATGGCTGCCTGTAGGACGCGAGTGTGGATCTGAGCGTATGGTACTGCCTAGTACTCGCATACACAGGCGAATAGTTGGTTTTTTCTTGTTTAGAACCAACTGAACCAACCCCTTGATAGCCTCGATCTTTACCAGGGGCAGGAACACCCTTTGCTGTTCTGTGTCTAACCTTTGTAGGCTGGAACGCTGACTTTCCCCGGTTTAGGACCCAGCCGAATTCTTCGAGGTACCGAACCGTGAGGTTTACTGCCTTTTGCAGACCCGGCCGTGAGTGATCTATGATTAAAAGGTCGTCCAAGTATGCTAGGACTGTGACCCCTTGGATCCTTAAATTGGCCAGAACTGGGGCTAGGATCTTCGTGAATACCCGGGGGGCCGTGGCCAGCCCGAAGGGGAGCGCCCTGAATTGGAAGTGTCGCTGCCCCACCGCGAAGCGTAAAAATCTTTGATGCGACTGAAAGATTGGTACATGAAGGTAAGCATCCTTTATGTCTATGGAGGCCAGAAAATCGTCCTTCTGAAGCGCGGCGGCTGCTGACCGGATGGATTCCATCCGGAAGGAACGAACCCTTAGGTAACCGTTTAACCTCTTTAGGTCCAAGATTGGCCTGACATCGCCGTTGGGCTTTGGTATGACAAAGAGATTGGAATAGAAACCTAGCCCTTGCTCTTGGGCTGGCACCTCTATTATTACGTCCTGGCAGAGCAGGTGATCCAAAGCTGCCAGCAATGAGGCCTTCCTTGCTGGATCCCTTGGTAGCCTTGATTCTTGAAAATGAGGCGGAGGATACCTTAGAAACTCCAGTCTGTAGCCTGTGGTTACAGATGCCCGGACCCATTTGTCGGGGATCTTGGCTTCCCTAACTTCTGAGAAGAAATGAAGCCTTCCCCCCACCCGCGAGAGTGGGGGCGCCCCTTCATAAGGCAGACTTAGGGGCTGTCTTTGTCGGCTTGCGATACCATGGCCTCTTACCCCCAGGGGCCTGTCCCTGCGATCTACTGTTAACGTTGGATCGTGCAGGCGGCCGTCGATACTGCCTGGAATTTGAGGGCCCCGAGACAGGAAAGAGCTGCCTTTTAAATGTAGGACCCCGGAATGTCTTTTTGACCGGTAAAAAGGGTACTCTTGCCATTTGAAATAGTCTGAATATATTTATCCAGATCCTCTCCGAAGAGTCGTCCTCCATGGAAGGGAAACCCTGCCAGAAGCTTTTTGCATGGGGGCTCCGCCGCCCAGTTCTTCAACCATAAGAGCCTTCTCATGTGCACCAAAAATAGTGATAAACGAGAGGCCTGCTGGATGGAATCTTTTATAGCATCTACAGCAAAACACAGAGCTCTGGGAATGTCAGAAAACTCTTCTGCTTGTTGGGTAGGCATGTCCTTTAACATTTCTTTTGTCTGGTCTTTTAACGCCTGACAAACACCAATCGCAGCCACAGCTGGCTGTACCACTGCTCCTGCCGTAGCAAAGGATGCTTTTAAAAGTGTCTCTAACCTTTTATCAACCGGATCTTTAAACATATGTATGTTTTCCACCGGGCAAGTTAGTGATTTATTCACACATGAGATGGCTGCATCCACTACTGGGAGCCTCCACCTCTTGGAGAATCTTTCCTACATGGGGTAAATGACCGCAAATCTTTTCGGTGGCAGAAAAATCCTGTCCGGCCGTACCCAATCCCGAAAGATCAATTCCTCCAAGAGAGGATGGACCGGAAACACTGCGTTGCTTAACGGAGCTTTCAAAGAGCCCAGAGAGGATACCGGAGGAACCTGAGGCTCTGGCAATGGTAAACTAAATGCCGAGCGGACCATGTCCGTCAAAGACTGTACCCACAGTCTTTCTGTCTGGGAGTCTGAAAATGGTTCCTCAGAGGCAGATCCCTCAATCCCTGAACCCTCTTGGTTCAGGTCTAGTTGATCCTCCTGTGATTCCAATTCCTCCGGAGAGAGAATCTCAGCATCTGAGGATACACCTCTTGGTGATGGGGATCTAACCCGTTTCTTACCAGGAATAGCTCTAGCGATCAATGCTGCTATTCTCTCTTCTAGCCCCCCTAGGGATACGGCTAGCATCTCCTCTGTGATAAACACAGGGCTGGGCTGATCTGGGCCAGCCTCCGCACCAGATCCCCCTAATGGCTCATCCAAGGCGCCCTTTATGTTAATAAGTTGCGGGGAAAGTATCGGCATATCATCAGAATCAGAAGGGGAACCCCTTTGTTTTTTGGTCTTTTTTGTACCCTTTGACCCCAAACCTTTGGAAGCCATAATACAAAATCGAGGGACTCCGCCCACACAACAGACTGTAGTGGCCAGGAGTACAAAACCAGAGCTTAGGGGACAATAGATCACTAATGCCCAAAAACTGATGGGATCCCGTATGTTTTTCTCTTTTTTTTTTTTTTTAAATATATATTATATATATTTTCTTTTTTAAAACATACAGTGACCCCAAATTTAGTTTGCCAGCCTCCAACCTGCTGCAAAAAGGGGAATTTCTTGGCTTAACAAAAAAGGCATTGGAACAAAGTCCAGCATGTACTACCCCTCTTCCGCCACCGGGAGTCACTGTTCTGCCGCTCTGCGTCCTCTCCTTCTGAAATCAGCCTCAGACTGAGCACTGACAATGCCTGCTGATCTATAACAGCACAAGGCGCGCCCCTGTATGACGCCGCAGGCACGCCCCCCCCCGCCCTCCTGTCTGAACGGCGCGAAAAACGTCTATAAGACGTGCGCGCGCACGTGCGCGCGCGCGTATGCCGGAACAGGAGGAACATGGAGGAGCCGCGCTGCTGGAGACCCAGGACTGCAGAAACAGGCGGCAGATTCAAACCCCCAGCCAGGTAGGACTCTCCAAAAGGCCCCTAGGGATCCTTACTAGTCCTAGGAAGAAAGCAGCAGGTTAGCTAGCAACACATTCTTAGACAGGGGAACCTAGTGATGGGGGAAAAAAGGTGTCATCCTGTCTCTCTCAGACATAGTGAGCAAGGTTGCCCATGCAGAGCATACTTAGGCTATCCCCCCTTTTAGGTTACCCCGGAGAGCCTGCTGTCGAACCAAGTCCCGCAGGCTCCCCCTTACCTGCTCCATGCTGCAGGATGTTTGTCCAGCAAACTGATCCAATCTTCTCCCATCTCCGTGGGTAGCGTAGTAGACCTTCAGGCCCTGGGGTCCTATGAAGGTACCCACTGTCCTGGACCTATATAGCACCCTGGCAAACAGGAACTTATGGTTTTTACAAACTCCAAGTCCTGGGCCCAGGGTCCAGCCCTCCAAAGATGAGCATTATAGGCAAAACCCCACGGTTTGGGGCCCGGGTACTGTCCACTTTGGCACTGAGGCTCCTTGGACAGATCCGGTTAGCCCGCCCTTAATCCCAAGGATGTGGAGCAAAAGCTATTCCGTGACCAACACCTAAGACACTGGCGAAAAAACTGAGGGACTCCCTCTAGGGGAGGGGGTTATATAGGGAGGGGACTTCCTGTTTAAGATTGCCAGTGTCCACACCTGAAGGTACTCCATATAACCCATATAGTAATGAATATGCCGCTCTGTGTCCCGTGATGTACGAGAAAGAAACGTTGTTTTTTTTCATCGCAAAAAACGACCGTGTGTACGCGGCATCACTCCTGTGTTCTGGGATTTCAGCACCCCAGTCCACCCAGAGACTCACAATCCTGTGATCCCAGCACCCCAATCCACCCAGAGACTCACTCCTGTGATCCCAGCACCCCAGTCCACCCAGAGACTCACACTCCTGTGATCCCAGCACCCCAATCCACCCAGAGACTCACACTCCTGTGATCCAAGCACCCCAGTCCACCCAGAGACTCTCACTCCTGTGTTCTGTGATTTCAGCACCCCAGTCCACCCAGAGACTCACAATCTTGTGATCCAAGCACCCCAATCCACCCAGAGACTCACTCCTGTGATCCCAGCACCCCAGTCCACCCAGAGACTCACACTCCTGTGATCCTAGCACCCCAGTCCACCCAGAGACTCACACTCCTGTGATTCTAGCACTCCAGTCCACCCAGAGACTCACAGTCCTGTGATCCTAGCATCCCAGTCCATCCAGAGACTCACAGTCCTGTTATCCCAGCACCCCAGTCCATCCAGAGACTCACACTCATGTGATCCCAGCACCCCAGTTCACCCAGAGACTCACTCTCCTGTGATCCCAGCACCCCAGTCCACCCAGAGACTCACACTCCTGTGATCCCAGCACCACAGTCCACCCAGAGACTCACAGTCCTGTGATCCCAGCACCCCAGTCCACCCAGAGACTCACAGTCCTGTGATCCTAGCATCCCAGTCCGCCCAGAGACTCACACTCCTGTGATCCCAGCACCCCAGTCCACCCAGAGACTCACTCTTCTGTGATCCCAGCACCCCAGTCCACCCAGAGACTCACTCTTCTGTGATCCCAGCACCCCAGTCCACCCAGAGACTCACACTCCTGTGATCCCAGCACCCCAGTCCACCCAGAGACTCACACTCCTGTGATCCTAGCACCCCAGTCCACCCAGAGACTCACACTCCTGTGATCCCAGCACCCCAGTCTGCCCAGAGACTCACACTCTTGTGATCCTAGCACCCCAGTTCACCCAGAGACTCTCACACCTGTGATCCCAGCACCCCAGTTCACCCAGAGACTCTCACGCCTGTGATCCCAGAACCCAGTCCTCCAATGCACACAAAGACTCGAACAACTGTGCTCCTCCATTACTCTGTTATTTCTACTGTACACCTCACTCTTGTGCACAATTTTTTTTTTGCTTGGCTCTTGCCTGTTCGGATGAGCCAGAGGGCTGCAACCTGGGAGCCATTCTATAGCAAAGCCCATCACCCCATGCTGGGTGCTCTGGAGAATGCCAGGTGGCTCCTAAGACCCTGCACTTTAGCCCTTTTTAGGGCTCTGGCCTCCACTGGACAGGCAGGCATTCCAGGTTAAATCCCCAGTGTATCCTGTCTTCACAGTATTTAGTGTTGCCTCCTGTCATGTCAGCTCCTGCTGCCTCTCCACAAGTGTGTCAGGATCTATGAATTGAGAATGGGCAGGTGATTGAAAGGTCTGCCCCCTTTATTCATAGATCCTGTTCAATTCATAGAAGCTGTAGTACTGTATTACTTTAATGAATGGAGCAGCTGGGTGAAAAGAGTGGGTATAGTCAGGTACTCTTCACGAGAACCCATGACAGTCCCAGTTAACCCCCACTGCACTGGAAGATTACAGCATTGTGAGTGAGGTGGGGGGGGGGGGGTATGCACAGATGAGAATTTCAACTTAAAGTAAAGACATCAGCACAAGGGACACATCCTGACTTAAAATTATGTCCCGTGTGCTAATTTTTTTTTCTTTTTTTTCTTGGCTGTACTTAGACTTTAATCTTTGCTAAAATGGCTGCCATCATCTGTATTATAGATATTTCAAACCTTTTTAGCAACATTTGAAACTGAGAAGTAGAACTTAGTCACCTAGGCAATGCAAATAGGAGAAGTAGTCAGGACATCCTAAATAAGGTGCATATATTTACTTGGTATATTTATTAGGTATATTAGGTTATTAGGTATAATAGTGTCAGAGGTGGTCAGATGTAATTTACTACAATAACTGCTAAATGACAGCAACATAATATGTAACTATTCTAGGCAAAAGTGCACAAAAACGTGTATGCCCTCTCACTTCATAACTGCTTATAGGATACAAATCTGGCAATGCACTAGCTGCTGTCAGAATACAATAGCCCAGCAAAGCAGATTTGTCCATCCATGCCGTTTGTGTAGATGAAGGAATCTGTTCAATTTCTTTAATTCAGCCTGCAGACTTACCAAAAAAGTAAAAATAAAATCTATTAATGCATGATCAGCTTAAGACATCTGGCTGTTCTCACTGATGGGCCTGCCTGCATTCCAAACTTCTTCTGATAAGAGATGTCTTAATTTGGCACATATGCCTGAGAGGGCCATTAAGCTCTAGGGAAGGGCCTGTTCCTGTGATTCAGAGGTCAGTAATACCATTGTCTCCCCAGCCCTGGGCAAATCACAGCCGTGAAAGCAATGGAATGTCTGAATCTAAGATACAATGGTCAGTCTCGATGACTATAGGTTTTAGTGCAAAGCAAAAGTAACCCTTAAAAGCCATTTACAATTGTGTATAACATACCTCCCACCTTTTTTTTAGATGAGAATGAGGGGGAAAAGTATATAGACATAAGACACATCCTCTACCACACCCCCTTAAAGTTGAATTGTACAAAAAAAAAAAATATTAGTTAAAAACCACAAGAGCTTTTTTTTTTTTGCCACTACTTTTCCTTTATAGCAGGTTTTGGAAACAAATGCATCAATTCATAAATTGGATGAAAGGTTTAGCGCTGGGAAACACTTTTTCATAGATTAAAAGTGCATTTTATATACAATTATATAGATCAGACCAAAATGAGGAGGAAAGAAGGACATTGTTCCAAATAAGGGACAGTCAGGAGCTGTGCGCTAAGATTTTCTAGAAAACGGTGAGGCCCACACACTGTTGGCCTAGGATACCCTCTGAAACTCTTAGCATTGCCTTTTGTAAGGCTGGCCATACACGGTTCAAATTTCTTTGCTGCAACCACAGGTTACAGGAAAGAAATTTGCACAATTCCCCCATCAACACAGGATGTGTTGACTGGGGAATCAGTAAGGGCCCTTTCACACTAGCGGACGAACGGTCCGCTAATTACAAGTCCGTTAACGGACTTGTAATGCTTTTCCAATGGGAGCGGATCCGTTAGCGGATGATGCATCCGCTAACGTCCGCTCGATCCGCATCCGTTTTTGCGGACGGAAGAATGTCCTATTTTTCTTCCGTCCGGCCAAACGGATCGGATGCAAACAGACAGACGGTCCGTTTCCATCCAACTCCCCACAGGGGAGAGCGGAGGAGAGACGGGGCGGTCCCTGCACAGTGTGCGGGGACCGCCCTGTCCGCCCGACAGCTCAGCGGAGACCCCCCGCTGAGCTGACGGACACACGGAGCGGACCGAAAAACGGACCGCTCCGTGTGTAAGGAGCCTTACTGTCTTCTCCTGACGGGGGAAGCTATCTCCACCAGAAGATAGCAATTATTGCTAGCAGCTTTAGCAGCCGCTAGTGATAATAGCATGAGATGCTGGCAGGCTGGTTGTACCCAAGTTGATTGATCAATCAATTTGGTATAATCAGCCTGTCCCATTAACAGTTCAAATCTCAACCGTTTCCTGCTGAACCGGCCAAGATTTGAACCATGTGTGGCCAGCCTAAGAATGTTAAACACAATAATAATATTAAATAAAGTGTTTAATGCCGCAATTGATCATATAGGTGCTTCTTAAAATGGAAGCCTCCATATGTGGGCTTCAGATGAAACTCTTTGCATCTGATATGAAACTCACTGCCATCAACAGTATAGAGGCAAAGAGGGTAATAGACTGGGTACACGAATTTCATTTCCCAGAAACTAGATCTTGGAGGTTCGAAGAAAAAAAAGAGAAAAAAAAAAAACCTACCTTAATTTCCCAATTTAATATATTAAATTATAAGTTGCTTAAATGTTTCAACAACTTGTGGGGTTTAAAGGCGTGTACCTTGGTGCTGAAGAAATCCTGTCATGAGAAAAATAAGTGGGCTGCCATTATTAATCACTTTATGAAAATGCTAGTGGCCTGGCTATCATGAGCCGTCAACACCAATATCTTCGGTTAAATTACCGGTATTCAACTGAAGATTATGCAAATGATCTAGTACCTGGTTGCCCCACTTTTTAGTAACATTTCCCCCCTTTGAGTCACTAAACATGTATAGAGATTGGGGGGGGGGGGGGTATGAAAACCATGCCCTGCATATAGAGGTGGGGGGGGGGGGGGAAGTATGACAATCATGACCTGCATTTAGAGGTAAAGACTGACAGTCATGTGCTGCATGAGTGTGCAGGGTTTGTGACTCAACTATTGAAGCCAGGCAACCTGCATAAATAAAAAAAAGCCCCAGCATGTACAGTCAGCCCCTACCCTATCCACCTTTAGGCAATCCCTTATTATACGCACTTATTAAGGGAAGCCTACCCCACCTTCACCCAATACCTGTACCTGAGCCACCTCCATCAGCTCATCCCCCACAGCGATTACCTTTTGTGTCACCTCCCCCTCCCATTAAATTGCAACAAGCAGGGCACTCCTGTATTATACAGGATTTATATAGCACCAACAGTTTGCGTAGCACTTTACAACATTAGGGCAGACAGCATAGTTGCATTACAGGAGGAATCAGAGGCCACTGATCATTAGAGCTTACAATTCAAATGTATTGTAACGGTATTGTCTCCCCTCTGCATTGCAAACAACTGGCACTATACAAGTTCTGACTAATGTTAGGTGTGCTTCAAATTTGATAAATATCCATTTTTGGATTCTCACACGGGTCATAATTCCTAGTAAAGAATTCTCAGTCAGACTATCATCTTTCAGGCAAGACTCTCCAAACTAGAAATGAAGGGTTAATGAAAGCCATACAATGCTTGTAGTTTTTACCACAGCCGCACGTAAACATCTGTAATGATTACTTTTACTAGCTCTAGGTTACGCGGTGTTGCAAGAAATATGCAACAGATTAGTATTACGTAATACTTCAGGCGATATCAGCTAGAGGCATGTTCACAAGCAGCCATAACAAAAGGCTGGAAACGCCTTGCACAGGAAGGTTTTCACATAAGACTACAAGTACGTCACCCAAAGGAATTTTTCAGAATGCATATACTGTATAGCACATGTGATAAGTGTCATAGGTACGCGTATAGAACATTACTTTAAAAATGCAGGCAAAAATGGGACTTCAAATACAGCTGCAAACCCCCCTCTCAACAATTTGGCAGAGAGGAGAAAGTGAAAACTGACAGAACCAAGGTAAATTGAAATTGTGTGCTGCGCAGTCATAGCCCAGGGGGTGATGCCGTATGTGGCCCGTCAAGACTTTAGGCCACACAAGTCTCTCTGCCTCCGCAGTTACATAGCTGAATCTGTACAGAATGTGTCATCTTGATAATTGCAGCTTTCATCTTTATCTACTGCTGCCCGGCCATGCCCTGAAAGCAGACTACACATTAGTCATGGTGTACCTTCTCAGTTTAGTATGTTGCAATATTTACAGTCACGTTAAATCAAATCCTAAACTAAAATGGAGAAACCCTGAGCCCTAAAGCAACCACCCCCTTGCTGTTAAAACTGTATACAACATTAACCCAGAATACCTCATATGAAAAAGCAAATCGAAATATAAACACACACACATACATACACATATATATATATATATATATATATATAAATAATATACACACACACACACACTATATATATATATATATATAATGTGCATCACAGGGTTGTTGATTAAAACATCCCTTTTGCTTTAAATGCATTACTGTAGTTACCTCATTAGGGGCATTTCTCCACATTTAACATGCAAACCCACTACTGTTGCAACTAAGGGTTAAACTCATCTTTGTTCAGGACTTGGCTCCAGCCCCTCCTTTTTCTTCCTCCCCATACAACAATGGCCTCCACGTGACAGGACACTGCTTGCAGACAGATCCACACATTCCCAAGAAAAAAAAAAAAAAAAGTCTGAGCTCTAAATTCTACCCCAATCCTCTTAAAAATGAGATATGCTAAAGTCACAGAAGCACATTATGTATTTTTAGCTGGTGCATAAAACCCACCCCCCTTGCTTAGATGTACAAAGTGTTACTGCGATCATTATACAATATAAATTATATTAAGTTGCTTTAAGAATTACAGCCAATGGCAGAAAAAAAATAAAAAAATGCAGTAAAATCTATAAATTTTGAATTGCACCAAAAACTACTAAATATTTTACACTTCAGTGATTGCAGGTATACCAGATTCATGCATAGGTTAAAGGGGGGAGGGGGAGGGATTTTCAAGCCAGGAGGCATACCACACCCAGCTGAAAAGCCCATACTACCATTTCTAATGTAGTATTACAAGAAAAAAAATACAAGCAGTACCGTCATTGTCACCATGGTCAGCGAAGCACCAGTAATTTTTGGTAGTAAAAATAAAAAATCCCACAGTAAGCTCAGCTCCCATTGTGCTAACCAAAACTTTCTTCCAGTGCCATGACTTGTCAGGCAACAATAGAAAAATACAAGAACCAGAGAATGTTTTAAACTTTTTATTTGCATATTGAAAAAAATTGTGCATTCCAATAATTCAAATCATTTTTGAACAAATAAAATGGCACTCGATTTGACTGCATTATACAGCTCGCCGGACCTTGGTGCAGCTTTTCCCTTCAAAAATCACCACGTGTTCATTTGTGTAGCTCCATTCACGGTCTCCTTTTATCATGCACGGTCTTTCATGCCACCAGAACCAAAGCCAGCCAGACAGGCAGATGGAAAAGGCAACGCCTTCGTTCAGTGTTCAGTAGTTCTTTTTAAATTGAAATTTTTTTTTATTTTTTTTTTTAAATCTTTTCTGTTTGGTGGAACGGGGCAGCATAGTAAACGATCTCCAACCGCTTTGTATCTTAGTTATTTCTTACAAAGTTAAACAGCTAAAAGAAGAAAAATAAGAAGGCAATGCTTGTGGAATGTACAGTGCATATTGGGAGGGGGGGTGTGGTGGGTTTCATTAGGAATCAGCTTGTTTCTCTTGTTCAATCGCTGAAAAGGTAAAAAGAAAAAAAATACATATTAGTTTAGGTAAAAGCAAAAACAAACAAACAAAAAAAAAAGTGAAGCCAAAAAGAATAGAAGCAAAAAAAAATAAAAAAAAATAAGTTCAAATAAAAAAGGCAAAAATTAAAAAAATAAAAAGCTAAAAAAAAAAAAAAAATATTAAAATAAATGATTTCACCGTCATAAACTTCATTCATCTGTTGATCATAAGAATGCAAATACAATCTTAATACTTACTTTCTTTAGATGGAAGGGGGTTTTTCTCTTGCGTTTCTGTCTTCTTCAGCTTGGTCTTATCGAATTTCTCAATCTCAGCCATATCTGGTTTGTCAGACATTTTGTAGGTTGATCTGCACAAAAGAAAAAAAAAGGAAAAGAAAAAATTATAGCGCCACCATCCTAGCATTGCAAAAAAGTGTCACTTCATATAAAAGTACCTGCCACGCCCTCGCCTCCCTCATTTAATCGCCCCATTTAGCCCAACATTCCTGATTTAAGCATTTACAGCTCATTAGCAATAAATACAATACACAATTTAAAGGCAATCTAGTTAAAATATATATATAT
The DNA here is from genome assembly GCA_029574335.1 of Rana kukunoris. Lineage (NCBI taxonomy): Eukaryota > Metazoa > Chordata > Amphibia > Anura > Ranidae > Rana > Rana kukunoris. Next base: position 263,306,545 of record CM056050.1, on the reverse strand, counting down.
ATATAGCATCTTTCCTGCATTAGCAGGCTGCCTTTCTTTTAGGCATCCAGGGAGTCGCTGATCAATAAGCTGGAACCATGCCAGCAGCCATGGGCACATAGCATATGTTAATGAGGGTGCAGCATGGCGGGGCAGCAGCCCTTTGCTGGCAGATGAAGTCATGCATTCTTCTTTTCTTACAAAGAGCTGCAGCTCCAACCCAAGGAACCTTAACCACCGCCCAAGTCTGCTCCATCCCCCGCTCTTTTTAGGCTCCCTTTTACAAAAAGACCCCCCATTTCTCACATCAAACCCCCCCATTTCTCACATCAAACCATGCTGGCATGAGCAGAAAGAGCCTCTGCTTTTAGGATCACAGTTCCAAGACCATTCTAAAACGGCATAACTGCATATCCCTCATACAGAGGGCACATTTTTTAAGAAAAATGGCAAGCGCCAATGCTTAGCAGCTACCAAAAACCAAAATCCTAGCTAATAAGTAATACAGCTAACAGGGAACATTGAAATGTACATGCAAATACAGATCTGAATCCTCCAGCACAAGAACAAAGGGAGCTCACAGCTGCTAAGCAAATGCCCCCTGATTAGTGCCAGGCTGCTGGCTAATAACAGGCAATACACTGATTTCCAGCTAGCAACAAAAGAACACATTATGATTGCAAAATCCAAATCAGTAGGGAGTGACTTACCCAAGCTATGTCACGCACACAAGAAATACAAGCAGTCCTTCCAGATGCAGCCTTGAGTGTGAAAGGGATGAGCTGTCCCTGCTTTTATATAACCTCCCCTATGCAAAGCAGCCATTGACATCACCGCTCACTGTTAACACTTCACTTCCCCCATAGTCTCTCCCCACTGCCTTACAGGCTTCAACAAGAAAATATTTTACATTGTTACTTTTTTTTGGTGCATAATTATTGCATCCACTGATTTTTATTATGTTTTTATAAACCAACAGCAGCTAATATGTAGCTAAACTCCAGACTGATTGTCAATATTTAACTATAAATAGATTATCCCTGGTACTGCGTTTTATTTATTCTATTCAGTTTATTTTATTTTGATTATGCTGAATAATCTGAATAATGCATGCATCCTGTAGGTCTTATACATGCGTGAACAGGCAAAAATCATTATTTTATTCGTTAACATCTTTTTTTTTTTTTTATAAATGTTGCATCCATCCTGCAGTTACAGAAAAAGGGAAGTAGACATATTCCACTTCTTGTTCCCCTCTTGCACATACTGTTTGCAGTTTGGGGCATTCTGCTTAAACCAGTGGTCATCAACCCTGCCCTCAGGGCCCACTAACAGGCCAAGTTTTATGTATTATCTTAGGGAGATGCAGACTAGAATACTGCAATCACTGAGCAGCAAATGATATCACCTGTCATGTATTTCAGTTATCTTGCAAACCTGGCCTGTTAGTGGGCCCTGAGGACAGGGTTGATGACCACTGGCTTAAAAGACCTTTCTAATTAATCTTTTTTATCTGGCAGATATTACTTAAGGATCCCACATGGGGTTCTTTGGAAAACTGAATTAAGCCTGGCTTACATTTTTTTCTTTTCTGGCCAGATTGCTCCAGCATCAACAGGGTTAATCAATGCGACCGCTATATGAAGACGTGTGGTAAAGAAGTACAGGAAATGTGTTTCCTGTTCTCGTATCAGCGAGGCTGCGCATGCAGACTTGCATATTAATCTCTAATTAATGGATTTTTGCAGACCTATAAGTCCATATCTGCCGAGTGGCCAAAAAACAACCGTGGCATTATGGAACATAGTGAAGCATGAAAGCAGGTTCCTCAGCGTTGAGCGTTAAGTAGGCCTACAGGCTAAGGTGACATTCATCTTCTCATACAGGCGTGGTCCCTGAGTAGGATGCTAGCAGTGTCTGGCTAGCGCTTAGCGTCTCATAGTGGGAAATGATTCGTTTTCATTTTGCTAAATAATTTTCCAAGTATGGTAATACATATTTGAATAGATAATTTGCCACCTTCCTCTTGAATACTTCCTCTGCACACCACCCCACAGAGAACAGAACAAGGTTCCCTTTAATGCTGATGACACTATGGATGAGTCCATTTCTGTAGAATAGGGGAACTAAGTCATGACTGCGTATTATGCCATAGTACATTGTGATATAATGCTAGCAGGCCCCCCCTGACAAGACCCCATGATATTACCATGCGTAGGATTTCCTGACAATAGGCTCGTTATCATTTATAGAAACATTGGCTGTGCGTAGGCAGGCTGGTGCTGCTTATGGTCACAAGTACAACGTTATTTCTTGCATATTGCATTTGAACAGATGTGTACCAGAGCAGGATCATGATGTAGCAACAGGGGTTACATCATTCGCAGCAGGGGGAACCAAGAGCCCACACTAGGATGCCAGCATACCTAGAACATCCTGTATCAGTGTTCATGCTGCAGATCCTAGCTTTAGCATTTTAAGAACCTGTTTTTTTTTGGGGGGGGGGGGGGGGGGTTTACTTTGACTCTACATGGAGTATGTATGTTCATATTTCAGCCCTCATTCACACTGAACACAGCTTTGAAACCATGCGACTTCATCTGAACTTGCACGATTTCAAAGCCGCATTTCAGTCCAACGTTGGAGGTGACTTGAAAGACATCTATGCGGGTTCATGCACAGATCTCTATTGAAGTCACCAAAAGTAGTGCAGGAACGACTTTTGAAAATTGGTGCAGCGCCGCAAAGTTAGTGTTGCAGCGATTGGGACGCTCCTATTGCCGGTGTTCTGTCGAGAAGTGTCCCCCATCGAATAGTGCCCACGCAGGACGGAAACCACACTCCAGCTGAGTTGCCGATCAGCTGGAGTGACGTGACCAAGGCACAAGCACACATCGTAGGAGGTATCTCTCGATGGGCGATACCATTTCACAGGCACAATTGAAACCTATACAAACAGCAGGGGGAGGCCGTAGTTCTCACATTTTGCCTCGCGAGGTGGCTTTACAGTGTGCTGATGGTCCGGTTTTATCTGTGTTGCAGGGTGGCTTTGCTGTGTTGAACGGTCAGTTTTGCCTGTATAAAAAAGGGCGGGTTGCAACACAGCCACAAGCCGCCCTCAATCAACAGAGATGCTCAATCTGAGAACTACGGTCTTCCCCGCTGTTTGTATAGGTTTAAATTGTGCCATTTGAAATGGTATCTTCCATCAAGAGATGCCTCCTACGATGTGCACATGCGCCATGGTTAAGTCAGCCCATCTGATCGGCAAATCAGCTATTGTGCTATAACGTACAGCGCATGCGCCGTTAATCCGAGGCACTATTCAGTGGGGGGGCACTTCCTGACAGAACACCGGCATTGCCTGTCAAATTAAACCGATGTGACAAGGGGCTAAGGGTATGCTTCCTCCAGGTGCTGCAAATTCCTCCCAGAATTAAAAAAACATACAGGCAGGTTAACTGGCTACTTCCCAAATTGGCCATTTAGGGCTCTAAGACTCCTTTCACACTGGGGCAGTTTTCAGGCATTTTAGCGATAGAAATAGCACCTGAAAACTCCCCACCCTGCCAACCCAGTGTGAAAGCCTGAGTGCTTTCACACTGGGATGGTGCGCTTGCAGGACGTTAGAAAAAGTCCTGCATGCAACATCTTTGGAGCGGTTTAGGAGCGGTGTATATAGTGCACTGCGCTGCACATGCAGATCAGTGTAAAAGCACCTTTTATTTTATCAGTCTTAATATGCCTATTGCAAAAGTGCAGTGTAAGTGATGTTTAATACACTGACCTTTTCCTCTACCAGCTTCTGCTGGCATTCCTCTCCAGGCTGCTAGAAAGTCCCAGGCAAATTGCACTTGATATCACTCCGCCTGAGACAGAAGCTGGCGGTACTGGGGAAACATCATCCTCTGCTGCCAGTGTTCTGTCAAGAAGTGCCTGGGACAACCTGCGCATGTGCACAATAGGCGACGGAGCTGCCAAGGCATGTTGATGTCGGTGAGGGGCGGATTTTCAAATGTTTGGCAGTGCTGCAAAGATGGGGCCAGATTTTTAAAAGATGGCCAATCTTGCAAAACAAAGTAACTACGCCCTGAAAACTCCCCCCTCAGTTGACTAAACTCACCCCGCAAGTGTCCAGGAAAAATAGCATATAAATATTTAATTTGCAGCACTTATTTAAAAATCCACCCCCAACATGCACAAATCTGCCCCTCACCAACATGAATATGCCTCGAGGCACAATCTCACACAGAAATTTGTTCCATCGGCTATTGTGCGCAGGCGCCATCTCGGCTGTTGTGCAGTTCATCCTGGGCAATATCCAACAGAACACCGGCACCAGCTCCATGCACTATGTTGCTTTGGGATGGCATGTCAGCAACCCATTGATCCTGATCTGGGCTTGCTGACCAAGGCCACAGATAAGGCAGTACAGCCAGCCCTCCCTGTACTGGGCCCAGGCCCAATCACTTAAAAAGAGGGGCCCAATGGCTGCCGAGCAGGAGGCCTTATTGCCGACTCTTATGGCTCATGGGGGAATCGGTATATTTGCTGACTAATGTGCATTTTAGAGAAAATATAATTTTATATTTTTGGAGTGGGAGCTGTCAGGTAGGCTGTACAGGGCCCCCTGATTTCTGACCCTCTGGGATTGTTTTGATTAGTCAAAGGACAAGTCAGACTATCTCAAAGTTGGAGAAAAATCTTATCCTGTTTATTCAAGTCTGATGAAAGTAGGACCAAATTAGGACCGATGTTGCAGGGCAAAGTAGGATGACAGTTGTACACCAGTAGTGTTGTACCAATGTGAACCCAGCCTATGGCTGGGTTTACATTGCACCCGACTCACAGGCAGTTCATACTGCCCTATGCGAACCGCTGGGAGTGTCAATACAAAGGTAATGACACCCCTAGATCGGTTCGCATATCGCAATGTGAACTGTCAATTCAGACAGGAGTCAGACACCCATTAGATCTGATTCTAGTGCAGGGTCCTACAGCAGTGCGGTGCAAATCACATGCGATGGCTTACATCGCACCAATGTGAACTGAGCCTTAGCACGATTTCAAAGTAGCAGGTCAGTGTGATTTCAGGTGCTACTTGACTGACATCTGTGCATAAAGTGGCACAGATGTCAGTCAAGTAGCACCTGAAATCACACTGACCTGCTAATTGCCAAAAGTAGTGCAGGAACTACTTTTTCAAACCAGTGCGACGCCATTAAGTCAGTGTTGCACAGATTGGAACAGTGTCATGATGGCCAGCAATAGGCTACGACTTGTCATGCGATTTGACTTGTCAAATCGCACGACAAATTGCTCCAATGTGAACGAGGGCTTAAACCTAGAAGCTAATTTATTACTATGTACAGCTGCACCAGATTCTGTGTGAACCAGTTTTAGTAAACCTACCCATTATTGTGCAAGGGACATTTGATTATTACCTTCTTCAAAGAGCAGTGACTGACACAGATGATTCTGCCTAGTCCTAAAAATGTACTCTGGAAGAGTATCAAGTCAGCAATCAAAAATACTACAAATAAAAACAGTGAATGAATTTAATATATATTTTATGGTGACCTTCCTTCCCTACATCATGTGTTTTTTTTTAAGTTAAACTTCGTAAATGTGACAAAATCTACCCTAAGACCCCTTTCACACTGAGGCGATTTCCAGGCGCTGTAACGCTAAAAATAGCGACTGCAAATTTCCCTGAAAGAGCCGCTGCTGTCTCTCCAATGTGAAAGGCCCGAGGGCTTTCACCCTGGAGCGGTGCGCTAGCAGGACAGTAAAAATAGTCTTGCTAGCAAAATCTTTGGAGTGGTGAAGGAGCGGTGTCTGTATACCCCTCCTGCCCATTGAAATCAATGGGGCACCCTGGCTATACCGCCGGCACAGCGCCTCTGCAGCAGCGCTTTGCGGTTGTTTTAACCCTTTCTCGAATGCTAGCGGAGGGTAAAAGCGCTCCGCTAGCGGCCGAATAGAGCCGTGAAATTGATGGTAAAACGCCGCTAAATATAGCAGCGCTTTACCTCCGATGCACTCACCGCCCCAGTGTGAAAAGGGCCTAAAATTGTTGACCCCTTTCACACTGAGGAGTTTTTCAAGCGTCTTTGCGTTAAAAAAGCATGAAAAGCTCACGAAAATTGCTTTCCATTAAAATCAATGGAGGTTTTCACACTGGCAGGGAGGTGAAAAAAACTCATGCAAGTAGCATCTTTGGAGCATGTTTGGAGAGCTAAAAGGCACCTCAAAAGTTCCTCTTTCCATTAAAATAATTGGAAAGCACCCGAAAAAAGCTCTTCAAAAGCGACTGAAAAGCCCCAAAAAGCACCCGAAAAGCGCTGCAAAAGCACTCAATGTTTTAATGGCAGTTTGGAAGCGCTCCAGTGCGAGGCTCGGTTCACACTGGATCGCACAGGTTCCTGTTCTCCATTTCAGGGACAAATCTTGGCCAAATCTTTGCCTGAATTCGGCCCTGAAACGGAGCCAAAGGCACATAGAATTTCTGTGCAGTGCACTCCGCAGCCGCTCCTGAGATATGTGAACCAGCTCCATAGAGAGTCGGTCACATTCTCCTGGATGCAGGGAAACACATAGGTGTGAACCCAGCCTGAAAGGAGCCCTGCTCATAAAGTCTAAAGCAAGTGAAGCACCCTCTAGTGTACAGTTTTGGTATGTACATTTAGCTGATTCAAGTAGCTTGTATGAGTCAGGGAAATTGGTTTGGGTTCAGCTTAGGGTCAGGCTGGAAGGCTCTGCAGACCAGGTCTCTATCATCTCTCCCTGGTTCTGGAGGTCCATGGAAACTTCATTAGTGGGCGGGGTTAAAGAGGCAGGGTCTAAATATTGATGGCAGTTTTGACCAATCTCTGGGCAGGAGACCAGGTAGGATGGTCAGACAGGCCCATAAATATTGAAGAGCCTGGCTAGTTGGTTGTTGTCTGGTGGAAGATGGAGTGCTGAAGTTGAGAGACTAGGAAGATAGGAGAGGAAGCTAAAAAAGAGGGACCTTCACCACCCTTCAGTCTCATCCATGAGATACCCTGTCTAGCATGGAAAGACCTGTACAGCAGGATGCCTGAATGGCAGTCTTATCCAGAGCAGAAGGATTCATGGGACAGTGTGAGTCCCTCTACACCCCCAGGGCCTACAAGGGAGAGCTGCCAGATGCAAAAGCCAGCATGCCTTCACAGGGACAGTGTCACAGCTAAACCGAAATCCCTTGCCCTGGGACACTTTTCAAGACAGCTAGGTGTTCTGGTATTTTCAAGTGTTGGGACTTTGGGGACATAGAGCGGCTGCAAGTTTGGGATTTTGTACGTTTCCCCAAGGGGACATAGAGCTCATGGAAATCTTGCTTCTGACCCAACAGGGATTGAATATAACTTTGGAGGGTGTACAATCCAGGACCTGCATTTTTGTGTACATAGTGAATTAAGTTTGTCCTCAAGTTGTTCTACCAAGTCAAGCAGGGCATCCCATAATCCCTTATCCAGAACCAAGTTGTTTTTCCTCAATAAAACAAAAAAGCCCATGGAGCTGTTACTGATTCTGTGTGAAAGTTGGAAAATGTGTGTTGCCTGGCTGTGCAGGAATATGGGAACCCAAAAATACAGCGGCTCCTTTGGGAGTAGCACTACACAAGTCACAGATCATTCAGCCACAACCTGAAGGAATAAAAATTGCTAAATTCCCCCATCAACACAATTACTGCTGATGGGGAAATCTCTCCCGCTGCGCTATTGTATTCTTACAGTCAGGTTTCCCCGCCAGCAAAATACAATGATCACTGCTGGCAGCCATACTGTGGCATTAGAAAAATCTGAACGGCTAGTCAGCACAACCAGTCTGCCCAGAGATTGATCGAAATTCATCTGGTTCCTGCTGCACTGAGTGTGATCACCGGGGACCACCCACAGCCTGGAGCTTTAGTGCAGCAGTGTAGTTTACGAGACCAGGGATAGGAAACGTAAAACACTTTATCCTTGCACCCCTAGGCTAGACAAACCTATAACCCCTGCAGTACAGTTGGGTAGATTCAGTTTTTTTTTCCGACTCATTCACAGAGTTCAAGTATAACAGAAGGTACAACTTTTTATTTAGTTTTATATATGTAGCGCCCTGCTCCTGTTGAACAGGCGCTGCTTTAAATTTAGTGGGGGGTCTGAGCTGTTATTTAGCTCAGACCAGAGTGATTAAGGGCAATTTAGCCTCTGTTCCAACCATAGCTGTGCTGAGAGTATCCACCATTGCTCGCCTGGGGGTGTCATCACCACCCCCGGCCCAGGGTGGCAGCAGCAAGGTCAGGGTATATTGAGTGTACCCCTCTGCAGCGGATCAGTGTGAGTGGTCGCCCCGCTGTGCATGCTGGGGAGGGGTACTTAAGGGGTAGACGCCATTGTTGCGGGGTCTGTTTGTCTGTCCACTCCTCGTGGCCGGCCCGACCTGGGGTATGTGTTTTCATAGTCCTGGATCCAGGGCTGCGGCTTCATCTGTGGGCCCAGTTGTCTGGCTAGGGCCTGCACTGCAGAGGTGATCCTGTGCTGTCCGTCCTGCGGGAGGAAGCCACATGATGAAGGAGGCCAGGGGAAGACCTGTCCTGGAGAGGGACATGCAAGAGGCTGGTGCCTTGGGAGAGGGCCTGGAGACTTCATCGAGGGATGCACCGTACACCGAGAGGCTTAACAGTGTCGCCTGTCGGATCTAAAAGTTCTGAAGAAACCAAGATAAAGAGATTCGGGTGCTAAATCCTGTGGCAGAGGATTCCGGACCAAAGTGTCTCATCTATAAAGGAAGGTCTGTGGCAGAGACTGTACTTTACTTTGTGCGCCATCCCGGCTGCTAGGCCAGTGAGAAGGACCTATCCGGGTGAGCAATACCCACTCTAGCTAGAGTGGCGATGAAAACTGTTGCTGGAAATAGGAGTGTTTCTCAACTTTTGATTATACACCTGAACCTACCTACCCTTCAAACCTTCATCCTTATTTTCTAAAGTTCTGCAAAAATAATTCCAAGAAAAATAAGTGCTTTGTGTGAACATTGAATTTCTTCAGACACTCCTTGACACCCAAAATATAACCAGCAGCTCCTGTGGGGGTAGTGCTACATATAAAGTGGAGCAGTGGCGTATCATACATGTGTGCAGTGCACACGGGCCCCAAGGGCTGTGAGACCACTGGGCCGGCCCCTCACACATTGCATAACAATGTCGGAATAACTGTTCTGTTCCACCTTATGTGTCCCCACTACAGCTGCATTTGTCACAGGCAGCTTCAACAGAAATGTAGTATATGCTGGGGTGGGTGCTAAAAGCAGATACGGGGAGTGTGCAGAGAGGAGGGGGGCAGGGATATAAGCCAATCACAACCATGCCCCCATTCTTCCCTCATCAACCTTTTGCACCCTCCTCCTCAGCATTATCAAGCAGTGTTTCTGTTGCTGTTTCTTTTGACAAGCATAGCTGTAGAGACACAGGAGAATATCGACTTACCTCTGTTCTCTTTCTCCCTGGACATTTCATAGTAGCTCCAGCTTTTCTCCCCCTTCACCTATTGCCCTGTACAGTAGGCAGGGCTATGAGTAGTTGTAATTTAGCTCCACTTGCTGGATCAAAGAATAAAAGGGTGAGCAGTACCCCGAGTACAGTAAAACCTTGGTTTGCAAGCATAATTTGTTCCAAAAACATGCTTGTAATCCAAAGCACTTATATATTAAAGCATTTTTTACAGGGTATAAAAGAGAAGAGAGGTGCCTCTAAGGCCGCGTACACACGACCAAATATATCTGTTCAAATCGGACTGACAGACCGATTTGAACAGATATGTCTGCTGGCTGTTTTGGTTTGATCGCTGTACACACGATTAAACCAAAATCCCTGCCAGCAGACAGCGCGCTGACGTGGCGGTGACGTTGACGCCGCCACGTCACCGCACCAGGAAGTAAAACACTTCCGCGCATGCGTCGAATCCATTCGACGCATGTGCGGGCAGATATGTCTGCTGGTTAGCGTACTAACCAGCAGACATATCGGTCCGACGGGTTCCCAGCAGACAGATTTTAAAGCAGGCTTTAAAATCTGTCTGCTGGACAAATCCGTCGGCTCGCCCGTACACACGATCGAATCTGTCTGCTGAGATGGTCTGTCAGACCATTTTCAGCAGATAGATTTGATCGTGTGTACGCGGCCCAAGTGTTGCAATAGGTTTCTAAATGTTGTAACTTCATTAAATGTAACCATATTGCTACACTGAGGAAAAACAACATTTTTTCCCCAAGTATTTGCTTTCAAATTTACCTACACGGGATGAGGTGCTTTAATTTAGAGTAACTGTTTGTCCACACTCAACTGTTATTGCTACACTGAGGCCGCGTACAAACCTCCGAGAACCTCGTCGGGCTAAACCCATCGTTCCGCCTGACGAGGTTCCAGATGAGCGATCGAAAAGGCTTGTCGAGCCAAAGTCCTCATTGAACAACGAGGAAAAAGAGAGCGGCCCCGTACACACGACCGGACTTCTCGGCAGAAGTACACTTCCGACGAGCGTCCTGCTCAATGTCCCGCTCAATGTTCAATGAGGACTTTGGCTCGACAAGCTTTTTCGACCGCTCATCGGGAACCTCGTCAGGCGGAACGATGGGTTTAGCTCGACGAGGTTCTCGGATGTGTGTACACGGATCCGTCCAATCCCGAGAAGGTCTATACATGGCGTGGCAGGCATTACAATACAAACGAAAGCATGTAATGCAGGGGGATTAACGCGGCGGTATGCGGCGGCATTATATCAGGTATGGGGGACATACATGGCTGCAATATGGGGGACATACATGGCTGCAATATGTGGGGGACATACATGGCTGCAATATGGGGGACATACATGGCTGCAATATGTGGGGGACATACATGGCTGCAATATGGGGGGACATACATGGCTGCAATATGTGGGGGACATACATGGCTGCAATATGTGGGGGACATACATGGCTGCAATATGGGGGGACATACATGGCTGCAATATGTGGGGGACTTACTGTACATGGCTGCAATATGTGGGGGACATGCGTGGCTGCATCTGTGGGGGACATACATGGCTGCAATATGGGGGACATACATGGCTGCAATATGGGGGACATACATGGCTGCAATATGTGGGGGACATACATGGCTGCAATATGTGGGGGACATACATGGCTGCAATATGTGGGGGACATACATGGCTGCAATATGTGGGGGACATACATGGCTGCAATATGTGGGGGACATGCATGGCTGCAATATGGGGGGACATGGCTCAATATGTGGGGGACATACATGGCTGCAATATGTGGGGGACATACATGGCTGCAATATGGGGGACATGGCTGCAACATACATGGCTGCAATATGTGGGGGACATATATGGCTGCTATGTGAAATGCGTGGCTGCATCTGTGGGGGACATGGCTGCATATGAGACATGGCTGCACATGGTGGCTGCATCTGTGGGGGACATGGCTGCAGTGGGGGAGACATGGCCAATATGTGTGGGGGGACATGGCTGCAATATGTGTGGGGGGACATGGCTGCAACATGGCTGCATTTGGGGACACATTTAAAAAAAAGTATCGGTATTCGGTATCGGCGACTACTTGAAAAAAAGTATCGGTACTTGTACTCGGTCCTAAAAAGAGGTATCTGGACAACCCTAGTAATAGGTAGAAGTGCAGCCTCTGCCACAGGCTCTTGGTTAATAAAAAAAGTTCAGTAGGATTGGTCCTTCTCAATAAATACTTTCAATGACCTTAATATCACTTGGGTAGTTTCCCCAATTTAGGAGTCACCGACTGGCAAGTTACAACGTTGTTCAATGAGGACTTTGGCTCGACAAGCTTTTTCGACCGCTCATCGGGAACCTCGTCAGGCGGAACGATGGGTTTAGCTCGACGAGGTACGTGTGTACAATCCGTCCAATCCCGAGAAGGTGGCGTGGCAGGCATTACAATATAATGCAGGGGGATTATGGTATGCGGCGGCATTATATCAGGTATGGGGGACATACATGGCTGCAATATGGGGGACATACATTGCAATATGTGGGGGACATACATGGCTGCAATATGGGGGACATACATGGCTGCAATATGTTACATGGCTGCACATACATGGCTAATATGTTGGCTAATATAATACATGGCTGCAATCTTACATGGCTGCATATTACATAATCATTTGCAATATGTGGGGGACATACATGGCTGCAATATGGGGGACATACATGGCTGCAATATGTGGGGGACTACATGGCTGCAATATGTGGGGGAATGGCTGCAATATGTGGGGGACATACATGGCTGCATATGACATACATGGCTGCAATATGTGGTCCTTCTCATAAATACTTTCAATGACCTTATGGGTAGTTTCCATTTATGACTTTACAACGTGGAATTTGTCAGTGTCCAGTAACTCCGATCCCCAGTGGATTCTAAGCATGTTGGGTCAGCCTCCGGGCTCACTTTTTATATTCTCCATAGAAAAGGGGGGTCCAGTAAGTCACTGAGACCCCTTGGTAGCTTTAGTTGCATGGGCCATGTTTAGCATGTAGGCCGTAGCGATGGGGCCTGTGACACATGCTAAAGGTGGTTCGGGTAGAAGACTACCTGGACAAGGCATGCGCCAAAAATTTCCCCGCGAGGGAAATACTCCTCTCATTGGCTGCTGGGGATTGTCTGCATCCTTTGGTGCTGCTGCCCAGGATCGCATAACAGCATCACAAATCAACATGGATGAGAGCAAGGTAACTAGCGTCCGTAAAAGTAAAAGGGGCTAGAACATTTATATAATTTGCAAAGGGGACTGTAGTTTAATATAACACATCTACTTGCTTATGAATTTTTGCTGTTTGAGAATTTATGTTATTTATTTTGATTCTAGCACAGCACTTTTTATTGGGACTTTTTTCATGTGTTTACTGATTTTACTGAATGGTTCCTACAAAGTGCTTTCACTTATATTTCTGCATTCTCTAGTCTAAAGCATACAATGAATTAGAAAAACTAGCAAAGAAGGTAGAACCCTCTTGTAATTGCTGTTTGAGTTTGAATGGTGCAGAATAGGAACATTTTAGGAAAAGATCTGATCATCAGAATCCCTGAAGGGCACAAGATCGGATTTCCTGATTTGACACTCCACTACCATCTAAAAACTGATATATCAGTTTGGGTGGGCTAAGTTTTAACTATGATGGGGCTTTCCCTGGAAATTGTTGAAAATTGTTACCATTACTACACTGTCTTTAGGACAAAAGGCATTCCTAGCGATACAGTAAATGGGGCCAAAGGTTGGGATAGTGAATAAAAGTGTCTGCAGTTACCAGACAACCTTATCTGATATGGCTGTTTATGGTTAGATCCAGAAATTCTCAAATGTTTATAGGCCACGCCCAACCATTCAGACTTCCAATGACCAAGCTTAGGGGAGGAATTGATCAATCAGATTGGATTTCTTTTGGCTAATTTATATTATATGCCAGCAGTTGATATGCTTGTGAAATACTACTTCTCCTCGCTGCAAGAGGAACAACCATGAAAATTTTCTCAGGAAAAACACGTGTGTTTGAACCATGATTATTTGTAAGAAAGTTCTTGCCCATGAGCCTTCAGCTGAATCAAGAATGGGTCTTTATTAGAACATGGAAGAGAGCAGGCATTGGAATCATGCAAGCTTGTTCAAGAAAATGCCTGTGCCAAATGCAGAAACCTATAGCAACCAATCTGATTCTAGATACTGGAATCGGCTTAGTTAAAAGATTTATCTCTTTGGTTACCATAGTTTTCTGCAATTTGCATGTCATTATTGCTCCTTCTGCTTTAAATAATGTGCTTGATAGTTTGGCAGAACATGGTCTATCCAAGCATGCCTCAGTCTGTTATTTAATTAGATGTATTGAGCATGGAGAGCAAGGTTTATCTCTATCAAATTCTTTAGCTAAATTAGTTGCGCAGCCTGAAAATTGGCTTGTATGTACAGGCATCAACCCTTCCAGAATGACATGTAATAACAAATATTTGGTAGTATGTTGACTAGCCCAGCCTACAGGGTAGATTGCCAGAGCAACAGTGGAATAGCTGTCTTAAATTACACAAAAACCATACATTTCGAAAGAGCTTAGCTGTAGACATGTTGTTAGTGATGGAAACCAAATTACTGAAATTATTATTTTTTTTATTTTTATTTTTTAAATATTCAATCTTTATTTATTTTAATAGCATACAAATTTTCATTTGTTCTTTATAACAGACGAGGAAAACTTGTTCCATATTACTTGTTCCAATTACTGAAATTATAAATCTTAGAGCCATGTCGCCTTATTTTTCTATCATAGACATAGAAATCATACACATTTTTCAGAATAAAATATTTATTCTTTACATAAAATAACAATAACCTATGAGCAATTTAAAAATTTGTGATATACATTATGTGAGTGTAATACTGAGCTACTTACAAATTAGAGGCTTAGCAGAAAGGCTACTTAGTCACATACCTGCCATTAAGGTCTGCAATTAGAAGGTACCTTTTGGCCATGTTTACTGGATTCACAATTGTATTCATTACCTATATTGTTTTTAATTATGTTCTACATAGTTTGAAAACTCATGCTTTGGGTTGCTACACCTTTCACCAAATGTAGGGAGGTGAAAAGTGTAGCCTGGGTAAGAATAGGATCTTATAAATGTATATTCTAATTGAATACTCTTTAAAGGCTAAGTTCACCTTTTCCAGAAAATATCTTATTCAGTCAGTCAGTCAGTTTTAAAATAAAGGAGACATTTGTGAAATGTTCATTAATTGTAATTTGGGCAACTCTAGAAGCCTAACCAAAAAAAAATCCCAGTTAGCAATCCCTACTAGTGAAACGCTGGGACTGAGCATCCAACAGTTTTTACATCTTAGCAACAAGGCAGGAAGTAGGGATTGCTGATTGGAAGTTTTTCGACCAGGCTTCCAGGGGGGGGGGGGGCACAATGGCCCATAAGTATGACAATACAGTTATTTAATATTTTACAAAGCAGCGGTTTGTTTAGAATATCTAGAGGCCGCTGCATATTCACTGCGTAGGTTATTTTTCTGGAAAAAGGGAACTTAACCTTTAGGTAAAATCACCTCACTTGCTTAAAGCTGTTGTCAAGTCTGTAAAAAAAAGGCAGCAGCTACAAATCCTGTAGCTGCAGACTTTTAATAAATGGTAAGTGTCTTACCAGTTATTCACTAGCCTCTGGGTTCCCAGAAACTAGTGTCCTAACTGTGGGCAGCTGACTATGCCACTTTCAGCTTCACAGCTGGCTGCCCATTGTGCTGCAGGAGTCATGCTGTGCTTTGTGAATCGTCCCATAGTCTTCGGGGACCTGTGACATGTCCCAGAAGACTGTGTGGAGGGAGGGGGTACCTGTAAAAACATAGTACTCGCTCCAACACTAACACTACCAGGCAAAATAAGTGAATACATAAATGATGAATAAGAGGAAAAAAATCAAGTGTGAATAAACAAATAAATAAATCAATCAGTAGAGTTGGTTATCAAAATAAATCCCATAAACAAAAAGTTGCAGATGGGCTGCCAAGCCGAAAATAAACTGAATGTCCACTCAAAGAATGGGGATAATAGATGTAAACAATCAGGTGGGGTATCCGTCAAAGGGCTCCCAGAACTCTCACCTCAATACAGAGTGAAAAGCGCCTTCAAAGGAATCCTGTCCTGTCATCCAGCTCATCGATCGCCACAGAGCCTTCACGCCTGCCCCACTTCAATGGAGTATCTCCAGCCTCTCCAACCTAATGGTGTAGCACCCACCCAAGGCATGGTACCTATACAGCAAACCGTCTCGGAGGGGAGGGAGAGATAAAAAAAAGAAGCCTCCAATGGTGTAGTACTCAAAGCACAGGGAAAGGTTTATTAAAAGAATAACCTGCGCTCACATTTAAAAACAAAAAGTATGCAACAGTGGATAAACAAACAGTGGCATCTCAGCTGGAGTGACGTAGGCAGGCGCTGAGACGCCGCTGTTTGTTTATCCACTGTTGCATACTTTTTGTTTTTAAATAAGTGCTACACTATGTTTGGATCTCCCCCATATTTACATTATGGTGGCATGGAGAGTGTTGGAGGCTGACTCTAACTGGGGAAACAAAAGGAGAAAGGAATAAAGCAGGAGACCATGTAGAGCAGGAATACATACATAAAGCACTTTGAAACCTTCTTTTGATTTAGGGTCACAAAAAATCTGGTAAGTGAATTTTTCATAATGGGATGTGCGGATTGGCACCTTGAAATCACGATCACTGGAGTAATTCAGGGCACAGCTTGTATGAATTAAGTGATGCTTGGAATAAATTTGCACAGAAGACCTGAATTCTTTTATATATGAGACACAATAATTGACACTTTATTGGGAGTACTTTACCTTTTTATTTTTTTTATTGCAGTAAGAGGTTTTTGCACATGAATGTTTAATACCGATTCACGAATAGTAAAGTATGTTTTAAGGTGATGCATTTATTTATTTATTCATTTGCACGAGGCAGGAAATGTCAAGTTTTTTTTACGTTAACACTAAGGCCTCGTACACATGATCAAATCTGTCTGCTAGACCGTTTCAGCAGACAGATTTGATTGTGTGTATGGGCAAACAGACGGATTTGGCCACCCGACAGATTTGAAAGCATGCTTTCAAATCTGTCGGCTGGGAACCCGTCCGCCCGACATGTCTGCTGGTTAGTACGCTAACCAGCAGACATGTCTTCTCGCACACGCGCCGAATGGTTTCGACGCATGCGTGGAAGTGTTTTACTTCCTGGTGCGGTGACGTGGCGGCGTCAACGTCACCGCCACGTCACCGACACATCAGCGCGCTGTCTGCTGGCGGGGATTTGCTCGTGTGTACACGCGAGCAAACCAAAATCCCAGCAGACAGATCTGTTCAAATTGGTCGGTCCGACCGATTTGAACAGACACATTCGATCGTGTGTACAAGGCCTAAGAAGGTTTAGTTATTTGTTATTTATTTATTAGTTATATACATCACAAAGCACTGCACCTTTTAAAAAATTGTATAGCACCAATCATGTTGATTATTTAACGTTTGTTAGCAAACACATTTCTTCAGCCTGAAAATGGCATAGTGACCCTTTTTGTGCATTTAAAGGTCAAAAAGACTTACATTTCACCTGTAATATTGTGTATAACTCTTGTGTTGGTCATATGAAGTCAGGGATTGACTGGCCATTGGGACTACAGGGAGTTTCCCGGTGGGCTGATGGCTCAGTGGGCCGGCTTCAGTGACAGGGTACTGCCGCCCCCCTCCGCTCCTCTGTTTCTCCCTTCCCGCAGCACTCACCTCCTCTCCCTCCCTGCAGCGATCACCTGGGGGGAACAGATAAGCAGGGGGAGAACCAGAGTAGCAGCGAGGACGACAGAAGAGCATGGGGGAGGGGTCAGACAGCTGACTCAACAACTATGGCCTGGGAGTTTCTCACTTCTGCCTAATCTTGTCCCATAAGGGGGAGCACCGAACTGATTCTTTGCCCCGGGTGAAATAATGTCTAGCTCCCCCACTGGTACTGCCTATAAGATTACCAGTACCAGCCGTTTTACTCTAATAAAGTAGAACGGCTAGTGGCTAGTGAAGAGGGAGAGGGGGCTTGGATGGCCGGGGGGGGGTGCAGTAGTTGTCCGGCCTCTATGGGAGAGACCTGTCAAAGTTGGCCAGTCTGGATGAAGTCCAGGGCCAAATTTTTGTCCCAGTCCAGCCCTGTATGAAGTGATACTGGAGCACTGGTCATACAGCTTCTTCTGTAGCCTGTTGGGGCTTGGGTAAGCGATGCTCGTCTTTCAGTCATTTTGATAGAGGGCCTCCTTGCAAGTGAAATCAATATGAAGATAAATTCACACTACTTGTGGTGTGGGGAACGCACTGCCCTCATTGGATAGTCATGGGTGCCACTAATTGTTAATGCATTTGGCAAATCTGGGTGCGTTCTCAGCCACCAAACCACAGGGTACCACAGTATTCTGCAGTTTGGTGTGGCGCAGTTTTAAAAATCGTGCCTACCTTACTTTTTGCGCATTCCTGCACATTTGACAGCCCATTGGAATGAATTGGCTGTCAAAAATGCACCACACACGGACATAAGGGAACGCACGAATCAGTGCATGCACGAATGCATGCGTTCTGTTGTAAATTAGCCCTAATACATTTCTAAAATTCGACATGGTCCTACTTTAGATGTGTGTGAGAGTAGTATTTTCCTGTGTGACAAGACCACACAGCGTAACACATGTTTTGTAGCAATGTGTTTCCAAGCTGATTGGGAAATATGGTGCTAATGACTTTCAGGTCTCTTGTTGTATGTGTATCTGTAAATCCGAAAAACTTTTTTTGAGGTTGCCTCTGGAAACTACATGCATGGGATTCAATGTTCATGACAGGTTCAGTAAACAAGTAAATTAGATACAGAAAAAATAAGAAAACAATCTTAACAACTATTAAATGTCCAGTCAGCAATATTCTTTACTTTCAGATGATCCCCTGTTGCTCACATTTACCAATGCAGATATAAGACTGTGGTTCATGCACAGTGATAGGATAATACAGGATATACAGTATAATGTATGTACATTTCTATATATATTGAGACAGCATTGACACATGGAAGGTAAGAGATTATTAAAGTAGTGATGTTTCAGAAGTAGTTCGAACACAGACACACCTAGAGTGACTGTCATGTGTAATAACAGTACTTCAAGATAACCTCAGAAAAACTGCTTGTAAAGAAGAGATATGTGGGTAGCCTGCATCCTGCAATTGTGGTTTCCTATAGGTGTGTAAAAAGCTGTCCAATCAAGCTCATACACCCAGTCTATCTTTATTTGAACACACCTTTATAGAGAAAGCTCATATATGTTTTATAACCTGTAAACAGTAGAAACAATATTATCTATGTCACAAGGCATACAGGTGTGTATTGTCCAGACACTGTAGACTTAGTAGTAGTGTAGTGTAGTGTTATCTCAGTTTTAGCTAGGCCATACACAGAGCACATGTCTTTCCTGCAACTATGGGTGTTGATAGGAGAATGCCTCCCGCCAAGCCATTGTATACTCCCAGCAGGGATGAGGGGGAAGGCCTCCCTGCCAGGAGAATACAGTGATTATTACTATCAGCTATACCAGCTACTAGCAATAATCACATGACAAATCAAGTTGATTAATCAATATGTGCATAACTTTTAGTGCAATTTGTGGTTGATGTGTTACCACTTCGACCTAGGGATAGGGTTCTTGTTTGTAAATATGAGCAGAGCAGAAAATTGGAGCCCTGATGGAAACCTCATCCACACCGCATTGAAAACTAACCTTTTCCAGATTGTTTTGACGTTTGTGTGACGTTGTTTCAGAAGACCAGGAAGGGCTTTGAAAGCAACCTTGTGTTTTCAGTGTAGACTCCTTTCTGTTGCTCTCTAGGACCCTTGCTGTTTCAGGATTAAGAGACCACATTACAGCCGTGAGCAGTTTTATTTATTTTTCCGTTAGAAATGTAATTTTGCTGTGGTACTGTTATAAACATGGGAAAGATGCGCTACTTTACATGCAGACTAAGGCGACCACCCCCCCCCCCCCCGGCACGATATTTAAAGGAATATTTCATTTTTATTTCACTTTAAGCATTATTAACTACATGCCGACCGCCCGCCGTCATATTACTGCGGAGCGGTGGCTCTGTCTCGCAGGAGCACGGAGCTCTACGTCCTCCCTTTAGAGACTTGTAGGGCGCGCGCGCCCCCCGACTCCCGCGCGCGTGCCCGGTGGGTACGATCGCCGCCGGGCACCCGCGATTGCTCGTTACAGAGCGGGGAACGGGAGCTGTGTGTGTAAACACACAGCTCTCGTTCTTGTCACCGGGGGAAATGCTGATTTTCTGCTCATACAATGTATGAACAGAAGATCAGTGATTTCCCCTAGTGAGGCCACCCTCCCATACAGTTAGAACACACCCAGGAACACACTTAACCCCTTCCCTGCCCCCTAGTGTTAACCCCTTCACTGCCAATGGCATTTTTATAGTAATCCAATACATTTTTATAGCATTGATCGCTATAAAAATGCCAATGGTCCCAAAAATTTGCCAAAAGTGTCCGATGTGTCCGCCATAATATCGCAGTACCGAAAAAAAACCCTGATCGCCGCCATTACTAGTAAAAAAAAAATAATAATAATAAATGCCATAAAACGACCCCCTTTTTTGTAAACGCTAAAAATTCTGCGCAAACCAATCAATAAACGCTAATTGCGATTTTTTTTTAACGAAAAATATGTAGAAGAATACGTATCGGCCTAAACTGAGGAAAAAAAATGTTTTTTATATCTTTTTTGGGGATATTTATTATAGCAAAATGTAAAAAATATTGCATTTTTTTCAAAATAGTCGCTCTATTTTTGTTTATAGCGCAAAAAATAAAAACCGCAGAGATGATCAAATACCACCAAAAGAAAGCTCTATTTGGGGGAAAAAAAGGACGCCAATTTTGTTTGGTAGCCACGTCGCACGACCGCGCAATTGTCAGTTAAAGCGACGCAGTGCCAAATCACAAAAAGTGCTCTGGTCTTTGGACAGCAATATGGTCCGGGGCTAAAGTGGTTAATACCATAGGACCCGGGTCCCCAAACACTTTTATGGCAATAACTTGCATATAAGCCTTTAAAATGAGCACTCTTGATTTTTCAAGTTTTCATGTTCGTGTGCCTGGACTTAAAAAACGTCGATTGTACAGGCGATGTTTTTTTCTCCTGCCTCTAGAAGCACTTCTATTGTGCTCTATGGGCCAGATTCAGGAACACTTGCGCTGGAGTATTTCGATATGCGCCGCGTAACTGTGATGATGCGCCGTCGTTTCTATGTGCCCGTACCCACCAAACTAGATGCGCCCAATAACGGGCCATTTGCGACCGGCGGAACGTTCCGACGCCAGAGTATCGTCAGCGCTTATTTTCGCTGGGCGCATCAGTCGCGCCCATTGATTTCCCCTGCAAATATGCAAATGAGGTATTTTTCCCAATTCACGAACGGATTAGCACCATACGCTGGCTACATGCGCCGCGCGTATCTCGTCCGTCCGGCGCAAAGTTATTTCTACAAAAGGCTGCTTTATCTTTACTCCAGACGGCCACAGGTCAGCAGGAGAGCAGCTACAGCAGCGTTACCGACGATAGGAGCTTGCTGAACAACAACACTTGCAAGGACAACACCTCTGTGTGCCAACATGCCAGGGGCAATTGTGGTCCTAAGACTAGTACTGGGTCCCTCGCTACGGAGGAGGCGGGCACGTGAGAGGATATACCGCACTCGTATGAACCTCTTTGGCATGGGGGATGAGGAGGTGTATCGCCTCTTCAGATTCAGCCCTGATGTAATACTTGAACTAACCACAACCCTGCAGGATGACATCACCAGCCCAACACACCGCTCACAAGCAGTGCAGCCACTGGTGAAGGTCCTGGCAACACTTCATTTCCTTGCCAGTGGATCATTCCAGCGTACAAGTGGAGTGGTGGCTGGGATGTCACAGTCCTCCATAAGCAGATGTGTGCACCAGGTTGTCCCTGCAATCCTCAGACGCATGTCCAACCAGTTCATCAGACCCACCACTGAGGAGCTGCGGCTGAAGGCAATGACAGATTTCTACAACATTGCCAGATTCCCACGCACCATCGGGGCCATTGATTGCACACATGTGGCACTCCAGCCTCCCAGTGCCACAGAGCACATATACCGCAATCGGAAGCATTGGCATTCCATCAACGTACAGGTGATAGCTGATGCCCAACGCCTCATATGGCACGTCCGTGCCAAACACCCGGGTCCAGCCATGACAGCTTCATATACTGTCAGAGCCCCATCCCTACAGAATTCGAGCAGAACATGTATGGGGACAGCTGGCTGGTTGGTGAGTGACAAGGGAGTCAGGCATGACTATCCCCTCCCGTGATGCACAACAGAAGTCGCACATGCATGACTAACATCCTCCTGTCTTTTACCTTACAGGTGACTCTGCATATGCACTGGGACCCCATCTAATGACTCCTTTCCGGAACCCCCAAACCAGAGGAGAGAGAAAATACAATGAAGCACACATCAAAACCCGTGCAGTGGTGGAGCAAACATTTGGGCTCCTGAAGTCCCGTTTCCGCTGCCTGGATAAGTCCGGGGGGACCCTATTGTATTCCCCTACCTTTGTGTGTCAGATCATCGCTGCATGTTGTATTCTGCACAACTTTGCTATGAGAAAAGGCCTGCAGATTGACATACGTGATGACCTGACCCCCGACCCACACAGTCCCCACCTGCCAGAGGACACCCAGTCTGCTGATGGAAGAGCAGTCAGGAGGGTCCTCGCCGTAGGCATCTTTGGACACTAAACCAATACATTAATCACACAGACAGTGCACGCGTGTACACCACTGGATCACACACACCACATGCACATCGCATTGGATTAGCCCAAGTCCAGCATGTAGGAGTTGGGAGCAGCAACGCCAGCGTCAAGGCCCCAATGATGTCACTGTCCATTCACACACCTTTCACACGTCATTCATTCAGCCGTGGGGTTAACTTCACCACCACGGCCGAGGGTGACACCCTTACTTTCAGGAGTGCCACCCTCTCACATTCACACACCATTCACACTGTCCCTGCACTCCTGACCGTGTGCAGTACAAATTTAAAAAAAAATATCTCATAACTGAGAACCAAAAAAAAAACAAACTCATGTCCTGAGTATAAACAATAATATTCAAAAATAAACAAAAACTCATATCCTGAGTATAAACAAAAATATATAACAAACAAAAAAACAAAAAACCCTCATCTGAGATGACGGGGGCTCCTCCTTGGGGGCACTCTCGGGCTCCTCATCTGCCTGGAGGGAGTGGGTGGTGGTGGGGGTGGGGGGGCATCAGGAGGAGGCTGATCCCCGGGTGGGCCACTCCTGGGAGCTGTTGTTGCTGCCTGCCCTCCAATGCCACAGCGATACGGCTCAGATACAGGTTTGTCTGGGCCTGCATCCTCAGCTGGCGGGTGATCTGATGCCGCTGGTCACGTTGCCGCTGCCTCCCCTCTTCCCGGATGGCAGCTGTGTTGTCTCGGACAGCTGCTGTCAAGTGCCGGATATCAGCCTGCACCTCCCCCAGGCTGGTCACAACGCCCTGCACACGACTGGGCAGCTGTGACATGGAGCCCAGGCTGTCAGCGACCCGGTCCAGGTGGCCAGCAATCTCCCCCATCTGCTGGGTCTGCTTGGCGTGGTCCAACAGCACCTGGTCCTCGACCAGATCACACACCCCCTGGTCTTCCGGGTGGCCTTCCTGGGGCAGAAGAAGGTTGTCCCCGTGGGGATGGAGTCGCCTTGAGGGGCTACCTAGGATGGGGGAGGGGATCACAGAGGGCCCTGCAGAGGAGGAGGACTCCTCCAACATTAAAATAAACTCCTGTTCAGGGACAGGCTCCTCCACAACCACCTCTGCTGAAGTGGTGTGGGTACTCTCCTCCTCCACCTCGGTGTCTCCAGCACCCAGGGCCTCGTCATCAGCATCCCGTTGGGAGGTTGGGGTGGACTGGCCGGCACGAGATGATGGCCCAGCTCCGTCATCTGTGGATGACACAAAGCAGACACATGTTGGTGGTCCCACACACTTGGCACATGTACCCACCCCCCCCCCCACATGCAACACACCAAAAAGGGGGTAAAAATCACTTACCTGTCCTGGAGCCTTCCTCTACGAAGTCATAGCCAGGGACCCCCTCCAACTGCTCCCTGTCCAGGCAGCGGGCAACCACCTCCTCCTCCGCGGTCAGGGTGACAGACATGGTGGACCACCCCTGTTGCCCCCGCTCATGGCTCCGAATGGTGGACACCTTGCCCCTCACCTTGCGCCGCAGGTCGTTGATTTTTTTTTGAATGTCGCCTGCAGTCCAGGTGGAGTACCCTAGCACATTGACCCTGGCAGCAATGGTGTCCAGGATACCCTGCTTCCTTTCCCGGCTGGTCTTCCTGCTTTTTTTCCCATGGAGGAAATCATTAAACGTCTCCATAGCCGAGATTATCACAGAGACCTCCTGGGCATTATAGTTTAGGTTCCTCCTCTCTTTGGGGGTAGCGGGAGCAGCCATTACAGGGCAAAAGTATCTTCCCTGGGGTGGGGGGAAATGGAATTACTTTTGCGCCGGAATGGCGTTTCCGCCAGCGCTTTTAAGCGCCCAGCGGAACGCATTGCGCTGACGTTTCCCAGGAAGTGGTGCCGACGGAAGTTGTGAGCATGCGCACAAGGGGGCAAGTGGAGCCGCACTCACTGCGCATGCTCCGTGGATGATGCGCTGAACGTAAGCCTCTGCGCTGGGCTCCGCCCATCATTTACATATGATCACACCCACTTCCACTTGCGTCGGGTTACGCCAGCGCATTATCGTTACTCTGGCGCAAGTTTACGCGCAACTGCTATGTGAATTACAGGACTTGCGCTGAAAGGGTCTTCAGAGTAACGTAAATGAGAAGCGTTACTCCAGAGGAAAGATACTCTCATCTACCTGAATCTGGCCCTATGTGTCTTTGCACATTATTGACTGCTACAGGTGTTTTCTGTCAGGGACGTTTAGAGGCAAGAAAAAAAAACCTTCTCTATTGCGTCTCCTGGAGGAGTTTAGGAGCTGTAAAAACGTCAGTCTCTTCTAAACTCCTCTTATCTCTTCTGAACGTTAAGTGCCAACTTTTTTTAGGTGTGTTGTGGGAGTAAAAACTTTTGCAGAGGGGAGTGTAGTGCAAAAAACACCTATAAACTAAACTCTCATAGACTCGCCTAAACTCTCATAGACTCGCCTAAACTTTGTACAATATGCTTTCATTTTGCGTCTTTTTGCCACGTTTTTCAAGCTAAAAACGTGCACGTTTTTTCTGCTCCTAGTGTGCATGGAGCCTTAGACTTTAATGGTGTTTGCACATATTTTTTGTTGGCATGTTCTCCTGCAAACCGCTGCAAACCGAGGCGGGGGGGTTCGGCTTATTCCTACACACTACCACAGAAAACAGTTAAAATACTTTATGGTTTATGATGAATAGGGATGAAATAAATGTACCTGCATCTGACGACAACACAGTTCAGTAAGGGTGGCATAGTGGCAGACCATGATTGAGAAGTTAACAGGTGGATCCTGAAGACTTCCATAGAGCCATATTATAGTCCTTGGGTTGTTGCTGCAATCCCATTCTGAGTACTGGGGATAAACCCACCTGGGATGGGATATCCTCTGTGAGTTCTCTCCTCCCCTCACCTTCTTTTGCAACTGATCAGACACCTAATCATAGTGTGACACTTGAGTTTATATTTGATTTATACAAATCCAAATCTACATACATTTTTAACATTCTCTTTAAGAAATAAA